>JAUMJM010000005.1:111497500-112097500 GCA_033558235.1 Neomorphus geoffroyi | reverse complement strand
TTAGAACTCTGTTGCTGTGGTTTATCACTTCTGAACAAAATGTTTGTCTGTTTATTGACCTGAAAAGGAGATGTTTCCTCCCCAGCTGGGTGAAACATGCAAACATAGCCTAGGGAATGACTGCAAACACATTGCACTTCTCTGTGTTTTTTGGACATCATCTTTTTTCCCTTATTTCATATTTTCACCCCAGGTAAGTTATGTGGGTTAGGCTGTTTGTTTCAGATGTATTGCTTTACTGAGTATGATGCTTTATGAAATTGTCAGCTAAGCATTAATCACCATTTAGCCTGTCATTTTGGCTGTGTCTGACATTCAGTAAACTGTACCTCAGGATATACACATCTGGCAATGACAGTCGTTTGTTAATTGAATGTGACTTTTAATGAACTTTTCACCCAGCAGGCTATTCCAGGGATTTATGAACAACTGTAATTGTTACAAGTGGTTTTGTAATATTTGGTAGCAAGCATTAAAAAAAATGTAATGACTTTGTGACAGCTGCTGCAGTGTGCAGGGTTGCACGTATTTTGTTTGTTAATGCCCACAGGTATACCAGATTCACAAAATTATGTCTGACTTGATAAATGCAAATTCCTGACAGGTGTTTCAGAACCATTCTCAAATGTATCATCTGAGTATGGCCATTCATCACACCAGCCATCATAGCGAGTAGCCTCCTTGGTGGCACTATCACCAGCCTGATTTGTCCATCTTCTTCTCTGTTCTTTGGAGAGAAGACTGATATTGATGGCATGGTGTATGTGCTGTTCGTGAGGCTGCCTGTGTTTTCCGTGGAGGTGACACAGGAACAGCTTGCCTTCCCTTAGAAAGCAGGAACAGGCTTCAAAGGGTAGCACATGGTTTCATAGGAAAGAAGTGAGGATGACCAAAATGGTAGGACACAAGACCACTGTGCGTCTATCTGGGATGTAAAAAGCAACTTTATGGCAGGGATGGACTCTTTCCTGATTTTTTTGGATCTGTTTCTAATAAGGATTTGTTTGTAACGACTGTCTTAAGAGATGCCTCCTTCTTTAACATCTCTATTTCTGATTCTCATTGATTACATTCCCTTGGAAAAACTGGAGATCAAACATAGAATGGGATGAGGGAAGCTTTAGAAATTAACTATGTATACAGAGACTTGGCAAAAGCATTAATAGATTCAAAGGAAAATTGCAAAAATAAAGAAAATAATGTAAATTAAGGCAACTGGCAATATGAATATCAAAAGAGAACTAGTTTGGAAATGGAAATACAGCACACTTAGAATTAATGTAGACACGTTCTAGGCCTGGCATGATTCATACAGTGCCAACAGGCTGAACAATTTGCATCAGTGTCTATGTTTCAATACAATTTTGTAACCAGGCTATTTAAATGCTCTGATCCTTTTAGGAATGTGTGTGTGAGCCTGCAGATGAGGAATGGTAGGAGGCAAGAGCTGGATACCTGCAGGGCACATATCACATGCAAGCCGTCAGAGCCAACTCCAGGCTGAAAAAGCAGCATCTCTCCTCGAACCCTGGCTTTGTCTTTCTGATATGAACACACATTTCAGTTGCAGATCCTCTGAGTAGACATTTCTGAATCTAGGCAAGGTAATCTCCTCCCTTCTCCTTAGAATGTTTTAATCCAAAGCGCATATACAGCTGTCAGTTCTGCTCTAGGTCGAAGTGAGATGTGAAGGCTGGTGCTGTATCACAAATGACAGGACACTGCATGTGGAAGTTTGCATGTCTTTGGGTGCATACCTGTAATCTTATGACTCAGAAGCTGGATTTTTGCTTCCTACTTGCTTTCAACTTCTATGAAGTTAATTCTTGATTTGTACTAATTTAGAGGCCAGTTGCTAGAGGCCAATATATTGGAGGCTTTCTCCAGGATTTGATCAACATAAGGATGAGACAGTGACAAGGAAGTTGCCACTTACAGTAACTGTGCTATGCAAACTACGAAGGGCTCCACACAGTGCTCATGCTGTCAGTATTTTAATGAAAATACTGGTAAATAAGTTAATTAAAAAATCTAGTATTTCTGCTGAAACACCTTTTCCAACTGAAACAACTTTTCCAACTCCTCAAGAAGATTTCTGAATGTCTCCAGAGTCTGAGCTTTCCCCAAGTAAGCATGAAAACTGCAGCCGTTAAAAATGCAGGGAGCTGAGACAGAAATGATGGGCTTGCTTTTCTGTTTCTGTAGCTTGTTATAAGCCTCACTGATTTCAATTATTTATCATAGACCTCACTCATATAAAAACCTGAAATCTGGAAATCTGTATTTTTGTGTTTAATTACACCTAATGAATATTTCTTGCATAATTTGCACTTTTTTTACACATTTATGATTTTTCTTTCTACATAATTCTCTGAGTGTGTGGGCAAAGTGTCATTTAATAATGTGTTGTGTGGAACAAGTACTTCCTTTTATTTGTTTTAAACCCACTGTCTGAGAGTTTCATTCAGTGCTTCTCTTCTTGTGTTGTGAGACAGAAGTTGCATCTGGGCCCTTTAAGTAGTTATTAATCCTTTTTCATCTCAAGATAATTGAGTTTCTTCATAAAGGCCTTCATAGGTCTTTCCTAAAAGACATTCACAGAAGCATTAATGGCATTTAAAAGTGCCGTATAGGCTGGATCATTTACCTGCTCAAGCCTTCAGCAGACAGAATTTCCCCCCATTAGTTTAAAGTTATTCCTGTACCAACTGATTCTGGTTTTTAGGCTGTTTTAAAGTCAATTCCTCAAACACAAATACCCTCTGGGGCCCTTTTCAAGATTTAGTACCTTCTATTTCGCTAACTTCAAAAACTATTTGACTTCTAAGTTTACATTTCAGTTACTGGAACAGTTTACTCAATATCTGAACTTTCTAGGAACTTCTAGATGAAAAGGACTTAGGCCGTCTGATGTTATTATCCATTTTACGTATCTGAGATATCTTTTTCTATCAAGTATTCAATGTGAGATAACTCTTCAGACCAGTTTTTGTAAAGAAAGAGTGCCGATATGAATATCTCCAAGTTCTTTGGTAGTGAACACTGCAACAGAGTTGCGTTAGCACCCCTTCCACAGCCTTTTCTGTGTTCTTCTACTCCAAAATCATCTTTCAACTACACAAAACTTGCTTGCTCTTGTGGTCTAAGATTTTATTAGTAACTTTTATACTTGCCTTTAGCAAGTTGTTCATTGAAATCTTTGTTTATAGTTTTAAGCCTAATTTGTCTGGGTTTATGATGATGCATTGCTGCCTGCAGTACTGTGGCTGCTGCAGTCCTGTGAAAACCCAGCTCAGCACAACTCTGCCCCAGCTCAGGAAACAGCTGCTGGCAGGAGTTTTGCTGTGTGGCCCCATCCAGTGAGGTGGCCAACAGAGAACGATGGTGGTCCTGCAGCTCCCTACTACTCCTCAGGTACAGTCCCCTTCCTCTCCTGGCTGGTATCTCCAGTGGCCACTGCAGTGGGGATACTGCACAGGGAGAAAAAGAATCGTACACTCATAGAATGGTTTGGGTTGGAAGCAGCCTTAAAGATCACCCAGTTCCAATCCCCCTGCCATGGAAACCTTCCACTAGGTCAGGTTGCTAAGAGCCTCATCCAACCTGGTCTTGAACACCCCCAGGGACAGGGCATCCACGACTCCTCTGGACAACCTGTGCCAGTGCCTCACCACCCTCACAGTAAAAAATTTCTTCCTAGTATCTAATCTAAATCTCCCCTCTTTCAGCTTAAAACTGTTACCCACCATCCCGTTGTCCTACCACTGCACTCCCTGATAAAGAGCCCTCCCCCATCTTTCCTGTAGGCCCCCTTTAAGAACTGGAAGGCTGCTATAAGGTTTCCCCAGACCATTCTCTTCTCTAGGCTAGATAAGCCCAACTGTCTCAGCCCGTCCTTGTGTGGGAGGTGCTCCAGCCCTCTGATCATCTTCATGGCCCTCGTCTGGACTTGCTCTTAACAGATCCATGTCCTTCCTGTGCTGAGAACTTCAGAAGTGAACACAGTGCTTGGTGAAGGTCTCATGAGCTCTTCCTCGACCTTGTAAAAGTCTGCATTTTGCTTTTGTTTCAATTTTACTTTAATTAAATCCTGTTTATCTTAAAAATTTTAGATCCCAGGTGGAACAAGGTCACAGAACTATCAAGGATCTAGGCCATTGAATTAATTCCCTGGCTTCTAGGATGACAGTAAAACCTAATCTTCTTCATAAATTTCTCAACTGGAATTTAAGAAATGGTCATCTGTAGTATTTTGCTCAATGGTTTGTCTCTTGTGATAGCAATCAGTTTCATTAGAAGCTTCTTTGGGATTTAATCTTATATTATTTTCTATCTGAAACATTCAACAATATACAATATGATATAAAGAAAGAAAGGTTTGGTATGGATATTATTAAAGTACACTAGGATTTTTTCCTAATCCCCCAGATGTCTAAAAATACAGAAACTGCACAGAACTACAACATGAAAAGTTTGTCAACAAGCCTTACAGATATAAAATCTGCTTTTCAATGATATTGATTTTGCTAAAAGGATGGAAAAATTAAAATAAATCAAAGAAATAGTGGTTCATGATAAATAAAGGGAAGACAAACCCTGTTATGGCTCTAAGTGAGATACTCCATGCTCCTGTCAAAGCATGTCCACAGCAGAAAATAAGTTGATCCCGGCTGCTTCGAAACAGCTTTCCACTACTGAACATCACTAACGTAACTGATTTGTTCCGTTGCAATGATATTGTGGTTTGGTGTATTCTTCTTTCCTCATGTGTCCTCACACAAAGAAAGCACCTTAGGTGATCAACACACCGAATTCCAGTTTCTGCTGAAAAAAATGAGCTGCTGAATGCAAATCTATGGTATAAATACTAGCTTCATGGGAGAATAAGTGGAGGTTCATTATTCTGAATAAACCTTTCTTATAACCCAGAAAATGAGAGACATCTTCTAATTATTTTCATCATTAACCTAAAAATAGTACTCGTAACCTTTTTTTGAGAAATCAAACCATCTGCCCAAATAAGAAAAAAAAATCCAAATCATAATGGAGATAAAGTAAATTATATTCTAAGAAAAATATCTTAGAGGGAGTGTTGGCATGTCTCCAAACTATAGCTCTTATACTTCCAGAGGACATTTGGAAAGATCTAATAAAAATGCAAAATAATCAACCAATTCTAAGCCATCACCTGAGCTATTAGGTGTTTAAAGTTCTCATCGTAAATTGGATTACAGTAATAACATGGCTTAAATGTTTTAAAAATAGATCCTAAGTATTTAAGGTCACACCAGAAAAATGTAAAAAGTAAACCCAAGGAATTTTAGGTTAAGGAATGCCAATTTCATTTTCAAAATGAAATAAAATTCTAACCCTCTGATTCCCTTTATTTGTTATCATAAATAAATATGGTAAAAAGATTGACATAGTTTGTAGTGTCAGCACTGAAAACCTCAGGTACAACACCCACATTTGGCCAAATCTGTCCAGTTCTTAGAATGACAGGTAGAAATTGAAAACCTCTGTGTGAGTTCTCTTGTCATGTGGCTGTCACAGGATCTAGAGAAATGGCTGGATAGTGGCTCAGGTATATATGGATTGGATGCAGTGAGATTATCAGAACACTATAAACGTATTTCAGAACAGATAGTTTAGAATTCTTTTGGATAATACAACATAGAAAAACTATGTGTGCCTAAAATTCACTGCCTAAATCAGTGCCTAAAATTTCTAGCTCTTTTAAAAAGCTTTCAAAGCCAGTTTGGTATAATGTGATTTTACGCATCCAGCTGTAGGGAATGCGATTGTGCCTTGCTATTCTCCAAGATGCCAGATGATGACTTTTGTGTTTCCACTGAAAACAAAATAATTAAGACTTTCCCATACTATTCACAGGGCAACATCGTAAGAGGAAAAATGCAAATACTGCTGATTTCAGGCCCAGACTGGGTTTTTTCCAACCTCCTGCGTCAAGGCATGTCCCAGAGGTCAGAAGTCTTATGACAGAGGCTACTGCAGCTGCACTCTTGTGGCTGCCTGTGGGTTATAATAAAGATCGTAGCCAAAAAGGGTCACATATGGCTATGTCTAGGTGCCAACTTTTTTGCATTGCTTTCACACCAGAATTTGTCAGACAGTGGTGGCTTGCGTGGGGCAGGAGCGAGAGGATGTCCTGTGTTATTTTGCTGATGCAATTGGAGGGATTTCAGGAAAAAAACAAACTCTAATACAAAGAACTGAGACGAAAACAAGCAAGGCTCCAGGTAAGAGCTGTATTTTTCCGTGCTGGTCTTGGGTGCCCGTGTACCAGGACCTGCTCGCCTCGCAAAGGAGACAGCTCTGCCTCTCCAGGGGGGACCCCGGGGCCGATGCTGCCCGCGGGGACGGGAACCCCAGGATGAACGTTCCTACACGTTTGTTGGAGCTGAAGGGCGTCCCGGGCCAGCAGAGGGAAGATGCGGGGTACCAAACCGAGCCGCCCGATGTCTATTTATGACACCTATGACCAGTTCCCTTTATTTTCAGTAGTCCTGCCCCACGCCAGCTCCCAGGCTCGGGTCAAGCTGTCTGGACACCCCCTCCAGGCGTGGCAACCCCTCCCCGCCGCAGTCACCGCCCTGCGCCGCTCCCTGCCGGGACGGGGACGGGCGGCGGGGCGGTGCGGGCGCAGGGCGGGCACGGCAGCCCCAGCGCCTCCCGGCGAGGCCGCGGCTCCCGGAGCATCCCCAGCCGAGGGAGCGGCACCTCCGGCCCCGGGTGAGTCGGGGGGGGAGGGCGGAGGGGGCTTCCCGCACCCACCCGGGACATGGCCGCCTGGTCTGGGTGGCGGGAGGGGGGTCCCGTCCAGCACCGGAGCATCCCGGGCTGGCCGAGCCCCGGCGAAGCGGGGTGTGCAGGTACCGTGCGCGTCCCTCCCGGCTGCGGACCCTCAGCAACCCCCCGGGCTCGGCAATTTGCCCTGGGCTCCATCCCGAGCTCCGGGAGAAGTTCCAGCAGAGGACGCGCAGCGCAGGTGGGGGAGAGGAGAGATGAAACCGCCGCTCAGGGTGCTCCTGGGGACGTGGGGTCCGGTGTGCCACCGTGTCCCAGGTGTTCTGCGTGACCCCGGATAAGTCACGAATAATCTGTCTGTCCTAGATGCTTCCAAGCGATTGACCGACCAGGTTAAACCTTTACTAACGTCAGGTATTAACCTTTAGGAAGTGCTCAGGGAAACTGGTAATCGGTGTCGTAAATAGGCATCAGGAAGAAAGATAAAATGTCTTTTTCCTCCGGTAGAAAAGCAATCAGAAGTGCTCCAGGTGTGATTTTTTTTTTCCCCTAAAGCTCTTTCTGAAATTATGTTTGTGTGGTCAAATTAATCAGTGGTAGGAACATGGAAAAGTAGAAAGTATCAGCTTTGTTTACATAATGACATTGCTTAGTTATATTAAAATACTTTGGAAAATAACCTTGGTGCATGAAGCCCATCATTAAAGTTGCATGGGCAAGATAATGAACAACTGATGTGCAGTTTGTTGATACAAAAGATGTTCCTAGAAAATCAGTTAAAATACATCATTGACTTTCGTCTGTCTGTGACTGTAAGGTGTGTCCTTGTACTTTGATCACTCACGAGGCAGGAGTTTTTCTTTCTGACTGTAATAAAATGTTGGCAGTAAAAGAATTTTTTCTTAAGTCAGTTATGATGGATGCTGCTCTGCATTTGTTAAAAGTTATTTGTGGACTCTGAAAGAAAGGGAAGTGCTTTTAGCAAAGGAAGAAGTAAAAAGAGAACTCAGAGTGCTTCTAAAATGATACTTAAAATTATCTACGCCATATTGTTTGATTGTTGCAGATAGATCGAATTCTTTTGGTCTGAATTTTGAAAAGTAATGAGATTTTGATTATTCCAAGAAATTCCTCGCTGTCTTTGGCGGTATTGTGGTTAGGACTGATGACTGTGAAAATATATAGAGTGTTGATTCACCCAGTGTAACATCATCACCTTTTGTACCGAGCAAAAACCAGTTTGGATGAAACATTTTGATCAGAATGGAGACCTTGAATCAAAGACCGTGACTTTGTTTACCTTTCCTCGCTGAAGAATTTTTTTTTGCTTCATTTGTTAATACTCCCTTTGAAATGCTGAACTTAAATGTTTGTGAAATGTTACAATGTGGTTGATAAAAGTACTTATATGAAAGTAATATAAATTGAAACTTCGCTTCAAATATCCAAATAACTTTAAAAAGCCATCACCATTAGAGTGAAGGTTTAGTTCTATAGATTCATTTTGAAATACACCATGTTGGAAAAGAAACCAGTCCTTTATTTTGTCCTAGACATGTCATGACAGTAATAAATTTAAGCAAAATGGCCTAACATATGTCAGTATTCTATAAAAATATAGATGAGCTTCAAAATCATGACAAATTTAAAAAATATTGGTGCAAATCATGAAATGCAGAGAGAGAGAAACTCAGGTCATGTTGTTAATCCATCTCAAAATACAAAATTGTTCCCTTGTGTCCATTTAATTGATCTCTCCTGTTCAATTACTATTTTCTGTTAGTATAATGATGAGTTTTTAATGAGCCATTCAGAATGTACCTGCTTCCTTTGATTTTGAAAACCTCGGATGAAAATCAGTAAGGAATCGTAAGTGTAGTTTTCCCATCAGCTAAAGGTCACTCTTATGGGAGATTGTATGTTCCCTGAAGTCCTGCTGGGCCTTCTGCTGGACTGGCTTTGGGGGAAGGATGAGGGAAATTTCTGTGCTGGCTCCATATCTTCATGGCCAAAGAGCCTTCATGCACTGCAGCATCTTCCTGACGCACTCCTCGTTCTCTCAAACAGTTCTGTGAGCAGTGAAACAGTGCAGAATTTAGGATCGATGCCTGATTTCTTCCTCTCTGTGGCATCCAGGCTGGCCACTCAGACTCATGGGATCACTTTGCTCCTTGACTAACGACCAGCACCAAAAGGGGAGAATTACAAAAATAAATCCAAGTGATCTTGTCTGGTAGAGGTATTTGGATAGTCAGACATCTGTGTTAGAATGGATCAAGATTCTGGCATTTAAATTTTTACAAGGGGATCATCCAGATTTTCATTGCAGACTAAGAGTATGGCTTAGCAGAAATCCTAGAAAGCCAGAAATGGTGATCTGTGTGTGACAAGCTCCAAAATCTGACTTTCTTCACATGAAATAATGTTGTCTGAATGTGACAATAATTCTCAGCTTAGAGGCTTTTCCCATTTGATATTTCTGTGTGTTATTTCTTCCCCTTTGTCCTAACTGTATTTTTTTCAACCTGATTTCCTAATGAAGTGAAGCTAAAAAAATATTAATAATGCTGCCTGACTGATAGCTCCCCTCATTGCCTTGGAGTAATTTTTTACCCCTTGGGATCAGTTTCAACCAATATAAATAGAAGACCAGAGACTTCAAAGTGATGAAATTCTTACAAACGTCAATACTGCTGGTGACCAGAGAGCTGAGAGAGGTGAAGTTGATGCCCCTGCAGAGGGAAGAGAGCTATAGCAAGCTTTCAGCTTATCAGATGTAAGAAAATTTGTGTAGGTGCTCCATAGGATGCTGAGATTCATAACTGCTGCTACTCATAGGGTTGGTGATTGTATTTTTCAATCTTTCTGCTCCTTGGGAGTGCACAGTCTTGGAAGTTTTGGTCATGCCTTTTCTCCTCCGTAGTCAGTTCAAAATAAGCTCTGTTTGTCCAAGGTGTTTCTGGTAGTAATACAAATACTGTTGTTCCTCAACTTCATAAACTGACCTGTTGCTTTCCTAGCCATAATTTAATATTTCTAGGTAAAGGGTTGATAGTTAATGGTGCAGTGATTTTTTTTTGTTGCCTTAACTCAGTGCAAACATTTGATTACTGTGGTCGCAATAAAACCTACTTCGTTCTACAATCAGTTTCTCTGAATTGCTTACAAGTTTTTGATAAGACTTTCATTTGCTTCCTACTGCCACTGATGTTCTGATTGTGTCTGCTTCAGAGCGTCCTCTTCTGCTTTCTCTGTATAGCGGGATGCTGTAGCACTCTCCCCATGTTAAGACAGGAGAAGGAGAATGGAGGAGAAATACTAAAAGGCACAGTGAGTTTATCTAGCAAGACCTTCATAAATACATGATGCTTTTATTGACTTTTAAGTGGTGGTTATTGTTCTGATTATCTGTTTTGTTACGTAACTAAAGATAAGAGCTGTGTTTATGGATAATTGCCGATTTTCTCCTTCCTTGTCTTTCCAACATTAATTCCATCACGATACTTCCTTTCTTCTCTCTTTCATTACCTCCCTAAGAAATTGCTTTGGATATTTTTGTTTTGTTTTGGTATTTTTTTAGAAACCTTTAATAGTATCTTAAGTTGATTTGCTATTTTTTTCCCCATTGTACAAATCATATCAACCGGACTTGCTGTCTGGGCATGAATGTTGATATATAAATGAAACCAAGTAAAGTTCTTAGTGAATTATGTTAATTTGTTTTTATATAGTCATTTGCATTCAAGTTGCATTAAGCTGTCCTTTATATCTTACAGAAATCTTTTAAATATTATTAAAGTCTGCATTCCATGCTAAAGAGAGAACACTGTGCTTGTATAGCAATTATGTTTGAATTTATTCTCCTGGTTTATATGAGCAAAAGCAGGAACGCGGTGCACAAGAATGTCTTTTTCTCTGGCAACAAGCACATACGCTTATGTAACATCTTGCCCTGCCTCTTCTTCTTGCACTTTGATGGAGCTATCATCCTTTCCTTCCCTGCTGCAGGGACCTGGCCCCTCCTGGCAGACCTCAGGGCTCTTCCCATGTCCTGGGGAGCTGCCATGAGGCACACCACGTTGGGCTGGGTGACTCCCAGCTGGTTTAAGAGGCAACTCCCACAGCGGTTTCTTACCTCTCATCTCTCACCAGCAGTTTCATCACTCCCAGAAATGCAAGATGTAGCAGCATACCTAGATGCTGCCCAGTCTATTTCAGTTAAGATGCATCCAAGAGATCTTAAAACTCTGCCAGGAGAAGTGTTTAACTTGAACCACTGTGACAGATCAGGTAGGGTGTACAAACCTGAACCTTGTCCTGAACCTTGGCAGGTCAGAGAAGGACAGTGACATGCTGCATAAGGGGGATGTGGCCCCTGCCTGGAGGCCAGGGGGATGGGCTGAGTTGGGAAAGCTAGCAACAGGGCTAAGAGCAGGAGCCCCTTAACGTGGTTCAGCTGCAGCCAAGGCAGCACATCTGACAACAGCCCAGAAAACCAGTGTCAGCGATGAGAGATGACGGTTTTACCAGCTGGGTCTAGTTTGCGCTGCACATGGAAAGACGTGTCCTTTGAGCAGCCTTTGAGTGAGGAGCTGTGTCAGGTGCACCCAGGCTGAGGCATTTGAACTAGAGGTGTTCAACTAGCTTTCCAGAGTTCAGTAAGCACTGAAAATACACAGCAGAAGCTTTTCTGCATGCGCTTGCTTTGGTATGTAGCACACATCTTTTCGTGCTGACCCCGAAGGTGGAGGCAGTTTTGTGCTATGTTGTGCTGCAAAGACGCAGCTCTTAATTAAAAACTTCCCTTTTGTTGTGTTGTCCTCAGGAAGATCCCAAAGAAGCAACTGCAGATCAAGGAGTGCTTCTTGTTTTTTTTCTTCTTTAATCCAGATTAAGCGGTATTTGCTGCAATGAATTATTTTCCTCTCTGTTGGCTTTCCCCCTCCTGTCCACACATTGCATCCAGCAAAGGTGGATAGTGGTTTTACAGTACACGGTACTGTTTATATTTGCAGATCTAACACACCTGCTGATGCAGAAAAGGGCAATAATATATGCTGCTTTACAGCCTTCGTGGGCAAATGGGCACCCTTTCATTTTAGCCTTTTTCAATTACCTTTGAAATTGCTTTAAAAAATTCTGTAGGGAACTTGCAATTTTGTCTATAAGATCCTGAGTAACCTGTAGCTGTGTTCAGTAATGCAGCTGCAGGGTTGTTGAAATGTCCTTGGAAGACATGCTGCATTCAGCACGTCTCTGGTAGAGACAACTTCCTCCTCTGCAAAGAAAATCCCTCCTTCGGAGTCGACCTTGGATTGCATTAACATCCTACAACTCTCTTTGCCTAAAGAGAAGCCAGCAGGTCAATAAAAACAATTATTAAAGTGAACATCACCGTAAGCCACTTTTACAAGACAAACCAAATGCCTTCAGATCTCTGGGTTTGGTGTTTATGTTCCTGACTGACTTGTTGAAGGGTAAGGTCTCTAAGATACTTTACACAGTATTTTGAGTTAATTGTGAATACAAACCAGTTAACAGTACCTGCATGACAGGCCTTGAAAAAAGGAACCAACAAAACTGAAATCAGGGAGGAAGGAAGTTTTGATTTGTGTGCCCAGGGCTTTTAGTACTCCTTCATACTTGCAGGACAGTATTGCATTCAAGTGTGTACATTTGCCCCATGACACAACATGTTCTGGTTAGGATTTATCCTGTATGCTAGGGAATGTTTACATGGAAGTTCAGTGGGTGGGCGTATATTCACGTACACTACGGGAAAGAGCTCCAAGTGTGGTATTTCATGGTGTCTAGTAACTGAGGCTGAGAGACCAGACTGGTGGTAATAAAACTCATGCAACTATGTATTCTGTCTCGATAAAATATTTCCTTTCACTCAGGCTTTACACCTCCTTTAAGTTTTGTTTTGCCTAGTTTTGAATCTTGTGTCATTTGTATCCTCTAGCTGAGCACCTCACCCCTCCATATTTGTTAATTCTTTCATTACAAGGTATCTTGCTTTTGCCTGGTCAGAAGCAGAAGCGCTGGCAGCTGTTAAGCATTTCATACTAACTAGTAAAAGTGCTCTGTGACATACCACTGTGTGATGTCAAAGAGGTTATCATTAAGGTCTGCGCCCTCCCTCTGCCTCATCAAAAATAGCTGTAATTCTTGGCAATATGTAGTATGTGTTGTTCATAAGCAGTTTGTATTTACAAAATTGGATCTTACAGTCCTTAATTAAATTTCCACTGGATAGTGTTGGTAATATTTGTCCTGTAAGTATTTATATGGAGAACTTGGAAGGTCTCTTCCATATGTTGTGGACAGGATTTAGTTAGATAGGAAGACTATAGGAAGCAGAATACAGGAAGATGATGTCTAGAAATTCTGAGTGGATAAGCAATTCTTGAAGTAGCATTTGAAATATAACCAGAATTTCCCCAATGGTACCAAGTAGAAGGATGTGGTTTGCCTAATACCTGCAGTATATCTAATTTTCTCAGAGCTTAGCCAGCGGTTAATTAATTTAAATCCAGGATATAGGGAGTGTTCGTGCTTTGCAGCTGCTTTATGAATAAAAAGTTTGGAGGACTGGTTTTGTAAACTGTCCTGCAAAAAAGGGAAGCCACCCTGGAACTGAGGAGTAAAACAGAGCTCTCAGCTTCTGTTGCCACTTCTTCCAGAGTGTGAATGGGACGCTTTTACAGAGACAGATTATAACTGGAAGACAAAACACTGGTTTAGCTGTAATCCTGTCTGTAGCAGAGCCAGGCTTGGGGACAGGAACATGGCTGCACCCTTGACACAAGGACTCAGGTGATGCTGTGGAGCTGACAAGGGCTATCAGTGTGATTCACCTTGATCTGTTTCTCTGTGAAATAGGGTGCACTTTCCTCTGGGTAAGATGTTTTCTAGCGTATCAAGAGCATGATGGTCATGGCTGGTGCATTTGCTCTGTAAGGAGCATGAGGGGTGGGCCTGGCTCATCCTGGGGCTGAGAAGACTCCAGGGGGTTGGCAGCAACCCCCCCGTACCTGCAGGGAGGTGGTTGAGAAGAGTGAGCCAGAGAGGCAAGGGGCATCAACTGAGCCAGGCCAGAGAGGTTCAGATGGGACCTAAGGAAAAACATTTTCCCCTGGGGCCTGGGGGGCAGTGGTGTAGGGTCCCCAAGGAGGCTGTGCTGGCTCTTTCCGGGGGGTTTCCAGCTCTGAGGAGGCTCAGCCCTGAGCAGCGCTGTTTGACCTCAGCCCTGAGCCTGCTGCAACAGAGCCAGCCCAGGGACCACCCAAACTCCCATCCAGCCTGAGCTGTCCTTTGACGCTGTCATCCCAAGTTCAAAGCTGAGCCTCTGAAAAGTTGTTGTGAAGTTCTCATTACCATCTATGCATGAAAAATACAGCAGAGAAGAGGCACTCCTATTTCCCAGACTAAAAGATGGCCAGTGACAGTACCTTTAATAAGAAATAACAAATAGATGCTTACAACACTGTAGTTGTTTTCAGTATATCTTGCTAATATAATCTGTCTCAAATATGGTTAAAGTCAATGATTTAAGATAATTTCTAAGTGGGCAGCATGTGCTCTGTTTCAGGCTTTAAGTCTAATTCAGTTTACTGCCGCTTTTGTTCACATAAGAAAAGCTTTCTCCAAGGCACAGTGTATTACCATAAATATGCAGAGATTTCTGTAAACATGTTTTGCTAAATTGTTAACATATTATTTATGTTCTGTGTTGAAAAATGAAACACTAACCCTGTTGCTTTCTTGTTGCTTTCTTGACAGTGTGTTTCATTTGCAATGGCACAATTTGAGGTTTTAAAGAAAGGGCCCTCAGTGGAAGTGGTGTTCTAATATGTCTCGCTTGTTTTTCTTAGGAAGATCAGGTATTAGAAATTTCATACTACCCTTCCTATGTTCTCTGTAATTTTCTTCTCAGAGGAGCTGGAGTGCACTGAAGCCTCATGATAATGAAGTCCCCAGAGAAGACAGCCACTCACTAATCTGTTATTAAGAGTGTGGGTTGCTTCTGTTTAACAAAAACCCCATAAAAAAACGTAAAATAGAAATAATTGCTTCTAAAGTAGATATAGTCTCTCTTAAACAAACATCAAGCAAAAAGCTTCTCTCTATGTTGTCAGAGATGTTTCATAAGCAGTGATTGAGCCTGTATTCCCTGAGTAGGATAAAAGGGCTTGCATTAAGACGGCAGTGGTGCTTTCAACCACCTCCTCACTCTTCCCCATAATTACTCAGGAACCATCACTGAAAGTGCTTGCTGTTTACTTCAGAAAGCTTAAAAAATCTTAAGATGATGAGCATGTGAGGGCTGGAAGAATATTTGTTTTCTTTCCCCTTGAACTTGCATTTGTTTGCTGGAGAAGTTAGAATTGCGGAAGGAATTGAAGTGAATAAAAATAAATCTCATCCAGTGACTAATGGAAACATGATTGTATTGATGTGGTTAGAAGCTTTCCCCTTGAATGTGGAAGGCATAAAACACAGAGATGGAGCACGATGCCTTTAGGAAGAAGACTTACTGAAAAGGCAATGCTAACTTTTTCTGTTCTGACTTTATAGTTTTATTTATAGTCTGAAGAAAAGTGTGCTTTCTGTGCACACAGTTCCTCTTATTAATGGGCTAACTCTCTGTTGTGGGCCTCTCTCCTTCCAGACTCTCACTACTCACAGGTAGCTGGAAGTAGTGATTCAAAATAAAACAGGCTAAGTGGGACAATGTGTTTCTCAAACAGATTTCCCAATAGAGTCAGCGTGTTGTTTCTATTCTAGCAGCTTCTGAAAGTAAAAGAAGTAAATATTAATTCATAATATGAATTCACTTACTGATTATTAAAATAATTCCAAAGGTAAACCTACTTGCTATGATCACATTTCAGAAGAGAGAATTTCTTGTTTTGAGTGAACTATATGAATTTCTGCATCTTACCGTGGAAACTGAATGTTATTACAGAAACTTAGCTATCTTGAGTGGATATAATAAAACTTTAAACTGTGTATTCACTGTGTTAATTACAGAACTGTTTAACAGGCCAGCCTTTGTAGAGAGTTTTATTGTGTCATACAAAGAGAGAACAAACAGATTTGGAGGCCTCTTTAGAAAGAAGTAGTAATTGATGAAGCATCTAAAGAGTGTAGAAGAAAGCTGAAAAAATTTTCCCAGTTGACCTATTTTGCCCACATGGAGTGATATCTGTCTCTTGATTCTGACTGCCAAAAAAAAAATCAATTAAAACTTCACACCATAATGATCATAGAAGTTGCTTGTTTAAATTTCTATCAAAGCTAGAACCTGAAGTTTTATTGCTTAAAATTAAATGAAATTTTATACTCTGAAAGAACTGGAGATTCAGAGACACACTTTTTAAATATACTTAATCCCTTGATCAGCTCTTACGGTAAATATAACATTGTTTCTTGACCTCATTTCTATAACTTTTCATAAATTAGGAAAAAGTGTGTAAGGTTAAAGGTGAAGCAGAGCAAGTTGAGAGGGTTCAATTTAAATTAAATTTAAATTTTGGATGGCAACTCCTCATGCTCCAGTTCTGTGCTTTGATTAAAGCTACCAAAAAGCTGAGATTTCCAGTCCAGACTTGTATGTTGAGCTGCTAATCAGAGTAGAAATGAATGCATGTGTTCCTGTGCTATTGCTGGTTGAGAACTGGAGAACAGAGATAACGACCAGCACTGTCAACTCTGGAGATGATTGTCCTGAAATGCCCTTCAGGACATTTCCCATAATCTCAGTGTTCTTATTAAGACTTTCCGACACCAGTATTTCGTAGAGGAAGAAAAGTGGGGCTGACAGCCCAAGCTACCATCTGACAGGAGTCAAATTTGATGTATAGATGGCAGTGGATTGGTTAGCTGTGTCTGTAACAAGTGACACAGTCCAGCAGTTGAGGATTAGAAAACCAGAGGCCCATCAAAGATGGGATGTACTTATTAGTTGAAATTAAACTTACCGAAAATAGGGGTATCTGTTCAGATGTCTTACCAGGAGCTGGCAGGGGGATCTGGCTGCACTCTTCCCACGCCAGTCTGAACTGCTCCATCAGGCAATGAGCCAGTCTGGACAGCTGAACAAAATGTGTGCAGGGTAAGACCTAGTTCTGATCTTCTGGTGTCCATGTTGACCTCTCCTGTGTTTTGGGGCAAAGACCTTGATAAAAGCAGGCATAGAGACATGATATTTTGATGGAGACCTTTAAGGCTCAATCTGATAGGAGGGAGTATAGGATTCAAAAGCAGGATGAAGATAGATGGCTTATTAATAAATGGGATGTGATGGGGGGGGGGGAAGATGCTCAGCCTCAGGCAGCTTGGGAGCTAAAAACAGCTTGGTGATTTGGGAGCTGCACTTGCACGGTGCCAGCACTGCCTAACTTCCCAGCGTCTGGTGCTGTTCTGGCTTTGTTCAGAGGTGTGAATCCTCACGGGAATAAAATCTCTGAAGCTGTGGAAGGAATACTACAGCATGGTAATGTCGATACCAGTATGGGAGTTGCAAAAATTTTTTAAAAAATAAGCATATGGACTGTATAAAAGGCACATAGGTTTATTTTTAGTGAAGAACATAGCAGACACTGTTCTCCACTTTACATCTCTTCAGGAAATGTCTTCACACTTTTTCCTGTGTATTTGTGACTCTGAATTTAGAGAGGGAGGGTGAATTTAGAAGAGGAAGGGAAGCTGAGGAGAAAGTTATGCTGGGATCTGACAGAGATCAGCACCAGTTTATTTACAAATGGAAACTCCAGAGGACCTGCAAGGATGTGTTATATTAGGGATAATGCTTCAGTGGAAAAGCTGCTGCTCAGGAGAAAATGATGTTCCCAGTAACAGCTCTGAAGCTATAGTTCCTAGGAGAAATGTCACCATGCATGAATATGGTGTTCAGCATTTATTGGTGAACTGTGACATATGAAATAATACTTCTCTAGATGAAAATAGAGATTAACTGTGATAAACATTCAGCAAATACTTATTGAGACTCCAATCTAAATGTTTAAACTGTGAAAAAAATACCAGGAAAAACCCATCCCTAATTCTGTGACATCTGCTTTCTGGGGGAAATCTCACCCTCATTTTCGAAGTTAGAGAAACAAAAATAACCTTTTTTTTTTTTTTTTCTTGGATCATGCTGCATTTGGTAATAAATGGCTGGAAAATAGCTCACGAACTATCTGTATTTCTCGTTTGGGTGCTGAGTTTGTGGGATGTTCACTTGAATGCCTTTGGAAAGGCAGTCACCTGGGGGAGAGGGCAGAGCTGGGGTGATGGGCCAGCAGGCAGCTCGGGGAGCAAGGTGTCTGTGGTGGGTTAATGGGGCCTGGGGACCTCTTGCTGCATGCCATTTGGCCTTAGGGCTGTGATGGTACTGGGCAGAGGACTGAGGTAAAAGGACAGGATGATTTGGTTTTATAACCAAAATGAGCAGGGTGAATCTAATGACACCTTGCAAATACTTTCCTAGTCTAGTGAGGAGAATGGCAACTGAACTAAATGATATACCTTGGTGACAGCAGTTGTATCCACTTGTCGTCTCAAGTTTCAGGAGCTGTGGCAGGTATCCCGGTGTGGGTTACTTTCCTTCCTCAAGGCAGAGGACACTTAGAAAAGGCTTTGAAATCTTGAATCCCGCCCTCCACTGTTAAAAAATAAATGGATGCTATAAAAATACCAAGGCTAGATCATTTCCTCTGGCCATAAATTTCCCACGGAAAGACTGTTCCATTCAACAATTTAATGCTGGGACTGGTACTGATGATTCGGTTTAATAGAGTTTGTTGAAGTATCTTCACTATTCAGAAGAATAAAATTGTATTGATTGATTTGCACCATTTTGCACTGTATATGCAGTACTGAATTGCACTGTGTGAAGCTTCTGCTATTTTGATGGTGAAGATTAGCTTATTCTTGTCCCCAGTTCAGGAAGAGTTTTGATGTTACAGTGTACCAGTGGATCTGTATAAGCAGAGAAAATACTGGTAAGCAAACATTAAAATCTTTTGAAAAGGTCATTTTAGTTACCAGATGCATCTGCCCTTTTCCCATCCACTATCTTGCAGTTTTAATGCATCTAGGGTAGCACAGATTTGTTACTAATCCTTTTTTTGAATCAGCAGTGCCTACTCAGATAATGCAGGAATTGTACAGAGTTTTAGATTGATGGATGATTCAGATTAAACAAACGAACAAATAACCAAACAAATCAAAAGAGCTTGTCTACTATATCATCAAATTGATAACTTCTACCTCAGAAAATAGTTTAAACCTTTCTTTCTATCTTTCACAACTTGATTTTGGAAGAGCATTTTTACCATGTAATCCTGATTTTATATTTCTGTTTGCTTTTCTGGGATTGACTAGTGAGGGCAGCTATCCAATTAATCCAGAATGGGCTTCAACAAATTCTAAATGTTGATTTGCAGCATAGCAGTATCTCCTACCAGTGCAGCAAGTACTTCCTTCTCCACATACAAGAGGATGGGACATGGGGAAGGGGAGAAAGCTCTGCAGCTATTTGTCTTTTACTTGTCATATCACGTCTGTTGAACCTTCACACCACTGACTTCAACTTCATGCCCTCTCCTCAGCTTGGTGGTTTCATGGCTGTTTGTGGACCCTGTCACTGCACTGTTCTTCAACATTTTCTCCAGCTTGCTGGTGAGCCACATCTGGCTGTTGGACCTCATCCATGGGGAGGTGTATGTGGTGGAACCCCACAGATCCCTCTACCCTGCAGTTTGGCAATGAGAATCCTCCCAGCTGGTTATGTGGCATCCTACACTGGAAGTGATCCCCTGAGGCTGGAGGCCGTTTCAGTTGTGGGATCTGTGAGGTTGGAGTGGGTCTTCTCATGGACCTCCAGCTTGTGCTCGTTAAAATGTGAAAATATTACCTTCTGAGTTGCACTGAAGCCTTTAAATTGCACCACAGACAATCGTGTCACCAGAGAAGTTTCTTGAAAGACTGAGGAACTTACGTTCTTCTAATGAGGCAAATGAGTGACATACTCTGGATTCAGTTGTGCCAAACGGGTGATAATGGAAATTCGCTGTTTGTAAAAAGAGTTTATGATCTTAGGAACATTTATTGGCACATACGTAGAGCATGCAGCACAACACAAGTGTTCTGCCATCTTATTGACTGGGTGCCATTGTTATACTCAATTTATTTTTCTCTACAGCCACTGAACAACTTCAGTTCCATTGAGCTATGTTGGATCACTCAGTAAGCAACTTGAAACCACATTCTACTAAATACAGTTTTCCTGGATATGTACCTTCATCATATTTTCTTGCTGCAGGAAATCTTAGGAAAGCTATTGGTACAGCCTGACTTTGTTTTTTTCTTTTTATAGCCATTTACATTTTCAAATAAAATCTCCTCTTGCACTGGTAAAAGACAGTTCAAATTTGCAGTTCATTTTCCTTCATCTAAGTTATTTTGTCTGTGTCAGATTTTCAGAGCTAGTACCCATTTTTTCCAGCCTCGTGTTCTCTATTTTAAAGACCTCAATGCCAGGAAAGCAGTTTAATTGTAGGTGTTCCTCTGTTTTTCTTCATCCAGATGTGGTTTTCACATATTCACAGAGTATTTAGACAGTCAGCTCCTAGGTGTGTTGGAAACCTACATCTCTGAAGAATGAAGTATTAACTTATGAAATTCAGTGAGCACAAAAACTGAGAGAACAGTGTAGGACTGGCTGACCGATGCATCCTAACAGGAACATACGGTAGAAGGAGCCTGAACATTTGGCATGAAAACCTGACCAATGGTATTTGTGGTTTTGACAGTCATGATACTACTGCTAAATACCTGCTGTCTCTTCTCCTTCATGCTGCCCTCAGAATTCTTTGGGCAAGCAAAAATCACTAACGACAAATAACGAGAGAAAACTCAGTACATTGTACGAGAAGTTAACTAGAGCTTGGACATCCTTTAGTGGGTATGGGCATGCTTGAATTGCTGTGCATGAATATTTTTCTGATATGGAATAAAATTCTGAAAGGAAATTGGCTGAATACACAAAATCTTGAGGACTATGCCATGTGCTCCTTCATTTCCGTGGGATGTATCCTGCCCTGTGCAGCAGTATTTCTATTGCAGCTTTATGCATTTCTTTACAAGCAGAGCATCTTCAGAAGGACTTTTCAGCAGCTTTTCCATGAAGAGTTTCCTCTCTCAAGCGGTACTTTTAGGCAGCTTAGACGCAGAGCTCATCAAGGCCTAAGGAATGAGCCACCCATGACTTGAAGGGTAGACGGTTCTGTTGGTGCCTCTCTGCCTTGTTGAGCTTAAGGGTAAATAAGGGTGAATTTGGCTTCTGAGAGTATCTGTTATAAATTGTGCCTGGCTACATTAGCCTCTCAGCAGCACAGCACAGTGGTGCACTGGCTCTGCTTTTTCTTTAGGGTTCTCCTGCATTCCAAAGGCGATTAAAAAATCTGTAGGTCTGCGTGCTTGTTGCTGTAAAGCTGCGTGGTCAACTGATGTGTGGCCCAAACCTATCCTTGTGTAGAGCATTAACATGTGAACTGTGGTTAGAATAAGCCACTGTTTGCCCTCCTCTTGAATATGTTTCAAGGGAAGATTTCATTCCTGGAAGGAACAGAGGGAATGCTGTTGCTGTGCATGCCTGAGAGAGAGATGAATTAGGCATAATACCTGATGAATTAACATCAGAATTACATTCGCTTACAGGCTGCTAAAGGCTGCATAAGTACTCTCCCATCATTTAAGTGGTATACATAGCAGAGAGCAGAGCAAGAAAAGCACTAGATTGCCTAAGGTTTGTTTTCGCAGCACACTGAATCTGCAGGTGACCTTCACTTATCATCAATGTGATATCCTCAGATACACAGTGTGCCAAGGTTTGTGGTTGTTTTGCTTCAGGTTTGATTTCAGTGATACCAGATATGGAATAACATGTGGTCAATCACAGGCTGTTAGATTAAAAGAAATGTTAGCAAATGTGATTATAAAGGCTGTGTGATGGAGACCCTTGTGCTAACAAATGCAATAGGTTTTTGTGTGGAACAGTTTGGATGGGGGAAAAGGAAGAGAAAGTGCGATGATAAAGTGACATGAAATCTGGGAGGGGAAAATGAATGGTGGATTCAGCAGTGACACCTGACCTAGGAGAGTGGTTTACAAACACACTTGCTTCTCTTAAGCCTTTATGGTCAAGGCTTCAGTCTTATCCTTCTGCCATTGACATCAGTTATGCATCCTTTTTGTTGTTGTTATTTGCTACATGAAAATATAAATACTGTGTTTTAATGATATGCAAAATTGGGTTCATCTACTGATAGCACCAAGGAGTCTTGCAGGGGGATTGCAAAGCACTTGTAAAAATCCTGTTTGATGGATGAAGCTATAATGGAGTATGCAGAGGTTAGGGCTGGAGTTTGATTCAGATTCCCATTTTCCCTCTCCTGCTCTTTGCAGAGATGCTGTTGTTCCAGCAGGAGCCAAAAGGTGCAGTCCTAACCCTCAGGGACTCCCTTGCGCTGCAGCTGTGTCTGGCCTGCATAATGTAAAAACAAAGACTGCAGAAAAACTTTTTCCACATCTACTGTCACTCTCCACATCTTTAGGGATCAGATATGATTTATTGTCTTCCCTGGGACTGCTTTCCCCTCTACTCCAAATGCCATTCAGCCTTTGGCAAGCCCTGGTGTGCCAGCACATTGCTTCAGCTGAACACTAGCAAGCGACTACAAGCTGCTGCTAGGGCAGGTCTGGACTTCTGACATCCTTTTCCTTCTAATCATAGCTTTTTAAAGAGGGATTTAGTTTTGGAACTGCTGACTTCAGCGCTCACTTCTGTACTGATAGCTTTATTTATGGCAGCTACAGCACATAAATTGGCACGTCCTGACTGCCCAATGTCAGGCAGGAGAGCAGGTGGTGTTTCTTTGGGGCATTTGACTTTTAAATTTCTTCATCATCACCTTGTTTCAAAGAGCACCTCTTTAGGAATTGATTGCTCCTGTTGCTGCCCTTTCAGAAGGGCAACATGCAGCACTGCGGGGCTGCCTCTGCAGCCACCAGCAGAGAGTTACTGGGCTTTGGGGATGATCGATACGGAAAAACCTGTGTGTTCATCTCTCTCTGTGCTGTGAAACTTCTCATTTTACCATTCAAGCAGAGTTCAGCACAAGGGGTCACAGAGTTTCAATAGGAAGACAAAATTGATAATCTTATGTTCTTTTATGATTGAGTTCTTTCAGTCTTGAGAGTACTTTCTTATTCTCTAATGCTTCTTTGAAATAAAAAAACTAAGCTGAATGAACATTTAATAGGCTCCTTTTCCATTTTCATTGGAAAGCTGTAATGTCTTATTAGCCCAAAATACCCCTGTAAATTTCCACTTTAGATTTTGCTTTCTACTTCTCTAAAATCAGCAGACACATTTGATTTCTCCTTGCCACAAAAGGGACTAGTCCTTCTCTGCAGGGGATTACTGTGGGCTAGTTGGAGGTGGTCTCACACACCAGCTTTTGGGGGTAAAAATCAAAACTGAAAATGTTTTTTATAGTCTTCTCTTTCTTAGAAACTTGATATTCTTCCTTGCCTCAGCACGGAACAGCACAGACTGGAATAGAAACCTGTGTGTGCTGTGCTGTTCCACTGCTTGTGTGTCCAGAGAGGAAGCGGTTTTCTTAAATCAGCGTGACTAGATGACTTGGACTGCTTTTTGGTATGGAGAAGGAGGAAAGTTTTCCATTTGCTTTGAACTCACGTAATGGGGATTTCATGTGGGGGGAGGAGGGGGGGGTGGTATTTTTATGTTTTCCTCCAGAGCATAAGAACACTTATGAACTGGTTCAGACAGAACAGCTATCTTGTGTGTAGTGCCTTGCGACTGCTTGCTGCTGAGAGAAGTGGAAAATAACCACCTAGGAAAAGCACTAGGAAAATAGTATTCTCTCCTTTATGTTCTCCATGTGTCCAGTGCTCAGGAGCTTGTGTGTTACTTGAGCCAGGTGCGGTGTCTTTGTATAATAGTTGTTGATATATTTTACTTTCTTAAAATTTTTACGACATTCTCAACATTATTAATTGCCTCCTAGACCTCCCAGTCACTTTTTGTATTGAACCAAGTTTTCATATCGAGGATAGATTTGTCACAGACATCCACAAATTGTTCCTCGAAGCCACCTGTGTGACATCAAGCAAGTTCTGTTTTGTAAGCAATCAAGATTTGTTGGTTATTTTCTCCGTGGACATGTGAAATGCTAAGATCGTGTGTAATGGCAATCAAACAATAAATCTGTGGAGACGAGGGAATTTGCAGAGTGTTGGTTTCTGACAGAGACTCTGGCCAAGGTACAGGACATCCAGAATGATATCCCCAGTCCTCTCAAAGCTAAGCCTTACTTGCTGCCACACTTCATCTTTCTTTTGGATGTCACTGCTACCCTGTGTTAACTGGTGTGATTGTCTCATTGACCCTACACCAGCTGTAGCCATTGCTTTTTTTGTCCACATCAGGTATGTAGAGATGTTGCCAGTGCTTTACGGGGTAAACAATTTTGAAAGCAGAATTATTGCTCATGCACTTTGTGTGCTCTCAGCACATAAAGAAATGCTGAGGTGAGAAAGGGTGTTACGTGCAGTGAACACACTTTAGAGTATGTGCCTACTCTTTTGCTTTCAGAAGGCATACATTGAGATGTCCAAAAAATAATGAAGCAGGAACTAGTAGCAGCTCTGGAAGAAACAGAAACAGTCTTGGTTGTCTTTAAGAGCCTGTTAAGAAGGCGTGCGGAGCTCCTTGTCATTGTGTTTGAAGATCTAAAGAAAATATATGTTAACAAAACTTCTGAACTAACGCCTAATTACGGTAGATGATTTTTCCACTGTATCATTTAACTTTAGTTCTTAGAGATTACACAGGAGAAGAGTAGATATTCAGCGGTTCTGCAAATCAGTAAGTAATTCAGTAGGTACTTACAGCCAGGACTGTTGAAGGAAAAATGCTTAATTAGGCCTCATTAATATAAATGGACTTGGTTTAGAAAAATTGTTTTTCTGTTGCGGAAAACAAGCTTCTTTGGGGTTCTCATTCCTGAATGTTGAGAACATATTTTGAGTTTGAAATGTTTGTGAGTAAGTAGTAATCACACTGAGTATGGAAAAGATTTCTTTCTCTTAGCATCTGTGAAATTTCTTTTGAAAGTAGTAGAATGCCCTTGCTTACACAAGTTACTGGTAGAGGAAAGAGCTACAGCTGTAATTAGATGTGGCTTAAGCCTAAGATTAACCTGCTGATCAGCTATAGACAATTTCTTAAACTTGATAAAAGAACTCTTGGAATGCCATCTTTTTACATATTTCACTGCAGATAATGCTCGTGACACGAGTTTAATAGTTTGCAACATGGGATTTGCAACATGGACCTCCTTTATCTATTCAAATGTAGACCCCATATATCTCTATGTCTGGGAATGGTAAAAATGTGCAAATCGATTGTGCAAAGCTCCATCTAATTTTGAAAGATAAACTCCTCAAATATGAATTTACAATGTGGAAATCCAGCCTGCCATTATCCTTCCTGTTCAGCATAGACTGTGTCAGGAACGCTAAGTCACTGTGCATCCTCTCAGGGTTCAAAAATCCTCTCAGGGTTCCTCGCTGCTAGTCCAAGCCTATACAGAATCCCCCTCTTGGAGTCCTGTACGGCATCTAAGATTCAGGAGGCGCTCCACCTAACTTCAGCACAAGTTGAATCAAGTATTCAACCCATGTTAACCTCTTATTTTTATTTCTTTAATATAGACATGTTTGTTTTTTTTTTTTACATCAAAGCCTCCAAGGACTGCATAGGCATCACACTGAAGTGGGAGTCATCCAGGTCAACATATTTGTACTGGACACAGGAGGAATTGTGATAAATGATTTTTTCCTTGGAGAGACCATGTCTAAACTTCTTACAAAAAGGAATCTTTAAAGCTACTCTGTGTGCACGTTAAAGATGTCCCATGAAGCACTGCACAGTCTAAACTATGCCATATTTTTGTATTTCAGAAGAAAGAGCAGCTTGGCCTCTTATGACCAAAGCAATGCTCTAGTTGCCATCATGGGAATAGAGAGGAAGTCTAAGGAGAATGGTTGGTCCCTAGGCTGAAGTTCTGGTCCCTCCCCTGCAGCAGAGCTGTACTCAGCCCGTAAGGCTGTGGATTCCACAGCTGATATGAAATGCCTTTCAGTAGGGGTCAGCACTTTGAAGGCTGCTACTAACAAATATGTAAACTCACCTGAAAGCAGAATGAGACAACTGGTAAGTATGTCAGGAACCTGATTCTGAGAGTGTCTATGTATAAAAATCACATCTTTAGCAGTGTCTATAGGCTACCTCTTTCTGCATATGATGGAACAGAACAGTCTCCTCTGGGTTACCTTTCTCCAGTCTGTGGTATGGACAAGGAGCAGATTCATTTGGATGGTAAGTGTCTGGAGGTGCCTTCACCCCTCATTCCAGAACACATGGAATTTATGAGTGGTTCTAACTTCATTGGAAACAGAACGTGAACAAAAATCAAAAGAGTGACTGTAAGATGTTACTTCTTTTTCTCTGTTGACATGCCAGTTGCCTTTTACATTTTATCTTGAGAATGATGGGGAAAGGCATGGCTGCCTTGGGAAAACAGTGGCAGGTTAGCACCTGGAAAGTGCGCTGGTATTTCTCATGGCTTTCTGTGATGCATAAATCAGATACCTGTGTCCTGAAGGCCACGCTTGAAAGTATTTGTCATTTAACAGCTCTCGGTAAAAAATCACATTCAAGTCCTCTAGAAGTTTCATTTCACTCTGAATAGGTCAAACTATTTGAGCACAGAAGGAAGCTGAAGGCTGGGTTGGGGCAGGTGGACTCTTAAGCTGTGTGCACCAAAGATCTAAAGAAAGACTCAGGTCCCCAAATGAGACCAACATCCCCCTTGATTCACCAGCCAGCTGGCTAGAAGCTTCTGCACAAATCCCCTGGTCATATGTTTCATGGCTGAGGAAAAAACAGGGGTGAGGGTAAGGCAAGGCGCACACATGCCCTTAGCTGGAGTCTCGGGAGACAAAGAGAGCTTTGTATGCGGGTTGGCAGGGAGCGTCTCTCCTGTGATTTGCCTCTCTCCTGTTCACTGGGGGGAGGTGGCTTTCACAGGGGACATGTGACTGTAATCCTTCCCTGATGCAGCTGGAGGAGAGGAGCGCTGAGCTGCAGCAGGTAGCAATTCCTTTTACATTTCACAGCTAGAAAGTAGCGGTCATTCAGTCTAAATTCCAGGTAAATGAACACTGTAAATCCTTTTTTAGGAGACGGGCCTCTGTCTCCTAAGAATGTTTTTGAGCTCATTCAACCTACTGCAGGCTATGCTACCTCTAGCAACGAGCTGAGCTGGTGTCCTTCTTCCTCTGCTTCAGAGGGATGTTGGTTTTGATGTTGTCAAGTTTAAATTCAGTACAGCACCAGCCTCATCAATCATAGTATGAAGACAAACCCTGTCAGAGAATCCAGGCTTTATCTTTGCTTTTTGCTCTTCTCTGAAATACAGAAAGAGGAAGGGGGAAAAGCTGTCAAATGCTTCTAGGTGATAGTACTGAGACTCAGAAATTAAAACTAGACTAAGGCAAGAAAATCTTTACCATAGGTGCCAGGGGTGGAAGTCTGAATCTGAAAGGAAAACTCTGAAGGCAGACTTTCTGACTTGTTTTTCTTGCTAGTTCTGCTCTTCTGATTCTGTTTGCTTTTTCTAGACCAAATTTGTTTTAGCATGCTGATTTTATTTCAGTACTATTTTTTACACTAGTACAAAAGGAAATTGTATTATCAAATCCAGTGGGTTTGTTTTGCACTTTTATAAATAACTTTAGCAAGCTATTTATTAGTTAGTTATTATGTACAGCATCAGGGAATAAAGAAGAGTCACAGTGTAGATGTGCATAAATAAAGATTGTATTCCAAAAAATCACCCAGCCTAAAAGGTACATGCCATGTCCACAATCCGGTATCTGGTATTTGAAATGCATATAGAAAAGGACAGTAGTAAAGGAAGGCAACCTTAACAAAAAGCATGTTTAGCATACACTTCAAAACTTGCAACACTGACAACTTCTACAGCACTGCTGAGTCAGCTGCACAAGGGTGAAAGATTTGTGATCTTGCTGTCAGGAACAGCCTATGAAGGTCTGCTAGACAACGTACTGAAAATATTAATGGAATTTTTGACTCTCAGTACTGTTTTTTTTTATGATGACCTTTAATTTTTAAATGGATATGAAAAACAAATGAAATCATCATTTTCCAGTGGGAAGTATAATGTGGTAGTATGTTCCTTAACTGGGTTTTTCCTGGATGCCTGTGTCCTATGCCTTCCAGGCAGGCCTGCACGGTTACTTAGTTATTCACAACAAAGCTCTTTCAGGATGAGGATAGACTGGTTTTGTGTGTTTCACTGCAAGGATTATGTTGTTGTCTTTAAACTAAGGATTTGGTGAAGGGTATGTTTTGTGTTCTTTCCTACGGACCGATAAAGCACAGGAGGCCACAGGCAGCTTTCTCAATTGCTATAACAACTCGCTTGTGCTTTCCTGATCTTCCCTTGTCACTTACTTATCTTTGCAAAAAGATACTGGATGCAGCTGAAGTATGGTCTCTGATCCTTGTCAGAACCAATGGATCTCCTCTGCTATCAATTCCTATGCAGTTTGGAAAACATAATTGGGCTCTGGCATTGCTTAAAACTCAACGGTGTTATTGATGTCTTCATTTTTATTTTGAAACATTCATTACATTTCTGTCATTAGGGTCTCTTGCCCTGTCAAACGATAATACCAGGTACTCAGCGACACACGTGAGAAGTGCAGCTGAATAAATGGAACTTGTACACTGTGAAAGCAGATTTACAGCCTGACTTGCTTATGTGTAATAGGGCTCTATGACCACTAGTGCTGACTTCTAAACAGTTACAGACAGCACAAATACCTCATACAGCTACTAGCAGGTATCTATATTGCATGACAACATACTGAGGGCAGGAAACGAACTGTAACAAAAGTTTATGTATCATCAATTCTCTTTATTTTTCTGGCTTCAAAAAATCCTGCATCTTAGTTCTGTCTCTGCGTCTTGCTTTGCTTCTGGAACACACCTGTAGGATGGAGACTAGATTTGGCAACTGGAATTCTTTCCTACCTAAGCAAAACGAGTATGATTTGATATTTCAGTTGTGATACATGCAAAGTGACTTACATATCATAACCACCTGATTACTGCACTTTATTACAAAAAAATTGATAGTACTATTCTTGAAGAGGAATAGTGCCAGATTTTTTTTCTAAGTGGTCATCTGATGATCTCAGCAGTTAGTCAGTCCTGGATATGACCATCTCTCTGGGAATGAGTTGTGGGAGCATTTCCCTAATTGACTTTGGTGTACAGTCACCCTGATGAGGTCAAACAACCGGTAGTAGCAGTTCATGTGCACGTAATCTGTTCTGTTCATGAGGGGATGGCAAGGGGAGTCACATTCTAGTGACTTCAGCAAGCTTAGGAAAGGATGTCTCATTTCCTTCTTAGACTTACACAATGTCTAGTTCTGCCGTTTTTAAACTTGTCTCCTGTATGCTGAAAGAATTTCTAAGCAAATTTCCTACTAGCATCTTGGCATTTGAATATCTAACTTTTGTCAGTCAATGGCATTTGAAAATTCAGTGGCTCTCTTGTTCTAAAATCACATCAAATAAAGGACAGGCACTGTCAGAATAAATTATTATAGCTGTGACTTATTTGAAAAATAAAATATAAATGGAATGGAAGATGACAAATACGGAAGCCATCTGAACAGAAACAGGTTTTTTTCAAAGGAAAGTTAAGAAGTGATAGACTTTCAAATAATTAAGATAGCAATAATTTGAGATAGAATCAAACCAGAAATATCAAGACTATCTTGAAAATACTGCTGAGGCTGGTTGAACTTTGTGCATGAATCATTTGCTTGGATTCTATTCATCAGCTCGTAGAAGTGTCCTTGCTAAGATGACAAGAGGCAGCAGGCTGTTGAAAAAGATAGAGGAGCAGGCACAGCGCAGATAGCCCAAAGGGTGCTAGGATGAAGCTGAGCTGAAAAAAAAAATAAATTAATCCACCAAAAACTCCAGAGACATCAGAAACTTCATCAGCTCTCCGGCTGCTGGGTGTGTCTGGTAGGCTCATGGCAGAATGCATTTCCAAAAGCCACAGAGTCAAGCTAAATGCAAACACAATTTCCTTAAACATTCCCTTCTTTATTACCATCACACAGGAACACGACTCTAATCAACTAAATGAAATGGCAAACTAGGAAAGAGAAGAGGGAGGAAGAACGAGCTGGTGAAATTTCTGAGTTTTAACATTTGAGGGGAAATCTGGTGTTTTGAGATGGTGGAGAGGCACTATGGTGGGTATGTTTATGTTTTGTTTCAGCGACCTGAGCATGGCTGTATTTTCAGAAGTCACACTTAATGCTCTGGGCGAAGAATGCAAGTAATATTTACACGTGAGTTGTACTTTGTTGTTTGTAACTCTTTCCAGCACAGAACCATTGCCCTTTTTTATTTTCTATCAGTTTTATAAGCTGATAGAGAAGGGGATTGTATGGAGGCAGAGTCAAATGAGAAGATTAAAAGGTAAAATTTTCATTTTGGTTATAAAAGAGCATCTTTTTAGTCTCAACAGTACACCTCCAGCTGCAATTTTCCAGGAGTCTTGTTTCTTTAAAAAGATGTTTTCAAGATCGATTGGTATCAGGTGTGCAGTGCCACATGACTCAGGCGTTACTATGGTGACCACTCTTTTTAGATAGGATGTCAGAGAGTATAATTGCACTTACAAAATCCTGAGCACAGTATGATAACCTGCACAGAAATAAGCTGTAGCCCCACTCAGACCCAGGTCTATCCGTGTAAATTTGCTGATTTGCGACTGCAACCCACTGAATATTGAATACTGATGCTTGGAGAAGATTTTGCTCCCCTCTCACTTTCTGTGTGACAAACAGGCAGGATCAGCTCTACCAAAATAAGGGGAAAGACTTAAGTCCTTTCAGCTACCATTCCTCCCAGCTTTTGAGCTGTGGTTCTTTCTGCATGTCAGGCTCATGGATATACTCAGTCAGTGCTCTGTTGATGTTCATATGGCTCCACTTGTGTGCACCTCATTCTAGGGCGTGTGAAGAAAGATGTTTTACTTCCCTGCTGGCATCTGTGTGGTTGTGCTGTGGACAGTGGCAAGCCTGGAACATCTCTGCCTTTCACAAATCTCTGAACAGCGATTAAAATTAAATTATCCTTCAAAATGCTGCTTATGTCCTTACAAAGGTAGTTTGACTTTTTGGCTACCGTAGCCTGTAGATTCCTGGGTTTCTGCTTCAAGCCAAGTAAGCTGTAGTTGATATGAAATGCAATAAGTTCACAAGGCTTACTAGGTTGATTCTGCATCAGTAAGATGAAAGGAAAAGAGAGAAGTTGGTAAGGAGTGAGGAAACTGTGACGTGGGTTCCATGTCAAGAGGCTGAAGGAGCGGTAGTTAGAGGGTAATTTACCTTCCTGCCCCAGTTCCTCTATACCACCTACTGCTTCTCAGCAGCAGTAAGGATCTTCAGGTTCAGCCTTCTGTGATTCCCCTTAGGCAGGATGCTATGAGCAGCAAAAGGAATCCTGTTTTCCATGACTTGCTGTGTCACTGTTTGTTTGGTCTCCTCAGAGCGCTTGGGTTCTCATGGCTGCACAATACACCTACAAGAATGTGTGTCAGTAGATTGGCCTGTTACAGGAGATCAGATGTCGGGAGAAGGTCTTCCATGAGAAAAGAAAATTTTCCTTGAGTTCAATAATGTTAAAAAAAAACATTTTTGATGAAGTTTTGCACATTCCTGCAGTTTTAATTGGGCTTGATGCTCTGAGCTGCTAAATAATATTAGCTCTCCCCTGATACGTGTAGAAGGCAACAATACTCATTACTCTTAAGAGTTAAGACTAGAAAGTTGAATATTTGGACCTGTTGTTTCCTGGTGGTCTCTCTTAAGCCTGCAACTGCTATTTTGAAAGATGAAATTAGAAAATAAGATCAAGTAAGTAGTTGTGGCCCCAGTTGTACTAAGTGCTTCAGTACGTGTTTTTAAGCATGCAACTGTAAAAATTAAACACTTGATTGAGTGTCCCAATGTACTGGAGCTATACAGCACAGTAGTGTATAGTGTTACAACTTGGAGTTAAAGTGGCATTTGACTGTATATTGCACTTCAGTTTATTGATTTGACATTATCCCCTATTGTATTTGAGTTGTCTTTTGCTAGGTAATAATTGGACTCTAACACAACAAATAAATGGAACACAGTCAAATAGTTAACGGTAAGTGTAGCTATCAGTCTTTTAGCTCAACTTTGTCATGTCCCCACTGTATTAAGTAAGTGCCCTTCAGTTGTGCTGGGAATCTTTTAGAAGCCAGAGTTACTCCAGGAGTCAAATTCTTAAACTGAATTTTCCTACTGTTAATGATATTCATGAATGAATTTGAGATCAATAAGCTGTAAGGAACATTTACAAATATGGAAACAGTTAGAACAGACCCTATTACAGGCATCAAGCAGTTTGAAAAATTGAATATCAAAAGCAGATAAAGAGCAAAAGAAGATTTTGTATAGCATAGAGGGCAAATACTGATACGAGACTGAGAGAAATCTGAGGCGATGGTAAACAAAGGCATCTGTCCTTTCAAAGACCATGTTTGTTAATAAGGAAATAACAAGCATAATAATTGACTGCTTTGCATCTTAACTGTGTAAATAAGACTGGAAAATGCCAGCCAAAGCTACTACAGACAGGAGAGTCAAGCACTGGATTGTTCAGCATAAAAGTGAGAGCTTCCACAGCTGGTTCATTACTTGAGAAAACTGTGGCATGGGAAGTGACTTAACTTACTAATTATTGTCTTATTCTTCATATTTTTACTTCTGTTTCCCTGATTTCTTGCTTCTGTCTGGGGAAGGGCTTTCCCTTCTGATTTTGCTGTGTTCCTCTAAGCAACAAAAACACACAACAGAAAACCATCTGGAAACTAGACTCAGTGCCAGCCCCATTCAGAATGAAAAAGCTGATTTTTGATGGCTGATTTGGAGTACCACATGCTCTGCTCTACATGTCTCACAGCTGAACTATAAATCTGTCAGTGTGCCCCGTTTCCAAAAATGGAGGCTCTCAGAATACAAAGTCCTGCTGGATCAGTTGATAACTCTCCATCTTTTACACACCTGTTGGGATCGGCTGCTCACCCTGAAAATTCTTGGTAACGGTGACTATCTTATCCTGCTTTGTGCATTGCCTGCAACAAGATAAACTTTACTTACCAAGGAAGATGCTCTCGTTAGACCATGGAAGACCATGTCCAGTTTTGCCCCTTCCTTATCAGAAGGATGTTGGTAAAGTTGAGCAGGAGACCATCAAATTTGTTGGGGAAGGAGCACTTGCCCTTTGAAGAAAGGCTGAAGGACTGGGGCTTGTCCATCTTGGAGAAGACTTTCAGGGGACCTAAGAGAAGCCTTCCCATATTAATAAGGTGTTAACTGAGACAATGGAGTTGGAGTCTTTACGGAGTTGCTCAACAGGAGAACAAAAGGCTATGGTCATGAGCTTAAATCAGGGCAGATTCTGACTTCGGATAAGGAAAAGCTTTTTCTACATGAGGACAGTCAAGCCCTGGTACAGGTTGCCCAGAGGGGTTATGGAGTCTCCATCCTTGGAGATACTCAAAAGCAGACTGGACAAATCCCTGAGTAGTGTAGTCTGAATTAAGTGTTGACCCTGGTCTGAGCAGGAGATTAGAGTAGATGACCTCCTGAGGTCACTTCTACCCTGAATTACTCTATTGATTTTATATCACTTGAGTTTTCAGTCTTCCTTTATCCTCTACTTTTGTCTTTGTTCCAGACACCTCCTCCTGCATATCCTGTCCCACTTTCAGAGGCCTACGAATACTGCAGGATATCTCTGCTGTTCTCTGCCAAGTGAGCCTCAACCAGTGAAAAGTTTGCTGGGTTTGATATGTTGGCATGCTCCTATTTTGACAAAGCCTTGTCTTCATGAGGGAGTTGTTTAGCCAGGACTTGTAGACAACTGTCTCAGCAGGAAAATGTTTGCTTTCCTTTCATGCTACCACCTATTTTATTTAGAACGGTGTTTTGTTGTCTTTAGCATTGCAATTCAACTGGAAGCTAGTATTTAACTTCTCAAAGTGATGACTGGCAACAAGCCGTAGAAATAATTAGCAGGAAAGCAGAACTGCATTCCAACAAACTCCTAGCTGAGGTAGTCTAGTATAACAAAAATGAAGTTTTATTTCTGTCTCAGCAAATGACGAAATAATACTGTCTAGTGTTCCAGTCCCACGTAAGTTCAAAGAACTTTATCCAGGGTCAAAAATAAAGCGGAGCAATTTCTGGGAGCAGGAACAAGAAATGAGGCAAAGACAGTGGATACATGTTCAGTTAGGCAAAAAGACAGATGGGAAAAAAACCCTAATCCCCATACAGCAAAACAGTAGTCATTGGTAAGAGACTGAGTAACTTCCTGCATCAGGGAGGTGTAAAGCATGTTTCACACACAGTCGTCACCTCAACTGATTCTGTACTGGAGTTCAAACCTGTGCCAGTCTGCCCCTCTGGCCTTGTAAATCTGCTCGGTGAGGATGTTGGTTCGGACCAACGCTGGAAATGTAAGTTACTGATTTCCACCTGGCTCCCCCATCCATTTACTCCCATCTGAACAGAACAACTTTGGTTTTTTAACTTGTTCTCATTGCAGAAGAAGTGACTGCTCCTTTTTTCAGGGGACTGACATCCCTAAATTTATTTGTGCTTGATATTCTGAAGGAAGTATGAACCGACTGTGGCCTCTGAGAAACCACCAGAGTCTGCTTCCTCCCAGACATTTCTTCATTTCTCATGCACCCCACCTGTTTCTAAAATATCCGACAAAGTCAAGTAGGATTCCTTGCTTTGATTTAGGTATTTTATTTAGGTATTTAATTAGGTGTTTTAGTTATCCCAGAAGCAGTGACCCGAATTAATTTTCATATGCATTCTTTTTAGAAGACTAAATAGAATAAAGCTGAACTAGTTCAAACTTTTCCTAATTATTACTTCCCCTCCTCAGCTAACTTTGAGAAAAACTCAGAAAACTTGTGCTTTTCTTCAGCAGCAGAGTCAGAATCCACATAGAATTGGCAGATACAAAGACATCGTAAATGTGCCCATGAATAGTCTGAAATAATGACTTAATAATAAACGTGAAATACAGTTAGGAAAATTGTGGAATCTATTTTCTTTTCTAAAATTAAAGGGACTCAGAGGTCAGATTTCTAATGTGGATTAGTGACATGCAAAATTTCTGTGATGGTGATGAAGAAAAGTATATAACAAGGACATTTTCTTTCTCAGCCTCTGTTGAATGTTTGATATATCATCTTTTCTCCAAAAAAGTTACTTCTGGAGCAGAATTTTGTTGGATTGGCCAACAATAAGGAGAGCAAAGAGTCTCTTTCAGAAAACACAGGGCCTTGAGTTGACAGTAAGGTAGATTCATTAGTTTGGCTATCAAAAGTCACTTCATTTCATCCAGTTATGCTCTGGTCATCCCTGTTTTCTTAGCAGTTGCTAAGAGTTCACGGACTTCAAATTCCCTTGGGATGTACCTGAGAACTTCTCTCCAAAAAAGCCTTTGCAGGACTTAGGTAAATAGGCTTTCTGTTTGTGAGAGAAACAAAACAAGGGGCCTTTTCTGATATGTGATGAAATACATATTGCCATCAAATTCAGACTTCAATATGTGGTGATCCAGCTCTTGAACTCAGTGTGGCTTGTGAGTGTTCACGGACTGCTGAGGTGGTAGTAGGAGACACACAGGTGACGTAGAAATGATAAACACAGAAATTGATGCTCGGTTTCCAAACTAATTAAGTAATTTTCTTCTATTTATTTTGGACAAGTTAGTGGTCTTTTTTTTTCAAGTACCATGTTTCTAACAGCTTACGGTGACCCTCTTTACTTTTTTCACTACTCTAACTCCAGTATCCCTGACAAATTAATGTATGCAATGCTTTTAAACTTTACCAAAGGTTGGCAAGAGGCATAATTTTTTCCTGAGTTTAGTTGTATGAAAACTGCATAAAAACTCTTCCCAGAGTAAATAATCACTGTTTGAGATTGGTACATGCAAATATTGCATTTAATTGAAAACTGACTCTTCAGCTTTCTTTTTATCTTGTTCCTTTCTTTGTGAGTGTGATAACTCCTCACCGGTACAGACAAATTCTAATGACCATTCCCCTAGGGAGATAAGAAAAGTCAAACAATTAGTTGCAGTGAGTCAATAGAGCATGTAGCAACAGAGGCAATTATAACTTTGCTATCATCAGATTAGCAGGTCTGTGTTGTGATTGATCTCATTTACTTTCAGTTACAAGAAGCATGTAAATATCCTAAGGTGTTTTGCAACTGTTGACTACTAAGAGAACAGCGTCTTGTTGGAATCCTCTTTAGTGCAGAATTTTGCCAATGTAATATTTGCAATAGAAGGAAAATACTCTTTTAGAGAAATACTCAGCGGGTCCTTGCAGCATAGTCAATGGGGTTTTTTTTGTGTCAAGTCATACCTAAAAGACTTAAATCAAAACATACAGTGTTTTGATATAATTTTGTTTTGGTTTTGCTCATATTTGATTTAGTCCCTTTCTGACAGCCCAATGCTGCAAGCACTAGTTAGCTAGTTGGGAGCTAATTAGAGAAGAGGACAGGTAAGAATTCATCATTTCTGGAGGCAAAATGAGCACAGTCATTAAGGTACCTGACTGGAAATGTGGAAATTGTGGATGTTGGACTAACTTCCAGGGCTCTGTCTTCTTGTGTAAGAAATAGTCACTGCATAATTTACAGAAGCAGTCTTCAGATTTCAAGCATAATATTTTGGCTCCATGTTTCAAGTGGTGGCCTGGCAAATGGCAGTACTGTCCCCCAACTTCTGTCACATTCTTTTTTCCCCTCAAAGACAGCATTGTATTAGAGATTAAAGACTACGGCAAAACTTATGGTGACATCAAAAGAGCAGAATTTCTGTTAAAATGCTTCCATTATCTTCTGCTCAGTGGAAGGTGCTCTTGCTCAACCTTACCTCTTCCCTAGTGATCAAAACATCCACCTAGGAGACGGAAGCACAAGGCAGCTTTTCTTCAAATGACTAGGTATTCTCCTCTGGGCATGTTTTCAAAAGGAGGAATGAGCCCTGTTTGGTGATTTGAACTATTAATTGCAGAGGTGATGATTTCTTCATTTGCTAAAGTGAGCTGTGAGTAGATGCAGGTAGTTCCTGGCCACCCAGAGCAAGGAAAAATCTATGATGGGTACGATCCCTAGGCATGCCCTTCTGCCAGGTACTAGCTGTTGATTAGTTCCCAGTGGATTTAAGAGATTTGTAGATTGAAGCAATTTTCTGAAGCATCCAAATTGGTAGAGGAAGTTTTGGCATCTAGTTCTGCAGTTTGGCTTCTTTTTACTTTGCAGGTCTGGTACCACAAGCAAAGGTGTTATGACACCTGTCTTATACAAACGTATGCTCTTGGCTGAAGAGCAAAGAAAAATCCACTCCCAGATGCTATGAAGAACTGTGATGTGTGGAGCAAGAACAAAGGCAAGATGAGGTCCAGGAACAAGTAGTGGGCCTTCATCATGACAGTCCATAAAAAGCTGTGCTTTGCATTTGACTGCTTGCAGTAGCCTTGACTCCACCTTTGTTCAGTTTAGAGAAAAATGGGGGTTTTATCAGCTGCAATAGGACTCTGAACAGTTACATATCCAGTGAAATTTAGAGAAGTTTCTTTTCATCCCTGATGTCACGGGGGTAAATGATGACAGACTAGAATACATATATATATGATTATAGAAAGAGTGGGAACTTTTATTGTAATTGATAATTGATACATATGCAAAATGAAAATTTTATTTAAGTGATAACAAGGTGATTCAGGCCAAAGGGCATAAATCAGAACATCTACTGCATGGTGTAACAGCTATAGCATTAAATGAATACTCCAATACTCAAATCAGTTGATACTCAGTATGTTGTTTGCTCAAAGATAGCAGCATAAGTAATTGTTTATTTTGAGACTGATGTTACTCACCCACATCAACAACTATCGGTAGCTCTCTTTTGCTCAACCTCAATGAGTATCCTTGAAGAACATTCCCTTTCAAGGGAGGATTTCCATACACACTCCTTTGGAAAGCTGTGCTAGAATTTTGCCTATTTGAATATGGGACTGAGCTTTTACAGTATGAAGTGATTGGCTGTCAGTCATTTGTTGCTACGCCAAACCATGTAGCTCAGCAAAATTTGGTGCTAAGCTAAACTTTTTAGCACAGCAAAACACTAATTTTATCATTCTTTTGTCCCACTCGGGACCACTTGGTTTCACATCCTTTCCTGGAACATCTGGTCATCCAGTAGCAGTTATTCTGGGGGTCAGGTCGCTGAGTCAGGATGATCCTCAGGACAATACAACCTCCTTCCACATCTGGGGTTGCTACCTTAGTGTCCTTCAACACTAAAGACGCTGTTAGATCACTGATTTATCTGACACCAAAGCATTTGCCAAACTTCTAAGTGTGAAAGTGAGGTTGCTGAGTCACAGTTTTGGAAGCTGCAGAAACAGTTCAGAAAAATGTAACCTTTAGCTGGTAGAAACCCTAGAGAGCTGCAAAGATGTATAATATATACGCTTTTGAACTTTAAAACAGAAAAGAGAAAAGCCATCAACAGACCTTTTATATGTGCATGTTGTTTTCTTCCTCTCCTCAGCACTTAGGTAACTATAAACCAGCTAAAATCAACACATAAAATGTCAGGTTTGAAAGGGCATGTGTGCAAAGAAAGCATTTCGGGGTAAGGATATGGTTCAGAGCACTGACTGTAATGACGGTTTGCCCAGTGGTGTATCAGCTGAAGTAAAAGGGTGGGGTTTGGTCTTTAGGTGAGTAACAGGTTTGGAACAAGACAGCATGTTGACTTGAGATAACATTTACAATTTTGTGCTTCTGTGCTGATACCAGGTCTGATTTATTGACAGGAGAGGGAATAGAAGGAAAGAAAACAGATTGGGAAGGGGACTAATGGGACTCTAGCCATTGCATTATCCCAGCTGGGTTGTGTGGGTGCATCAGCATGGTGGCAATCATGTACTTTCTTTCTGCCACTGGAGCTCAGGTAAATGTGACCCTGCTTACATTCCCTGTTTCCTTTTATTCACACTAGTTTCTTTAGATCGTGATTCTTAATTAGAAATCCATTCTTGCTTTGCCTTGCCAGCTACACTTGTAAAATAAATAAAGATTATCCCATAACCAATAGCTAAAGACAGTTATGTTGTTGAAGTTTTCTGGATAATATTAATTAAGCACAACTAATAAAATAGGCATAATCAACAGGTACAAGAAGAAAACTAATTTTACAGAGCGCTAAAAGCTTCAGGGAAGATTGCTGCTTTTCCTGTAAATTTATGCTCTCTTTATTGTAACAGTTATTGTTGTAGAAATGTTGAGGTGGAGATTGAGAAGTAGTACAATTTATTTTGCAGTATTTTGAAATCCAGTAATGTCTCCGTAACAAACCACTATATACTTCGAAATGCTGATCTATGTTATTATTCTAATAACGTTCTGGAACATCATTTTATATAACCAGTATTTGTGGAAGAGGCAGGTGTTCTCTGAGCCCTTCACAAAATTTATAGTGGGTTTTGTGAAGTATTATCATTTAATATGAAAGTGAAGAGAGAAGAGTGTTCACCCAGGAGAGAATATGAGGAAGGAAACATACTGGGCAAGTGCTGACATGCTGTAGATCAGTGTAAACTTTAGTGTGGTTTCATACTACACGGAAATAAATATATATTTGATTTGAAGACTACCTTAGTATAACCATTAAAACAAATAGTTTCCTTTTTTCTCTTCTTTTTATGTCTAGGCTAAACATTTGAAATAGAGATACAAAACAGTACAAAAAAATGAATATGTATATAGGCAAATTAATTTCTATTTCTGCTCCCCGACTTATGATCCCACTGGCATCTATTGAAATGTCCCATTTTATGCAAGCTCTTTTCACTTTAGTAACTAAACAATTGTCTGATGTGAACAGTTTGTGGTAAGACCCTGATGTCAATTGACCTGGTGTACGTGCAGAAGAACATAACTCCTGTAGGATTGCTCTGGATTTACAGCAGTTGAGTTTTACTCAGCTTAGGTCCTCTGTGGTGATAGAAACCTATTTGTGGTAGATGAAACTCCATCTTACCCTCCCATCTCCCAGCTGTGTGTCACAGACCCTTGGCAAATGTCAGGTGGAGACTGTTTTGCCTTTGAATAAAACATTGAGTCATTTTCTCGATAGAGAAGTTAATTTTTCTTCAGCGATCCTTTTGTTTTTTTCCCCTGCTGATGTACTCAGCACACAAGAAGCTTTTTTATTTGTATAGCTTCAAGTTGTTTCAACTTTTCTGACTTTTAAAAGCCAGGAGGCTTTTCCAGTGGTGATTTGCTACTCTGTTAGTTTTGTGATGGCAGGTTATTTTTGAGGAGACAGTGGAAGCCAGAGCTGCTGGCACCTTCCTGGATGTTTATTCCTCTCTGTAAATGCTTACGGCTCAAGCAGTGGTTTCATTCTATAGTTCACACCCAGCTTCTCTTTCAGAAAGACCATGCCTGGGGGCTAAAGGCATACCTGAACCACGAACTTTAAGATACTTAGCATTTTGGGAATCAGAATTGGGCAGGCTGGCCAACTGACCATACTACATGACCCTTTTTCCTGCAGGCTGGTCGGTTCTCCATCAACTGACAGTTAACACAAAAGTAAGCAGTATGTTTTTTTCCAGGTAGCTTCCTTGTCTGCTCCCTTGTACACTCCCTATGTGTAGATACTGAAATAATAAGTCTATTGTAGACATTTGCTGAAAATGTGGTGGTAAAGTGTTATAACAGTGTGAAAGCAGTTTTTGACATAGTTACATTTTATCACTTTGTATAGCAGAATACCATTGAACAGACATGGCTTGCTTTCTTGCACGGCATCCAGCTGCAGTTACCACCTCTTTTACAGGAGGATAGAGAATTTGTTTTACGATATGGTTGTTAAGGACTTGGTTTTTGTAGCAGAAATGCCCTGAATGGAAAGGCTGAAGCCTAGCAGTCTACCTATAAGTCATATGCTCCTGTATGTGAATTTGTTGTTTATTTATTCATTTTAAACGTATTCAAGTTTCATTTCCCTCTTGGCAACAGTTCAGCTTTCCCTTGGCGTTTTGCTGTAGCCAGCTGAAAGCCAGACATTGAGATCACATTCTAGTTGTTTCCAAGTGTCTCTGGTATTCATCAACCTCTTTTTGCTGTCCTGTAAGTAGCTTTTTTCTTCTGTTCTCATTTGCTGTATTCTATCATTTGTGTTCTCTACCTTTTTAAGGATGTTTTTAAACTATTTTAACAAGTTTTTATACATATCTAGCATTCCTTATGAACTTGAGTTATAAAGAGCTGTGCTTGTCTCTATCGCTTTGAACAAACTAAGCAACAGAGAAGTTCCCTTTTATTTAAATGTGCATAACTTTGCTGGCACTCTCCTGCTCACGGGGCTTTATGCATCTTGGAGTCTTTGTAGGCTCTCCTTTGAAGCACTAGAGTAAGAAACTTCTTTGGTATAATAATTGTGGTTAGACTTTTTTTAAAAAAATACTCTAGATTGGACTTTCAAATGTTGTTCTTTGGCTTGTGACTGCTGGAGTTTTAGGGAGTTCCCTGCAGAAAAGAACAGAAACGGGTTCAGTTTCTCAATGGGTGCCTCTCTTCCTTCTTCAGAGGGGAAGAGGGATTCATGAGGCAAAAATGTACAAGTGACCCTTCAAATGCAGATTGTCAGGTCAGTCCTGTAGAGACATCCATATCACAGCCAGGTTTCTGAAGCTTTCTGTGATCAGGAGGAGTCTGAGGTTTTTTGTTTTGAGAAACTCAACTCGAAAAAACAAGAACTCCCGTGGAGTTTCCATTAGGCAGTGCAATTAGGTCCGTGTGTTTCCAGGAAAGGTGCATGTTTGTGGAATGTGTCCTCCAAAACAGTCTTGGTATTGGATTCAATCTGTCTAGAAACAGAAGTATCAGTTTGCAAGAAGATTCGATGATAATGCCTATCTGTCTTCTTCTGTCTCTCCCTGTCTGTGCTTAATAAGACAAAATGTGAAAATAATCCACCACTGAGGAATTTGTATGGGGGAAAAAAGAAGAGAGATTAATTTACGCTGCCAGGTGTCAGGTTGGCAAAGCTAAAAAAGGAAACATTCAGAGCTGATAGACATTTTAGAGGAATTTATTAGCTTAGCAGATGGGAAAAATTTGTTTCTGTGTATTCAGTGGTTCCTGAACTCACACAACATGTTACACAGGTACATGTACACCTGGTCAAATGCCGTGGAGGCTGCAGAATCCTAAGATGAGTCTGTGAAGGTGGTATTTCCAATCAAACATAAAATCCAAAGACTACAAAATGTCAGTGCTGAACAGCAATCTTTAACCAATTGGAAATGAGTTCCTTCGGGCACCGTGTTCCTCAGCATCAGAGCGCCTTCAGCGAGCGAGTGAAATGCCAGATGCGATTAACTCCCTCTCTCTGGGTTGTGTTGCTCATTCTTCTGTCTTTCTGCTGGGAGGTTCACTCATGGTGCTGCCTGGGGAAGACGTTTTGCAGGAAGCGAGTAGACTTTTGCTATGGCACTCCAATGGAGCAGGATGGGACAGGCTGCACAGGGAGGGGGCCCTGGGGACTTTCTACGTGGAGTGAGAGTGTCCTGATGGTGTGAATTTGGTGCTGCAGGACAGCAGAGAAAGAGAAGGGAAGGCATTTGCTGCCGTGAAAGGACAGGAAGAAGGATGGCAGGGCTGGTGCTGCATCTTTCAGCAGGCTAAGGGAGAGAGAGAACTGAGGTGGAGTATGTCCCATCTCCTACAAGGCCTCTATGGCTCACAGAGTTTGAACACCTTGGTCTCAGTCCTAGAAAAGAGTGTAAAGAAATCCGCCCTCTGTGATAAACCTGAACAAAGTCTGGGCTTTCCTGGACCCTAACATTTTAGGAAATGTCCTGTGCCACTACGGCTGTACACAGGCTTTTTCCAGGGTGACAAAACCTAGTGAGGTCATGTTTGTGTACTTGCAGGCATGAAACCAGCGAGTGAGAACTTTTTAAGTGATGAAGAGTCGCGCAATTAGAGGACTCACCTTGTTGACAGTAACTCAAAGCTGACTGGCTTCCCACCCTCCTAACTGTCCTCTCACCCCGTGTCAGCCCCTGACTAGAGGCAAGCAACTCTTGAGCAGTCAGCGGGCTCTCTTTCTTGCCTAGACCTAGTAAAAAAGCTTCATTGAAATTGATGTGATTCAGGAATGGTGTGGTTCCAACAGACCTCTGGGCAGTGCGAGAGTGGACTCCTTTACAATGGAAAACAGTTTTCAGTAGGAAAATCTTATCCAATTCTGCTCCAAAGGAAAGCAAAGTTAAAACATTTGCTCAGACATATTTTGCTTGTTGCTTTTGCTACTCCTTGTAGGAGAGTGGCTCTGCTCTGACATGTCAAAATTGAACCCACTTCTCACGCAGATTATAGCAGACTAAATGTTAAACTGAAAATAATAAAGAAGAGGGAAAGCAAGCTGATCCTTAAACTCTCAAAACTAATGTTGTTTGCATGACAAATAGGAAGAAGACTTAAAAGCTTTCTTATATTTTGATTTCCACCTGTCTACTTTTCCTCAAGTGTCAATGGCCTATGTAGATTAAAAAAATTTAATAAAGGTTCCATGCTTGGTGGTATTCTAGCTAAAATAGCTTAAGTCCAGCTGTACTTCATTCGAGTAATTTATAAAAAGCATATTTTATCTTTTTACTCTGTCATCTTTTATATAGTCCTTTATGTAATGACTGTTTTCACAGCCTCATTATCATCTGGGATATAAATACACATTTTGGTCCCTATTTAAAACACTTTATCCAGGTGTTTCAATATCAGGGCATGTTTACTGAAGGATCACCTACCAGAATTATAAAGACTCTTTTAAAGCCATCTGCCTAAATTAGAGATAATTTAAATTAAATTAATTTAAAATACATTAATTCAAATTATCTGACTGCCAGCCCAGTACATGCCTTAGAAATGACTTTGGTGTTTGTTCTTGAGCAACAGATAGGCTTTAATGTTTGAAGGCAGGGATTTGCTTTTAGAGCTTACATTTTTGAGAGGCAATAATTTTCTTCAATTGCTGAATAAACTCAGGGAGACCATAAAATAATTCCCTTAGTATATTTTACTAGAATTTTGATCAAAATATGTCTATTTTACCAAACTAGTCTATAACCATGAAGCTCTAAGATAGGAAGGCTCTTTTAATGTCCTCGACTAAGGACACTGGAGGGTAATAGAGATGATTCATGCTTTCATAAAATAGAAGTATATTGAAAGGCTCAAGAAATTAAACTAAATGAATCCCAGATGTAATTCTACTGACTTGTTTAGGCTTATAACTAGTATGAATTTCACCTATTAGGCCTATTCTCATAGGAAAAAGAGACACTCAGAAATAGCATGAAAGTCAGGGAGGTTTATAAATTGCTGTGATCAATTGTATCCTTTCAGCAGAGACGTGGAGGAAACAAATGGAGTCACCTAAAAATAGGAAGGCAGGAGCAAGTGTAGTACTGCAGATAAACCCTTCACCTGAAAGTGTAAAATTAATCCAAAATAAGTTGCAAGGAAAAAGTTCTCAGTGTGTACAGTGGCGAATCGTATAGCCTGCTTGTTTCCATCATTAGTCCTCAAGAGATTGTGGGTTCGGAGTTATTTTTTTTATATATTTGAAATTCTGTTTCATCAGTGCTATTCAGTGGAGCGAGATGTAGCTGGCTCATTCCCTGAAACTTGAAGGACAAGATGCTCTCAAGTATTTGTGCCCCCAAATTCCCTATTCTGTGGAAAATTTTGGTAAAGTTTTTCCCCAATCTCAAAATTTTCTGGCAGAGGAGTAAATCTGAGGCTCGCCTTGTTCTGATAATTTGTGCCTTTTTGTGCATGTAAGTACCCTGTGGGCTGTGCCTGTTAAGGTGCAGTCACAGACGTTCTGGAGAAATAACAGACAGACAAGTGACCAGGGTCCGTATTGAACGTGTCTGATCCACTGGAGACAACTCTTATCTCCGAATCCGAGTGGGACCCAGTGACCCGCTCCTGAACATTAAAGAGCAAGTTCCTAGTGCTGTATCCTGTCTATATTATCAAATTTTAATGGAAGGAATGGACGTCTTGCAATTAGATAAATTTAAGTACTTGCATAACTGCAGGATGAAAATGTAAAACTGTACTATCAGGATATATTGCAGTGAATTGTATTTGATTGAATTCATTTTTTATTTGTGTGTTAAAGTCTATTGTAATTGGCAAGTCTCCTGAATCAAGGTCATTATTTAACTTAAATTATAAAGCTAAAGGAAGACACATTTCTCAAATCTCAGTCTGTTTTCTTGGTGAGTCACCATGGGATGGGGCATATTTCTCTACCTGTAATTTTATTAAAGTTAGTAAATGGGACTACTGCCAAGATTGAACAAGTATGCTCTAGGGGATATGACCTGAGTGGAATTCTATTAGAGTAGGCATGATGAATGTTAAAGAATGAAATGGAAATGAAAAATTATTCATTTAATGTCAAAGAAATATTGTATTTGAAGTAAAAATACATGCTAAAGCATAAATAAAGCATAAATGGAACATGCAGAGAAGAAAACTGAGGGTCCAGGTGTAAAATGCAATTTTAGAAGGTGGTGCATAAAAGTTGTATAACTTTTCAAAATGTACCCATATGTCCGATTGATTTTTCATCTTTGTGAATGTTAACTGCCATGCTGAGCACAGCAGTAGGAAATTTCAGTAACTCATTAAAGGATGCCGGTGCACCAGGGTGACTTGCAGCTGGAGGTTAGCTCCCTTTTGTTTGTATAAAACTCCACGTCCCAGATGACTGTTTTCTGCTGGGGCTCACCTAAACTCAACAGATTACTGTGAAAAGCAAACTTCTCAGCACCTGTTGTGGCCTAAGGACATAGTCAAGACAGAGTTAGACCAACTCTCCTTCAAGCTGAGATGGCTTGAAGTATTATCCTACAATAGTTCACTTAAATTTGGAAAAGCAAAGATCTTTCACTACCCTTGAACTGAGTTAATAAAATAATATTTTATTAACTAAAGAAACATTTATTGAGTTGTGCAAACATGATTTTCTTTTCAACACCCTATCCAGTGAAGAACACCAAATGAAATATTTTGGATTGGATTTCCAGAAGCATTTGTGGATGAACCAGAAGAAGAGTTTAGGAAGCCCAGATTATTTGTGGAGTGGAAGAAGTGACTGAAGTGAGAGACAAAACACATAATTATGGGGGATGTAGTTATGTAGAGCTTCATGGTGAAAGCAAACACTGCTGAGACCATGAGAACTGTGTTTGAGTGAAGTGTTGGGGTGGTGCCTACAAGATACTTTAGCAGCTCTTTGGTTGGTATTTGCTCTTCCACAGGGTGGAGGAGATGCTCTCATCACCAGTAAACCCTAGTGAAATAGCTCAAGTTTTCAACAGCTTTACCTTTCAGACTGGTGCTTTAGGAAGGTAGTTGAATAATAAAGACTTGGAGTGTTAGATTTACAAACTTACTTAGAGACAAGCAGGCTCTGCGGCAGCTTGCTATCCTAAAGGAAATAAAATTAGCTTTTAGTAGTACCTTAGTACGTTCATTGCCCAATAAAGAGTTGAAAGTTAAGCTGGCTTTGATTTAAATGCTATATTCAAACCTCCAGAAGTAAGTAGTAATTAATTAGGAAATTTCACTTCATTTTTTTTGTTTTGTTTTGTGTGTTGAGGGGTTTTTGCCTTGCTTTTTGTTTGCTTGGGTTTGTTTGTTTGTTTTTAATTAGAACAAACTGCTGTGAGTAATTCATGGTCTGGAAATAGTGACTTCTCCTTCTGTGTGCTTGGCACTATGAAACCAGAATGCAGAAATGAAAAATTTAAATAGGAAAGTTTTACTCCATCTTCAGGAGAACAATGCTTGGATTTGGTTACACTTCAGGTTTTCCACAGTGTTCATCAGACATGAACCATATCATTACAAGTTGGAGAGTATCCTCTCATGTTTTCAAGCAAAGAAGAACTAAGGTATATGACTGCCAGACTGGATAAACACAACTATTTTCACATCAGTAAAGTGCAAGTGAATGGCTGGGGAAGAAATTCGAACATAAGGTGGGGTGCTCTCCAAGTCTGATCCAGGCCATAAAAAAGTACAGCTCATAGGTTTGAAGGAGGAAGAACCATACAATTAAGATATGAATTATCTCTTTTTATATATAATTGTGGAATGTTATATAGCCATGACAAAGATAATAAAATCAAAAGTCAGCTTTGATTTGCATAACTAAATGCCAGATGCAACTCATAAGAAAGAATATAGAAGCTATGTGGCTGAACTCAGAAAGTGTACAGTGTGTAGGTGGGACAGGTGATAATTATACATTTTGCAATAGGAAATGAAACTCTGAGGAGGAATGCCCAAAATGTAACAGGAAGAATTAGGCTGGTTGGTTTGTTTTCACTGAGCTTCTTATCTTATTTCATAGTAGCAGATTTCTTTTCAACATCACTGATGCATTAGATTTTCTTCCCTGTTGAATTGTGTTTCCTGTGAAGTCGACTCAAGCTTATGCCTGTCATTTCTTTTGGTCACTCAGAGACATTTAGAAAGTGACTTTCTCGCTTGCTTGGTATTGACTGCCTTCAGCTAATGTCACTTCATTTATTACTTTCTTCAGATAACTTCTGATTCAGTTGTCAATATCATGACCCCTTCTCTCTCCTTATTTTATTTCACAATGGAAAATCGTACTATTACTTAAAACTGCTGTTAGCTTTGTAATGTGTTCTTCCGTGCATTAGAGCACCGTGCATACTCAGAGTCCAACACAGCTCACAGTAAAGATGTTCTACTCTGTACAAGTTTGTAGAGGGTGAACTGCACCAGAGTATCTGTATGTTCTCCATAAGCATAAAACCACCATGACTAATAAGTTACATGGCTTTTTTTCTCTTGTCTATTCCATGATTATAATATTGGCTTTATGCAAGTGATCAGAAAATTCAACTGAAAGTTTTGAAGTACCAATCTGAGGAAGAAAAACTTCATCCCATTTAATTTGTATAGAAGGTGGTTTCATGCCACACATACCTTGTAATGCTGCTGTGGCATACTGTGGCATGCTGGAACATGCAGTTCTTTCAGGTGCATAATCTACACAAGTTCACATATATCCTTTTTAGGTACTATATACAAGAGACAGCAAAAGTTAAGATATATGTAACATTTTGAGCTAAAGATTGATAAGATTTGTGATGGTCCTTAATAAAATTAATTTTTCATCTTTAATCTTTCCTCGTAAGAGTATAGACAAGATTTATCTAGAAATTGGTCTCACCAAGGGACAAAATTTGTCAGCTCTTGTCTTTATCCAACAGCTTTGACCAAGGCTTTCATATTCTGTACCCCAGACTGATGAGCATCTGAACAAGATGACCGAGGTCTTGGACCTTCATTCAGTGCTTCTGAGAGCACCAAGGCAGGAAAAAAAGGAATGGTGTAATCTTGGAATCCCAGGCTGACCAGTTTGGGACTAGGAAAAGCATGTATGGAAACCATTTTTGCACATTGTCAGTGAGGATGTCGTCCCTGCTGCAAGAGTGTAGAGTAGGTCACATATCCAGAGCAGAAGAAACACACAAGACATTTAGGTTAAACGTCTGTCCAGCTGGGTAAACTGCAAAGAACGAAAAGTGAAAACCTGTTATACAATATACTAAACTTTAAAATATCACCCTCAAAAATCATGTGTTACAAATCCAGACTGAAGCATAAGATGTAGAAGGACTCAGACATGTTTCTGCACTGTATATTTACTGAAATGGGATATAATTTAGTTTCCCTATATAGGAAAACAACTCATGAATTTCTCAGAGAACATGCACTAGAGAGGCCATCTCTGTTGGTACAGGAAACCTGAATCATCTAACTTGCATAATAAAAGGAACTTATTTCCACTTTAGTGATATATTAAAAAACCTGCAAGTTAACAAATGTACTCTTTTCCTGAGTGATTCACTTCTAACGGATATGGCAAATACCACTTGCTTATCTTGCTTGCTTCCCAGCACTAGATTTACGACTGTGTTACAAATCTTACTCGTAAAAAAACACATAACAGATTTTTTCTCACAAAAATAATTATGCATATGCCCAGGTTACTGTTAGTCATCATCATAATCTCTGGACTGTCCAAAGCATGAATTTTGCTAGCTTTTTTTCCATTTCTGGTCCAGTACTGCTTCAGGATAAAGCACAAGGACTACAAGAACATGTATAATGAGAATGTTCCTGTTCTGAGATCCTAGGGTAAAGGAGGCAAAGCCATGAGAAGGCAGCTGCAGCAGAAGAGGATGTGAAAGCATGGCAACTGCACAGCAATGAGATGTGGTTTTCATCTCAGCTGTACAGTGGGAAGTACTTCATTCAATAAGTTTTCTGTTCTCCTTATTTAGAAACCTTCAGGCTTTTGAGGTAAAGGTGCTTGGAGAACACTAATTTCTTACAAGTAAATAAAACCCAACTAAACACAACTAAATGACTGAAGTTCTTTCTGAACAAAATAAAATGCATGAAATGCATCTTACAGTAAGAGACCATTAAGACACAAAATAAATCAATCTGGCTCTAAAAGTCCTACTTGGCTATTATATTTTTCAGGTGTTTGTGGGAGGATTTCATACTTTCCAGTTTGTTCCTGTGAATGGGCCTTCAAAAGGAAAAGTGTTTGGGAAGTGTAGCTTTCTACTATAGTACTGACAGAGACTTTTCATAAGACCTAACAGACAAGTTTTCAAGAGAAGTAACTGAGCGGCAAGGAGTGATGTGTTTGGTCTTTCAGTCTCCTGCGTGGAGTTACAACAATACCAATGTCAGGAACCTTCTGACATTTCCTGAGGAACAGTTTGTCCTTCCAAGCAGAGCAAAACCAGTATTTTGTCTCTGGGTAAGACAGTAAAAAGATCAGAAGAAAAAAGAGCTTTCACAAATACGTATGACGGTGATTTATCTACTTCCCAACAGATAGGGTTAGGAGGAGACAGCACTGACATTTAATGTGGACCTTGGCACCTGCTACAGCTGAGCACCGTAAAGCATTTTTTCCCTTGATCCTCAACGCAAGGTGTTTCAGGAGACTTATTTGTTCTTTCCCTTTTTCATTTACTTAAATGAACTCTCATCAGCTTCTGTGACTCATTTTCCCCCAAGAGGCTGTCTATACTGCCAGCGAAAGAGAACTCAAAGATCAACAATCTAGCTGTCTTGCTTAGAGAAAATCCCACTGGTAGTTTACCTGCTGTTGATTTATCTGAGGACATTTACTTAAATATCTGATGGATACAGTAATTGAGTTGTACTTTTGATTGTAGACAATTTTCACAAGGATCCACACTGCACGCACTTTAAATCAAGTGCATACATCAAAATTCATGTACATGAAAGTGTGTCAGACTGTCCCCTTTATCATCTTCTTGGGTTTTCTAGTATAATACAATGAAGGGAGATTACATCAGGGGGGAAAGAGATGAGCTGGAGAGGAAAGGGAGGATTTGAAACAAATGTACAGATGAAACTGTACTGCAGATGAGAGTAGTTTCATATAGCACGAGATGTAAAGCAGAAAGTTAAAAAAAAAGTAAATTTAAAAAGTAACGATTCAGGGACCAAAAACGTCCATGAAGTAGAGAAAAGAGAAAAAAAACACCAAGTCAACAAGACAGGTCTGAGAAAGTCTTTGATGTGTTTTGATGTTAATGTAATTCTGTAGATCTTTATGTGAAAAGCAGTGAGGTCACAACAGTATTGCTGTCTCATCAACTAAATGGCTGAACTGGGCAGAAATTGCAGCAACAGGGGTATTTTATTTGAACAGTTTTACTAAGCAAAAGGAGACCCTGAGTATTTTCTGTTCTGAAGCAGAATTTACAATCTCTTCACTTGCTTCAATGAGCATGTAGAGAAATACTTTTAGGACACCTACAGTTAAGTAAATGTGAACACCACAAAAAGCCATGAGACTGTGTCTGTAAATACCATTCATTCTCCTTATTTTGACATTTCTTATGAAGTGCTGACCTTTCTCATTTTAATGATTACATAGTATAATGCTATACCTAACTGAGAATATTGATAAAACATACTCCGTGTTAGATTCGTGAATATTCATGTACGGGTTTTATACTTTCGCCACTTATTGAAAACATACATTTGGACTTGATCTGACTGTTTACATGCCAGACAGGAACTTTCTGCTAAATCTCCAGGTCAGAACTTTCAGTTACTGACTTCAGTTAAAGAAAGTACTTTATTTACATGTTTAAGTCATCTTTTAGACTTGCAGATTTTACTCATGCCTTCATCTCTTGCCAAGAAGGAATAATTTCTTTTGTTACAAAGTATTTAGAGATACAAAGAAGATTAAGAATATTTATTCTTGTTGTTGGAGTGATGCAGCTGAAAGGCACTTTGAGGAAGAAAAGGAAAATGTTCTTTATGGTGGAAACACGTCAGTAATCTATTTTTTTCCTCTCCCTTCCTGCACATCAGAACAAGTCATGTTTGATCTCTGTTTACCTCGAGTTTTTTGTGTGCAAGAAATGAGAGCTTTAATGTTTCCCAATCTTAGCAGAATTTTAGAATGGGGGCTATGATGCTTTACTTCTTACATGAACAACACTACAATGACTGAGTCTTTCCTTATCAAAATCTTATCCTAAATACAACCAGTTGTGAACCGAAAGCTGACAGCTCTCCATCGGAATGGTCTCCAGCCCCATCTACATCCCTTCCCAGACAAAGCACTGAGCATAATTACACAAAGACATAACATTCCTGTTCCTACATTGCGCACAGGATTACATTCATATAAAGCAAGTAAATATTGGTTTTAATTGAACTCATGCCTTATTATTAGAAATTACTCTGTTAATTTTCAGTAATTATTGTGTACAATTCTGGTAGATTTGTCTTTTGTGATTCTTAATAATACAATTGCTAACAGCAGTTTTCACATGCTATCCCTGTGTGCCACTTGCAGCTGAGTATTACCTCCTTCTGCTCCAGGTGTTCTCAGTTAAGCTGGGGTCCGGGGATGTGATCCAGCAAACACCTCTGTCCCCAGTCCAAAGCCCATTTTGGTCAGCAGGAGTTTTTCCATTCAATTCAATTTGAGGCAGGGATTGAGGGAGCAGAGTGATGTGCGTTCTATTATTTCCAGAAGTCAATTATTTATTAGGTAAAAGTCACAAGCACAACCTGAGGTTAAACCAAGCTAACAAAGAGCAGAGGAAAACAAGTAGTTTGATATCTTCAGGATAAACAAATTTTATTAAGAGCTTTAGTTTGGTTTTGGAGAGGTCTTTTTTGTATAATTTCCTCCTCTGTGAAAAGAGTTTGTCCTAACAAGATTCTAGATAAGAATCTAAACAATATTCACAATAAAGAAAACATGCTTTGCTTCACAGAGACAGTACAACAAAACAGAGTTTCAGTTCCCTTCTGAGTGGCTGTATGGCAAAACCACTTAAAAACAGGAATCAGGTCATAAAAATACATATAAGTGACTGGCAGAAAGAGCTGCTGTTGACCTTATCCACAGGTTTCTTGTAGGTACAGAGCTTTCATTTTGCTAGTCTGATGTGCAAATGGCAATGTAAAGAAATGCACAGAGATTCTTTTATCTTCTGGGACACAAATACAGCTTAGGCGCTCAGTATTGAAATATATAGCTTTAAATAACAAAAGACAATTGGGCAAAGCCTATGGCTGTTGTATTGTTGAGTGGGTGATGAGCATCTATCCAGGCTACAGCTGTTTTCTTGTTATACTTGTTCCCAATGCAGATGTTGCTATGAGGAAAGGAGTCAGCGATGACTGATGTGGAGCCTGTGGTCACAGATTTTGCAGCATCGGGACGGGCAGGCCGCCGGAACGCCTTACCAGATATTCTGGGCTCTCCTGCTGGTGCTGGGACTTCAGACCTGCCACACAAGCTGGCTGAGCTCTCTGTTTCAGGAGGTAATAGCTGGACATTCAAGAAACAGACATTTTTATGCAGTCGCCCTTTGTTTTTTCCTTAAGACTTCTGCCACCATGCATTTTTTATGTCAATACTAATATTTCTTTCTTCATTTAAGAATAAATTCAATCTTCCAAAGCAGTTTCCACTTGTACCTCCTGACGAGATAAGTTATTTTTAACCTAGACTCAGTGTGCAGCAGCTGGGGGGAAAGGTGCTGGAAATTGACTTCCAGTTCCACTGAAGAACAGCAAACACAGTGGCATTGCTGTGTAGTTTGGAAGCCCATCAGTCCAGCTATAAATTAGGGTCTACTTCTGCACGGAGGTAATTTAGCACAAGACAGCAAGCTGCGCTGTTAATCCAATTACAGCTATCCTAACTCAGGCACACACCTTAAGAGTACCGTTTACAGTGATTTACGCCTGCTAGTAGGCTTTCAACTTCACTATCTGAAATTGGTGTCCTATTTTGCTATGTCCTTCAATTTGATAAAATACTCTGTTGATTTGTCACAGGTCTAATCAACACCAGCTTTATATTTGAGTTCTTTTTACTTTCTGGGTGATTTTCAGATTCAGAAAAAAAATGGTTTCTAGTGCTTACAAAGTGTAATACTTACAGGTTGTCCCTGAGCATGAATTGCTCATATTTTTTTAGTTTCATTTGGAAGTCAGTTTTTCTTTTCATGCCCATGACTGTTGCTGCTGTGACAAATGCAACCACAAAGGGATGTCCCATATCCTGGACACATGATGGTTTGGGTGCAGCATAGTGGTAGGCAGGTCTGCGTTTACTAGTGAATCTGAACCAAAGTAGATTATAGGAGGGATTCCCAGGCTCTGAGGATGCATGTCCTGCTTGTACATTGCCCAAAGCAATTTTAGGAGTTTACAGCCTCCTAAAGTAGCATAAATGCTGAGAGGGACCGGGGTGTCCTTTGATTATAAGTGGCTCTTGCTTTGGTAATTTAATTTATTCATGTATTGGAGGTTCTGCAATTTAAACACGGGCCCATCGAAGGACTGCTGAGCAGGCAGAAAGAACATTTCCAGGAGAAGAAAGAAGGAACCGAATGGCCACATCCTGTCTTGAACCTGGGAAAGAGAGGAAAATAAAATTCTGAATGGGTGCTGGAAGGAGGCATTACTTTTGCAAAAGGAAAGGACAAAGATTTATGAAGGAGAGACAGTGGACATAAAGAAAAAAAGGGAAAGATAACAAGGTCAGAGACCCTCAGGCTTCAGGGCAGTAATGAGGGGAACTGGGAGAATCTGGAAGAGCAGGTGGGAAAGGTGGTGGGCACTGTGTAAGAGTACATTCAGAGTAAAGCTGTGAGCCCTGTAAGTCCAGTTAATACTCCTTTGTTTTTAGAGATTTTTCCCTAGGAATATGAAAAGTATGTCCCTACAGGTTTTCTTCTGGTGTGTATGACTGGAGCACTGGAAATTAATCCCAAAGTACAGATAGTCACTTAACATTTAATGCTTTGGTTTCAAATACTATGGGTTTTTTTATTCCAAATATCCCTTCCACCTGGCGCGGTTCATGCACCATGACCAGGGGTCAAGCTCCAACAGGAGAGAACTGTTTCCCTTATCAAAGGGGAGGTAAATGGGAATTTATATTCTTATTAGTGCCAGGAGCTGTGGAAGTGAAGTGACCAGTCCAACCCACTGAAATACTCATTGCTATGAAATAGTCATTGTCTAACTAACCTTTGCATTGTTTAGACCAGTGGACCTTGAGGGGGATGCAGCATGTTAACCGCGTTAAACAAAGCAGAAAAGAATGCAATAGCTGTTGAGAAGTTCCTCATGTTTGTTTCATTTTGGCCTCTGGAAAGTTTAGTAGTTGGAAAGAATATACGTTTTAAAGCATTCAGAATTTCTCTCTCGATCTCCTTTTTTTCCCTGGATAAAAATAAACATGAAAAAGTGAAATTCTTCTTACAAGAAATGTTACAGCACAGCATAATATAAGTACTTAGCCCTCCAGACAGAATAATCCTCCTCTCCTGGTGCCCATCCAATGCATTAAGAAGAAATGAAACAGCTACTTTAGTTTTAGCAAAATGTACTGATGCTTTCTTACAAATAAAAAGGTCAGCACTGCCAGGATATGAAGAACAATTAAGAGCATGGAATTATCCTTTGCTTTTGTCATTGGCATATAGCTGTGCCAGAATTTGCTTAGAAGGAGCAGTTTCTGTTATCAGTAGTTTGCAGTGGTAATAATAGGAAATGAATACAGGATACCGTTAGGTCCACTCTGACTGCTTAAATGCTTTTTGGCATTGGGAATTCCACAAGTATTAGATGGGAATTACAGCCTCATTGTGTTCTAAGTTAAACTTCTGATGAGACAGCAAGCAAAACAAGGACAATTCATCAAAATAGAAAGTTTAGGAATTCAGATGAGTGAAAGGGAAACTATTTGCTTCTGAAACATTTGGGGCTCTAACAAGCATCCCTTTTTGCCTCTTTCTAGCTTTAACAATTAAGTTGTAAAAAAAAACCCAAGTCATTTCCAGCTCAGAACAGAGAAACTGGATAAATGAGAGAATCAGAGAAGATGGAAAATGTGGCTATATAAAGTATGCCCTATTTATTTTCTACCCTGAAAGACTCAGTGAAGATTATGGGAAATGTTGAGGAAGATTCTCCATCTTGCTTCAAATCTAGCTAATGCTCATTGGATCATACATTTCCTCTCTTTCTAAAATGCTGTCAGCTGCTGTCACAGTGAAAGGTCAGGAACAGGATGTGCTAATACCTTTTGTCTGCCTTAGAAGTTAAAAGAGACTTAGCTTTATATTTTATGAATATACAAGGATCACAACTGAGTGATATAAATTTCCATGTGCTCTGCAAGGCATGGCAAATTAATGTTCACGTGAGATGGACAGGAGAGATTTTGGCAGCAGATCTCAGAGACCATTTGTATCCTGTCTGATCATCCCCTGATGGCACATAAATTTCTGAGGTCTGAGACTTTCCACAGGTGGGCTGGTGGGAGGCCATGCTGGAACTATGTTAAACAGTTCATAGGTGTCACTGGTGGTCCATTGGTTGAAGAAGAGTTTGCAAGAAGTTTGAGAGCACATTTGGTAATCTGTGTTAGGGCACCATTTTGCCAATAACCTTTACTGTTTGCTGATTTTTTCTAGGTGTCAGTGCATAGCTATCTTGATACACTCAGCAGCTTAGCACCTGTTGCACACCTAAGTGCTATTGATGTGGGATTAGATTTCCTCCAACAAACTGTTTTCCTCTCCCCTGCAAGACTCTACTAATATTAGACATCCAGCCCCATGCAGGAACAGCTAATAGAGGAGATTGTTCTGTCTGCCTTTCCTCAACCCTGCTGTGCTACATAATGCTGAAGGGTGTCAAATAACTTGGTTCTTAATTTACCAGTATAAAACTGAAGCCTTCAAGGGTCTGAGCAACTTACAATATCAAGCAATTTCTGCCAAGAGCTTTAGCTGATGAATTGTGTACAGCAATATATATTTGCTGTGATATATATAAAACAAGACATATAACTCTTTTGGCTGTTTGTGATATTTTACAGCAAGTCTGCAAGGTAAATAGCTGAAAATTTACCTCTTGGATTACAACTACTAAAGTGGAAGATGGAACAGCCAGATGTATTGAGTAGACCTCTCCTTGCCCCAAAAATCTATGGGATGCCTTAGGTTTGCGTATACAAACTGTTCTGTTAGCACTGGTAATGTCATGTGGGACTTGAAGGTAGTGTGAAAATTATTCTGCTTTGCAAGAAAATTGAGGCAAGAGGAGTTCCTGTTTCTCAGAGATAGTATCTCCGCATCGAAAGCAACAGTGTGGAACTCTCCATGTAATGATCACGCATGCTGGGGAGCTTCTATTTATCTTAGCTATGTAAGCATTCAACTCTAACCTATGGAAGAGTGAACTCCCAAATCAGAGTAACAAAAAATCCCCTCATCTTGTGAAGACCGGGTGCATTCTCCTAGGTGTTTCTTGGCAAAGGTCATCTGGGTAACCGACACATTCATAAACTGCAATGCTATCTACCTGAAACAAAGCAATGCTCAGAGGAATGCAATATTCTAACTTGACTTTGGAAATGACCCAGAAAAAAAGAATAGCAATAATAAAAAGTTACCTCTAGTCTGTTTCTTACAACCAAATGAACGTTGATCAGCATGTGTAAGGGGCAGGCAAGTTCTGCAAGTTCCTTATCTTTTGAGTTAATCTATTTCTAAAGCACCCATAAGTGTGGTAATAAAGAGCCAATCCAAACAGAGATGATCAATGAACCCAAATATTTGGCTGCATTAAAAAACTGTGAGAATGTGTGTGGTATAAACCTTTCATTCTGTCTTTTGTTTTAGATGAAGGAGCAGAGGGTGGAGAAGTGCCATCATCCAAAACCTTGCTGGAAAGTCAAGAGGTGAAAGGAAAAAGCAACGATTCCTAACACCTAAGAACTGCTGGATTAATGAAACCCATTGACAGACTTTCCAGTTTCCCCGTGTCACCCCTTCTGAAGTGTGGGTAGCAACATTAGGAGTACAGACAAGATTTTGCAGCACACTTGTACCTAGATGACATTAATGTGGAACTACTGCTTTTTCTACTGTCGTCCTTCAAAGCCAATGCTCTACACATCCAAGTGAGAAGAGCACTAAAGAATGTATCTCTTGTTTGAGGTTTTCTTATGGTTATAGTAGTCATCCTAACTAATCTTCTTTGACAGTTACAATTAATATACTTAGCAGATGTGCTAACAACTGATTGCTTCAAAATAAAAATCCTGTTTCTTAATTTCCAAAAATAATTTTTTTCTCTCCAACACAGAGGTATATTCACTCTGCCCACCTTAAGATGTTACAAAGTATAAATTAGATTACAGACATTATCTGTAATTCCCTTCCTGAGATTTTTGTTCTCATTAGGCATATGTAGATGAGTGCAAGACATAAAAAAGAAACATTTTTTTCTCTCCTCCTCCTCCCATCTCAAAAAGATTTTGTAAACTACTTAAACATCAGTGTTTGTTTTCAAACTTTTTAAACTCTATTTGATTATGGCAGATCATCTCAGTTCTCCCAGTCTTAGCAGTCTTGCCACTCCTGTCATTTCTGTTTTCAGGCTGAATATTGTAGCTGTTCATGGGATCTAAAATAAAGTAGCTATGTTTGTAAGTGATTAAAATTGTTTAATCTCACTGTGGAAATTAAATAGCTATCGTCTTTTCTGTCTTCTGTTGATTCATTGATGTTTCTTCTGTATGACAAGACTTTAAACCCCATATTACATATTTCTTTTATTTCATCTGGTTTTTGCTTTATTGTTTGCTGCAATGAAGATATTTCAATTGTGATTTTTACAAAGATTTTTAAGCAAAGATTTTTCTGTGCTGAAAGGATTTGGTTTGTTATGGAGGTCATGCTTCCAAAAATACTTAGCGCTCATTTCCTTACTGTAGTAGATGTAAGATTCAGGTATAGACACACACATTTTTACTTTATTCATTTAGTAAGTGCAACATCCTAGAATTACTTACAGGTTTGGAAAACCTGTAAAATAACTTACTTCACTGGAGCAAAACAGGTGGCTTAAGAAAGTCAGAGACTGAACTAGCTGACACTGGAGTATCAGAGTCGAAAACCACCACAAAGAGGGACTCAGAGCTAACTATATTTGTAGTACACACTCTTGTTCTGGGTTGCAGTCCCATTCTCATACCAGCCTCCTTTATAGCATCAAAGCAGATAAAATAATTCAGTTTTAAAAAGCTAAAATGATCCCATGAAAATCAAGTAGCTGGGCATTACTGAAACAGAATTCCTTATGTGCTTTAAGCAGAGCATATGCTAACGTGTTCTTCTGGGTCATGGCCTATATTGAATTCTCTTCTTTCACAGTTGTAACACTGGATATATTTAGATTCTTCTGTTACAGAATACAGAAACTGAAATTTGGGTTACAAGAATAGATACTTAAAGTAAGTATTTTGTTAGCCTAAGATGCTTTGAAGTTTTTTACTATTAAAATACCAATTATGAACCATCTGAATTTAGCAAGTCATTCCACAGCTATATACATACATTAACTCCTGATAAACGTACAGCTTGGAACTTTAGTATCAGAGTGCTCAACACAATGGAAAATTGGTGCTTACTTTGTACTTGAGCTGTTACGAACCTGTCATTGAGAAAAAGCTGTGCAGAAAGAAGAATTTTAACAGAAAACTAGAAAAGCTGCTTAAGAATAAAGACTAAGAGGCACATTTTAAATGCAACTCAATTAAAAAAGCAGAGTGAATAATTTTAATCTATAATATGTGGGTCACATATTATACAGTTCTCATTTGCCTGTGTATTATCTAGTTGTAGTATAACCAAGTTGCAGATGCAGAAATGTTTCTTTGTCACATGCATATACAGATTGCGTCTAAACAGTTATTAGTCTAGGCAGCATTAGTCTAGGCTCTTTTGTAGTTAGCTTAGATACAGGAGAGGAATATATAATTATGCCCTGTAATTTGTAAAACAAACCTTCCTAGTTCCAAACTGTCTGCATATTTCTGACCAGTATAAACAGAAACAAAACCACTGGTTGGTGTGGGAGTTTTGTGCAGAAGAATTTATACGTTGTTTATCACACAACTCAGCCAGACAGAAGATAGTCCCTCTAGAAGATAGTCCCTCTAGAGCTGTCTTGGGGTCTCTATACCATGCTGTCCAGTAGTCTGCATTAAGGCCAGGTTACTTATCTTAAGCATGGATAAAGCTGTGAAAGCTCTGGTTCGTTTTCTTGTTAGTATTTTTAAGACTGGTAACAGTCCTAATAAACTTTGGCTGAGCCCGTAAAGAACAAATTAAGTGCTTTTGAATAAGTTTCTCACTGAGACAGTTTTTCCAGTTTCAACCTTAATAGAGGCTGTACCACCCTCCCATTAGCCCAGCTAATGGGTAAATGATGACAGTGCATTCTTTTAATCCACAGAGTAACAAAGTTATGGCCTTGAATCAGCAGAGTATTTTAAAACACGCTTAACTTTAAATGCAGAGTAATCTTACAGAAGTCAATACAACTACTTAGTGCTAAAATTAGGTACATGCTTAATTATCTTGATAAATTACCACAGCAAACTTCTATTAAGGCTAATCTGGTATTATAATGCATTAATCCCAATTTCCATTCCATCAAGTGTGGCACAGGTAATAGCATCATTTTCATCAGTTTACAACACTATCCTGGGCTTTTATAGAGCAAACATTCATTTTAGTACCAAGTAAAAAGGGTAACTTTCTTGTCTCCGGATTTTAGAACTTAATGAATCAATTATTCATTCTTAGCCACTCTGCATATTAAAAAAAAGCCACAAACCAAAATGCAGGAAATACCTTTGTAACTTCATTGTGCATATATGAAACAATTTAGGTACTTTGAATATACAGAAAATTGGCCTCAATCTTTTCACAATGTCATTGTGAAGGTAATTTCCTTCAGGTCAGCTTTTCATCAGAAGGTTCATGTAAAAGGCGGATGAACATGCTGAGGTGCATCTTTTGTTGCTATAAAACAGGAAAGTTTAATTTATTACCTGGAAAGCAATAAAGGACTAAATAGGTTTTCAGGCAGGGGATTGATTATTAGAATGTTCTCATTTAGGAATATTAAAAGAAGTAGTTAAGCTATTTTTAAATCAAGCTTATTTGCTTTAGTTCCTCATACAGCTATCTCCACCTGTACCATATACCACTATTCTGGTATAATACTGCATAGGCTAAGTGTGGATGAATGAAATGCGTGGCAAAGCAGTTCACTAAATGATATATTTCAGAAGGAATTTTCAAATCATTGATAGTACAGCAATGTACAGACCAAATCTAGTTGCCACTAAAGACAAAGATTAATTTTATACTAACTAATTTATATTAATTTTATACTAATGTGGATTATATCTGTTTCGTTTCAGTCATGTGTTACTAATCATACAGAAAATTTCTCTCAACTCAGAAAGTCCATCAACACAAATGCTTGGAAGAAAGGAAACATCATATATGTATGCACTATCCAAGACATCGTATTTATACAGACCTATGATCTGACTCAGTGACCACTTCTCTGTTGTGCAGCTTTCGTACAGTAGTGATTATACGAAATAATATAATTGCACTAGCATTAGTTAAAAATGACAACAGAGCAGTAGCTATAAGAGATTTACCATCAGTATTCCAAATATCCTTTATGTACCACACATACAAAGAGGAATACTTCAAGATTTAGTAAATTACTTGGGGGCTAGTTTGTATTCTTCTCTTTTGTCCGCTGGTGTTCTATCTGTTGCTAAAGCCCACGAAAACGAACTGAACGGAGATTTTTGCATGGGTTTCTCCACCAGTTTGGCAGAGCCTTTATTTGGTGTGCTCAGCAAGCGTGAGCCCCAGACCCATCGTGGTGCGTGTGTGTTCCCTAGGGCCCATACAGCGCAAGCAAGTGGGGCTGAGCCCACTGGGTTCACAGCATACTTGCTCGAAGTGGTAGGGTAGAAATAGCAAGGGCTTAAACTGTTCTGCCATCTAGTGGGATCCTCAACCTCCCAGGTCGTTTGCACAAATAAGTGGAGTGAGACAGTTAAAGAGATCTCAAAAACAGCTGGGAGGCAGCTGCTTGAGAGCAAAAGTGCCGAGGGGGTGTGAGCTGGCCTAGTAAGAGGCAGACTATCTCCAGCTCACCTGAGACGTTCAAGGGTTTCGCTGAGGGTTCAGTACCTTGATATCTCTGTGTATTCTGAAAGTTGGATAATTGCAAACAGATGTCTCATATTGTTGCTACAACAGCTTACATAAGCTTGGGAAAATAATGCCAGCTGAAGTCACTCCAGGACAAGAGGCACTCTTCCTGCCACCCCTTGTGGCTTACTTCCTTGCTTCGTCAGCAGGAGGTCGTTGCCTCTGGTTGGAAGCCCCAGAGCTCTCAGTGGCAACTCACTCACGGTGCCGGGGCAAAGGAAAGATTCAAGGCTTGGGCACTGAGGTGTTTAAAGGACGGGTAGACGAGTTTCTCGGAGGTTTAGTAGTGGACAGGTCCGGTTGGACTCAGTGATCTCAAAGGTCTTTTCTAACCAGGAGATTCTCTGCTTGTGTTCTATGATCTAGGCTGTCACCTCCCACCCGATGGGCACAAGGTGGCGCCGGAGCCCGCGCCAGCCACACGGCCGAGCCTTCTCCTTCCTCACAGCCTTGTCCCTCTCCCGCCCCAGCTCCGCAGCGCCTCGGGAATGGCAGGGGTTTGGCTTCCGATAGGATCCGCAGCATACAGAGAGGGGCAGCTGCGGCAGCGCCGCGGCCGGTGGGGCGCAGGACGGGACTCCCTGGGGCGCTGGGCCGGCGCTGGCTGCACCGGCTCGTCCCAGCCTTTGCTGCCCCGGCAACTGCCCCGGCTGCTCAGCCCCCACACGGCTCGCAGGCACCTCCGGGGCCCAGCACCCTCCGGGCAGCAGGCCTTCCCCCGGCAGCCGCCTCGGCCGCCTCCAGGTTCCAGCAGAGAGCAGAGGCTGAGCAATGGTGTCCTGTGCACCACGGAAGGAAAGCGCCCTTTAAGAGAAAAAACAGAAAACCACCAGACATGCATTTGCAGGAGAGCTACACGTTTTTAACCTGGTTTTTCCTCCCACCAATTTTGTGCCCATCTGCCACTTCAATTGCAGCAATCACAGCAATAGCATCCCATTCCTTCCATCCTGCTGAATTTCTCACCTAATTCCATTCGAAGCTCACATCCATCTACTCCCTTTCTTCAGCACTCACTCCTGGCTTCACTCACTTATACTTCCTTATGCCGAACTTAGAATCATAGAATGGTTTGGGGTGGAAGGGACCTTAACGATCACCCAGTTCCAACACCCCTGCCACGGGCAGAGACACCTCCCATCAGACCAGGCTGCTCAAGGCCCCATCCAGCCTGACCTTGAACACTTCCAGGGAGGGGGCACCCACAGCTTCCCTGGGCAACCTGTGACAGTGTCTCACCACCCTCATCACCTGTTAGTGCTTTGAACACCCAATATAAGAAACTAATCTCTTCAATTGCCTCCATTTGGTAAAACGAGATGATAGAAGGGACAACTCATTGCAATTCCAACAGGCACTTATATATCTAACCGAGTCAGTAAAAGGCCCTGAGCTAGTACCTGAATTGTCTTTGTCTTGAGCACTGAGAGAGGGAAAGCTTTTCTAAAAAACCCCCATATAATTATGCAAATTGAGATGGTGTTGCAATATAAGAAAGTGCTGAAATAAGTTTCTTTCAGGCATGTTCTTTAAGACACCCTTTGAACTCTTGACTTTGCATCTTTTTTTTTTTTTTTTTAGCGTGGTCTGAGTGGAAATGTCTAGGTAAATTTATAAAGGATGAAATGAAATACTGACATGTAAGGAGGAGTATATTTAAGGCCAGGGACACAAAGAACAATGAGATGGATTTAGAAGTGTGAAAGTTGTGCCATATTTCCTCTCTGTAGCCATTCTTTTAGCAGAAGAGCTGAGCCAGTCGTGATGTGAGTCAGCCTGCTTCTACACCCTCCGCTGGCTCTGGACTCTGGATGTTCTGAGCTCTCTCTGGCTGCTCAAGAAAGTTTCAAAGGTCTGGAGGAAAATGCTATTAGAAGCTTTGTTTAACTATTACAAGATTAGTTAAGGAATTTGTGATACACAGAGGGTCTGGGTTACGTTTGCCACCACTGCACTGAAGGGGAAATCTTTTCAAATATGGTGTATACATGGGTTCATAGAAGTTAAGGAACAGTGCGTGTATCTGTACTTCCCCACCCATGACTACATAGGCAGGGACTACATACTTCTTTTTCTTTCTGTGCATATCTGCATCTTTTCCCATAGTAGACTCTGGATTTAGCAAATTACAAACCTACACTCAGCAATTGGGATATGTTTTTAAGTTTCCTGGTTTAGACTTGTCCACTGTGACCATCTTATGTAATTTCTTGCATAATGCAGGATATGGAACTTCTCTAAATTACTTCTTGCATCATGTGTGATAGCTGTGATAGTTAGCATAGTTTATGACTTGCAGGGATGAAAAGTCTAGTAATGCACATTGAAAGCTGGTCATGGGGTTAAGTGTCCTCAGAGCTAATATGCACTTCGTTATTAATATAAGTTTCTCTAGGCTTAACTTACAGTGACTGGAGTTTTGTATACCAGACTGAAGAGACCACTCTTATTTCTGTTCCTCTGGGATTGTCTCCAAACTGCTGGGACAGTATGTCATACTCTGAGAGAGTATGCAGGGATGCAACAAGGAAGGTTGAGGTCCACTTAGAATTAAATCTAGCAAAGGGCATCAAGGATGACAAAAAGGGCTTCTTCAAGTATATCAGCAGCAAAACGAAGACCATGGAAGATCTAGCCTGCTGCTGAACAAGCTGGATGTCCTTGTGACAAAGGATGCAAAGAAGGCGGAGTTACTGAATGCCTTCTTTGCTTCAGTCTTTTCTGTTAAGGATGGCCCTCAGGAATCCCAGACCCTGAAGGAAAGAGAGAAAGTCTCTTTTTCTCTGGAAAGGAGAAAGTCCTTGGTCAGGTTAGAGATCATCTAGGCAAACCTGACACGCACAAATCCATGGGCTCGGATGGGGGCACACCTCTGAGTGATGAGGGAGCTGGCAGATGTTATTGCTAAGCCACTTTCCATCATCATTGAAAGATCATGGAGAACAGGAGAGATGCCTGAGGACTGGAGAAAAGCTAATATCACTCCAATCTTCAAAAAGGGCAAGAAGGAGGACCTAGGAAACTACAGGCCAGTCAGCCTCACCTCCACCCTTGGAAAGGTAATGGAACAGCTCATCCTGGATGTCATCTGCAAGTATTTGGAAGAAAAGAAGGCTATCAGGAGCGGTCAGCACGGGTTCACCAAGATAAAATCATGCTTAGTCAAACTGATAGCCTTCTACGATGCCATGACTGGCTGGGTAGATGATGGGAAAGCAGTGGATGTTGTCAACCTCAACTTTAGCAAGGCTTTTGACACTGTCTCGCACAACACTCTCATAAGGTAAGCTTAGGAATTGTGGGTTAGATGTGTGGGCAGCGAGATGGATTGAGAACTGGCTGGATGGCAGAGCTCAGAGTGTTGTCATTGGCCACATGGAGTGTAGGTGGAAGCCTATGTGTGACCAGCAGTATTCCCCAGTGGTTGGTACTCAGCCCAGTCTTGTTCAACATATTCATCAATGACTTGGATGAGGGGACAAAATGTATTCTCAGCAAGTTTGCTGATGATACAAAACTGGTGAAGCAGCTGATACACTGGAAGGCTGCACTGCCATTCAGTGAGACCTGGACAGGCTGGAAAGCTGAGTGGAGAGGAACCTAAAGAATTTCAGGAAAGGCAAGTGTAGGTTCTGCATCTCAGGAGGAATAATCCAATGCATCAATACAGGTTAGGTGTTGACTGGCTGGAAAGCAGCTCTGCGGAGAAGGACCTGGTAGTCCTGGCGGACAACATGCTAACCACGATCCAGCAATGTGCCATGTGCCCTCGTGGCCAAGAAGGCCAAGGTTATCCTGGGGTGCATCAAGAAGAGTGTGGCAAGCAAGTCGATGGAGGTTATCCTTCTCCTCTACTCTGCTCTAGTGAGGACCCATCCGGAGTATTGTGTCTGGTTCAGGGCTACCCAGTTCAAGAAAGATGAGGAACTACTGAAGACAGTCCAGCAGAGGGCCACAAAGATGATTAAGGGACTGGTGCATCTCTCTTATGAAGAGAGGCTGAGTGAGCTGGGTCTGTGTAGCCTGGAAAAGAGAAGACTGAGAAGGGACCTTATAAATGCTTATAAATATCTAAAGGGCAGATGTCAAGGAGGATAGGGCCACCCTTCTCAATGGTACCCAGTAACAGGGCTGAGGGCAATAGGAACAAACTGGAATACAGGATGTTCCACCTTAACATGAGGAAAAGCTTCTTTACTGTGAGGCTGCCCAAGGAAGTTGTGGAGTCTCCTTCTCTGGAGATGATCAAAGTTTGCCTGGATGCATTCCTTTGGAACCTGCTGTAGGTGAACTTGCTTTAGCAGGGAGATTGGACTAGATGATCTCCAGAGGTCCCTTCCAATCCCTACGATTCTTTCGTGCTGTGGGATGAATAATTTTTTTTCCAAGTTTAAAGCTAGTAATGAGATATTTTAACCCTGCCGTGCTTCAGGTTGCTCTAGAATTTCGTGCTCCAGGAAGCCTGCATATTTAGACTTACGAAAACTCAGAAATGACTCATTGCTTGGTCACAAACCAATATGTTAAGCAAGGATATAATTGCAGTCTTGAATGAATCAAGTTAACTGCATAGCTCCATCCAGCATGAAGTTCCATTTTGAAAGCACCTTTGACTGATCTGTGTCAGACATTTTTTCATCAATGACAGGACCATTAATTAAGTAATCTAATTAAATTATCAAGACTGTGGAATTCAGACATTTCTCAGGAGTGCTTTAACACCAACTGTAACCCACTGCTAGTATAGAAGTTCAGAGGAAACTACTTGCTCCAGGTGAGAGATTCCAATTTACAGGAGACAAATCCAGAGGAGTGTGGCTCCAGCTGCATCTGAGGGATCACTTCTGGCTCCAGGAGGCTGTGACTCTGTTTCGTCAGTCCATAGCTTAGTGGAACAGAGGAGGACTCTGGGAATATCCAAATGCAGGTAGTTAATGAACTTAGCTATTATTTTGCATCTATTTTCTGAATTCAGTAGTTATTTTCTTAAATTTGTAGTCCAGTCAAATAAAACTGATTTTACTTTTTGTCTTAATCTCAGTTGGTATTGAGAGTGATTTCAGGATATTACAGCAAATGGAGTCCTTCAGAATGAACAAATCGATCGAAGCTATTCCAAAAGTTGCTTAAATCCAGTCCTGAAGTCTGCAAAGTTGTCTTTTGTTATGCTGCAAGGATTTGGCTTGAGATACTGAATTCCAGACAGTCACACTTAGTGAGTGTTAGACAGCCTCCATGGTGTATACTGGGCCTACAGAAAGAGAATACAACATTTACACATCACTTGTACCTTTAATACTGTAAAATTTGTATTGGAGATGAAAAAAATAACTCCATATCTTTGTTATAATACAGAATCCACAGACCATAAAACAATGTACTTCTGCTCCACTAATATTCTCACTGGGCTGGTCTGAACACCAAATCTGCACAAGTCTTCCAGAAGACATCTAATCTCCTTAAACCTATGTGATTTTTTCCGTTTATGCACATAAGGATTATTTTAACTTGTGTGTTCAGCTTATTCATATGCCTTCTAAATTTCTCTGAGTCATTATTACCCCTGAAATGGTTGGATGGTTATTCATGAGACTATTTCTTTATTCCTCAGTGTATGGCCATACATTTGGCCAAGTTGAAATTTTAAGTCTGGAAAACTGATTTCTTCCATTGATTTTACAATAACTAGAAAGCTATTTTAAGTGACACCAGGTAGTAGATATTTCTGTTACTTGTTAGCAGCTTTTAAATAGTTTTTCTACTCTTAAACACAAAGGAAAGCAAAGATAATATTAAAATAATCAAATGCCTGATGGTACAAAGTTAAAATAACTGCATCTTCAATAAATAGAACTGGGAGCCTGGAAGATGGCTAACTTCAGTGCAGGCTAATTCTTTGAGGAGAGCCTCAAAGCCTTGGGTCCTCTAAATGGTAGATACAGTAATATCAAACAACAGACAATAACCCCCAAAAGCCTTTAAGAAGCAGAGAAGACCCTGGAAATATTTAGTAGTATTTGCTTCCCTCTTTAAACCATTGCAGACCAGCTGTCCTCTCAGCTTAAACCAATCCGAATAAATGTCTAATAGTTCATAATGAGGTATTAGCAGGTATTTACTTTCCAGGACACTCCTAATCTTATGTCACACCAACATGTAACCTCAGAGAGAGTCTAGAAGAATGAAATGCATGATTGCAGACCATTTTGTTTTCACCAGTTAGCAAGAGACACAAGAATTAGACCTTAACATGACTTGTGCTCTAACATTAGCCTGTGCTGGCATTATTTTATGGGGCAGGAAGCCTGCTGAACATGTTCCTAAGCTTAGCCTAAGGTGTGCTGTGCTCTTAGAAGGGGTAGAGTATAAACATGTCTTCGCTGCTCCTGCCTGCTTTACCTTGCATCTTGCCTATCATCTGATCCATGGTTCCAGCAAAGCCCTTCCCATGGCATTCACGCAGCACAAGACTGGATTTGTACCACTGCTTTGTACCTGGGGCCATTCGGTGACCACTTGCTCATGCAGCTGCATAATTGAGTGTCTTCTCCATAAAGCATTTATCTCTTTTGTTTAAACTGGGATTTCTAAAGAGCTGCCCATCAATAGAGTAAACCCAGTGATTTTCAGTGACTCACCTACAGCATAGAGGTAGTTTATTTTTATTAGGGTATCAGCAAACCTCTTAGCTAGAGGACACATGAGATAACTTTTGTTAAGAACATTCTACTGCCCTGTTTCACATTAGGTATTTCTGCAGCACCAAGAAACAAATCACACTCAGCCCTGAAGAAACATCATCCCATCTGACACAGTAACTTCTAAAATCTGGTTGGTTTTGATTTACACTGAGATCAAAGCTGCACAGAAGTTTGCGAGGTTCACAGCAGGGCTTGAAACAAGGTTGGAATGTGCTGAGAATACTCTAGTCTGCTGTCCATAAATGGAGGAAATCGCTTCTACCTTCAGCTGCATATTATTTTCAGTTTTCTTATTTCAAAAGTTTCAGAATGCCAAGAGATTACCAAAATGCCTAAGTGAGTTAGGACCGCAAATCATGTTGGCTTTCAATGCAATTCAAGACTTAGAAGGCCTTTGAGTACCTATATCTGCTTTCATACCATGGGAGTTAGACCCTGGTGTAACTGTGCAGTTTTGTTGCACACATGGGTAGAAGACTGCCATTCCATGGTCTTTGTTGCCCCAAACACAGAAATGTTTGAATAATGCAGTCATCACTAAATTATCTGAAGGTGTTATAACATATTATCCCCTTAACTACTGATCAGAGTAATATGCTATTCCTGGCTAATGTACTGCAATGATGATGAAAGGATAGACTTAACTGAATTGGTGTAGCAAGAATACCCCTCTTGTGTTAGATCCACAGCTAAATCTGACTTCAAACATTAGCTACACCAATTTCACAATATTTCCATAACTAGAGTACTAAACCCTTAGTGGCTGTCTGCAATGATTAGTGATTAGATGCTCAGCAGTTCCTGACATTGATTATGAGGAACCCACACGACAGAACCTCTTGGTCAGACTTTTCTACCACAGGGTCCTGGTGGCCATCCTGTGGTGTATTTCTTTTTCTATGAACAAGTGTATTTGTTTTTCCATGACTGAATGAAGGCTGAAAGAGGCTGAGAGCCTCCTTCTCTGAATGCCTGAGGGCATGCAAAGAAGCAGGGATATATCATGAGGGGAAAAGCAGCCAAAAGCAGGTTTTGCTTCCTGTATTCAAAGGCTGAAGGTTAGAGCAGTCCCGTATTCACCCTGGATGGCCTTTGGAAGCAAGGATTACTCATTACACATCCCTCATTACACAGGGATGTCCTGGCACAGCATTTTCATCTTCCAAGCAAGCCTTGCATAAAGAATGCAAATTTGCCTACTTACACTGCTCAGGTATGTGAAAAGAGTTTAGTGTAAGTAAGAATGTGTCTATGGATGTTCAAAGAATAATCTCCAGAAATATCTTTCGTCACACAGGCTTTTTACAGGGGAATACACTGTCTGTTAAAACCTTCAAACTCTGCTGGCAACATGAAAGAAACTCCAAGCTAGTGTCTTGGGCACACCAGGTCAGTGTATTTCACACTGCTATCTCAATGACAGGCGTAGCAAAGCATTTATAATCATCAGGTTTACTTGTACTAGCTGTTGACATCAACACAACTCTCACATAAGGATCCACAAGAAAACAGAGGGCATAGGGTGCCATGGAAAACATTTTTCACTGTGGCTTGTAACTCCCCAAGATGACAATAATGTAACATATTCTGATGTTGATTTCTCCTGCTCCCAGATCATCACTAACAGACAGGTGGGATCTCACTATCACTATCATCACTATCACACAATCTTGTGTGATGACTTTGGCAATCTATCTCAACAGCAGAAGGAATGTGAACATTTCAGCAGATCCCATTTCACACCCAAAGCATGGTGCAAAGTGTTTTTTCTGAAGACCAGGTACTTGGTTGAGAAATGTTGAGAAATCCTGGTAGAACTGAGCCATCAGTGTAGATACGATTCCTTAAATTATGAAGGATCCTGAAGTGGCTGCCTCCCAAGAGCCAGCCTGCAGCATTGTCTAGAAGAAATGTCCTTGAGGAGTCCAGCTACCAACAGTGGCACTAATCAGTTTCAAGTGTTTTATATCATTAAAAAATCATGAGGCTGGTTCTACACAACAAACCCTAGTGAGCATAGAGAGCAAGGAGCTTTCCCAGGGTTCTGTGTGGACATCTGCAGCAGAGACTCCAGGGCTTCTGCAAACAGAACCTATGTGAGCAGATAACTCCATTTTGTCACTTCTGGGAGAGGAGACACTGTCAGTTCATGATGCTATTGGTAAAGTAATTTAGGATTTAATATGATGCATCTCAGATGAAGGAGATGAGTGGGGAGGTCAGTTTGCATTTACTTGCCTGTCAGCTGCCTGGGTGCCAGCTATGAAGCCCTGTGAGACCATGGTTTGGCTATAGGCAGTGAACACTACTAAATACCTAATAATGTTACTGTACTTGAGAAACAAGGTTCCCAAACTGAACTGTAGTAATGGATGATACCCATGCACAATATCTACCCTGTGTGCCCCAAACCATGACAGTGCCAATAACAAAACATATTCCTCATTCATTATAGAGGGTTTGACTGACTACTGGCATTAGTTTAGTGGACATTTGTATGAGAACACCAGTAAGGCAAACTTTGGAGGCACAGCATTATTCAAATTTGACCAAAAAAAAAAAAAGGAACTTCATTCCTTTCAGCCTCATTAACAGTAATCGGCAGTCTGTTATTTCAAGTGATGTTCTTGCTCTCCCTGGCTTTCTGAGCGCTAGCTGAAAAGCCTCAGAAGTGCAGGACAAGAGAGGAACTCAGAGAGAAACTGAGCAGCTGCAGGAGAACACTTTGTGTCCTTCTCTGTACTTCCAAGCAAGTGGATGAAAGGTTAAAGAGAACTAAATGCACTAAATGTTCGTACCTTTAGGGCATCAAGATTAATGAAAGTTTTGTTGTCTGGTAAAAGGAATTAGGATCATATTCCTGGGGTTAATTCAGAGAGGGGTTAATTCTTTCTCGGGACAAGTGAAAAATCAGCAAATTAAATTAAAATCCCATCAGAAGCATCACTTGCCCCACACCCAAAGAATGTGCCATACTACAAGAGCCTGAAATGCAAACGACAGTCAAAAACTAATTTAAAAATATTGGGAAAATATTAATAATTATTTATATTTCATATGATTGGACCAGGTAGGAAATTTTTGAGATTTTGTTCCTAAATCACAGTCTCCTACAGTTAGTCCCTGAGATCTTTTGGTGAGAGCTAGAGAGCTAGATTCATGACACTGGAATTTATCCAAGCCGTAGGTCTGGAAAAGCCAACACTGTGGCTTGTCCCACTGAGACAAGCTGCTTTCTGAAAAACAGTCAGGGGACAAAATGACTACCTAGTGCCTTCAGTAAATTTAAAAGACTAACTAGAAAGAGGAAAACATCCCCTTTCTAGCAGAAAAAAATATATGTATTAGACGAAACAATTTTAAGCACTTTTCCTTTCTTCTGCATTTTTAGTTTCCAAATGCTGCCAGTGGTGGAGGCAGGACGCTGTTTCCAGCTAGCAACAGCAAACTCCAGTTTCTGGCAACATCTGTAGAGATGCCATGTGATAGTGGGGGAAAGGGATCTGAACTTGGTCAGTACCAAACCGGGCTTGAAAATCTTCATGGGAATGCTTTTAGAGAAGATGTTCTGCAGTAGCATTGCAACCTTCCATTTTTATTCCTAGAATCGTAGAATCGGTTGGAAAAGACCTTGAGACCATCAAGTCTAACCCTACCTGTCCACCACTAAACCATATCCCTAAGTGCTTCGTCTACCTGTCTTTTAAGTACCTCCAGGGATGGTGACTCAACCACCTTCTTGGGCAGCTGTGTCAGTGCCTGACAACCTTTTCAAGTGAAGAAACTTTTCCTGATGTCTAATTCAGTAGAGTATTTCAAGTTTGGTGCTAAGTGTGGCCCCAGCTTAAGTACCGTGTGCAGTTTGGGGAGCCACAGTATAAAAAGGATATCAAGCTACTGGACAGTGTCCAGAGGAGGCCACAAAGTCAGTGAAGTGGGAGAAGAGGAAGTCATATGAGAAGCAGCTGAAGTCACTTAGTCTGTTCAGTCTGGAAAAGAGGAGGCTGAGGGAGGACCTCATAGCCATTTGCTGCTTCCTCACAACAGGAGCAGGAGCAGGCACTGATCTCTTTACTCTGGTGACCAATAACACGACCCAAGAGAATGGCAGGAAGATGTGCCAGGGGAGGGCTAGGTTGGATATTAGGAAAAAGGTTCTTCACCCAGAGGGTGGTGGAGCACTGGAACAGCTGACCAGGGAAGCAGTCACGGCACCAAGCCTGGCAATATTCAAGAAGCAGTTGGACAATGCCCTCAGTCACAGTGTTGGGGGTGTCCTGTGCAGGGACTGGAGTTGGACTCGATGGTCCTTGTGGGTCCCTTCCAGCTCAGGTCACTCTGTCACTACGTTAGCAGGGACACAAACGCGGGGGGACAGCGGGAGTCCTGGGGCGGCTGTGCGGAGACAGCTCTCCCCCTTCCCGACTCTCCCGCGTTCCCCGGCCTGGGGGGGCTGCCCTGGTCCCCCGTGCGCCTCCCCGGGGCGGGGAGCGCCCTCCCCCGGCAGGGCGGGGAGGTTTCGTCCCGCCGCTGCCACCCCGGCGGGCGGGGGCGGGACCGCGGCCGCCCCCCGCCTCCCGGGCCCCCCGCCGGGCGCCGGCTTTAAATGCGGGGCGGGCGGCGGCCCTGGTGCTTCCCACCGCAGCCTTCGGCACCCGCAGCCGGCCGCCATGGTCGAGGCTTTCTGCGCCACCTGGAAGCTAGTGGACAGCCACAACTTCGATGAGTACATGAAGGCGCTGGGTAGGTAGCGGCACGTTCAGGAGAGCAGGAATTCTGCACCATCCTAACAAAAATAATTAAAAATTTAAACTCCACCCTTCCCCCGGTCAGGGATATAGGCGAGACTTCGGGGGAGGTTTGGGCGGCTGCGCTTCTATCGATAAGAGTTAACGATGCGGGTCATTCAGCCGGGGGTTTGTGTGTGTGTGTTTGTATCCTGCTTGGGAGGGGGAGGCTCCAAGCGGTGCCCACGGGTCGGGGGGAGGCTCCGGGATGTGCCCTCAGCTTGGGAAAGCGTACGAAAGAAGGGCAAATGCTGCCTGCAGTTAAACTGGTAGCAAACAAACGAATAAAGAAAGCATCGCGCTGGAATGATAAGGGATTGAAAGCAGCAGCAGCAGCAGAAGCGATTGCAGCCCGCTCAGCGGTGCTGCCCGTGGGTTCCTTATCGCGGGTGCGCGGAGGCGAGCGACGATGCTGAGCTCCCTCCCTGTGTGCGGGGGCATCTATGGATACTTCAGGTGTAAGGGCAGAAGCGAAGCAGAAAGTGATAGCTTAAAGCTGTAACGCGGGGGCAGAGATTTCTGTACTTCGATGTGTGGCCAAAAAAAAAAAAAAAAGCTATAGAAAATCCCGAATTTCTGATGGATTTCTCTTTTCCCTTCATGGTCTAGGAGTGGGGTTTGCTACACGGCAGGTGGGCAATGTGACTAAACCCACTGTGATTATCAGCAGCGAGGGGGACAAAGTAGTGATCAGGACTCAAAGCACTTTCAAAAACACAGAAATCAGCTTTAAACTTGGAGAGGAATTTGATGAAACTACCCCCGATGACAGAAACTGCAAAGTAAGTGAAGTCTTGGGCTGTAGCGGCTTCTTTATTCTCTTCTTCCTCCACACCCCCAACACAAGGCTGTATCTTTGATAGGAAAAAAGTAACTTCTGCTACAGCCAGGTGGAACATTGTGAAGGACAGGAGAAAAAGATGAGATTGCATCTTATTTGCCTGCTTATGCCACGTCTTGTCTGAAGAAATCTGTTATGTTGCCACCCCCCCGTCTAAACTCCATTGTTGAATAATTGTGTTAGCTGCCCACTTTCCTTTCAATACAAATGCCATTTGGCATAACTTTTTCCAGTCAAAATGGGGAAATGCCTTTTTCCTTGCACCTTTGGGGGCTTAATATAAGTGTTACCCAAAGAGCATTTGAAACAGTAGTTCTTGTGAGGCTGGAACTCAAAGGAAACAATTTTGTTCATCTTTCAACACAAACAAGAATTGTATGGCGTTCATGCTTAAAATGAGATGATTCATGGGCTTGGCTTTAAAATGGCTGGGGCTACTTTATCATTCTAGATCCACATCCATCTATTGAAGAGAATTCAATAGAATAGTGCATGCTGAACGTGTGAGCAGAATCCTAAATACCCCAAATAAATTAATGTCTTTGTGTTTCTTGGTATCTCACAGTCAGTTGTGACCCTGGATGGAGACAAGCTAGTGCATGTACAGAAGTGGGACGGCAAAGAGACAAACTTTGTGAGAGAAATAAAGGATGGCAAAATGGTAATGGTAAGTATAAAGTTCACTGAGCATTCACATACACTGCTAACACTCCTTACTTATGCTTATCTCAGTTTTATGAACAGATAGTGTTACTTGTATGCAAACCCTTAAACTAATTGGTTGGGAAAGATAGCAGAGATTTTTCCAATACTTGTTTTCTTTTGCATCTTATTTTACTGACAACTAAAAAAATGTTAATGGTTTTAGGTCGGTCAGCCTGTGGGTTTCCAGAGTGTAGATGGTTTTTTTAGGGTTTGTGTAAATGCCCAAGCAAAAAAAACCCCAACTTGGTGAGCTGGAAAAGGGTACCAAATTCTTGATTACATAGGCAATGATGTGTTGCCAGTGCTGTTTTAGATTTCTTTGAAAATATGTTTTATATATGCATGCATAAATAATATTTAGTAACACAGAACAAATATTTCCCTAGGAATATAAAATTATAAAATTGGAGGAAGTAATAACCCTTTCATATAATAACAAAGGTTTTATTCCTCCTATCTTGTTAAAAGCTACTATAAACCGCAATTGTGGGAAGAAAAGTCTTGTTTTAAATTCACAATATTTTCCTGACTTTTATTCACCCCATACTCCTGTTCCACAAATAGTGTAAGTGACTGTAACTAATGTCCAGGGTGGTGCTTCTCATGCTTATTTTTAGCGTTGAGATGTTCCTTTCAAAAATAAAACATCTTCAGCTATACTAATCCATGACTTGGCTGTTGGAGAAAAACAGTTAGATTGTTATCTAAATACTTCAGAGATTATCTGTATGAATGCAGGCTTCCAAATAATTAAAACCTTAAAGTATATGGTCAATACAACACAATGTGAAAAGCAATTCGAGGGAAAATACATGCTTTGTTTTTTGAAAACAGCTACATGCATATACAGAAAACTTTTTCCTTTGGAATTTAAGCACAGCAAGATGCCCTTTTCCATTTCAGGAAATACCTCCAAAGCTCTCACACTGTACTTGGTGTTCTGCACAACTGCATTAACTAAAGTATTTGGTAGTTACAGCTACATAAGTGCACAAATACATTTATTTTAATACAAGGCTCTCCTTAAGTATATGCCTATGTAAAATAGTATAGAACATGGTTATAGAGGACTTGGACTTTAGATTGGACATTTTGCAATGTGATCAGCTTAAGGAAAATAACTGTTAAGTCTGTATTAAAACAATGCTGTATTTTAAAAATTACATTCATGAAAGTAGAAAAATCAAAGTAATTTCCAGTCTGACTTTAATTGCCTTGTACATGTACATTATGTACTTCTTGAGTTTGAAAGTAGCAAGGACAAAGTTATATTTATTATGGGATCCATAACTTTGAGGTCTTGCCTTACTTGTTTAAAATACCAATAATCAAGACCAATTTGTTTTTCTATAAATTACATAATGTGAAACAAACTTGCTCTAATGTGGACTTCTGAATATGTGTTAAGTCATTACAGAAAATGGTCCATCATCTAACATGTCTGTCTTTTCCTTGGACTTGCAGACTCTCACCTTTGGTGATGTGGTTGCTGTTCGCCACTATGAGAAAGCGTAGAGTTTACCCGACCAATGTCCAGATGTTACTTCTGCTGGATGGGATTAATGTACCGTCCATAATTGAACGTAGCTAAAATGCACATTTCTGGCATGAAAGGTTAATAAAGAGGTGGTTTGGGGGGGGGATTTTTTTGTTTGTTTTTTTTAAAAAAAGCAACTTTATGCCATGGAATTGGCAGGCTTGTGCTGTATAGTGAAACAGCTTAATTGTGGCATTAAATTTCTGAAACACTAGCTTTTTTTTTTTTTTTACAGTAAATGGAACGTATTTGAAATTGTTTTGGAATCAAGATCAAATAGAAATTAAAAAGTTTTTTAAACCTGTGCTCCTCTTGCATTTAATTGGCAAATATTCCTGTGTTCTGGAGGGAGTTGTCAAAAGTTCCTTTTTCTGAGTTAAACAACAGAAAAGCATGTTGTACACCATGCTGTAGCAGCCTCTCTCCATGATGTAGAGTACATTGGAAATGAAAAATGCCTCCAGTCTACTTCAGTGGCTTGTTTTTAGCGGGAGAAACCTAAAGCCCCTCTCTTTATATATGTATAGGCTAAGAAGCGAGTGGCTCAAGCTAGTTTCAGCTCCTCTCTTCACTGGGAACTGGTTATCCACTGTATGCCAGGGCTAAAAGACAAGACAGCCTTCGATGTCAGAGAGACCCTGTAGTTTTGGTTTTAATAGTTTTTCATTTGTTTTGGTGGGCTTTTTTGCTAATATACAATAGACTGAAGTAAATAACAAGGTAAAGGTTGAAGTGTTTCACAGGATGGGAAGAAAAGACCAACATGATAAAGGACAGGACTGGAGGAACCTAAAGTACAAAGCTTATCTTTCATCAGTCTCCACAGGGGTGGGAGGAAAACAAAGGGAAAACAGTATAAGACAAACCTGAGATTCCTCTCCCTGAGCTAATATGTACAGGAGATAACAATTTGCACTGTGAGCAATTTAAAATAAAATGCTGCTTAAAAGATAGAAAATATTGTTCAGGATCAAGGTTTTTATTTTTAAAAGACCAGGGTTGGAAAAGCTGCCTTAGACCTCAGATTATTAGGAAAATTGAAGCAGGTTGCTGGCAGCATGAAGGAGATGTTTGGTGAGTGGAAGCTGTCTGACACACTGACTCGGTGAATCACGTGGAGGTGTAGCTACCTACAGCTCTCAAACAAAGGCAGAGCTGAGTTTAGCTGGTCAGTTCTCCTGGGTGTATGGCTGCAGAGAGAAGTGCAGGCGAGGCCTGCCCAGCTTCTCTGACATAATACTGCACTGTGCCATCTTTCAGATCTGCTACATGGTATCATGGGAAATGGCTTCTTGCTTCACTTGGTAGCTAGGATAACATGGGTAGCTTACCTCACTTACCTGCTAAAAATTCAGACACAGTGGTGGTACTGAGCCAACACGAATACTAAAAGTAAGGTTGTTAGCTTTACTTTTGCACAAAGAAGCTGCCTGAAGAGAATATCCAAGTCTGTTATCTCTTGTGGGGAACACCAAAGTCCTTAATTATGAACCATTATAAATGTTTTACTTGGTGGATATTGATAGTTTTTAAAATTTAGGAGCTAAATTTTTTTCATGAGACAAATCAAAAGTTGAACTTGTTCAGCGGCATAGGGAGCTGCGGTCTTTGTTTTGGGCTGCTTTAGCTGCTGTAGGGCAAGTTCTATTTCAACGACATCTTCTGCTCTTTGTTATTATTAGCTCATGGAGTCCTCTGCTTCAGTACCTAATACAGCATTCATATGTCTCCCCCCTATTGCACCTACCCCTGCTTAGAAAGGTGGGAGCTGCTGCTTTTCCTTCCTGTCTGGGAAAAACAGACATAAATCTTCACGACAAGTGATTTGTGGGGTCAGAAATTTAAGTAAGGTTTTTATTAAATATGAAGAAAGAAATGCCGAGACAGATTTTTAAGACTTGGTTTACAGACAAACCCTGAACAGTAAATATTTCACATTACAGTCATGTCTAAACAAAGATTATTTTTCCCTATATACACGTTCTACAAGTCACATGAAACCATCATGAAGTATATTGAAGAGGTCTTTTGCTATTCTAAAGATAAATAATATTAATGTCAAATAAGGGAGAGAAAAATGGAGAAGCGGTACCTGTAAGGTGCCTGTGGTATTTCTCAGAGAAGTAGAAAAGTCAGAAGAATACTGATACATGGGACTACCAGCTGTTGGTAAAATGGCTTTGCAAAGCCCTGGAAAGAAGATCTGTAAAGAACAGCACAGTGAGCATCAGTAAGACATTTTGCGGCAGCTATGGGATTCATGGCAGATGCATGGCATCACTCTTCTGGTCTCCTAAAACTGACACTGAGTACTCTTCATCACCAGGAGCTACTCCAACTTAAGCAATAAATGGCAGCACTGCTATGTTAAAGCCTTAGCCATGGAGACTCCTATTTACAGTACATCTCAGCATTTTCTTTAAGCTGCATTAGTAGTGTACTTAATGGCATATTTTATCAGCTTTTTTTTAAATTTTTAAGCACGTTAAGTAACCAGGTTCGATTTCTACATGTACACTTGAGAAACCTTCCTTCCAAAAGATGATTGAGGCTCCTGCAGAGCAGGATGGGCACAGCATGGGCATTTCATGCCCCAGCTTGGTAGCAGCTGCTGCTGGGGTGGGAGGGAAAAGATTTTCAGCCACAGGTCCCAGCCACTATGGAGAGCCGTAAACCCTTGCTGGGAGCCCGGGGCTCAAAGGGGTAGACCTGCTGGATGCCACTGGCTGAGTGGAGAAGGGACTCCTGCCTTACCGCTGCCCACTTCACCTTCCTTAAACCTGTTGGTGCCATGCATTTAGCCCTGCCCACACCCAGGCTGCTCCTACGAGGTCCTCAGCATCTCAGTGCTGAGACCCAGGGATGGCACCTCCTGAAGGTCACCCTGGCACTCTCTGAGACTCGTTTTTGAGTTTTAGAAAGCAGCATCCTTTATGTCAATGCTGGACACAAAGGGAATGATTTCCATCAATCATGCGTAACAAGACAAGAGCTGGGGACAGAATGTATTTCCCACTTACATGCAGATATATAAATCTTCTCAGAAATCTTATGCATATTCTATTACTTTCTGAGGACTTATTTTAATGTTATTATGAACTTCACAACTGCCAGATCTCCAGTTGTCTGTCTGACCTTGCATTTTTAGAAAGACTGCAAACATATCTGATTATAGAAGAAGACACATCTCTTCAGCACATATCATACTTAACACAAGATGTTATAATTTATCAAATAACAGTGTCTGGAAAAACAACAACATAAGAAGGATATGGAACTTTTGGAATGGGTTCAGAGGAGGGCAATGAAGATGATCAGAGGGCTGGAGCCCTTCTGCTGAGAGAGTTGGGGTTGTTAAGCCTGAAGAAGAGAATGCTCCGGCGACACCTTATAGCAGCCTTCCAGTACCTGAAGGGGCTGCAGGAAAGCTGGGGAGGGACTTTTTACAAGGGCTTGTAGTGATAGGATGAGGGGGAATGGCTTTAAACTGGAAGGGGGATGGTTTAGATCAGCCATTAGGAAGAAATTCTTCCTGCAGAGGGTGGTGAGACACTGGCACAGGTTGTCCAGGGAAGCTGTGGATGCCCCCTCCCTGGAAGTGTTCAAGGCCAGGTTGGATGGGGCCTGCGTTGGTGGGAGGTGTCCCTGCCCATGGCAGGGAGGCTGGAACTGGATGGGCTTTAAGGTCCTTCCCAACCCAACCCGTTCCGTGATTCTAAAAAACACGCTATGAAAAAAAAAAAAAAGCTATCCAAAAGCCATTCTGTCTAACTTTCAAAAAAGATACAGTTACTTAAATGAAACTCTACTTTAGCTTAAATCAAAATGTTCCACTTTTTGCACCGGTAACTACGTCTTGCTCTAAGGAGCGGCTTTGCCTCCCAGCTCGGGCGAGCGGGCGGGGCGGCTTCCCCTTTCCTCCGGAGCCGGGGCGGTCACATGAGGCTGAGGAGCTCCCGGCACAGCCAACATGGAGCTGCGGGGGGGCCGCTTGGCGCTGGGGCTGGCGCTGCTCTGCTCCGCGCTGGAGGCGGCGCCGGCGGGCGCGCAGCCCCGCGCCGCGCTGGGTGAGTCCGCGGGGGGGCAGCGGCTCGGGCGGGGGCTCCGTGTTGGCAGCGCGGGGTCTGGGGGCGGGGGAGGCAGCAGTGCGTGCTCCCCCCTTGCGCCTCCTTCCCTTCTGACGGGAACTGCATGTAGACTGCCGCACTGGTGGTCGCTCTCCCTGCTGGATTCGACGTCGTGTGACTTATTTATATAAGTAAACAGGCTGCTGTTCCGTTGTGGGGGTGTGGGTGGGGGGTTAAACGGGGTCTGTGTGCAGCTGGCGAGGGTAGGCTGGCACTCCAGAGGGTGCCAGATAAGGGGAACCTGCCCTGCCTTTGGCGCCGGTCCAGAAGCTGTCACTGCAAACATTAAAAATTTGGCTTCTGTGCTGTCAGCGAACACCCCCCTCCCCCCCGTGCCTGGCGTGAGCCATAGCCTGCGCAGGTAAGCCGTCGGGAGTGGTTTCTACAGCATTCTTAGTCCGGTACGTGTCTCAAGACCAAGGGCACAGCAATGTCCAAGTGTTTCTCTGTCTCTGTGTTGATAGGAGTCATAGTTTTGCAGATGAAGATCACTGCCTCCTGAAATAAAACTCCATGAGGCCCAGTCGCGTGCCGGCTCTGCCGTGGAATGAACATGTGACCTTGGGAAAAATCAATTTATATCTGTCCCGGTACCCCAGATACACGCATGCATTTCCCAAGTGCTTTGAAACTAACAGAAAGAAATTACTCTTATTTTATATGAAACTTGAAGTCGGTTAGTCTATTACAAGCTTAGTTCATCTTGTTCACCATATTCCTATAGTTCTCAGTTCCTTTTTCCATTTAGTGCTCAGTAGCCGTGGCTGCGAATGTGTCAGCCTGGCAAGTGTTGAGTAGGTAAGGCTGACACACCTCTCTCTGGTGAGAAGCCCAGTCTCTTTGCTACTGCAGCTGCTGGGGAGAAGAGCTTTGAAATTTTTGCCTCCGTGCTGTTTCTTTGTCTGAACTGTGATCTTTTATAGTAGATTTCCAGAAGGTCTGGAAAAATAATTAAAATGCAACTCCCTCTCCTTTCAGGTGGAGTGGAGAAGTCCTTCTATTGCCTCCTCTACTCTGCAGTTTCCAGGTTGATGTTAATGACAGTCCCTACCAGCTTCCATTTTTTTTTCTGCTGAAAAGCTTAAACCTATGTCTCTGCTTCTGTTCTCAGTTCTTCTAAGCAGACTACATGAAGGACTCCTGTCAGAAATGCAGAACTCGCCCACACTCACCAGACAGGCTAATCAACAATTTGTTAAATTTATTCTCCTTTTCAAAACTTGAAAGAGGAATAGCAGTAGGCAAATTGGAGTAAACTTGGCATTAGCCGTGTGTATTCAGTTCAAATGCAAGTAATGCGTTTTTTTAATCTTTGTTTTCTGAAAACAGGGCAGTTCTGGCATGTATCTGACCTACATTTAGATCCAACTTACCACATTACCCCTGATCGCACCAAAGTTTGTTCTTCTTCCAAAGGAGCCAAAGCCTCCAACCCAGGCCCTTTTGGAGATTTTTTGTGTGATTCTCCATATCAACTTATTTTGTCAGCATTTGCATTCATGAAGGATTCAAAACAGCAGGTTTCGTTCATGATTTGGACAGGGTAAGTGTTCAGGTCACTCCACAGGTAAAGCTTTTGACAGCTGATAACCATATAGTATAGTAATTCACAAATTTATATTTGCACCAACAGATCTGAGTTTGGTGTCTCAGAAATGCTACTTTTGAATAGTGCTTTTAGTTGTGCGAATGGCTAATAAGTGGAAGACTGAGTGAGAATAAAAGGTGTTAGGAACAGATTTTGTCCTCTGTCATCATTTCTGGGTATTATTGAACTGTTCACTGGGACATGTACTACATGACTGCATTAGTGTAAGTTAATGGAAATGGTGTGGACAGGGTGGAAAGTGGAAAAAGCAAAAAGAAAGTTCAGAGAAATAGCTGCCTGTAATGAATTATGGGAGGTCTTACATTTTGTAGGTCTTAAGGTTATTAAATGTAAAGTGCAGTGCATCCCTTTTTAGAAGATACCTTTTAAATATGCCTTATTTGATTCTGTAAGAGGTAGCTAGAATCAAGCAAGACTATAACTTATGAGTTTTTTTTTTTTAAAGTGTATAAAGTTACCATTCAGGCTTGGTGCCTGTATGAATTCTAGATCAGGGGCTAGACACGATAACAGTGTTGTAGATGCTATCTCTCTCTTCATTACTGTCACTCATAGCTGCATGTGCTTCTAGAGAAAGTGTGGTTTCACAGTCCTTCATTGCAGTATTTTGAATGTGTGCGGTTCCCTGTTGAGTAAAACGTTTACCTTTTCTGTGCCAATCTTCCCTATTAGAAAACGGGCATAATCATACTTCCTCTCTCTCATGAACGTTAATCTGTGAGGTGTTGTCTGCCTTAGCAGTGGGACTGGAGAAAGAAGTGTGAAGGATTAGCTCAATAGTACCATGCCCTGTTACTTTCTAGACATTCATAAAAAAGAGCAATAATTTTTCCTTCTGCTATAGCAAAATTCTCCATTCTACTGTCACATGATTTTTATAGTATACATCAATGTATAATTTATCAGATCAGTATCTTTGAGTTTTCATGAGAACTAGTTTATTTATCAATGATGGGGTCTTTTTTGCTGGAAAGGTTATATATATTAGGTCACAATTTTACTGGGGGAAGGATGTTAAGATATATGAGTACGTGAAGGCAAGTGATTATTTTATTTACTTTATTGTACTTTATTTTCAACAGGAAATTTTTAAAAGGGGAACAATAAACTTGGATGGTTGTGGAGATAGCAAGATATATAACTGAAACTGTAGTGACTCAACATGATGGAGTTGAATTAATCTAATTTCTAAGAAATCATACTTATGATAAATGGGAATCATATGATAAACACTAGTATACTTATTTATTTTTTTTTTAAAAAAAAATCTTTGCTGAGAGCCTTTCAGGCAGTTGCTTAATTGTAATTAAAGACTCTATAGTAGTATTGCATGCTAACGTGTAGATGTGTTTGCAGAATTTTTTGGCTTTCCTTATGTTGCTAATAAACCTTTGTTATGTTACTAATAAACCTTAGTTAATGAAGACTTTTTACTTTCTTAGAGATAGCCCTCCTCATGTTCCTGTAAGAGAACTCTCCACAAAATTGGTCATTAACATCATTGGCAATATGAGTACTACAATTCGTCATTTCTTTCCAGATCTTCAGGTTTTCCCAGCCTTAGGCAATCATGACTACTGGCCACAGGTAAAACAAGTTAGAAATGTGTTTGAGTATCACATTGAGTGTGTTCCTAGCTCTCAGAAATCAGGTATGAAAAAATAAGAGTTGCGTTTGTGTAGCTATTATTCTGGAAACAGTATTCTACAATTCTCCAATTAGCACTTAAAATTATAAATGCTTCCAATCAAGAACAGAAAATAAATGTGTGTTGTTACCCAAGAAAATGTTGATGCCAGGTAAAATCTGCACGTGCCTGAGGTGATGCAAAATTACTGCTATTCAGTCCTCAAGGCTTAGAACCACCAGATCTCATCATATTTAATACACATATTTTTTTCTTACTGTTTAAGTTCTGTGTGTACAATAACTTAATCTAACAGAAATTACATCAGTAAGGGATCTGTGAGCCCATGGTAAGATTCAAGGCCTACTGGAAGTCTGTCTGCTGACATCGCTGGGTATTTTTTATCAGACTGATGGCAGAATTTTTATAATGTTCCCATAGTTCTGCCACTATTATTAAAAATGTGCCTCTTTTTTTTTCCTTACTGGACACTTAGAAGTCATTGATGCTTTACTGGATATGTATGCCATCACAGCTGAGGACAGTGCTTTTTTAGTTTCAGTGTTCTGCAAGTATTGGTTTTGGTATAGCTCAAAAGTAAACAGTTGCTTGATGTGTCCTTTAAAGCATATTGTGGGTTGATCTGGCAGCATACAGGGCTGAGAAGCAACTTCTGTCATTGGATCTGAGGGGATTGGAAGGGATGTGGAGCAGGTCAACTAAAATATTTTGTTTGGAATACCTTATAGGAATTCAGTAATACCCTTTCACAACCCCCGAAGAGTTTTATTTCCAGCCTTCTCTATTATTTATAAGGCCTGTCAGAGTATGTTTTGGTGTAATAGGTGATTGTATCATTGCTGGAGTTAGTGATTACCTAATCAGGGACTAACAGAGGTGCTGAGTGAGACTGGGGAAAGGGAAATGTGAGAGTCAAAATAAGAGTCAAACATATCTTGGAAATGTGAGTGCACAAACCAGGCTGGGACTTCAGTGTCATGTTCTTACTCTATTAGTATAGTTTCAGCTTGTCATATGCACTGACAAGGGGTCAGGGTGGTTCACCAGAAATCACTGGTAAAATATTTTGATAAATAACTCCTGAATGGAAGAGTTTTGTATTAATTTTGTTTGTTTGTTTGTTTGTTTTAAAAAAAGTCAGAGAATAGTTGTTATTCAGCAGTCTCCTTTGATATAGAAGAAAAAAACCTGTATGCCCTAACCTTGTAGACAAAGAATGCAGTAGCTTTTTCATCAAGTATGAGTTCTGTTTGTGGAATTAAATCTGCGGGTAGGAAAAAAGATGGTCAGGAAGGGCAGATGGGCAGCAAATAGTATTTTGAGGCAGGCTGCTGATTGGCATAACTGTTGTAGTTTTTTCTGTACAAAACCAGACAGGAGCATTTCTGTGATACTTTGCTTTGAAATGGCAGGCATCAACAGTGCGCAGGACTGACATACTTTTCTGTTGCTGTTTGAAAAATGCCATGGGATCAGAAATTCCCCACCACTGGGTCATTTCAGGTTGTTGGATTTTTTTTTTTTCTATTGATGACATTTCTGTTTTTCATGTGGACGTTCTTGGCAAAAGTCCTGTAGACTGGAAGCGATGTTGGAAGAGGCCACAAACTGTAGGCTGTTTGAGAGCAAGTGTGAAATCTGTGCGCTCACCATGCACTGAAGAATTTTATCGCTCTCTGTTGTGTTCTGACCTGCCTGTCTTAGCAATTTAACGGTGTTGGGTGATTTTTCTTGCAGAGCCTATTAAAAATACTACTCGGGTTAATCAAGCATTGGAGTACCTTTCAGATCGTGTATTGTTACCTTGGTCTTTCTGCATAGTCTTATTTGTTTCACATCCTTGCCCCTGCTTAAAACAAATTCCCCAACTGCACTCTAATCCACAAGCTCACAGAGCACTGATTTGCCTGGGTCCAAACCACCTTCAGTCCATAACATGGTCTCTTATCTGAGATCAGGTTTTGCTGTGTCTGGTAGTGATGTTAGCTCTGACTGAACTAGTATGGCTCAAATCTTTCTTAATAACTGGTATCTGTGCACTGCCAGCAACCAATGGCTGAACAGACGTGATTGCACTGCTGCTAGACAGGGATTTAATGCCTAAGCCTCTAATAACGTAGGCTTAGTTTCAGACATTTTAGAAAGGTCAAATTGTATGTTTAAGAAAACAGGCATTGTAATACTGTTCCTATTTTTCAACCTCTGCTTTTTATTTCTAGCACCAAGAATCCAAGAGGCTATTTTAGGAGAGGCAAGGACGGGCTGGGATTTTCCTGTCAGGGTTAGATGAGAGTGTGGCTTTTATCAGGCTGTGGCGCTTGGACATTGCTTGGCTCTGACTGAAGAGTGCTATGTTCCTAATGAGAGCCAATGGTATAAAACATGGTCAAAACTTTTCTTTTTTTGCTCTAAATGTTTTAAATGTTGTTACTAGAACTAAAGGACAGCATGTAAATATTTGTGAATTTTACCAGGCTCTTTCTGAGGGCCATAGTGGAGTTCTGGGGAGCTGTTATGAACCCTAGGTTGCTTGAAAAATTCACCCTCTATAAATAAAGAACCTTATGTTGAAGCTTTTCCTTCGAGAGACTTTATTTTTATACTTTGAATCTTCAGTTTACATCTTTATTAATTTTGCAGAATGCGTAGTTTTCCGCTCTGCTGTTGCTCCTAAGGCTTCTGACGTTAGCTTATTAATGCATTAACAGGGCCATACAGTCAGTTCTGGCTAAGTTCAGGCATTTGGTCCTGATCAGCAATACTGGATGTTCGGAAGTTTTTTTTTTTCCTTTCTTGAGTTCCTCCTGGTGATGACTGGGTACACTTAAATGTTGTGTGAAAGGTCTGGTGGGATAATTTAGTGATTATCTTCTTTTTGTCTGCGTGTCTGAATGCTAAGACTTAGGCAGGTTCTGCTCTCTCACAGGATCAGCTTCCTGTAACTACCAGTGAAGTTTACAATGCTGTGGCAGATTTCTGGAAACCGTGGCTAACGGATGAAGCAATCAGTACCTTCAGAAAAGGTAAAATATGCCAGTAATGCATTCTAAAGCTAGGGCTTAGAGAACTAATGTTTCTATAGATTTATCCAATTTGTTCAGCTAAGTCTTGTTGGATGAATCAACACAATGAATTATCTGTAATACTTCTCCCGGAAGAAGTTACTTGTCTTTTTGAATAGCAATGCTTATATTCAGAGTACATTTATTCTCTTCTGATGGAAGAAGTGCTTCTTATAACCTACAGTATTAGCAGCTTTGTACCAGTGCCTGTGAAATATCTTATTGCATTCAAGACCTCATAATACCTTTTAGATAAAGGCATATCATGCACAATAAGACTTAAATTTATTTGTAAAAAAAATTGATGACACGTTTCTGTTTTGATAACTAAATGTATTTCAGGGCACATTGAATAGGCATATATTTGTTCAAGTTATGATAGCACATATTCTTGGTGATTATACTCTTAGTCACATCATGTTTATGTCCAACTTGCTGAACTGCGAGAATATAGATATCCTAATTACGATTTTTTCTTTTTAGCAAAGTACTGATAAGTTCAACACAATTTCCAATCCACTCAAACACAAAGGATATGGAACTTTAATTTGTGTTTTTGTGTCTTGAATGAGAAGGAACTGTGGGTAAGAGTGGAAGTAGAAACTCTGATAGAAAAAGTAAAACTCTGTTGCCATGGCTCCATTGAAGCCCATGAACTGTGAAATTCCACCCATTGAAGAAACTATACCATGGACAGTTTCAGGAGCTTGGACTGAAAACCATGGTCTTTACTTTTCATCACATTCCAGTCTGAAGTTAGAGGACTTTCAAAGTACAAGGCTACTAAATTCAAACAGTTGTTCCTGGGGGAACATACCTGTTTGCAGTATTTGAAGAAATGTGGACTTTTAAACAAATACTGCATTTCTCAGTGTGGAAGAAATGTTACAGGACACATCCTGCGTGTCAGTTGGATAGTCATATCTGAAAACTGTCAAATAAACACAAAGGCAATTACATGCAAGAATTAAAAAATTCAGTGTCACTTCTCCTACTAAAATGCTGCTAAAACTGTATTTTGAAGATGTTCTGTTGTGATAAGGTGATGCGTGGCTTGAATAAACGTGCCATATTCTTTTTTATTAGAGAGAGGAAGGGTGGGTATTTTGTAAGTGCTGTACTTTAATTCTAAAGTTGTGCTTTGAAGCCTTTGATTTTCCTGATGATTTTGGTCTTATTTTCACAGGTGGCTTCTATACACAGCTGTTCAAATCCACTGATAGCTCTCAACCCCTCAGAATGATCAGTCTGAACACAAATTTATATTATGGCCCCAACAGTGTAACTGTAAATATCACTGATCCAGCCAACCAGTTTGCCTGGCTGGAGGGAATATTAGAAACCTCTGCACAAAAGAAGGAAAAGGTAGGATCTGTGAACAGAACACATCAGCATTATTTGTTTAAACTTTGAAAAGAAAATACAAAGAGCTTAGAAGTAGAGACAAAGAAAATATAAACATCCTTCTAGAAGAATATTAATGCCGGCAAAGATACTGCAAAATCAAAATTTCAATTTTTTAATAGTTCTTTGAATAAGCACATTCTACTACAACAATTAATAAAATAGTTGAATGTGGTTTCTCAAATTATATAGTAAAATACCTAATTTCCTAGCGACAAGGCTAATCCTATGTAAAATATTGTAGAAGCCAGGAGAGCCACTTTTCTTTCTGATTCTGTTTACTCATAGCCTTTAATATTAAAATGTGCACTGTTGGCCTGAGTCAAAAGAGATCATATTTCATTTGCATTTTTATGTTGTTACAAGTATCAAAACAGAAATTAGAGAGGAGTTTGTCAACCACAAAATTTAGCCAAGCTGTAGCAATTGCTATGCTTTGGGTGTTATAATAAATTATCTTATAATATTCTGGTTTTGAAGAGAGGTTGTAAATTGTTGGTTTGTGTTTGATTGTTTGGTGTGGGGATTGGATCATCATCTGACCAGAAAAATTGTTTAATTTGAAACATATTTACATTTTGATATGATATTGTCATTTTAATATCATATTACAGTTAGGAGAAAGGAGAGCCTTCCCTTCTTCATAAAACCCTGTAGCATATTAGTTGGTATGTGTGGTTGGAACCAAGTCTTGACCTCAGATAGAGAGGTTTTAATGAGACTTTTCGTGTTTCTGGTGACTCTCTGACCATGCAGGCTCTGTAATATTCTCACCTATGTTTTCCTTTGTAAATAGTAACTCTTGCCCTAGGAACTTTATTTTTTTCATTTGAAATAATTGATCCAATTTTCTTTTGGCCTAAAATCACACATAATTTTTTTTTCATAAGAATATACTGAATTCACTAAAAAATACTATTGATTTTTTCTCATTTTGAATGTAAGCATAATTAATGGTTGTATTTTGTATTATATTAAAAACCTGTCATGATATGTAGCTTTCAGACAGCCGTTTCTAAGATAGCATTATTATGAAATTGTGGTTACCATTTCTAAGTTACGGCTAAAAGTGTAAGTTTCAAATGGAGGTGCTAATTGTGCTTTCTGTGTCTAATTCCTTAGGTATATATAATAGGACATGTACCAATAGGATACTTGCCATATGCAAGGAATACTACAGCTATCAGGCAGTATTACAATGAAAGACTGGTAAAGATTTTTCGCAAATACAGTAGTGTTATTGCGGGGCAATTTTTTGGACATACACATAGAGATAGTATCATGGTCCTCCTGGATGAAGAAGGTAATGATGCTTGTTGAATCCTTCATCTTTTTAGTCTTGATTAAAAGCAGATTAATGCTTTATTGCATGTTCTTACTACTCAGCTTCTGTTATAAATACTTGAAATAAGGAAATGGGGAAATACTGCTATTTATCTACAAGTGTTCAAGCTTCACACACTCCCAATTTTTTTCCAAAGAGAATGTCGCAAGGCAGACTGTCTTTTTCTGTTGAAGTCAGAAGAAACTCCCCAGGCTTCGTATTTTTTTTTTAATGAATGCTTATGCTTAGAAAAGAATTTCTAGTCTTTCCTCTCTGCTCTGTCAGTGACACGGGCAAATTATACTAGCCAGTTGCTATTGTGTCATGTGTCAAAGGGAATGTTCTCAGGCCAGCTAGACATGCTCTATGTTCTTGTGTTTCCTGCATCATTACTGTGCCTCTCTGCTGAGTTCCCTGCTGCTTCAAAGTTAATTAAGATAAGGGTAAGCAGGAGGCAGGGGGAAGAAAGTCTCTGCCTGTTGCATCTCTTAGATCAGCTAATTTCCCTTCAAAAAAAGCACTCAGGTTTGAAAATTTTGTTTATTGCTTTGAAACCCTTTAGTTTTAAGCATGGGCATGGCCGTATGGAGGCCTCTTAACAGATCTCTAACAAATAACTGGTTAATTGTTTGTGTCTGTACCGTATAAAAGTGAGAGGTCCATTGCTTTGGTTTATGTAAAATACTCAAATATTAATTTGCTCTTTGTTTTATGTGAACTTGTAAAAGCAATGTCCAAAATGCTGACTAGAATAACAGTATTCGTAATCATTTACCTTTTTATGTAACATTCTCATGGAATTAATCTCCAGTAAAAAGGAATCCATCCCTAGTAAAAGAACTGGCTTTTTATATTTTTTTAAATGCTATTCAAGGCAGTCTTATACCTACAAATTTTAATACTTTGTCCCATTAGTGCATGAAATTATCACCTCTGCTGCAAATTTCACTGGGGACAGACTGATCTTAGTGCCTTGTCATTACAGTTCAAGTGCAAGTAACTGCTTCCAAATTATTTTTTAATAATTTTGTATCTTTTGACAAAATTTACACAGTGAAATTGCAGGTAGCAAAATACAGTTTGTGTTTGTCAGTATAGTTTTATACTGTCTTTTGTTCATGCCATTTTCCTCTTGGTAAAATTCCAGAGAATTTAAGATAAATGTTATATTGTAGGAAACATCAGTGTACTGACTTACAGAGCTCAGTTTTATCTTCTGCAGAATAATCTACTGATTTCCAAGGTTTCAGACCTCCTGCTTATATGTGGAGACTAACCTTGTGATTTCATTGCTGTAATGTTGTCAGACAAAGGAATAGTAAGAGCTTCTTTTGTTCCACAGAGAACCTCTTGATATACTTCTCTGCATATCCTGTCAGTGGATATCCTCATGTTTCAGTTGCTGTAACGATCTGTGTTCTCATACTGGGTGCTGGGCTAGTCTAAATGAGTGAAGTCAGGGTTAAGTGATGATGCCCTGGTGTTTCTGGTAACATCATAAGTACATAAAGCAAAAAATACATAAAGCAACATGTAAAATGGAGACAGCAACTACAGGTTTTGAATATTTCTTCAGTAGAAGTATGCAAAATACAGAGATCTTACATATAGACCAGACGATTTTGCACAGGTAGTTGAATTGAGAATAGGGAAGCCTCTAGTATAGACAAACTGAACTGGTACACACTGGAGTGTGTCCTGTGGTATTTTACGCAGCTTTTAATCTATCCAGTGGAAATATAAAAGGAGTCCACAGTGATAGAGCTAATCCAAGGGAAAAAAAATGCCAGTGGCCCAAAGCCAGTCACTCTGATTCTTGCTGTGTTGGTTCTCTACAGAAACATTTGATTGCGAAAGATACAATTGAAAGGAAACTGTTTCTTCATCTTCCCTCTTTCTGCAGAAAAGCCAGTAAACTCTTTATTTGTGGCACCTGCTGTAACCCCAGTGAAGAATATATGGCAAATGGAGTCCAATAACCCTGGTGTCAGATTGTATCAGTATGATCTTCTTGATTATAGCTTGCTGGTAAGTAAGAATTTTAAAGCATTGTTTAAGACGTTAAATATAGTGTCATTAAAAATCAGAGCAAAACATCAGCCTTTGTAGTGTTATGGCTGTTGGTGGAACTTTGGTGCTTAGTCTTATTTTCTTTCCTGGGCGAAGGAAAGGAAATCTGAAAGAGAACTTGGTCAGTCTTTCTGTGCCTACAGGATTACCCAGTTCTTCCTGTTCTCTATGGAATACTCTCATGATGGTAGAATCAAAGACAGTCAGAAATTTTCTGGGCAGAATCCTAAAACTGTTTTCAGGGAGCTCTGCAATGGTGAAAAAGGTTCACATAAATCCTCGGCTTGTTTACATACCAATGTTGTTTGCTGTTGATAGCCTGAGCTTTGGCATGCAGTCCATGAAATGCTTCTAGATGGTATAGAAGAGAGGATGAAGAAAAGCATGTTTAACCATGTGACGTCTTTTGTAATCATGCACCTTCCTGTACAGAGTTTATGCTTATAGGAAATTACAGATAAATTTAGAAGGAAAAAAATAGAACAATTCTATTCTGTATCTTATGTGATTTTTGATGATAAAGTGAATCCTTTATAATTATTTTGGCTCTGAATGACTCGGATATTTAGGGTAAAATCTTGACCTCAATGAGTTCAGTGACAATGCATCCTGCAGCTTGACTGTGACTGGGGTTTCTCTCTGGAGACCTGTGCTAATACAAGCTGTGCTTCTTTCTTGTGCAGGTTTCACTCCTGCATCTCCATCTCTCCCTTTGCTTAAATTTTCCCTGGGCCATTCTTTTTCTGTCCATTCTGCCCCTCAGGCAGTGTTCATAGAAAAGACACTTCTGGTTCTCACCCTCTTGCCCCACTCCTAAAGCAGACGTGAGCGTAGTGGAGTTTGGTTTACAGTTTGGAGAGGAAAGACCTTTTAACACTGCCCCTGCTGCCTTTTGTGACTCCTTTTTCTTCTCCTCCCCATCCCCCCACCATTACCACGCTGCAAGTACCAGCTTTGGGTGTAAGCCCAGCTCTTGGGGTGAGACGTGACCTTCTATTCAGTTGTGAATAATGAGGAGTGACAGCTTCCTAATCAATATATCACTCTAGAGACTTAATGAAGCAAGGAAGAAAGCAATACAGCCGTGCCTATTTTTTCTTTCTTTTTTTTTTAAACTGTAGGATCTTTGGCAGTTTTACTTGGACCTCAGAGACGCCAACAGGAAAAATGAATCAAACTGGAAATTAGAGTACATTCTGACTAAAGCCTACGGCATTGAAGACTTGAAGCCAGAAAGCCTATATGAAATGGCCAAGCAGTTATCTGTGCCACATAGCACACTGTTTGACCAGTATTACAGTAACTTCATTGTGAGTTATGACAAAACCATTGTCTGTGAAGAGGGGTGCAAGATCTGCCAAATATGTGCAATCCAATATTTGGATTACTCCTCGTACACAGATTGTATCAATCGGGAAGCAACGTGGAGATGAAGTCTCCTTGCAATTTATGCTGATATTGACTTTAGCCTGTAATTGAAAGAACCAGCTCATCCTTTTGCTCAAGCACTGTCATGCTGACAGGGAACCTGTGGGACTTCTCTGAATTTCAGGGGAGCAATAAATCTCTCTAGATCTTTCTTCTTGTAAACATGTTTTCCTTCCACATCTAAATAAAAGTTTATTGGCTGTGCAATGGTGGCCAGATACTTTGCTGTTGTTTCAAGTGTCCTGTGCCCTCTGTAACAGGCATCCCAATATGTGCGAACAGAAGTTACTCAGTTCTTTGGAAATCAGAATCTCTTCTCAGGGTTTGTAAATGTAGGCAGTGCCATTTCAGGCATGGTATTTGTATGGGGGCAGGTTTCAACCATCTGCTGTCACAATTTGCAAACTGAAATCTGCAAAACCAGCATTTGCTGAAACTGGAATGCAGTTATATTGTTGATGCAGTGCTGGTATTGAGTATCTATCTCCCTCTGCCAATATTCCTTTTCTTTCTTAACCCCATCTCTGATAGGGGCATATTCTGACAGCAGCATGAAAGTGACTTAATGGATCACAAACGTCCATCCTGTAAATACTTAATGTATTTTTCTGAATGTGTGTTTGCCAGCACAGAGTGCTTTTTTCTTATGATAGAGCTATGTACGTTGATACTGCTATCAAGCAGTCTCCCAGTATGAGATTTTGCAGCAGACCATAAATCAGGTTTAAACTGTTCACTGCTAATTAGACATAGCATATACATTCTGTGTTCTACACAAGTTGAGCGGTGCACTTGTCATAGTGTTTCTCAGTTTTCTTTTTTCACAGAGCAGTCTAGTACTTAATGTGAAGATTATCACAGGCATGAATTTACAATGGCACAGACCATTTCTTTCTTTTGGTGATTAAAAGTGTGTACAAGATGCTAATATGAAGAAGGTTGATGATCTAGTGTGTATAACCAAGAAGGAGCTTTACGCATTTTTCTGTCACATCAAGAGCTATAGTTTTGGAACCTTTGATCGATACAATACTATACAGGCCCTACTCTAGATAACATTATTTCAGAGTACGCAGAAGTGGTTATGTGACAAATCCAGTTTCTAATTGTTTATTTTCATGAGCCTAAAGCCTTTACTGTAGCTGATGAGGAATTTTCTGCTTTTGTTCCCATTCCAACTTGAAACCTTTAGCAGAATATTTCTGGACAAATTTTTGAAGTCTGTAGTACTCACAACTGTAGACGCAGATACCTCAGGTTTGTCATGCATCAGTTATCCACAGAAGTAATGGTTGGTTTGCTAAATTTACATTCAGAAACAAATCCTGCAGTGGCACTAATGTTTAGAAATGCCATTAGTAATGCACAGTGGTGAGTCCTGTGTTTTAAATTCTGTGCTTGAAGAGGGTGTGGTGGGCATGTAAACTCTTTAGAGCTAGCTGTCTGCTCTGGCTAATCTTGAATGTATACGGATATATAAATAACCTGAATTAACGTTGATTCTGTGCAGACTGTGACTGTGAGGAAGTACCAGAAAGTTTCAACACTGAAAGCTCATGATTCCCTCTGTGTTGGATGTATTTCCTGATTGGGTTTCTCATGGGTTTGTTTCATTAAAGAGTGACTGTGTTACCAGTATCTGTTCTCCCAAGTTGTGGGTGGATAGCATAAGGGCAATTTCAGCTGATAGTATAGCTGAGCTTTTTACCAGATGGGTTTTGTTCAGTTCTGTCTTGTGCTTTGAACAACTGTCTTTCTTCTCGTACTGGTTTGCTTCTTTGAGTTCTGTGTCTTCTGTGTAAGCTTAATACCTACACAACATCCTGGAAGCACTATAAAAATTAACTAGTTGTATTCTTCTGTTAAGGTGTTCTTAATTGCTGAACTTCAGGGAGAGCTGAACCACATAGCGGATTAGTAGCTACAGAACCCTAGGAAGAACAGAATGTTGCTGATGGGTTTTGGGGCATCTTACTTCCTAGATTTCTTTTATTTTTGTATGTGTGTCCGTAGGTGTTATTTAGTGAGCATGAATAAATAAATACCTACAGATGTCTAAATAGCAAGCTATGATCCAAACATACTTTTTTAAATTTTATTTTTTTTTTTAATCTGGAAGCCAAGAGCTGGATGGCATCAGCCAAAGATGTTTTTGTTTCAGCCAGAAAGTTATATCCACCAGAGTTACATTTAGCCAGGGTGTGTTCTCCAAGATACACACTATTATGCAGGCTGGTATTCTCTCCTTCTCCTGTATGTAACTATGTTCATGCAAGTGCAAGCATAAGTGGCCAAAAAAAGATTCAGGAGTATGTTTGATGCCATCATCTTGTAACTCTGACGTAAATCAAGGAGAGAGCTTCTAGGAATTTTTCACTGTAAAAAAATTGATGTATCACATGAGCAGGTTAGATGGCTGCTTGGTGTGAGGGGAAATAGAGGGCAACCAATATATTTATTTTCAGGTTCCTACTTTATTCCTTCGTGGATCTAGAAATGTTCTAAAGGTAAGTTATCCTTTCCTGACAGAAGCTTTTTTAAGGAATCACAAGAACTGCCAAAGGCATGACCTGATAAAGTTACTGACTCCTATAGTCGAGATGACCATTTCACTTTTTACAGGATGTTTTGTGGCTCCATTTTGAGTGAAGGATTAGAGGGGATATTTGTAAGGCCACGTTTGACAGAAAGACAAATTACACCACCTAGTGGAGTAAAAAACTTGTAATTTATCTATAGTTAAACTTTGGGTATATGAACAAAGGGAGTCATATCTCATATACTAGGATTTACCTTCTAGTTTTTGAAGGTAAGTAGTTTCTGAAGGAAGTACTGCTACTTCTTTGTAGCGGCAGACCATGAAGCACACTTTCTTTGGGTATTAAATGGTTACTGGCTCCTAGAGGCCAAGTCACTTGATGGATCCTGAACAGTGCAAGTCTCAGCCCACATCCAGGGAAGAGCTAGAGCCTATGGAAGGGATCCTTTGATGCCAGCCCAGCTAGCCAGCAGAAAAGAGATGTGGCGGAACCCAAAAATCTATCTCTAAGCAGGCTGGTGTGTCCTTCCAAATATTTTCTATGCTTTAATTCTCTTCTGGAGAGAGTCTAGGCTTATGTCTACATTAACAGGTACTGCAGCCCAATAGGAGTGCCTTCTTTAAGAGGAGGATTGGTGCTGAGGAGCTGATGTGGCTGCGGCAAATTTCATTAGCAGTTGTAGCATGTTAGATGTACCCCTGAAGTGCAGCTGCCAACTGCCTTGCATCTGAAATAGAATTCTCCAAGAGCACTCAGCAACATGAATAGAAGCACGGTAAGTGGGAATGATCAGTAAACTGTTCAAAGGTGTTCTCCTGATCCAAACTAAAGAAAAGGTGTGCCCACAGGCCCATGCTAATTGCTTTAGATTGGGACACTCAGTTGTGTCTTGATGTGTTCTCATAATTTCTGTTGGTTTTCATGTGTCAGCCCAAGGAAATTGAACTGGCTGGAGGAGATGGGCATAGGCAACTAAGTACATGTAGTCTCTTATGGTCCATATCCTGTGTGGACAAATGATGAGCTGTAACGTCTTCAAGGATAAGTATCTAGGTTAACACTCATTTAAATTCCATCTGTGGAAAAAGCAATCTCAAGAAAGTAAATTATCACATCATTCTAAGATTAAAACATCTTGGAAATTCTTCTCATGCCCAGTCAAGAGGAAGTATGACAATGTCAGTTAAGAAAGAGACTGTGACTGCCTAATCAGGATTAGTTGCTTTCCTTCCTTATTCTCCAAAAGCTGAAGACTAGTTTTTATCTACTTACTGTTACAGCTTTAAACAAGAAAATATTTCTTTAGATAATTCACTTGTCATCTGTCAGCCATAGCTTCCTTGTTCTGCTAGAGAATCACCACACCTAGTAATTCTACCACTTTTTTTATTTGCTGGTCTGCATAGAAACCTCATGTAAAATGAATGTTGTTTTCATACTGTGTGTGAAATATCACAACTGTAGCAATTCAAAGAAAACAGAGAAAAATTAATAAAAATATTAACCACCATACCTATGCTAAATTAGTTTCTGGTGATTCTGGGAATGGCAAAGGCACTGTATTGAATGAACATTGTCAGTGTGCTACTGAACACCATACACCAGTTCCTGTGAAAGCAGGTACCAGGAGAGGGGTCACAAGCAGAGCGAGTCCAGAGGAGAGCCAGAGGGCTGGAGCACCTTCCATACAAGTACAGGCTAAGAGAGTTGGGCTTGCTTAGCCTAGAGAACGAAAGACTCTGGTGTCACCATATAGCAGGCTTCCACTACTTAAAGAGGTCCTACAGGAAAGTAGGCTCTTTATCAGTCTTTATTTGTGCAAGTCTGGGTGCTAAATGAGTTCCACAAATCTAAGCACACCTGACAGGAACCTCTGTGCTCAATTTATTACAAAAGTTAAGGGTGATTGCATCATACAGCTTCTCTACTATGCATGCTCAGTGAGTAGGGGGCCTGCTTCTGGAGTAGGGTGTCATATGTTTTTCTGCCAAATTGGCAATCTTGATTGCAAGGCCTGATTTGATATTTCTTCTTTGGCAGATTATGAGTGCTTTGATCTTTTACTTAGTACAAGTTCTGCTATTTCATTTAATATTAACAAATGTTAGTCCATTCCGCTGATAGCTTATCAAGATGTTTAGAACAGTACACTCTTTTTGCAACACCTGGAGGTTTTCAAGGGCAGGCTGGATGATATTTTGAACAACCTAATCTAGTGGAAGGTGTCCCTGCCCATGGCAGAGAGGTTGGAACTACATGATCTTCAAAGTCCCTTCCAAGCCAAATCATTGTATGATTCTATGAAGTAGGATGAAAGATGAAGTAGGTGGATGACTGAAAGCATTACAAGGGAATCACTTAAAAACAAAGAAGTTGAAAGCAAAACCACTGGAAATTTGACAAATCACAGCTCCAAGCACTTAGTGAAGCAGTGGAGAGAGCACTAATGTGCTTACAGATGTGGCCAAATCACAGCTTTTCAAGTCCAACTTACTTTGCCTTCAGTGGTAGAGCTACTGAAAGACTGGAAAATTCCTTCTATTATCTGTGTTTCTATCAAGCTGTGATCTCAATCTACCTGTCCAATACGTTACAGCTAATTACTGAAATATTCCTCCATCACGTCTTCCAGCTTGCCTTGGGTAAGAAAACTGGACACTCCGTTCTAGTACCCTACACATTCTTTGTTGGATTTTAAACCAACCACTCAGAAACCAGGAATGATTAAACTGGAGAAGTTTCAAATGTGGAGCTGGGCAAAAAATGTTTTTCCCGTCCTGAAAAGAATCCTGAGATTTCAATATTTCCCACTGGAAAAAAATCAAAACCTTGTTGAGATTCTAGGCAGGGAGATATGTAAAGTGGGGACTTGCACTTAAGCCTGTCACTTTCCCCTTCAAGCACTTGCTGTGCATCTGTCAAGCACAGTGCTTTCTCCTTCCACCCTGGAAGTGAGCAATTTCTATATTAAAATTTCCATTGGAACACATTTATATAAAATATTCTGATATTGACACAGCATTTTCCATGGAAAACTGTTAAGCAGTTCTAAAGAACTTCTCCCACATGCAATGGAGTTTGACATCTTACCTGCCCAACACAGAGTACATGCCGATGGATACACTGCAGGAACTTTTTTTATCCTATATAATCCATAATTTTTGATAGTTTGTGTGGGCCAGGTGATCAGCTACCAAAAACTGACCAGAGCACTGAAATTAGTGAAACAATGAATTAATTAAGTAAGTAATGAGTAATCCTTCTTGAGATTCAGGAATGAGTTTTCAAAAAGACCTAAAAAATATTTCTGTGAGACATAATGCAGTCCCACCTGGAACTGAACAAGAAAACCTGGGTGGGGGTAACTGTATAGTATAGCTTTTCCTACTCTGTAGCCCAGAGTGACATGATAACATAGCTATCCTGCTTCCCTTTCCAATCTACCCTGGATGTTTGCCTGCATAGTATTAATTCAGTGTGCGTAAATAAATACCGACAGACTTAAGCATACAAATCCAAATGGATTGTGCTCCAGGGTCTTCTGGCTTGATGTTTGTTGACTATGAATGGACAACCCTTGTATAGCGTTTCTAGGGAGGTGGGGCACTCTGCATCTTGCAGATTTTTGAGTTTATAAGACAGTTTAGAAATGCCTGAGGCCTCTAAAATTTCTCTAGATGCCTGTATAAGCATTCAGATTTCCAAACCCTCCATCGTTCAGTCTAGCAGGATCTTCCTTCAAGTGGGGGTGGTGATAAAAACCTGTAGTTCTGTCACTCAAAATATATGCAGAAAGGCTCTTTTTCCAGATGGGTAGGATACCTCAAAACTCTTGCATGCTGCTTTGGCTTTTTTATGCCTTATAAAATGGTAAGTATACATTTTTAGACACTTTGAAAAGCTTTTCCTCACCAACTTTTTATTCCTATTTTGCTGGATGTTTCAGGCAGAACTTGTCCCATATATTAGAATATTTTAGACCTATGAAAGCTACCATCTGCCACAAAGCATATTTAAACAGCTGAAACTTGAGACTTTGGTGAAATATCCCACTAAAAGATTCTGATGTTGTTGCAGCTGATTGCAATGAAGCATGCATTTTACCTAGCCTTAATTGAGTCACTGCAAAGAACATTTAACTTACTGTCACAGGAGGGGATATTTGATGTTGTTTTTACATCAACCTAGCTGAAACCTTCCAACATTTTTAACAGACTTTGTTGATAGCTAACAAGACATGTTTCAAGCTGTCTGTTCTTAACAAAGCCTTCTCATTTGTGTTTTTTTTTTTTTAAACTAATTGAAAGTATTTATATAGAACTTGAAATTCTAGACAGGCACAGGATTTTACTCAGAATAATTGCTAGTGTACAATGGAGGACTTTTCTATAGGGTTTTTTTTGTTTCTTCCCTCCTCCAATCCCTCAGCCAAAGCAAATTTCTGCTAGGCAGTGTCAAAAACCCATAGCAACTATCTTGTGACAGAGTTGAGGAGGCTTTGTTCTGCAGAGATCCCATTAATCACTTATATTGCCCCCAGCCCATGGTCCCATCCAATGTGATTCTGGGAATTTTCTGCTGAAAATGATTGCTAAATATTTGTATAGGTAAAGCATTCCCCTCAGAGTGACCCACACAGGAAGCCGAGCGTGCTATTTGTAGCGTGTGTGGCCGTGTAAGGCTCTAAGGATGGAGGGATTCTTATTACCAGGAGATGGGAGTTTTCTCTTCAGTCTCATCAAAGGGAGGACGTGCAAGAGCAGGAAGCTTGCCTGGGGAGTGGGTTTGAGACCGGCTAGCAGAGCACTGGGTGAGAGCAGAACGTGATTAGTGGCCTCATTAGGACATATCCAGGCAGTTTTCTATCAGGGCATGGGCGCTGGTGCTGGCTGCTCAGTGGGTGCTCCTGCTTATTGCAGTAACATACGGTCCCTGCTCTCAGCACCAGCTGGGCAGCCACCACCGCTCTCCTCAGCCCATCTCTCTGTTTGGCCTCTTTAAGTTACCCTTCTATAGACCAATGTTTTTCCCTGTCACTGAATCGTATTTTCTCCTTTATTTGACTGCTAAAGTATCAGCTAATTACTTGTTTTCTGCATATTATGAATTCAAACCAAGTTTTTGATGAGTTCATTGTTCAGAATATGCCAGCAATTAAGCTTTGACCCATCGAAACAGTCTAAAATTCCCACTCACTCATTGAATTTACTTACTGAGTCCATAAGAACTCCCAGCTGCAGCAGAAATCTAGCCCACTGGAGTTTGTATTCTTGAATATATCATCTGCCTATGACATAAACAGCTGCCTCAAATAATTTTGAGAACTTAAGAGTCCAGAAAAATGAATAATTAGGGAGTCTGAACGTGGCTTTTCCTGTATTCTGATTGTCAGTATTTACCCCAGATACACAAACAATAACAGCCTTATAACAGAAGGTGTTTCTGTACCCTAATGGTATTTGCTGCTTTCATAGAGTTATACAGAAAAACAGTTGCTGTGTGATCAGCTGGGTAGAGGCAAAAGTGCTTGTTGGAAGAGGGGTGGCCCTCAGCTCCTCTCATATTCTGGAGTGCCATTTGGATGGAAAATAGGATCCTGTCTTATATAATGATTTACGTAAAAACATGTCAGTGCTTCTCAATGCCTCAGAGGGGATGTTTTCCCACAGAAATTTGCATATCTGCCCTAGTGCTGTCTTCACTTCTTTACACCCGGCCGGCCATGTTTTGCTGCTACTTTCTCTTCACAGGACAAAGATCACATTAACAGACAGGGCCTCATACTGCGCCATTTCCTTTCCAGAGACATTGACTCCCTTTTGAGGCCCCTAACTGCATTCAGGGTCTCTTTGCTTTGCTTTCCCTCCTGAAGGAGAGCTAAGACTACTTGAGAGAGACCCTACCCCTTTGCCTCTAAGCTGGGGTAGGTCATATCATTAAAATCTCTTGCTTCAGCTGCAGCTTTATTATACCGCTGCTAAACAAAACCTCATGATAGGTTTTTTTGTGCTGTGTCTCTGAACCCGCTCTTAAGTTTGTTTTCAAGTGATTATTTTTTCTAACACCTTGTACGATTGTAAGGTGGGGTGACAGACCAGTGTCCCATTCTTCAATTGCAAAGGGTTTAGTCCTGTGTAGTGTATAGCATGTCCAGCTTGAAGAGTAATCTCCATGCATTTTCTTTGTTTGGGCATAAAAAACAAATCTCCATTTATGCCAGCAAAAAGAGTGTTTAATGTTTTTTGAGAACTCCGACTTCAGGAATTTTGTTTTGTTCACATATATGAGTGATGAGAGTGTACTTGAAGTCATAGCTCCTGGAAAAGAAAGCAATGTGTGGTGAAAAATGTGAATTATCTGGTGATAATTGGCTAGGTTCACACCTAGGTTGGCATGCTTAGAATTTGATGCAGCTCCAGTGAGGTCAGTGTGAAGTCTGCATCTACAGCATCTAACCCAGGGTATAAGAAAGCAAATAATACATAGGCTGCAAATTATGTTTTCCATTCATTTGTTAGGGTGAAAAAAAGCCTTCACACATATGCCAAATGTAGACCTACAAATAGCAATTTTATTTTAAACCTTTTCATGGTGTAACTGGACAGGTCCTATACTTGTTAAATTCATTGCTTCATACAGTGCCTGTCATTGTAGTTTTCAGTGTCTGGCCAACTTTTGTTTCAAGAACATCCTCCTATTTTTGTCTATCCAAACTTAGTGAGACTTTGACACCCACTGGTATGCAAAATTATAAATCAGTTGAATGTAGTGGTTAGGGAATAGATCATAGATTTTATACCTACTAATAAGGAACACATGTGAAATCATGAAAAAAATTCCTTCTTTTATCCATCCCAGGTCTCTGGCTGCTCAGAATCAGTGGGAATTTCAGTTTCCCTCTAAGATGTTACTAATTACCTGATCTCTCTTTTTTACTCTTGGTCTTTCTGTTCTGCCTTCATCCCTCTCCCAGTTATGAATTACTGGTGTTAAGAAGAAGACACACTCTTCGTTTTGTTGAAAGTAGTAATATATTCACTAGAATCTCATAAGAATTTGTCCTGCTGGTAGCAGAAAGCAGCTCTATAAACAATGTGCTCCTTTGTTTGCCTGAAGCATAGTAACAAATGGATTATGTGTAACAGCCATCTATAGGGCTTTTATTTCGTCTCCATTCAGGCTCTGCGTGTTTTGCACTGCTTTTAATGAGGCTGCCTGAACTATGGTAACCCCGCAGTACATTTGTAAGCAAGAGATATTAGATGAATCAGCCCCTTCCAGGACTGCATTATGAGGTGATCTGCTTTCATTACAGGATTTATTTTATAGGTGGTAGACCTCGATGAGAGGACACTGCAGGCACAAGCAGCACTTCCATGCTCTGTAACGCCAAGTTCAGGGTCTGCATGGATGTAAATCTCCTTTCCCACAGTCAAATCTCCATTCTTTGCGTGGCTTGAAACACAAACTTTTTTGTGCATGACCTTTCCTTTGCTCCCCTTCTGCTCCAGACTCATACTGGAATGATTGATAGTCCTTTATAAAATACTCCATAAAGAACTATTTTACTTCCCCATCAGCTTGAAAGCTTGGGTCCCACAAAACAAGTACAAACCCCAGCATCTCACAGCAAAATGAAAAGCCTCTTCTTCCCTCTGCCTTTCTGAAGTGTGAAGATTTTCTCTCTGGAACTGGAAATGTTTATTCCCTGGCAACAGAGTACACTGCTATCAACAACAACCAAACATATATTTGTCTAAGTGTAGATAGATGCCTTCTATTTTCTCTGGAGACTTAGGAAAGCTTTTAATTAATTAATTAATTAATTTATAATCATCATTTGCAAATTTTACCAAAGCAAACCAGGATTCACAAGTGGCATAGTGCCCTATTTAAGCCTTTTGTGCTTTGTTTGAATGTAATTGTCCTGGTTTCTGCTGGGATAGACTTAATTTTCTTCCCACTAGCTGCTGTGTTTTGGATTTAGTGTGAGAATAATGCTGATAACATATATTGTTTTAGTTGTTGCCAGGTAATATTTATGCTTGGCTGGAACAGAATTAATTTTCTTCCCAGCAGCTGCTGTTTTGCAGATAAAGTGTGAGAAGAATGTGGAAAATACAGTGATATTTTTTAGCCACTGGTAAGAAATAAAGGATTTTTCAGTTTCCCATGTTTTGCTAGTGTACAGGTGCACAGCCAGGACAGCTAATACAAACTGGCCAATGGAATATTCCATACCATAACATCATGCTCAGTATAAAAATGGGAATTCAGCCGGGGTGTGGCTAGGTGATTCATGTTCCTTGTTTAGTGTTCCATGTTCTGCTCTCGCTGCGCTCACTGTGATCTCTGTGATCACAGCTATAGCTACACTCACTGTCTATTGCTGTTCTTGTTGAAATCACTGCTCGGGATGGGCTAATTATCAGCCAGTGAGCAGTTGTATTTTATTTATTATTTAATGTATTAATAAAATTTTTAATCATTATAATTATCATTATTCTTTTATTTTCTATTAAAACTGTCTTTATCTCAAATCATGAGTTTTCTTTTTTTTTCCCGATCCCCCTCCCCATCCCACTGGGGAGGAGCAGGAGGGAGATAGTGGCGGCATACTGTTCAGCTGCTGGCTAAGGGCTAAACTATGATAGCACTCTGTTTTAAGGATCCTCCACTTCTTTTGCTGCTCTTCAGTTACTATCAGAATCAACACTGGGTAGATTTTTTGCGATATTGTTACAATACAGGAGACAATTTAAAGCAGGATAATGAAGTAAATAAAAACAAAGCCATGTGGAAGCTCACAGCCTTCAGCTTCTTCCTCTCTGGACCTTCTATACGTTGCTTGAAGCATTTAGTTGTTAAATATTATAAATCAAGCAATTCTTGTATTTGTTATTGGGGGACTGTTATAATAAAAAACTGAGGGTGATGGAAGAGATACAAGAGATGCCATTACATTGGATAACTCCCAGAACAGGACTAGAGATTCAAGCGCCGAAGAAGTCATGGTTATGTTTTCAGATTTCATGGTGGAAAGTGGCTTCGACAAGGAATTACTGGCAGTACGGTAAAATCTGGTTGAACTGTGAATTCCTAAGTCTTAATGAGAATCCTAACAGTGCAGGGCTGCAGGTAACACCTTGTGATGATTGTAGTGTTTGCTACCTAGTTGCAGTGAAAAGCAAAACTCTGAGATTAAAAGTACCATGAACAAAAAGGGAGAGTTCATATAACATAGCTTGCTATTATAGAAAAGAAAAAAGTCTAATAATGATGATAAATTAATTTCCAAAGAAAACTGCTTGAGGGAAGACTGATTTTCTAGGTTGTTTTCTTTTTTTTATAAATTTCCTTTGAATGACAAATTAACCCCAAACATTCCTCTCCTCAGCTCTATTTTGTGTAAAAGCATACAGTAGCACACTCAGGGAATTCTCTAGCTATTTTATTTTTAGTTTTAATTTTTAATAGAGAAATCCTTTCCATTTTTTTTTGAGCACTAGTTATTTCTGGTTTTACTAGTGCAGTTGTAATCCCTCTGCTGCATACATTCCTACTCTTATAAACACATGTGTTGGTGTGCTTGTGGGAGGTGATACACCAAGGTAAAGAGAGACATACCCTGAATCCACTAGTGGATGCATGGTTTACTGTAAAATCTCAGTTTTGGCTTCATCATTTTTTATGTGTCAAGTTCCAAATGCCAATATTTGGAAATGAGAGACTGAACTGCCCGGAAGGCAACTTCTGATCTCCTGAATGAAAATGGTCATTACACTTTATGTGTATGCACTTTGTGTCATTGAGCTGCAGAAATAGGCAGCACCTGCATACTCTTGAGAAATGCCCTGTAATAGAAAGAAGATTACAAATGTATTTGGAAGCACTTTAAAAGGCTGATTAAAAACTTGAGGGGAGGGCTTTTTTTAATGAATATTTGTGTTGCTGGGTGATAAGAGTGGGTTTACTTAATGGGGCTTTACTGTTTATTTGTACTTTGACTCTATATTTTAATGAGTATAAAGGCATGCAGATCAAGTATCTGGGCACTTATTTCCATTATAATTAACAATTAATGAATTAATTTCCAACCTTTAATTAGACTGAATTTAAATACAGCACATTTCAAACTCAAGGCTCTGAAAGGCATTTAAAAGGTGAAAACTGCATGCTGTCAGACATCTATTGTGCAAGTTTAGATGATATCATGTCTTAGGAATTTGCATCTGAAGGTCCGGAAGTTGATCCAGTTTTAAGGTGAGAGACGTTTCAGAAAACATGGAGTGCTTAATCCTTTCCACTTATCCTCCTCTCCTTTCACTTAAGATCTGATATTTTCTTAGTAAAATCTGATTCTGTGCTTTCAGTGTCTTGCCTCTCTGAAAACAAACTGCAAGCTTCCACTGCTTTTCATTCCTCCCAGATCTGTCAAGAGGCTGCAATTATTGTGAGCTGTTTGGATGTGTCACCACAGGAGTCAGTCTTTGATGGGCTGAGTGAAGGCAGAATGAAGACTGAAAAGTAAATCTAGTTACAAGTTAGTTAACAAGCAGAAATCCTGTTTTTACTGCCTTCTACTGTGAAGGAACCTCAAATATTAAATAGGAACTTTCTATGTCAGGTGTCTGGCAAAATCACACAACACGCGTGAGAATTATTGTCTTTCTATGGTAACCAATCTTTAGTTATGAGAAAGATGATCATAAGTGATCACCAAAGGACTGACTAGGATTTTTTTTTTTGCATTTGAGAATAATGAATATTTTTTAGGCAAAATGAAATATCATAAGAAGACAAAAACATTCAAACTGGTTTAAACTTACTGCCTAAATATTTTTGTTCAAATAGATATTAGCTTACTAGTTGTCCAACAAGGAACTCCGCAACAATTGTGGAGGTAAACTGCCTTCAGTTATCCAACACTATGGACCACCTTTTATGCTGATACGTATTTGAATGTATCTCCCACTGAAGGCAATGAGAATATACTGATTTACACCAATTGAAATCTGACCTTGTATCCTGTGAAACAAAAATTTGCTTTTATTCTTTCTGCACTTACTTCCTCTGGCAGCCCCAATTTCACAAAACCCTGTTCCACCAGCTAATAGTAATCGCCATCACCATTTCTGCAATCCCATGCGGGTGCCCCTGAGCAAGCCAGGAAGCGCTTGAGCTCTGGGCAGGCATTCAGGTGAGGGCTGGGAGCCATCTCTGTGCCGAGGGGCAGATCCACTTCAGCTTCATGCTTGGCTGGAGCTTTGTTTGTAGTTGAATGCTCCCCCCTCAGAGCCTTTGTGCAGCAGCGGGGCTGAGGTGTGAGGCGGCCGGCCGGTGGCCACGCCATGCGTGGACAGAGCATGACCAGTTTGGCTGCAGCCAGTCACCGCCGGGCTTGGCGTTACATCACTGTCAGCCCACAGCTTGGCCAGACAGAGCCAAACAGGCTCCTCGTTGTTTTTCCTCTTTTCATGGACAAGAAGAAAGCCTGGGAAAAGAGCAGAGATCCCAGACCTTCCTTGAGAACAGCCAAATATTGTCTGCATGGTAATGAAGGGAACAAACCCACCAAACACGTACAGCACTCTGCCTCCTGCAAACTGGGATGCACAAAAGCGGGAGTGTAATCGGAAGTGGGTGAGGGCAGGACAGCATGGTGAGGAAGTAACCCACAGTCCCCCCGTAGAGTTGCAGGCAGTCGTCTGCAGAACCCACTGTGACTCCTGGGAAGGCTGAGCAGCCAGAGCACTTCCCTTGTTCCTGTTTTTCGTGGCAATGTCCTTACAATTGGTTTGGGCAGTCTGTGTCAATGTAGTAGCACAGCAGTTGGATTTCTCTCAAAAAAATCATTGTAACACATGGTGTGCATTTGTGATTCCAGTTCTGTGTTCCACCCACAAAGTCAAGATGGGCACATATGCACAGCTCATCCTTATTTTTGCAAGCTCCTGATATTATCTTAAGAGAAAGCGATAGCTTATTTATTCTGTTTTGAAATTCAAAAGAAGTTTACTTTTTCTGTTTACAATGAGCCTTAGTTGTTGCTTCTTTCAAAAGTGGAAAGATGTACTTGGGGAAAGTGAAGTCTTTGTGTATACTTTGGACACCATGAGCACCGGAACCATTCCCATCTGCTAGGGGCAGATCCAGCTTCTGTGAATTTTCTGCACTCGCAAACATCCATCTCTTGGCAGCCAAGCGTAGTGTCCCTGTGGAGGAACACGGTTGTCATGGGAAACTGCAAGCATGGAGAGAAACAAGTTTCTTGAGGCATTAGAGGACTTGTCTGTCTGTATCATCAAGGCAGGCAGCAACATTGAACTCCACTGGAAAACAGAGCAAAGTTTGGCCATGAGGCAGTGAGCTCTTCGAAGGCTTATATTCTGGACTGTGTTCCACCGCACCTTGGCAAAGGCTAGAGTCTCCTAGGACTCTCCGGGCAGGCATGATCCTCCACGCCTCGCTTTGTTTCTGAGCTTCATTTCTGCTGCTTGTGATATTCCTCCTAAAATGTCAACAAGGAGGATACCATCTGGGTGACTAGGAGAAACCCTGTCTACTCTAGGGTATCTGGTTTTGCTGTCATGCAGTTGTGCTAGTGAAAATGAATAAGTAAACATTTACTTTGGAAATGAGATCTTATGCGCACACCTCTCAGAAGTATCATAAATTTCTTTTGATTTTCACATTTTCATTTTCATCTGTCTTCTACCATATGTTTTTTGTGATAACACTGTCGTCTAAGTTAAACTAGTGCTTCCCTTTTCCAGTATTTAGCTTCTATTGTATTTATAGGAGGTAACCATTCCTTCCCAGAACTTCTCTTGGAGTAATTCAAAAAACCCAGCCTCTTCCTGAACTACCATTTAATGGGGTTCTTTTCTAGCCTATGCACATGGGTTTTCTTTTAGGGATATTACAATGTGGAGAAGAGCTGGATGCATATCAAGACCAGGCCCAAGGATGGAATATATGTGTTCATTGCACACAAGACATGGAGGAGTTCAAGTGTTTCAGGACTCCTTGATATCCTTCTTCTTATCTGCTCCACTTTTATCTCATCTTTTTGATCAGGGATGACCAGGATGGTGGACCAGAACTGTATCAGTGGCCTACAAAGTGACATTCAGACCTCTATGTCTCTGCTAGAATTGTTTTTCCTCATTTGTCCTAAAACCAATAGGCACTGCATACCATTGCCTCATAAATATCCTGTGACTGACCCACACACCCAGGTTTGCTTTATTGCATGTCGTATGGTAGGAAAGATAGTGTAAATAGTCTCCAGAGAAATACAGAACTTTGTACATCCATTGGATATCCATTCATAAAGCCTTCCTGATCTCTGCAGTGATAAATTTTTCTGCTAATGCATGAGACTTGGTTATAGCCTGCACAATTACAAATGTTGCCACTGCTCACAGAATTATCCACTATATATAAAAAAGAAGTTGCTATAATTAAAAGTCTTCATTCAGATGTGCTTTTACAAAGAAGTGCATGTTCCTAGTTGTGATTGTACACTCTGACAGGCAGAAAATGGGAAGAATTGTCTCAGCTTCTTATGCTACAGTGAGCTTGATGGTAATTAATTATGTAAATAGATGTGTGTTGTTCATTTCTGTTGACAAAACACACTCCCTTTGCGCATGAAGAGGAATCATTTCTTCCCATAAGGAGCCAAGTCCTGAACAAGTGTAGTAAATTTGCAAATAACCTTGCATGAGATTTCTTGGAAGTGCAAAGGGAGTTGCAATCCGTTATCTAAACATGTCAATTCTTTAGTGATATTAGCCCAGTTAGAGCAAGGACCTTAGAAACATTTTTTTTTTACACTAAAACTTAATTTGACTGTATTAGAGACAAATAAAAGTCACGCCTAAACAGACTACAGTCTCCTTCACACCATGTCGCTGCTTCTCTTCGGGACAAACGTTGTTATTGACAAGGACATATTTTTCCTGACTTGGCTGAAAGATGATAAAATACAAAAGCAAGGCTTGGCTTCAGCAGCCTTTCCCAAAGATTAAGAAAGTGGTTCACTCAATTAAAATAAGCTCCTTTTTCATTCAAGAACTATACACGATGAGTCTAAAATCGTTTTAAAACCAATTCACATGTTGGACAAAGCAGTTCTTCAGCTATCAGATCCATGTGTAACTCTTTAGTGCCCTCCCCTGTCGCAGTTTGGAAATGCTTACGTCTGCTCGGGAAACTATCCATCAGTGGTTAAGAAAGCAAAATTCTGACTTTATTCCTAAAATGAAATATTACTGTTGCCTATTTTATTTTCAAATTCAATATATTTGTATCAGAAATGGGGAATGGGACATTTAATTTAATTTCTTTGGAGAAAGAGAAATCAGAAAGCACTGAAGCAGCATGTTTCTTTCTATTTTGCACAATTTTTCCCAGTGCTCATAATGATATTGACTTCTTGGTGAAATATGTCAGAGAATGGGAAATGGAAAAAAAGTTAGAGTTAATCATTAAGCTCACTACTCTCTAGGCCAATCAGACATTTTTCCCTCTGGGTCATTTCACATTGAACATTCTGTGCATTTCATGCAGATAAGAAAGAGGATGGGGTGTGCTGTCTAAATCAATACGTAAAGAACATAATGGTGATGGAGGCAAGATACAGGGCAAGGAAGAAAAGGATCTATTGTGTTTCCAGATACAGGAAACTCACCTCTTCGGTTCTTTAAGATGGCTTCACCGGCACTGTGGACAGCCAGAGGACCATCTCCACTGCCTGTCTGCTCGTGAGTGCATCCCTGCAGCCTCTTGTGTGCTGTAACGCCAGTCCCATGTATGGGCAAGACAGTCTGATGCACAGTCAAGGGATCTGGATTTCCTTAGAATTTTGGGAAAGGTTATCTGAGCTAGCTGTGGTCCTTGGCTGCAGAAAGAGTATCCCTTCACATCTTTGGTCAAGCACTTCAATAATGCTTACACAACTTCCATCTCATTTCCTTCCTAGTAAAGAACAATTTCCCTATGTGTTACTTTCTCATCTACCAGTCAAATCCTCTCTACAGGGAGTGAAATTCACTGATAAATTAAGCTGCCAAATCCTAGTCTTTCCTTTCTCGTTGATAATATATTCATTGCTTTGATGAGCATTGTAACCAACACTGGCATGAAAGGTACCAGCAAAAGCAATGTGAAGGGGTTTGGGTTTGTTTTAGGTTTTTTGTTACTGTTGTTTGTTTTGTTTTATATCTTTCTTATTGCATCATAATTTTCTGGCATAATTCTGTGATTCTAATTTTCTAGGGTAGAGAGAAATTTAAGTCCTGCTTTCTGCTGGTTTCCTTCTGCCATGAAATGTGTGCTAAAATAAGAATCTGTCCATCTGTCTTCCTTTGGTACACAGGTACTATTTCATGACTAAAATTGGATCTTACATCCCGCAAGACATTTATATGGGTTAGCTTGTTTTAATGTGCTGTAAAGACAAATAAATGGAAGAAAGACAGTAACTAGAATATATAGGTCAAAGATTTCTTCATCCTTCAGATAATCCAGTTATTTTAAAAAGAAGCAGAAAGTAATCCTAAAAGCTGAGCTTATCCAAATCAATTATAAACATTGCTTTGAAATCCCTCATGGATTTTATTTTACGTTTAAAAATATATTTTGTAAATGTCACATATCTCAGTTAAAAAAGCCAAACCCAAACAACCCACAGCAAAACCCCAAACCCAAACCCACGTGGCTTGTTTTAAAATGGTAATTTGAAAATGTTCTGTTTCCAGGTATGTGGATTGACTGTGCCTGAATTGAAAAACTACAGCATCTGTCAGAACATCCAAACCAACCAGAATCTAGTTTGTATTTTGACCTTGACCATCTTTACAGGTGAATCTGTACAGAGTTCACTTTAAGATTCAGGATTTTCACATGCACTGCAGACATATTAACGTAGACAGGTGTTTGCCCATCATAGTTCAAAACTGGAACGAATAGTGTGTTCCCTTCTCAGATAAGGCAAATTAGGAAAAGCAGTTTTTTACTTAAGAGCAAAGAAAAGAGTGCTCGCAACAGTGCACAGTGAAAGACAAGTAATATCATGCTTCAAAATTTTGCTGAACGTGAATCAATACTATTGTTTGTTGTACATTGTATAACATTCGCCCACTAACAAGATTTCTGAAGACAGCACTACTAGTGAGCTCACATTCCTCCAGCATCCACATTTTCTGGTCCTGCTGTCTGCCTGTGGCCACTCTCAGTCAATTCCTTTTTATCACTGCACCGCTGTAAATATGAAGCACTAAAACATATGAGAACTATTATGCTACCATTTATTTATCTCCAAAGACCAGGATAATTTATCTTTATCTGCCGTTTGCTGAAAATAAATGTGGGGACACAGGGCCATATACGGCTGCTGTTTGTAGCAGAGAGAAATTTTGTAGCTGTTGCTAAGCATTCAAACCCAAGATATTGTTATAGCTGGCTAAATGTCATTAAAAGCTTCTGGGTTTAACAATAGGACTTTGTGAGGGATAAAGGTAAGAAATTATTTTGCTTCTGTAGGTATGCATGGAGTTGAAACGGAAACAGCCTCCATCTGAAATAAAGACACAGCATGAAGGGATTTTGCTATATGATGGTTTTCAGATCTTTGGGGTGCAGGATAACTGAAATAGCTAGGATAAAATTCTACAAGGGGCAATTAGGAACAGGCATAGGTGGAAATGGAGAGAGAATTTCTGGTCTAAGGGTTGTTCAGAAAGGGATATTGTTGACCTGTGTGCTAAGAAACCTGCCCTTGCTTTTTAATTTCTCTTGCATTCAGGAAAGGTGACTTTGAACACTTTTTGTAATAAACTAATTTGTATCTAAGATATGCTGGACTCTGCCAGTTTCTCCTCCATTTGAAATAAATCACAAGACTCCAGACCCTTGGGCTGCCTGCTCAGGCCAGAAAGAAATAACATAATCTTTTCTTTGAAAGAGAGATCAGTTATAATGCTGCATTTATCATAAAATACTATGAATTGCATAGTATTAGAGTGTTCCTTACTGAGCTGGAGTGAGTTTCTGTATCGCATGCTAAGTGTGTGGCAAGCAGAAAACCAGTCCATTGCCTGTGCCTCACCAGAGACTCAGTACACAGAAATCAGAATCACCACTGTTATCCTTTCCAATTCCAGCTGAAAGTGAGAAAGATTAACCAAAATCTCCCAGCAGATGACTATGATGTCTATGACTATGCAGTGTAGAAAATATTGTAGATTTCTAAGTGTGCAAATATCTTGCTGTTATGATTTACAAATTAGATTCCTTAATTCTACTGGGAGCAGATGTATTTCTGACTATGGGGCTCTTAGACAGTTCATCTCATTTCTACAATCTCTTTGAATTTTTAGCAAGAACAAGTTTTCAAATCATAGTTGATTTATGACGGCAAAATGTAGCTTTACTTTCTTTGCTGGCAAGAAGTGCTGTTGACTTGCTGGGCTGCAGCCTGAAGCTAAGGAATTTCACACAGGTGCTTAAAGGAATCTAAGGTAATGATGTTCCAACAATGACTGGGAAAGGGCAAGGCTCTATCAGTTGTTAAATTACATTTCTCTGCTTTGCTCAGATTTTTGCTTCTCTGGAAAAGAGATTTTCAGACACATGCTTGGGAAAACCTAATCTTGGCTTCACAAGGCAGAAGCCCCCAAATACTTTTGATGACATTCGGATCAAAGCTTGCCCTCAAATTCAGTCTATTTCCTATTTACCACTTGTTACTTGTCTAGCTGACATCAGCTGAAACTGTCAGGTCTTTGGGATGCTCAGTGGCTCTTCCTCACAAAGGTGTAGACCCTAATGCCACTGACTTTGTTTCATCCTGCCTTTTCTAGGAAGATGACACTGCTGCTTGTCCTAGGTTATTGACAATAGGTATATTTAGCAACACAAATATAAATTAAAAAGAATTTGAACACATAGTTCTACATTGGAGCCTTTGAACTGGAGAAAAATTTTTTCAGTGATATGCACAGAATTCCTCCCTCCAAAGTACTGTTTCATAGTCCCATACCACAGGGATTGCTTTTTTCTCAAAAACTAAAAGCTAGATTTTATATTTCCTGTGAATGATATAGTAATTCAACTTTTCAAAATGAAAATTAAACATACTGCAAAAAAATAATTTACTGGAACTCAATATAAAAAATATAATAAGAAAATGCTATTGCAATGAGTCATCTAATTCACGGACCCAACCATTTATCAAACTAAATTTCACTTAGGATTGTACATTAGCTAGCTACACATTAGATTAAATATAATTGCATTTTTATTTTAATTCTTCTAATGTGACAAAGAACCTGAAGATATTTCTGCATTATGTTAATACTTCATTAGTCGTATATATTGCATTACTGATGCAAAACCAGCCCACCTACATGATTCATTCTTCTCAAATCTGCAAAAGTTGATGAGGGGTAAGAATTACTTGTGAAGACATGTCTATTTATTATGTACATAAACCAGCTTATCTAGTACTAAATTTGAAATTTACTTTTGTTATATATATTTAACATATATTTAATTAGAAGTGTTTTAAAAATTAAATTATATTTCATGGGAATATCATACAAAATACACTCTGTCCAAAAAGGAGCTATTAACAGCATATTGGGGGCAATTGAGATGCTTTGGAAGTAGATGGTACAGAAGAACAGTTCCTCTCGGCATCACAATTGCCTGTGTTACACTGGATGTTCAAAGGGAGGGTCCCCTTTACACATCATGCAACCAAAGACATGTGGAGCAAGTGGGTAGCGTTGATCACACGACAGACCCAAACAGGGAAACCCCAGCAACCCAGGAGTCCTCAAAGAGATCATGAACCAGCTCGGCAGCAGAGATTTTGGAGAACTGCCCAAGGAGGCAACTTGTGCTGAGGCCCCAGATGATGAAAAGCAATACGCTATGTCTACCAACGGACCCTGTCGTGCTGTGGGAAATCATAAGAAATGGAAAGAGGCTGTGGAATCTTACATGACTTGCAGAAGTCACTGAAAGAAAAGGTGAATCAAGTCAATTTGCAGAAGTGAAAGCCATCCATCCGGCCCTAGAGACTGCTGAATGAGAAATGTGGTCACTGCTCTGTCCCCATATCGACTCCCAGATGGTGGCAAACGCCCTGTGGAGCTGCATACAGCAATGGAAACGGACCAACTGCCAGGATAGAAGTAAACTCACCTGTGCTGCTGCACTGTGGCAAGACATTGCTACCCAGATACAGAACACTGCTGTAAAGGTGTATCACAGAGATACCTGCATGGATAAGTGTCAGGCCACCAAAGATCAGAAGAACAACATGCAGGTAGAACCAGCTGGCAGAACTGCAGTGGCTCAAGTGGTGATTGCTGTATCCATTGGATGAAGCAAGGTTAAAATGAAAACATTTTAGTGTGATACAACCCAGAGCTCTTGCCAAATCACAGAAAGAATAAATTGCAAGCTATCTTTTTGGCACAAATGTGGCTGTAATCTTTCTTTAACTCTTAAGACTATCCGCACTCCAGTAATTTATTAAGCTATTCATCAGTTCTCTCTCTTTTTGTATCAGGCTATAAGATGCTCTGGGTATTTTTTCTAACTTTTTCTCCAACAGATTCCTTATCTCTTAACACTAAATGGCTTATCTGATATCTTCTGCTGATTTCTTCTTCTGTTTTCTGTAGTTGCCATTTTTCATCGTCACCAAGGTTTGTCTTTAAGATTGGTGGTTTCTTTACTTTCTGTGGGATAGTTTTGGCTAGAATTTCTGAGGCTTGCTGAATTTTCCTCTCAGCTATCCTTAGCAACATACTTTTAGGTCTTCTTTTCTCTTACACTTTCTCTTTTGCCCTAAATTTGGCCATTAAACTTCATTCTTATTCCTTTAAAGGTTTTTCTTTTGATACTGTAATCCTTTCCTCCATCAGCTGATCAAGGATTTCTTGAGGTCTTTGAAGCTTTTGTTCCACAGCAAGTGTCTTGCTAAAGCTCGTCAACTTTGACCTGGTGATTAACTCACTTCAGGTGTCTGTGTCTTGTCTTTTTGTACTGAATCAACTGTGGTCTCTTCTTCCCTTCAATTTCTTTCAAACACCTTTTCTCAAGAGCCCAGACAATCTTCACTCTGAGAAGAGTATGGTTCAAGTCTCTGGTATCCTTATGATCTGTTTCTCTCTCAGCTATTTTCATGAACACATTTCCTCTTCTCACCTTAGACATTTGATCTTTCAAGTTTTGCCTTGTGCTTGGTTCCTTCCTCCTGCACCAGCCTCTGCCATCTCTTCCCTTGTAACACCATTTCTTTTGGCCTGGCCTCCAGAAGTCACTCCCTGTCCAGACAGAGTTTGGCCTTCCCTTTATGCCATCTCTGGACTTCCTGCCAGCAGCTGCAACCTTTCTTTCTCCACTTGGGATTTGAGTTTCTTATCCTGGCCTCTCCCTGTATCCCAAGCCCTGGAGGCCTGCAGCTGCAGCTTCTGTGGGCAGGACCGTGAGAGCCTCACCGAGAGCTGGGGACACAGTCAGGCGAGTGGGAAGATCCCCTTGGCAGAGGGGCACTGCAGTGGTAGACATGAGGGAGCGTCCTGCTCTATTTCTGCCCCATTTTGTGAGGGGGCCAATGCAATTGGAGCTGGTTCCCAGACCGGTGATGATGCATCTCACTGTTGTGATGGGACAGCTGGACTGGGATCCCCAAATGGCTTAGGGGCATGTGTCACAGACAGTACTGCACTGTTGGCATTTGGCAGGCCCACTCCTGTAAGGTCGACAGGATTTTACTAGTGCTACAACCCATCCCCTGCCCCTCCATTCCAAAAAAAAGGGAAGTGTGGGGCTGAGGAAAATAAGATTATTTAAGATAGTAAACACCATCCTATAGTAAGCATAGCTGGCACTAAGGACAGTCTTAATATGGTGCATTTCTTCTAGAGGGACCAGTTGAAGTGAGGTTTGTTTTACAGCAAACTCCCCAAGGAGTGCATCCATAGTGTTACACGACAATCTTCTGGGGGGGTTTGTGAGCTTGGACTTTGTGTTAGCCATAGATGTGAATGCTGGTGGTGCTTAATTCTAATGACTTAAGGACCTGAAGATGAATTTCCAATCTTAAATCCTGTTGCAAACATAGCCTCTAATTCTGTCAATGTGATGAGCACCTCTTCCAACAAGGAGCTCTTGGACCATCTGCTGAGAATGCTCACCAGAGCACTCAGCCCTGTACCACAGAAGGACAATTGGCTTCTCTGTTTGCTTTGGAGTTGTGTTATGGAGCAGAGTGCTAGGGGTCATGTTTCATTAAAAGAGATTGCTGGGATTTACATCAGTGGAAGCTCTTTTTAATATCCTCATGTGCATTAGGCAATACCTGTAGTAGTATTAATCCATGCTGGATCTTATGAAGATGTAGATTGGTGTGACTATGTCTTTAATAAAAAATCAAGAGGCATAGCCTTCTCAGAGACAGTTTTCTGTTAAAACCCCACTGAAAGAAGCTGTATTTTTGTCAATCCCATAGATGACTTTTAACTGATTGCAGCAATGGGAAATGCTTTACATTTATTTTCAATATTGTTTTAGTATACAGTTTTTAGTCAGTTGTCCTCTGACAATCAACGTATTGTATAATTTTTTTCAATTTATTAATTTTATTTCCTCACTTCTTAAATATAACTTCTGTTTCATGGCTGAGAAGTCTCCTTTAGACATTTTCTTAAGCTGGTCTTCAACATTAAATAAATAATGCACACTCTCTTTAAAGCTTTGGTTTGAGTTTTCTTAGGTAATACTCCATTCTTTAAAATTTGACTCAGAATCTTGTTTATTTCAGTACTCTGATACAGTTACTTCACATATGCAGTTTATTTTACTGTGAAAATAACTCCCTTAACCTATGAATGAACCATAATGCAGACTCGTCCCCACATCTCGTGTATATCTGCCACTCTTCTGTATTGCAACAGATAGCATGCTTCATAATAAAAAAAGTTCTTGTCTTCCTCTAAAGTAACAGAGATAATTCAGTCTTGGGATTAGTATTTAAGCAGCTGCCAAATATACCTCAGAGCAGAGAGCACTTGGAGAATGATGCAAATGAAAGCAGACGGCCTTCTCAAACTATTTGTCTCTGAATTCATAAAATTGTTTATGGAAACGCAATGTATGGAGATGAAATACAGAGGGACCAGTTGCATTTTATGTAAAAATAGTGCTGATGGAAACAAGGGCAAGAAAACACAATCCTACTAATCAAAATACTGTCAGCACATTGAAAATCAGAGCATTTTAATACTGAAACAACAACATTCCTTGTGGAATAACAATTTCAGTTAATCCTCCCAATTAATCTATCAAAGATATTTATGCCAATACTGTTAATATTGTTTCTAAGGACCTCACACATTTCTGTAATGTCTAAAAAAATACAGTCATCCTAATTTTAGTGATGAGGAACTGAAGAGGACACAGGAAATCTCTGTTGAGCAAACAATTGACCCTGACTTTCCTGACAGGTTGCCACAGATCTGCTTTTCCTCTCTCTCTATGTCTACTAACTATATATGCACATATTCGTAGCATAATTTTGACATATATTGACATAACTTTACTTGGAGTTACTTACTGTGTTAATGGATTACATTATCAGTGATAGCACTTACGCAGAATTGTACTGAACCTCCATTTCTTCATGTTGTAGTATGTGGTGGGGAAATTGGACTTAAGAATGACATAAACTGTACATAGTTTCTCTACACAGTATTTTTGTCTGAAATATTGAAGAATCAGCATTTTACTGAAGAAGTACCTTTAAAAAAAAAAGGTGAGTATCAGCTTCTTGGTCACCTCAAATAATTTAGACGAGTCAGCTTCAGAAAGGATTGACACAGTGATTTTTGGCCATTTATTAGAGTACAAAAGCTCCTCTGTATCTCTCTAGCCGTGACATATGCTCCACTGATGTTGCCCGATATTTCAGCCAGAGTTTATGTGCTGTATATTTTCAGTAAACCTATAAACCTACATAAAATAGGCAAAACCATGTTATTTGAAGGTGTTATCATTAATAGGAATAATACCATTTACATAATAGTGGCATTTATTAAGGCAGGTAGAAGTGTCACTGTGTTGCCTATTTGGTCTCTTAGGCTATAAAAGGGAAACGCTCTCATTCTAATGATCAAAATGCACTCTTTTTTAAAAGTTCATCAGACTGCTCCTTTGGTTTTGATGGCACAGTGCCAGTTTTTCTTAAGATTAATAATTATTGATACAGGCAGCCATACAATCAGTCTACAGGTAAGTGAATAACTGTATGAATACAGTAGCAGTATAAATAAGAGCCAAAGCCAAATATTTTATGGTATTTCGTTCTTTTTACCCAGGATGGCTATGTGACTAGGGAGATCTAGGCTTCCTCTCACCTGCCCATGATATGCAGCTGTTCAAATAAATTTATCACTAAACAGCATTAGTAACACATGCCTATGAGAGCTAGAAGAGAAATGGTTTATTGTTTCACACTGTTATTGTTTCTTGCTCCTGCAGTTTAGCTACAAACTTTGACTGATGATGTTATGTGTTTGTTCTACAAGATCTGAAATAGACGTGTGCGGTTCATACTTTGGATTAAATTTAACTGGCCATAAAAGTCCATTGCAAAACAAGGCCACAGTTACAATACATCTTTCGTGATGTAGCCAGACACAAACAGTGAAGCTAAAGGAGATAAATGGGTGGAGAACACTGAATTACTTGTTTTCTTTTCTTGAAGAAATAAATTAAATATATGAAAAAAAAGACTACCCGTTTTGACAAATGCTGGAGGTGAAAGGTTTCCAACCTTCTGACCAAGACAGAAGTTTGGGTGGATTGCTTGTGTCACATGTAGTAAACAGCAGATAACTGCAAGCATAAGGGAAGAACACACAGATTTGACAACCTTATATTAAAACTAAATAGACCAGTTCTTCAGCTGATATAAAAATAAGTCTATCTATTGATTTTGATAGGGATTTACTGGTTTACACGCGACTTGTCCCGTGAAAATGTTTCTTTGATTATCACTTGGTGGTGGGAGATTTTACAAACAGAAATTGAACTGATCACTAGAATAATTATTTAACCTTCCTCGGAAAAATTGCAGCCTGGACATTGTTTCAACTTATGCCAGAGAAGAAACTAGCTTTAACGCTCATATTGTACTGTCTGAGAGGTTTGAGCCTGCTCTTATAATGGCAGACACTTGAAAGCTGCCTACTACAGGAAAACGAAACTTCTGCCTCTTGATGGTAAACAGGTTTGAACTCTGATAGCAAATGCTCTTATTGCCAATTCTCACAGTTGTTTTAATTAACTCAAGTTGCCAAAAAGGATCAAAATGTTGCAAGAAAATCTTGAAGGGTAAATGGAGCAGGAATTCCTGTTTTCTAGGCTGAGCAGCTCAGACCATGTGGGCTTTGCTACGGTGCTCACCTTTTTCCCATTACAACTGCTCCATGGATGCAGGAGACATTCTTTAGGGAGTCCAGTAGGGTGCACTAAGAGGCTATTGCACGTGTTGCTGCTGGGAAATTGTACTGAGATCAAACGGCTTGAGGATTAATTTGCTTCTGCTGTTTTTTCTTTTAAAGGTGACTACATTAATTTGGAAAACAACAGTACCTTTTATGAATGATCAAAGCTGTCATAAAAAAATTGCTGGGAACTTAACATATTGAAGCTATTACAGTGCTGGATTGGACCGCTTTCCTAAGAGAGGTGTTTTAAATACAATTTCATTTTGAGAACACCTTACAATTGCAGCAGAATCATTCATAATGTGATTGAGGTCAGCAATTTTATCTCAAAGTAGGTCTCGCTAATCACTGGATTTCATGTGCTATTGGTTGTGAGGAAGACTCTAATTACGTTTCCACCCCATGAAGGGACTGGTTAACACAAAGAAATCTCATCTGCTTTTGTGATATGCTCAGCCCAGCAGTTACTTTTGTTCTAAATTGGGCCTGGCAGCCTCTGGGGTGAATGACTGACATGTCAATGTGCTAACAGAAGCCAGAACCAATTCTCTTGTCTGACACCTCCTTTCCTCCTCTGAATATTAATGATGAGTGGCCCAGATGAATGAATGAAAAGTGCACACATCCCTCGTGGCTCTGTGCAGATGCTCAGAGATGACAGCAGGACTTGCCCAGGAGAAGCCACAAAACCATAAAGCCATCTGGTATTATGTAGTGAGCTTAATTTGTTCATTGACTTGGCCAAATGCTTGGTAAATCAAAAGTTGACAGGAAAGGATTAATAATATTTACACTGAAAATACATATAAATCATCACAGAGAAAATCAGGAATCCTAGATGATTTCCTAGAGAAACACAAGGAGTACAGCTCAGATTTTGAGCTGGGAGGATGGGCAAGAAAAATATAAAAGTGTTTTAGTTGAATAAGAGTAACAAACCAGTACTTTGCTTGAATAGTGCCTTCAGTTACCCTGCGATTGGTTTCAAATAACACAGGGTATTGATGATCACCACAGGTTTTTATAGTACTTCAGCACAAATTCCCCAAACATCTGAATGTACCAGCCTCAGAAGCCATTGCAGTCACTTGATATTTATCAGCTTGCAATTAAGATTGGGCTGAATAAAATCTTAGCCTCCTTCTTAGTCTGGATTATGTAATATTTATTGTTATGTTAAAGATTGGTAGGGTTAAATGTGTAGGTACACTGTTGAGACTAGGTGATATGATGCATATTCAGGGAGCAGATTTATTTATTTGATCATGTCAATTTTATTTATTTCCTCAATAAAGTAAATTCCCTTTGATAGTATCCTATTAAATATTTCTCATTTAAATGTTTCTAGAATCTCAGTCAGCAATCCTGCCACAATAGGCAAGCAGAACAAATCCACACCAACATGCAAGAAACCTTTTCTCATTGTGAGGTCTAGATTTAGTTCAAAGAGAAAAAATACCTTTTCTCACTACCTTTTGCATATGGTATCTTTTATCTCAGCTACAGTAAAAATACAACCTATTTTCACCTTCAGTGCCTTTCTCATCTTTTGAAGATACTGTAGTTGAATATCCTTTGTATTTTCACAATATCCCAAAGATTGGCTATTCTTTTGCATCTCTACAGGAGACTCCTGTATTCACGCATTGAACAACTTTCACAGATTATTGCAAGCCTTTTCCTTAGCCACCTTTTCTGTTTTCTTCTATACCATATGACAGCTCAGTTAGATTTACCTGGTTGGTGCAAAATCATTTTGTCTTGCTCTTCTTGTGTGGCCCCACTTGATTACCTAATTATCTTATTTCCAGTCTTCAGTATTCCTTCCTATTAGCCCAAAGGCCCTTTGCAGTTCACTTCCCTTTGATTTCTCAGCTGTTGATGCTACATTTCTCCTATTTTCACTTTGCTTGCCATACATACTTACTTTGCCGTGTAAGAGATAAATGTTTAGTCTAAACCAGGTGCTTAATTTCCCCTGTAGTAAGTGGAGAGAAAGGATGCCTTCAGAACACATTATTTTATCCCAATCGAAGACATGTAACTGAATTGAATGAGATCAATTGACCTCTGGGAATTGTTTCCATACATAGGGAGTATAGACAACTAGTTTGGCTAGTGCCTTACAGAGTAAGTAAAATGAATCCCAGTTTTAATCACTTTGCCAAGATTTTCCCCACGTACTATATTCCTTTTTGCTTTATCAACTTCTTTCTCTGTACCTTATCCTCCTCCCTAGAATCCATTTGCTATTGTTTTCTTTACTTATGTGTGCTATTAAAATTTAGATCTTCCAGAAAGTAAGTAGACTGTTTTTATTGTAAATGTTCCCTTAAAAATTAAATTAATTTTAAGATAAGTTTTTGTTGACTTCTCAGTGCTTCATATACTGAACTTTTGTTTCTAGGGTATTGCCATGTTTCTCTAAGAAAGTGTTCTTCTGCTTATGTTACACATACGGATTATTAAGGCAAGAGCGTTCAAGGAATTTACAACAGAAACCTGAATAACACCTATTACAACAGCCCCACAGAGACAGGGCATGCATGATGGCCAACAGACCATTCAGGCCTGAGGTAGCTAAGAGTTATTTAAATTCAGCATGAAAAATGGGGTTTTTTTCAGAAATTATCTGTTTGAACAGAATCCTTTCACTACACTACAGCAGTAAAATCAACAATAAAAAACCTGCCTGTAGCATTTGGTTTTCTGTTATTTTAGAACAAAACATCTGACAAAATATTTTAAGCTAAAAAAATAGTACTTTCTTTCTTTACTCTTAAATAGACGAATAGTTATTTACTAAATGTTTGTAAAGAGAATTATTGTGGGATTAGACCTTTGAAGGACAAAATTCAACTGTAAGCAAGTTTTTTTAAATTTTACTATTTTATATGCAAATAAAAACCTAAATAATAATTGTGCCATAGGAATAATAGTCCCAACGTCCATAAAGAAACTAGAGCTGCACTTAACAGATATGTAAAAACTCCATGATCTGAAAAGCAAGGAAGGAAAACTGAAAAGCAAGGAAGGATTTTTCAGCTGTGGTTTGCTGTCTAATGGATTGTGCCCTTCCAGACAAAGCAAGACAAGATGATGAAATCTATAAACGCTAAAATAGTCAATAAACTATTTTGCTAGTATAGGTTCTTTTTCCAGAATTAAACATGTAACATAATTATCTTAATCCAATGGACAAAGGCATTAACTTACTTCAGTAAAAATGTTTGCTTTTTCTTATGCCTACCAAATTCAGCACTGAAACTCTCAGAAAGAGCTTCATTTCTTCCTAAAGTACTTGCAGCTTCCCTATCTGAACTTACTAGATTCCCAACTTATCATTTGCCCTTCTATCACACTGTCCTGAACAGATCTCTGTAGGTAAAACCAGACAGGTCTCCAGAACATGGATCCAGGAAGGCAGTTAGTTACATTTTGCATTTGGTGGATTATATCTCTGCAAACCTATCGTACTAGACCATGATGTAAAAAGGAATCCTTCATCTAATTTATGAAAAGCTTTTTTTTGACTTTTTTTCAAACTGATAACAGTGAGCAAGTTCTCCTATAGGCTGTGCCTCCACAACATTCAGCCAAGGTAGGACTAGTGCTGGAAACTGAATTTTCTTACACTCACGTGGGCAAATTCTGCCTGTGAAAGAGCAGAGTAGGTGTGTGTCCATATGAGTTCTTCTGCTAAGCCACTCTAAAAAAGGAAAAGCAGACAAAAAAACTGGCAGGAGAACAAAGCTCAATCCAGAAAAGCTTTTATCACAGCAGAAATCCCAGGTGCTTCCAACAAAGAGAACTGGTATTAAATTAGTGCCAATTTATTGAAAGCTCAGCTGCATCGTTCCCATATTGAAGGCTAAGAGAATTTGTCCTATTCGGATTAGATTTAGAGAGGTGGGAGTCAGGACATGCTGAGTTTCCAGCTGCCAGGGCCCAAGCGAAGAAACTGCAGATGGGAGGGGTCTCAGCTGAATGGTAGGGCAGGTGTTGATCCGCAACGGATGCATTTATACCATGGAATGTAGTCCACTTGACCTGTATCTCTGCAATGTTTAGAGTAGGATGTTAGGTTGTTTACTGTCCACCACCAGGGGAAAACAAGAATAGAGTTACAGTAAGTTAGAGAGGTGCCCCTCCCCGAATGGAATTAACACAGTTTCAAATGATCTGAACTGCCTAAGAATTATTTCCTCTTCTACTAATTAGATCTTATTTTTAACTAATAAATTTGGTCTGCTAACCAAACCCCCCAAACACATGACTGAAGGACTAGCCGGAGCAGTACAGCTTGGACCGGTGGCTCTTCACGTCTGCTTGCAATGAACTCTTGAGACCTGTGAAAAGCCTTCCCACACCACCAAAATGCTCACAGTTCTCAGGAGGATGCCTACTCAGTGGCACCTAGAGGGGAACAGGGCGTCTGTATATGCCATGCCTAAAGAAAAGAAAGTCATGACAAATCCGTTCGAATATGGGTAAAGGACAGAGAAAAAGGAAAGGCAGACCGAACAGCTATGCAACATACATGCTCGAAAGAAATGCTTTCTTCCATACAATTTCCTGCTGCTTAGTAAATATTAATTAGATTTTGCAATCTGGGGCCCTTTCAGGATTCAAATCAATATATTAGCTATTGGTAGTTATGAACAGACTACTTGGAATTATAAATGAAAATAAAATAATTTATTTACTGATATGATGAAGTCTGGACACCTTCAATGAAAGACAGCAATTAAGGCACACAGTACTCAAACCAAAGAGGAGGGGAGGAAAGAAGCAATATTACTGAAAAAAAGAAAAGCTATTAATTCTACTTTTTGAAAGGGGTGAACATGAAGGATAAAAAAATCCAGCATGGATTTAATGTTAGGGATCGAAGGGAGATAAGGAGATTAAGCCCGTAGCATTAGCATCAGCTGGTTCTGTGCATATGCTTCTGTGACATTTGATGTAGCTGTGCTTGTGTAACTGCACAGCAGACCCAGGCACTAAAGAGGGAAAGAAAAGCAATCAATTTATAAGCTAAGCACACCACAAACTCTGGCTCTCCAGTTTGTTCTACAGGTTAAATAAAACTAATGAGAGCTTATCAGTGCTTTGATTACATACAAGACCAAGCATCATCCTTTTCCTGGCAAAATTAACCTTTCTATCGAGGAAGTAGTCCTGCCTTAACTTACTTAAGTGTGCTGCTTTTATTTGCAACTGAATTAAAATGAGTACAAGAATATTCTTACTCGGGGGAAAGCAAGTTGTTTCAAATATTTAATTTCTGTTTATTTCTAAGTAAAAGAAGTCATAGTTAAACCAAAAAAAACCCCAACTCCTAAATAAGCACTGAACAAAAATTGCTAGAAATCCACTTTTTTCTTTTTTTTTTGCTTAAACTGGTGCAACTGTATCAGAACTAACGTGGCCAACAGGACTAGAAAAATTATTATCTCCTTATACTCGGTGCTGGCGAGGCTGCACCTTGAGTACTGTGTTCAGTTTTGGGCCCTTCAGAATAAGAAAGACATTAAGCTGCTGGAGCGTGTCCAGAGAAGGACAACAAAGCTGGTGAAGGATCTAGAACACAAGTCTTATGAGGAGCAGCTGAGGGAATGGGGCCTGTTTAGTCTGGAGAAGAGGGGGCAGAGGGGAGACCTTATCGCTTTCTACAACTGCCTGAACGGAGGTTGTAGTGAAGCGGGTTTTGGTCTCTTGTCCTAAGTAACAAGTGATAGAAGGAAAGGAAATGACCTCAGGTTGTGCCAAGGGAGGTTTAGATTGGATATTAGGAAAAATTTCTTTATCAAAAGGATTGTCAAACACTGGAACAGGCTGCCCTGAGAAGTGGTTGAGTCATCATCCCCGGAGGTATTTAAAAGATGTGCCAATGTGGTACACAGGGACATAGTTTAGTGGTGGACTTGGCAGTGTAAGGTTGAGGGTTGGCCTCCTCCAACTTAAAGGTTTTTTCCGATATAAATGATTCTATGATTCTAGTTTTGGAAACAGATAGGATTTCATTCGAGGGATTGTTGTCATGTAAAATTCTAGTGTCCTTAAGCTAACAAAATTCTTCAGAATAATTTCCTTGGAATAGGAGTTCTGCCTGAGTAATGTTTATAGGAGCAGGCTCTGGGTTTCTCTGCTGACTGTGCTAACAAGAGCGTCAGCTGTGATTTGGGTTCTTGTGATATGGAATGGATCCAAGCCGAGTTTGATTTTTTTCCAAGTCAATTATGAATTATCTGAGAACCAAAGCAGCCAAATGAAACTGCTCTGAACTTGGAAAAGAGATTAAATTCTTATATGCTCAAGAAAGAAGAGAATTTTGTTATTTTTAAGAGGTGGGAAACAAATTTGTTTTGTGATTCTGTTTATTCATAATGGGATGCTCAGATATTATGGTGAAGAAGGGTCAGTTAGATAAAGAGAAATGGAAGCAGAGATGAGGAAAATAAACCATTGAAACTTTTCACAGGCCAATTATTATGTAGATTTTCAAGTTATGTACTACAAGCATGTTCTCTTACGCAAAAAAAACTGCAACAAATCAGCACCACTCCAAAAATTGTACCTGGGCCTTGAGATATGAAAGCAGTATGGGCTTAACATAGAAGCATAAAGCAACTTCTGAGTATTTCCTAGCTCTAGTTTGCACTGTGGCATTCTGTTTTCTCGCCTCAGCTTTTACTGTCAGTACAACTGGAATAAATAATGTGTGAGGCTTAATGTTAACAGATTTGAAGCACATGCATATCTAAGATAATTTTAATCTCACCTAGCTACATCAGTAGAATGAAATGAAACAACAGATATGCCTTCATCCTATCCTTAATATCCATTCATTCTCTGCAGATATGCCACTGCAAATCAGGTGAAATATGCTATAGTACTTTCTGTTCTGAACACGGGCTGAGTGATTGAAAACTGTGTTGAGAGATCACTAGATGAATAATATCATGTCGACAATTTTTTTGCATCCACGAAGATAAAGATCCAGTTGTAGCAAGAGTTAAGCGTAACTGATGATCCATCCCAGCTGAAGGTAGTGATAAAATTTTACCTTGAATGTTTCTAATGAATTTTTTTTTGTTTTGTTCTTTCAATGGAAAAAAAAATATGAGGAAAACAAACAAATCATATTCCATCTGCAATTTCATATATGAATCCATTGCATCTATGGTATGTTCATTTTATTTCCTTCATATGATACATATAAGAAGAGTTTTATTGATCTGCCATTTATTATTCTCTCTATTTTCCTGGGAATAGATCTGCTTCTAAATCAGGCAGCTATTGCAACTGTCATCAAGTATTTAATGATTTTTTCAATCTTTGAGTCTTGAAATAATTCTGAAAAAAGATTTATGTGTCCATTAGTACAGTATTGTTTGCTCAGTGGCAAAGGTAATGTTTAAATAATGCAAGTGTGGCAGAATATTAAGAGATTGTTAGAGCTGTAATTTGTCACAAGTTAGATTACTAGAATGTTATTTCATAACACCTTATTTTTTATAATTACTCTCACACCTTTGCATATTGGGCTATGATACACAGTTTTCCCTTCATTTGTTACATAAAAAAGGTCACCAAAATTTATTATAATTTAAATTTTTGTTTTATCATCAAGAAAATATTAATTTATTTCAATATTTGCCTTCATATAACCATCTTTTCTTCTCATAAGACTTACTCGTTATTAATGGGAAAATTTCCTAACATTAAAATAAAGGCATTTTCATCTATTTGAGTAGGTTATGTTGTGTGAAATATATAGAAAATAACAGTTCAGGAAGGTTACATTAGACTAAATCACTCCTGTCCACAGTATTCTTTCACTCTTCATAATTTTTTAGCAGTTCTGCTTAACATGGGAGATTTGAGATGACTGGAGGCTTGACAATGTGACTGCCATCTACAGGAAGGTCCACAAGGAGGATCCAGGGAAATACAGGCCTGTCAGCCTGATCTCAGTACCAGCAAAGATTATGGAGCCATTCATCCCGAGTGGGTTTACCAGGCACATGCAGTACAACCAGAGGATCAGGCCCAGACAGCATGGGTTCATGAAAGGCAGGTCCTGCTTGACCAACCTGATCTCCTTCTATAACCAGGTGACTCACTTAGCGGATGAGGGAAAGGTTGTGGGTGTTATTTACCTTGACTTCCGTAAGGCCTTTGACACTGTCTCCCACAGCATTCTCCTAGAGAAGGTGACAGCTCATGGATTACACAGGTGTACTCTTCTCTGGATAAAAAACTGGCTGGGTGGCTGAGTCCAGAGAGTTGTGGTGAATGGAGCTAATTCCAGTTGGTGGCCGGTCACAAGCGGCATTCCCCAGGGTCCAGTTTTGGGGCTAGTCTTGTTTGGTATCTTCATCAATGATCTGGGTGAGGGGATTGTGTGCTCCATCAGTAAGTTTGAAGATGACACCAAGTTGGGCAGGAGTTTCAATGTGCTAAAGGGGAGGAAGGCTTTGCAGAGAGATCTGGATTGGCTGGATTGATGAGCTGGAGTCAACAGTATGAGATTTAACAACTCCAAGTGGCAAGTCCTGCGTTTTGATCACAACGACCCCATGCAATATTAGAGGCTTGGGGATGAATGACTGGAAAGCTGCCTGGTGGAAAAGGACCTGAGAGTGTTAGTCAATAGTTGGCTCAATATGAGCCAGCAGTGTGCTCAGGTGGCCAAGAAGGCCAATAGCACCCTAGCTTGTACCAGAAACAGTGTGGTCAGCAGGGCTAGAGAAGTGATCGCACTCCTCTACTTAGTGCTGTGACACCTCAAGTACTACATTTAGGTTTAGGTCCATCACTACAAGAAAGACACTGAGCTGCTGAAGCTTGCCCTGAGAAGGGCAATAAAGCTGGTTAAGGGTCTAGAGCACAAGTCTTATGAGGAGCGGCTGAGGGAACTGGAATTATTTAGTTTGAAGAAGAGGAGGCTGAGAGGAGACCTTATCGCTCTTTACAGCTACCTGAAAGGAGGCTGCAGTGAGGTGGATATTAGTCTCTTCTCCCAAGTGACGGGTGATAGGAGGAAAGGAAATGGCCTCAAGTTGCATCAGGGGAGGTTTAGACTGGATATTAGAAAAAAATTATTTACTGAAAGAGCGGTGAAGCATTGAAATAGGCTGCCCAGGGAAGCAGTGGAATCTCCATCCCTGCAGGTGTAAAAAAGCCTGTGGATGTGGCACTCTGGGACATGGTTTAATAGAAATGGTGGTGTTGGGCTGGCAGTTGGACTTAATGGTCTTAGAGGTCTTTTCCAACCTTAATAATTCTATGATTCTACAATTCTAAGTTTTATAAAACCAATCCTCAAGCAGACAAGTACCAAGCAAATGAATGTGGAGGGTTAAAAAATAGATTCAAATAGATTCAAAAAATAGATTCAAATCAAGATTTGTGGTGTTCTTCCACTGAAAATGTCCTTGGATAATGTAAATAATATTTAATAAATGAATTAAAAAGAAAAAATTGACAAAATACTGTGTACATAATATGCATATCTTTCTAAAAAAGTCTATGGCATAAGAATAAACACCTTCATACCTTGAAAAAAAATACTGATACTATTTCTAATTCATTATCATTAAACAGTCAGCAATCTATAGAGCATGAAAATGAGTGCTGTCAAAGATCGTTGTAAATGCACTTCAAATGCTGATAATGCAGTATGCAGAGGTTCTTGTTCATCACAAAATGCAGTTTATGTGGGCTATGCCCCATGGAAATTCTCTGTCTCAGCAGCTGTGAAAGTCTAGTTTGAATCAGCAACCAAAAAATCCATTTCACTGACCACAAAGAATGGGGCACAGGCTGATTTACAGCTGTTCCAGCTACATAGAGGTTTTTTCACTAATTTCTTTTAGAAATCAGTACTAAAATACAACTTCAAGGGAATAGTTAAGAAATTTGTAAAAGACTGTCTCAAAATAAACATTTTGGAATACAAGCAGTTTCTTTTGAATAACCAAAGGCTTGCACTGTCTCTGCCTCAACCCATTTGCCTATTATGGCATGAATCTCTAGAGGTTCAAAGTATTCCTGAAAGATTTCAAAGCCATGGACTAGCCATAGCAAAAACAACGAGGAGGGAGGGAGGGAAGGAAAGAAGGAGATCACAGAGAAAGAAAGGAGGAACAGAAGGGTGGATGGATGGATGGATGGATGGATGCTTTTTCATAGTTCACCAGGAAAGAACAAAAACCATGTTAATCTTGCCATTTGCTCTTAGATTTTTCAGTGGTCTTTCCTATACAGTGCCCATCTCTTTCCAAACATGGTCAATCGTTTTTGCTTCATTGTTTTCCTCTGTAAGCATAACACACCCAAACAAAGATAGTACAAGGAACCTACAGATTTTCTACATCTCTTGTTGCAGGAGTTGCTGTCTGAAGTTGTATTTCCAAATCCAAGATTTACTTTCCTTCCTTGCCAGACAGTCTTGATTACCGACTTAGAGAAATTGATTCATGAGGAAAGGTTAAGGAGCTACATACAAATAGCTTGGCTGCATGATGACTAAGACAGATGGGAACATCATAATAGGCTGCAGAATACTATTGCACTGAGAAGGAAGGGCCTCTGGGGAAAGGCATAAAACATAATCTGGCTCATTTTGAGTCCTCCAATTGTCACCAGAACCATTATGGTGAAAAGGAAAGCAGGTGGCTGCTTTACATAGTATTTTGAATTTAAACAAGCCTCAGCAGAAGCACTTTGTCAGTTACAGGTTATCATAAGAGTGCAATATTTGCCCTGCTCCTTTAGATCAAAGCTCTATCCAGCTGTGAAACCTGCCTCCTGCAATGCCATGTGATAGATGCTGTGGAGCTGAGTAAACGTGCAGCATTTCTTCCTTTGGTCTTCTCCCAGTTAACAGGAGTTTGAGGTTTTATTACAGATCAATGTGTTTAATAATTTCAAATTTAACTAAGCCTCTGTTATTCATCTATTTGTAAACCCATTAATAATTTTAACATTGGAGTGATTTTTCCCAGTTTACTTATGCGTGGAGTGCAACTGTTATCTAATCAGCAGATTGCGTGTTCTTGGCTGTTATGTTGAAAGATACAATAGTTGCCTTTCCAGTTGTACAGACCTTGAATTTAGGCTTTGTTTCACCTACCTCTTTTCCAGGCTGAACAGTCATGGTCTATGTAGCCTCTTCTCTTAAAATCTTCCCCTAAACAGCCATGTCATGCTTCCTGTTATCTTTGTTGCCTTTCTTTGTCTCTCTTTTCAAGTCAACTACGTATTTTTAAGAGCTTATATGCTGGGTGTGCACCCAGTACTTAAGATGTGAGGCTATCATAAACTGTAATCCTTTTGTTTGTGGACTTTTTGACTGCTGCTGAGCAGAGATGACATAGTCGTGTTATATTGTGACCTAGCATCTCTTTCCTGCCTAGAAGTTGTAAATCAGATGGTGTTTGAATCAGTGTGGTTGTTTTGTACCAGCTGTCTTACTTTGAAGCACTGGATGGTAAAAGTGGATTATCCTCATTCCCAGTCTAACATTTATAGATGTGCAGCATGGAGAGATAACACTTTTACTTCTCTCCCAAGTACAAGGAAAAAGATTTGTCTTTCCGCCTCCAAAGTTAGGGTTACATGGAGATGGTGGGCTTTAAAAGGGTAATTCTTGTCTTGGTCCAAGAGCCAGAGTCATGGGATTGTAAGAATTCTTATTTTCTGCATTTCTTCTCCATGTGAAACAGTTTGCTGCATTCAGGAGCAGCTGGAATGTGAGAAAGATGAACGGAAGAGTGGAGGATTTATATGAGTGAAAGAGAGGGAGAGAAGTAGTAGATTTACACCAAGGAAGATGACAACAAGGACAAGGCGAGGCAGCTCACTGCAGCAATGCTTTTGGTAAAATACCCCTGGGTTATTTTAGACTGTATAGAACACATAAAGCATTGATAGGGTTAGAAGCTATTCAGCACTAATATAAAGGCAAATTTCAATTAAACCCATGTACAGTTGCCTGAGTTTGCTAAGAGCTTTGTCAATTAGTGCACAGATCTTTCTTTTGTAATGAATATATCTTTAACCTATGGAGTAGCAAATACGATTTCTAAAATATCTTTGGTAAAGCCTCTTGAAACTGAAAGGACTGCAAGTTCCATTTATGTCGGTACCTCCTAAACAAGCAGAACCTGTAGAAGAACATGTTCTCTCTAAAAATAAATCTTTTTTGTTCAAAGATATTGGCAAGATTAGAAGAGTACAAGAATCTGAGAAAAAGTGCCTTAGTAGACACACAGAGTTTTTGCTATTCAGTAGCTGTCATAGTATATTTAAAAACTGATGTTCAAGCAATTAACATATTAATACTAACATCTCAAACTATAATTTAACTGAAGCTTTACAGCTGAGACACAATAAAGATAAGAAAATGTCAAGCACTCACTGTTCTTTATGACATGCAAAAAGGGGATGAAACTCAAACGTGTCACAGTGCTCATTTAGTCTTCGAGAGGCTTTCGAGAAAAATCTGTATTTTGATCGTAATTTCTGTAAAATAATGTCTTCCATTGTTATCTTTGTGAGCTGCAAAACCATAGCTATGTGAGAAAGGTTTTCCCTAAGTAAAACCAAAACATTGCTTAGAGTAATAATATGTAAAATTGTTTAGGAAAAGCACATTTCAAATTAAATACTACACGTAAATTATAATTTTCAACAAAATCATGACATGTATATAAGCACTCAAGCAAACAAAATAATGAGCTTACATTGATAGCATTACAGTGGACACTGTAACATTTTTAAAATTACTGACAAGTGACTCTGTAATTTTGCAAAAACTACTTTTCCCAATAAAATTCACCTTAACATTACGAGATATATTATAAATATGGATTCTGACTAAGTATTTTGGCTTCTATTTTTTAATGAAAAAGCAGTGTAAAAGAGACATTTTGTAACATAAAAAAATTATCAGCATACTGAGCATTTAGTTGCAGAGTATCAGCTACCACTTTTAACAAATTGCTTTCTCTATGTCTCTGTTTTCCTGTAGCCAAATTACAAATGAAAGCCCTGTGTTTTTCATGATATGTCATTGGATTCAGAGAAAGAGATCAACTGTAATTTAGTATGACCTTAAATTCCATGCTTTTTTCCGCTATCTGGCCTCCTGGGGCAAAAGACAAGTGTAGCATCAATTCCATCATTTCCAGATTTATCCTTTGGCTTAGAAGGAAATCTCTCTCTACACCCCTGATTGTCTTAGTATTATGATTTTGTTCTGTAACAGTGGATTAAGACACTGATGAACTTGAAATTTTAAAGAATGATTCATAAGTTTTTCTGCTGGTTTGCTCTATGGGAGCAATTATAACCTTTCCTGGTTTGTACACAGGACTGTGAAAAAACAGAAGTTCAAATACTGCATGCAGATGCTTTCCTTTTGTAGTATATTACTTTAGGCATTCCTCATTTTCAGGATTCATGGACTTTGTGATAAAAGACAAGAGCTAAATATTAATTTGTAACTTCCAGTTTAAAATCACTTATATTTTTATGCAATGCTTCAGAAGGAAGTACAGTGATGCAGCCTTCTAATTGCTGTTTTTCATGTTACTGAAACTACAATAAATGATGAAATACAAGCGATATTGGGATACCTTTGTGTATACCATATCTATTAATGGCTTAACGTTTTAAATTGTCTGTTATCTTTTAAATTCTTGCTAATTCTTTTCTGTATGATGGAATATCAGTCAATAAATGAGGTAGAAGGAATCAATTCTCCACCAAATCACCATATTGAGTATATTTAATTTCTGCTCTAGACAAAATCATGTGCTGTATTACTTTTTTACTTGTGCATCAGATTTACATTGCTCATCTTTACAACCAGTCCCTCAAAAGTGTAACCTACTTATTATCTCTCATTTGGATTAACAAAATCAAAACCTGTTTCCGCAAGCTTTACAGTTATAGCCTCTGCAATCTATGTTGGTTTTTTTGCTTGTTTGTTTGTTTTTTTAATTTTACTTATAAGTATCTTGTGCTGCCCTTTGCCCTTTTCTTGGAATGATACAGTTTTCAGACATTTAGAATATATTGGGATTTTTAAAAATTATTTTCCCCAAATCTGTCTGCAAAGCATCTTCATTGTTCTTCAGGCTCTCCTTTGCAAGTGGTGACTACCAAAGCCTACAGAAATGTTAAGCTGCTGCCAGTCTGAGGGCCCTGATTTTCCCACTGACCCTTGCACTGAAATGCTTAACCTCTTTTTAAGAAACTCAGAACTTCAGCCTGGCTGATGATGACAAATGAAAATCAGTAAGAGCAAATGTTGGTGAATATATTGGATCAGACTGAAATAGCTGAGGGGAAGTATCTTGGAGCACTGCTTTTAAAGCCAGGCTGTTGGATGTGTTAAGTTTTCAGTGAAGTCTGGGGAATTCAAAATAGAACATGCTGCTGGCATACTGACCTACAGGCTGGCCAAGCCAAATCACCCTCGAGCTCGGAGGGTCTTGTTTAATAACATGCAGGACTAACGAGCACTAGCTGTGACAAAAAATATGTCCCTAATAAAAGATGCTTTCTCTTTCTAGGATCTTCTCATGTTTAAAGACTAACACTTAAATAATGTGCCCTGTTTTCAGGGTCCACCTTTATCCCAGGCAAGGCCAGGTGGGTCCACTTTGGCTTAATGTGTGATATTTTGACTGCAGTAATTGGTTTTGCTGACACAAAAGCAGCTTAATCAGCTTCCCTTTCCTGAGATACAGACAAGCAGTTTTTCTTAAGTAAAGGGAACTTACTTGTCCATAGTTTCATGCATATTTTTTTATGAAGTGATCAAAGAAACATTTGCTAGGAACAAAAATCATTGCTGTTCACAGTAGCTAAAGGTATCCGTATGGATTTGGATTTTGGAATATTTTTGTCTCGCATCACTTGAGGTCATGTGCAGTATTCATAACCTGGAATGAAAGATTCTGACACCTATTTTGATAGTCAAGACAGAGTATATGAAGTGAGCCTGGATGGAGGTACAGTGGTGAGGTTCAGAGCCTGAGGCTACTGCTCTTGGGGAAGCTGAACAATGAATAGGACTGCAGATAGTATGATTTCAGAGTCAGTGGAAATCCAAGTCAATGTCTGGGAGGAATCCCATGTAAAATACGTTTCCATTTGACCTTCATTTGTACTTACATGCACAATGACAAATCACATGGAGCAATGCAAAAACCCTGGGAAAGGTGAGACCTTATGGGGAGGGGATTAATTTCACCCAATGCTAGCTAATCTAAAAGGTCACTATGTGACCTATGCTCATTGTCTTGGCTCGTTCTTTTCAGCAGGAAAGGCAGCGAGAGAGAGAGAACATTCTCCATAAGGTTATCTATCCTATGCACTTCAGACATCCATCTCAGGATGGAGTGGGTGAGTTGCCCTGGAGGTGCCTTTTTTTTTTTTCAGTAATTAGACTGCTATTCTAGGCAAGATGTTTAATTTCTGATTGGCTAAATCTAACTAAACCAAAGCCTGTGCTATCTGCAAAATAAATTTTGTTGTGGTTCCTATTTACACATGCATAATAATTTCTTATACCATGGATTTTGGTTATATTATTACTTATACAATATTTAAAAACCTATTCTTACACTTCTTCAATTCTTCTAATTGAAATGTTAGAGAATAAAGTAATAATATTGATTGTTAACTATATTTACCCTCTTAGCCTTCTTACGTAGTATGTTTTCATGCAGATCAAAGGTTAACAGGAGACTTGAAATATTGCAAGGTGTGGAACGAAAGAAATTTTGCTTGCAGGTGTCAAAAGATGCAGAAAGTTTATTTATAAGGGTAAAGAAAACATTGTTCTTTCTAAGCCACACATTTTTACTTCCTATCATCTTCTCCAATAGTTGCAAAGGCTCTGGAAGTCTTCAGGCAAACAATATAAAGGATACAAAGCATTAGAGCAATAGTATTCCACGGTTTGTGGGAGGTTTTTTTCTCTCAACAAAGCACATCTGTTTGTTTTTTTTTTTCCTTTTTAAATAGGTGTGATCCTCCCTTAAGTGACTGTGTTGTAGTCAGAGTGGGTTTTGCCATTAACTACAATAGGGTACAATTCTAGATAATCGTCAGAAGCAGCCTATAGGTAGGAAAGTGTCTTGTTGCAGGTAGCCCAATGTGGGATCCAACCCTATGAAATAAAATCTACTTTCCCTTGTCATGTGCTGGCATATCAAGACAGGTAAAGAGGTAAGTGATGCATACCTGGATTAGGTAGTGGAAGAGAAAAAATAACGCTATAAAGCTGGTTGATAGATGGGGTCATAGTTGGGAATGATCATGAACAACTTGTAAGGCAAATGAGCAAAGAAACAGTCAAAACCTAAATGTTAGTGGAGTTTGTGCAAAGCCTGCTTACAATCCTGTAGTATGTGCCTTCTAAAGAGTCAAGCTGTAAGCAGGCAGTCTCCGTGGAGAGGGTAGCTGTGGAATGAGCAAGCTATGGTTGGAATCCAACAAGGTGGTACTGGCAGCTTGGCTGGGGTTTCCAGGTGTTAGAAGGCTACAGGGGAAGCATCTGCCTTGACAGCCCAAAGGCAGGAGCTCTGGTTGGTCTGTAGTAAGGTACAGAGGCCTAGGCCTGCTGAATGTCTTGACAGCTGCGTCTTAAGAGACCTAGAGTCAGTGTTTGACCATATCATATCATGCAACTTATGAGCTATCTTATAACTCAAAGCTTAATTCAGCATCTGGGACTTCACAGAGCGTCTCTGAAGACTTCACTAGTGCCACAGGCATGCTACAGGTTTGGAGGGGAAAGTGGCAAAGTAGAAGCTATACCTGAACCGAGAGCATCTGTGCTCCATACTATAGAGTCCTGGACTTCTGAACTTCCAGGTCGAGGGCTCATGACCACAGTACAGGATTGGCTCCAGTCCTGTGCTCAGCTCTCTCAGACATGACTTTTTATAAGCATCCAGCTGATCCAAGAACCCAAGTTTAATTTAATTTGAAGTGCTTGGAGTACCTGCCTGTACCCTTTTCTTGATAGCAGGAAGACTGGGGAGAGAAGGGGCATCACTTGTGTCTCTGCAAGTATTTGATTTTCTCTTTGAAACAGTAGCTATAACTCTCAAAGGAGGATGGTGATTACATTCTTGGAATGTGTAAGTAATAAAACTACTCTTGTGATCAGTTAAAAATGTATAAAAAAGTACTTTCCTTTAGGAAACTGAATGTTCAAGTTTCATTTCCTCTAGAGACAAATATCAATTCAGAGGAGCAAGAGAAGATAGAAAAGAATGAACAAGGTTACTGAAAGAACATGGGGTAATTTTCATGTAACTCCAGACGTTGTTGCAAAAGCTGGAGTATCAAATATCACTGGGTGGAGAAATGGATGTGGACCAAAGGCAACCTAGAGGGAAATAAGATTGAACTAATGAAAGTTTGCTCTCAGTGGTATGTAAAGAATGTCTCCAACATTGTGCTCACTAAAATAGTGTCTCTGGGCAATGTAAGAATAATCATAGGTAGAAATTACACTTCCTTCTTAGAATCACATGAATGAGAATAAAAACTGTGGCTGAGAGAACATGATCTGTAAATTTCAGCAAGCTCTCACGCTCTTAGTAACATTTGATTATCTTCTGAGATTTCCTGACATAATGAGATTTTGGACTGAGTTAGAGGATGTCTTTATTTCCTTGAATCCTGTATAGTTGCTGATGACTATCTGATTTTCTTCCCTGTTCATGTGTGGTTTTGTGGAGGTTCTGTGTTGGAGTTGTTAAAACAATACATTTGACTACATCTCTTCTGATAGATCTATGATATACACTTCCATTGAAAGATTAAACTAAAGTTTCTTCGGGTGAAATAATCCCTGAGAATTATCCCTTCAATTTTCAAGAAAAGACCTGAGCAGTGAATGTTGTGTTTCTCTTTGGGAGAGAGAACTTGTGGGAACCACAAGGGCAGAACCAGATAGATGACATTGCGCAGGGCCATGTCCAGCCAGCTGGGTTTGGATTACCTCCAAGGATGGAGACTCCACAACCTCTCTAGAAAACTGATTCCTGTTTGATATCCCATAGTATAAGAAAGCTTTTCATTATGTTTAGATGGAATTTCCTCCATTTCCGGTTGTGTCCATCTCCTTGTCATCTCTCTGACAGAGGGCGCATTCTGTCCCATCATCCAGGTCACTAATGAAGATGTTAAACAGTGTCCCTGGGATATAACTCTACTCTGCTGCCACCTGGACTTCGTGCCACTGGTCACAATCCTTTGAGTCTGGCAGTTCAAACACAGTCAGTTCACTTCACTGTCCATTTATCTAGTCTGTAGTTCATCAATCTATGAAGTTGTTATGGGAGGTGGCGCTGTTACCAAAGTTGACATAAAAACATCCACTGCTCTCTCTTTGATTATCAAGCCAGTCATGTCATGTAGAAGGCAATCAGGCTGTTGACACATGACTTCCTTATCCTAAATCCATGTGGACTACACCCAGTCACCTTCTTATCCTTAATATAAGTTGCTCCACCATCTTCCCAGGGGTAGAGGCAAAGCTGACACACTTATAGTTCGCAAAATTCTCATTCTTGTTTTACTTGAAGATAGAAGTAGCATTTCCTTTCTTCCAGTTCTCGGGAAGCCCCTCCCAATTGCTATGATTTTCAAAGAAAATGGCCTTTTGGTGACATCTGCCAATTCCCTTGATGCTCATGGGAGCACCAGTCCCAAGGATCTCTGCATGTCCAGTTTGTTTAAATATTCCCTAAGTTGATTCTCTTACATTAAGAGCAATTTTCCCTTGCTCCAGGCTTTCCCATTGATCTCATGAACCTAGGATTCCTGAAGACTGGTCTTCCTTGAAAGGTCAAGGCAAAGAAGGCCTTGGGAACCTCCAGCTGTTTCATGTCTGTTGTCAACCTGTTCCCTGCTCCATTCAGTAGCCAAGTCATATTTTTGTCAGTCTTACTTTTGCTGCTGACATACCTGTAGAAGCTCTGCTTGCTGCATTTCACATCCCTCAACAGACTTCATTCCATTTATACTTTGGCTTTACTAGCTCCATCCCTGCATGCACAGATAGCATCTCTATTTCTCTGGCTCACCTCACACTGACTCAACCTCTCCTGCGCTTGCCTTTTATGTTCATGTTTTGTCAAGAGCTTCTCACTCATTGATGCATAGCTCCTGCTGCATTTGCTTGATTCTTCTGCTCGACAAGATGGACCAATCTTGAGCTTGGAAGAAGCAACTTTGAAAATCAACCAGCTCTTCTGGCTCACTCTTCTCCGCAGTGTCATATGCCATGGAATTCTTCTAAACAGGTACCTGAACAGGGCAGAGTCTGCTCTTCTGAACTCTAGGGTTGTGATCCTAGTTTTTCCTTTCTTTGCTCCTCTCAAGATCTTGAACTACATAGATGTTAGTGCACTTCAGAGAGACACTCAGTTCTGCTAATTTCCCAGGAAAGGCATGACAGATTCTCCCATAATCTCCCTCATAATCCTTGGAATACATCTACATGGCTAGACACAGACTGACCTGCATGCTTACCCTTTAACTTGGGGAAGAAGATAGCTGTGATTCTAGCACTTTCAGCTACATTAAAGATCTGCTTTTCTTGCACATTAATAGTACTTATTGCAATAGTAGGCATATTAGCCCATTCTAACCCACCTCTTCAGTCCATCTGTAGGCTGGCATGGGTTGAAGATTACATCCATCTTTGTGTTCACCCATGCAGACTAGATTGCTAAAAAAACCCTGAAATACACTGAAATTACAGTTTGACCAGTTGTGAACAGGAAAAATAACTTTAGCATCAACCCCATCAATTTTAGAAGTGGGTTAATAAGATATATTACTACTAAGGTACATGTTCATCATTTTGGTAAAGGAAATAGCAAAAAAACTGTATCAAATATGCTTAGATTGAAAAAAGTCAAGGTTATAGTCCCATCAGTTATTTAAATGACAGGGTAATGGGGCACCTAGTTTCAGAGACACCTGAGCAAAATGAATACACTTGAACTAAATGTAAGCTTCATGCCAAACAGTCATTTTTTCTTCCTGGACCATCCTATAGTTATTGCTGGATTAATTGCCATTAGTCATATAAGTATATTTATAAGTGTTAATGAAGACATTTTGGTAAATTATTCTTTGTCTCATCGAGTATCACTGTTGGCTATACCACTGTACTATACTCACACCCACCATAAAAGAAGTCCTGAACTTGTCTTGAATAACGTTTCACAATATCCTTTTCAGCTCTGTTCTATACACTTGTCCATTCCACTTTATCCTTCCTGACTGTATTACCATTTATTTTCATATTGCACAGATGAAATGAACTGCCTCATTTCTTTTTACAAATCATAAAGCATCTTGGTAGCACCTCTCTGCTATCTGCCAGACCTCTGTTCTGACAGATACAGTAAAACTCACCCAAACAAAAATTCTTCTTTCCTAGAAATGACAAATGATTTCATGCAAAGTTACTTGCAGTGTAATATGCTGTAACCTTTTCTGCCCATTCTGGGGAAAAAGACACCTCCCTTCCTAACAAGTCACAGGCATTTGAAATGGGAATGGGAATGTAGACAGAGACATCATTTACCGTTTTGTTTCTCGTAACTAGAAGTCCTATAAATTTCTTTCTTCCTGCCCTACAGTGGCATTTCAGAGATGTCAATATCCTGATGTTGGCAAACTGACAACAAGTAAGTGAGAGGGGATCTCAAGTCTCCATCACCAGAAAATTTGATTCCAGATGAAAGGCTACTAATATGCCTTGATAAAAAACCCCCTGTACTTCCTTGCATACAGCTTATTTTCTCTGTGTTCTTGCACTGCAATGCTGTCTAGTACAGTATCCTTGAGTCACTTTCAGCATACAAAATGTTACCTATTATGATACGTCTTCAGGTGTTACCGTCATAAATGGATAAATACATTCTAGATTGATCAAAATAATAGAATATGTATTCCCAATATTGCCTAACAAAGATTGAAGTAAACCCAATTTAAAGCTCCCTTGACTAGTTTGAGAGAAACATTTTGGAAGAATGCGGGGAAGTGTTACTACAATCACTTTTGTGCTGTGGATTCATCCTCCTCTGGTTACCTGTGAGTTCATTGTTTCCCATTTACCTTGTATACAAAGTGAAGAATCTTGATTATGGACAGTGTCAGCCCCTTGCCCTTGCAACTTGTGCTGCCTTTAAAATAGAGTGTGCTGAAAAAATCCTAAGGATCCTATAGAAATGGAGGATACAGTTGCTCTTTGGGAAATGTTCTGGAGCTTGGGGTAACCTACACAGCTTACTGGGAATTGTTAAGCAACTACCTCAACTAATATGAAAAGAAAGATTTTGTGCATCTTATAGGACAATGTATAAACTCTATTCTACTTAAGGAAGTATAAACTTGAACAAACTTTCATATAATTTTAACTTTCTTCTTCCTATTTAACAAGATAAAATCTCAATATAATGTGATTGATAAAAATTATTGTTTGTAACACAAAAGTTACAGAGGCTTAAGTTTGCTATAAACTGAATATTTTGTCAATGGATATGGAAAACATATTCTTTAAAATCACTTGCTGTTAGGGTTAACTGCTCTGGTCAGTGATTTTTATGCTCATATCATATCACCGTTAAGAGGGAAATAGTATCTTTTTACTCCCAAAGTATAGAAGCAAAAGGCAAAAGAAGCATAGATATTGGTGATTTTCAAAAGATAAATCAAGGACTACTCATGATTAATGGAATAATTGCTGATAGTCTGCAGAGAGTTATCTGGTTATCACGTCTCCTTTTTTCTAAGTGATCTGCTTCATGACAAGATAGGTGAAACCTGTAAGTATAAATATTGTAGTAGTATTTTTCTATACAGCCCATTGATCTAATTAGTATGCAGATGTTATGTAAGTAGAGAGAGAAGAGAGAAGGACAATGTTTTCACATGTGAGAGTGTAGGAATTAATGGCTGACAAATACTTACAGATAGGCACCATTAAAAAAGCACAACAGCTCACCTTTAGAATGCATCCTAGAACCTGGCATCATTGACAAATCTGGTTTTGCAGCTTTTTTTTTTTTATCCACAAGACTGTGGATTTTCAGGGAACTTGCCATTTACTGTGTGTCAGGAAGCATTTCTTGGGCTCTCAGCCTACCTTTTTTTTCCTGTTCTAAAAATCTCTTCACCCTTTTTCTAGAGCCCTTTCATGCCTTCCTCCTTGTGAGTACTTGAATTCTTCAGGTTCCTTCAGATGATCACGACCTCTGACCAACATATACCTATAATTTGTAGTTTTAAACCACTCTTGGTTGCTGAAGAAGGATATTTCACTGCATCCTTTTGAGGAAGATTTTTTGAGATTAATCAAGAATGGTTTGTGTTGGAAGGGCCCATGAAGGTCATCTAGTCCAAACCCCCTGCAATTAACAGGAACAACTTCTAATAGATCAGATTGCTTAGAGCCCCATCCAACCTGCCCTTGAACTTTTCTAGGGATGGGGCATCTACCACCTGTCTGGACAACCTGTTCCAGTGTTTCATCGCCCTCAGTGTAAAAAATTTCTTCTTAACATCTAGTCTAAACCTCCTCTCTTTTAGTTTAAAACCATTACCTCTTGTCCTATTACTAAAGGCCCTGCTAAAAAGTTTTTTCTGATCTTTCTTATAAGCCCCCTTTAAGCACTGAAAGGCTGCAATAAGGTCTCCTTGGAGTCTTCTCTCCTCCAAGCTGAAAAACCCCAGCTCTCTCAAACTCTCTTCACAGAGGAAGTGTTCCAGGCCTTTGATCATTTTAGTGGCCATTCCAACAGGTCCATGTCTTTCCTGAGCTGAGGGCTCCAGAGAGGGACACAGTATACTAGGTGTTTCCAAGGAAAGGTCATTTTTTGCACAGAGGAAGAGGCTAACTACTCCTTGTGCCTTTGAAATCCTTCTGCTCAGTTTTCCATCTACTTCTGTAATCTAGCTGTGTTAAAGGACACCTACAAGAGTCAAGTGTCAGCTTGAGACTGGCTAGCAGGAGAAACATCTAAATGGAAAAGCGCAGTTTCACGATTAAACCTAAGTCTCTCTTTTTGCAATGTCTCCTTCATTTCCCTTTCTATAATTCTGTCTGTATTATTCTGACAAGGACTTCTGTAAACTCCCAAGATGCCAACCTGGAGCTGACAAGAATGGTGGCAAAAGTACCTAAAGCACAAATTCTTTTGACAGCCTAACAGGAGTCTGTCATCTGCTGGAATCACGTTCCATTTTTCCCTTGTGCATTTCTTCTGCTCTGCCCTCTGCACACACCTCAGAGACAGCCTGAGGGTGTCAGGCATAATTCTGCAAAGACTTGGAAAAGGCAAAGAAAATGCCAAGTGTCAAGTCTAGCCCACGACCTCCCTCTACTATATAAACTGAAAAAGAAATCGTGGGAAAGTGGCCTGTTAACTCCTTAAGTCTTGATAGGTTTAACTGGTTTCCAGTGTCTACACTGGAGAGATACCAGTGTTTAGGATATGATGCAGTGTCCACTGAAATCAGTTAGACTCTTTATACTGCCTTCAGTGGGCTAAAGGTTGACCCTGGTTTCCACTGTGAGAGTTCTGTATATCACTAACATACTGATGCACATTTGCAAAGCATCTGATATAGAAAACCTTGTTCCCCTAGCAAGTAAAAATGAGGCAACAAGAGACATTTTGAAGTTTTGCATTAGAAACATAAGTTCGGTAAAGCTGGTCAGAAGCACATGAGCTCATGTGTGCTGTTATATAACAGTAAAAGAAGCTTTTTGCAGTTACTGCTGATGTAATTTCTACTGTTACGCTTTATGTAGTTCTTCTGAAGAAAATATTTGCAACACTAGCCCTGATAATTCAGTTATGTTGCCAATTAAGTCCAAAGAGTAATATTCAAAGGAAACACAGATAAGCGCACTGTGAAAAAGGAGTTAACTATGCAAAGACAAACCACTGACTTTGATAAAAACTAAATCAAATTGCAGCATTTAGTTAATACATCCCTTCGAATTGTGCCATTCTGAGTGGTTCTTGTTTTAAAATGAAGACTTTCTACTTCAGAAAGGGAGAGATGATATTCTGCAACTATATCCACTCGGTTCCATGTTCCTATCATGGTTACTTTGTCTTCACTGCCATTTGCTATAAGTGTTGATATAGATATGTCAGCTATCTACACAGATACCTTATAGAGACAAAACAAGCAAAATAGCAGATGCTAACAAACAAACTGATGATAAATATTCAGTTCTTAATGTGAACATTGTGTTAAATTAACTCATGTTATTTCGCCTTACACATCATCAGTAGTTGGACCTTGCATGGGAAGGAGTTGTAGTACAAAATACGATGTTCCACAGGTTTGAAAGGTCAGGTTTAATTTTCCAAACATCTGTAAGTTTATTTTCAACACTTCAATGGCAAATAAAATTCACTTGAACAAACTTGTCATATAAATAACTTGCAGTACTGTAGATATGAATTCAGAGTAAAACATAGTCCCGACTGGCTAAAACGAGCTAACACACCCTGGCAGTCAGAAGCAGTCGGCTGGAGTGGCCACAGCATTCTTAAATGATTTCCTAACTAACGAATATCAGGCACACATTTTCAGTGGGAATAACGTGATGTGCCTAATGTTATTAAATAGTTTCATATTTAGAATTGTAGAATATTTAATAGCTTAATAGTTTATGCCTATGCAGGTAACTGTACAAAGGAGGAAGGAGAGCAGTGAGTCAGATTCTCTGCAAAAGTCTTGACAGCAGCTCTCACGAAATAACTGGTGACTTTGGAAAGGAGAAATTTGCAGTAGTACTTGGCTTTTGTGCAGCCTGAATGCAACTGTCACAACCCACTCAGGCTGATGCTCAGGGACTCTGGGAGACAGGACACTTCCTTGCGGCTGCTGACTCCAGCATAGGTGAGTTCCTCACAACTCCTGACTTCAGTATAATTATTACAGTCATGACAATTCTCATAAGCTGGCAGTCCTCTTGCATGGCATAGTGGACTTGATGTGAGAGATGCTGCCAAGAAGGGAATGAGGCCAGCAAATGCCAGGACTTTCTTGTTTTCCTAATCCAGCATTCACTGCCCTTTGCAGTTGGTAGTTACAATGCTTATTATATTGATATACAGAGGAAAGAAATTGAATTTAAATGACCGCGGAAATAGAGCTGACCCATTTTTTCTATCCTAACGTAACTTACACTATAATATTGTCTCATGCATTAGCCTTTTTTTTTCTTTTCCATTTTCCTTTTTTCATTATTTTCATTTTCCTTCACTTTCACTCCTTTCCTGAGCCAGCTGGTTAAAAAAAAGGGGGGGGGGAGGGATGAATGTGGTGAGAGACAGAGACATAGAAAATAAAGAAGTACAGGATAAAAATATGGGAAACAATAAGAGGAACTATGAAACAAGAAAGAATCACATTTCAAAATCAACTCTCTGATAAAAAGCACAAAAGAAACTATTACAAAAAAATACAAATATTGCCTATTTTTAAACCAGCAGATCACAAATAACAGAAAAAAATATTGACTTATTTTTCAAGTTCCCCATCTCCATCTTTAGTACAATTTGATTGAAGAATGGACATTGCTTTTTGACCAGGAAATTTGTTTAGATATTCAAAATTCCAAAAAAGAACAAAAATGCTGGTGGATAGAACAAGATTTCTTCCCCTTGTGCTTTGTCTGGCTAATGAAGGAATAATTTTCAGTGCTGTCTGCCATTTATTATCTTAGACCTTCAGCTAATGAAGCTGATCTTCCCTTGTGTCAGTTTTCAACAAAGACGTGTTGGATTGTCTTTAGTCTGTATTTATGCCCAAACAGAACATATTGAGTTTCCTTACATTCAATTTGAAGTAGGCCTGTGAAATAGATGGGGAAAATATGTAACTTAAATAAGAAATTTTTGGCTTGATTCTTATCTCTTACAACTATAAACCAAGGATAATTCTTCTAAGGTTACTGGGGTTACATGAATGTAAATGCAAATAAGAGAAGGAAGTGCTTGCTCCTGTTAACCGTTTGTGACTTTTTCTAAGTAAGGCTTTAGTAAGATAATCATGAGCAGTGATAAATCCTTAACAGATACCTATTGTTCACAGTCAAATGGCCTTTTAGGTCAGCTGTCGAATTACCATGACTTACTAAGCAGCAGCATCTCTTCCATTCAGTGCCTGGTGTTGAGTGGTATGTTCCTGACAAGCAGAAGAAAATCCAATTATCTATTTTTCTTTCTTTCTTCTTCAGGAAATGTTTCCATTTTTAATATGGTATCTGGCCATACAATATAGATGTTGGTGGGGTGTCTTTATGAGAATTATATTTTTGTAACTATTTTTCATAACGGTTGTGAACAACAGAACCAATTTGCCGCTGCAGCTATCTGAAGAAAACAGTATTAAATCTGTGCCTGGACAGACTGTACGATAATGTTGTGACAAAGTCATAGAAAATATGCCATTGCATTTCTTGTTCCTTTTGGACCAGGCAGCTTGTCTTAGGAGGGCTGCTGTGAACTGAATGACACTAAATGGGAACTACTTGTCATAAAATGATTGTCTATCTGAAGAGTAAACTATTACATGCCTTTCACAACTCTTCTGAAGCCAGTTTCCAAAAACCCTTCAGAACCAGACAAATGGACATAGAGCTTTGAGTTATAAAAGACATTCACCTCCCAAGAGTATGGGAATTTGTGTGTCACTCTATATACACACTCCATATCACACTATACAAAAGTGCATCTCAGACTGTTTCAGAGGATAAAACATTTTTCATAAAAGCAGATCCCAAACTCACCTCAGTGGTGTCCACATAGTGGGTTGTTTTGGTTGGGTTTTTTTTTTTGCTTATATGTATGTAATAGCATTAGGGTGTGGATGGGTTTCATGGCTTTTTGTGTTGTTTTTGCCATTGCTTCTTGGTAGAAACAAACTCGGCAGGTAGAAACTTGTTCAACACTGCACATATATCTCACCCAATCTTGGAAGCCTAGAAATACTTCTGAATCACTCATTTTTGATACAGACTCAGTTTACTTTTGTGGCTATTTCCAGGGTAAAGTGCAGGAGAATTTGGCTGGATTCTTGCTATTTTAACAGCCAGTGTCATTTTTCCGTTCTTTATAAATCATAATAAATGTGACTTGGAGGACTTTTGAATCTCAACAACTAGATCTTGTGTGGCAGAATAAATAGTGCCCTGAGAATATATTTCTCTGTCTTCAAATATCACAGGAACCCTTTGACCTTTAAATGTAAACTTTTAAATTTGCAGGAAGAGGTTTAGCCAAAAGATTCTCATTAACATTTATGGCAGTCAAGAAGATGAATCCTTTTCTTCTGAACTAAAATTTACCTCTATGCCACAGACTATGAAGCTGTATGATGAAAGTCAGAGGAATTGCTAATGCCAAATGTGCTTTCAGAACTCATATTGCAAAGTTCTCTCACAACAGGCTCAGGCATATCCTGGATTTGTTTTGTGGAGTCCTGATGATTTAAAACTTGATGATATTCTACCTTGAGATGTTCAAGATTTACTTGTGCTTCTACGGTGCTGGAATATAAAATGACTTTGACAGATTATTGACAGATAATCAGAGTGATTTTTTACAAGATACAATTCTCTTGAAAGCAGTGAACATGTGGAATTATGTCTGCTGCTTTGCAGGTAGCATTTTATATACATTCATCTGCATTTTCTATGAACTTCTGACAAAATTTTCAAACTTTTGGGACACATTTATTTCGTCTGATGATTCAGGTTCTGACTTTCTCTGAATTTTACCCGTTCCTTGGCAGTAGGTTTCTTAGTCAGCACTGAGGTATATCATTAATTCTTTTTGTTTCACTGATAACAGTGAGGCAGTTAACCTTTTTGTTAACATTATGCTTTATAGATTCATATATTGTTAAGGCCAGGGTGACTGCTGTGTTTGTCTAAGCTGATCTCCTCTGTTGTAAGAAGTATTCTTACTTACAGAAGTTTGAGAATTGAGTGAATTCCCTTACTTCTCTCAAAGGCAGTATGAAAACTCCTCCTGAATTTGTGGATTCGGACTTCATGTCTGCATGACATTTTCCTTGAACTGATATTTAAAAACAATTCATTCCACATTTGGTGTTATCATCTCAGCAAGAAAATTCACTGAAATAAGTAGAGAGGTAAAGGTCAAAAGAGAATGCCTGTGTTCAAAAGAACGTACAGAGGTGGAAAAGGGGTTTGAGGCCATTTTTGGCTATACAAGAGACTGGCCTAACATAGATCATAATTTATTTTTATTTACAGGACGTACTGGGTGAGGATTCAGGTCCTTTCTAGGCTCTGTTGGTAAACTCGATGAGACTGAAAGAGAAGAAAGCAAGTTACCGTCACTATTATGAGTGTAAAAAAGGCTTGGTAAGAAGAATTCTACTGAGCTCTGGCCACACCAAGGTGTTACTTCTTGATTCAATTTTTTTCCTATAATTCCAACTCGATGACAGGTAAATGAACTCATGATTTCTTCCTTCAGCTCAGAATATTCTCAGTCCTCTGATATTCTCAGCTGTTTGAAAGGGTATCTCTTCTGCCCAGTGGGCTCTTGGTCACCAAGAACAACTGCAGCACATGTTGGGTTTTCTCCTTAACTTGGTTAGGGTCAACAAGCAGATTTTACTTTGCTTCTGCAAACAATTCTGTGTGCCTTAGTGCATGTCTTAGCTCTTTTCTTTTGCATCTGTCTTCTGTGTGATGTCATTGTGGAGGAAGAATTTTAGACATGCAACCTTATGACTCTTCGGTGGTTGTTTAGCAATCTAGTGTGAATCAAACAGTAGCTGGAAAAATATCAGGGAAGTTTACGAAAAGCGTTCAACAGACATCTTATTTTGCACTTTTCCTTCTTTGACTTTCTCAGTGATAGAAGGACCTAAGACTTAGACAGGCAAAACTCAAAGCAGTTGCCTGCCTCTCTGATTAATAGGGTAGGTGTCCTTTTCACTGCCTACCATATCATAGCTCCCCAAATGGTGCAACAGCCAAAAGACAGCTAAATGTTTAAGCTGGACTGAAACTAAACATATAATCCTACACTTTTGCCATTTAGTTGGATTTAATTTGTTATTCAAAAGGCAGGTGTCCAGCATCATGTAAGAGTCACTGAGATACCAATGACAGCTGCAAAGGGTTGGCAGATGGAACACAAGAATTACAGGTGACTCATGCCTTTCGGAGCAACAGCTGAAGATAAAGTGCAATTACTGAAGGCATTTCAAAAGACTCTATATGCCTGTGCTTTGGCAACTGAATTTAATCCTAAGTGACTGAGTGAATTTTAAACTTAGCATTTTTAAGATACTAAAATCAAATCACCCACTGCAGTGGCAGAATAAACTTCATTTCCAAAATCAAATGTGTGCACATTTGTTAATGTTGAGCTGTTTCCGTCATTGCTTTCAAAGAAAACTGAATTTCTGTTGCTTACTACTATTACTGCCTGTAAAATACTGTGACAAGCTCTCCATGTGCATAAGTTTAGAAAATAAGACCACCTTTCTGCCCATTCTGGTTTAACGACTTTCAATGGCTCCATTTATTTTGTTAGAGCGTAAGCCAATTTTGCCACTCAATAGCTTTTGGATGCAATCTGTTTTTGACTTAGTAAATAGATGAAGCTCTCACACAGCCTTAGTTCTTTAATTGAAAAAAGGGCTAGAGACAAACTTAAGAGGCAGCAAGCTTTTTCATGCTTCACGATATTCTCCAGAAAGAAAATCACAAAATACATAGATGATGTGCTAACTTTTCAAAGAAAGGAGAAAACTGGAAAATCCTAATGAAATTATATCACCAAATGTAGCCCATGTTAGTTACATTATCTTACCACATAAGTATTTGTGCTATGATGCAGTACAAGTACATTTTGCTGAACCAGCTGAAAATGCTGCCTTAGCAGAATAGGCTGACTTTAGCTTTATTCAATTGCTTTGCTTTCAGGCGATTTCTGATACTTCAAAGTGACTGATGGAATCAAGCCAAATTCACAAACTCAGTCATTCAAAAAGACATAAATTATGACCTTTAAGATCAGAATGAATATTTCTAAGAAAATTTCAGGAAAGTACTATGTAGTTATGATAGGTGAAAATAATTGACTTTTACAGAGAGCAGGTGGGTTTATGGCTGCCATGTATGGCAGGTGACGTGAATGTTCATGAAGGATTCACCTGTAGGTCCTTTCAAGTAATCTGCTGATCAAAGGCTGTACCCCAGTCAACGATGAAAGATTATTGTGTCTAGATGTGGGGATCAAATACTGCCAGAAACGATGGGGTGATATTGTAGGATTAGTATCAGAAAATGTATACAGCTTGCAACTTGTGGAGTCACATATATCATTACTGCTGTGGGCATGATTTGAATTTGCCTACAGAACATCACGAATAATGCCGTACTAAAAACTACCTATCGAAGTGTTTATGAAACCACGTATCATGAGAAAAGTATCCTAAAGGAGACACTATGTTAAAAAGAAAAAATCCTATGAGTCTTAAGAAGAAATATGATGTGGTACATACTACTATATCTAGAGATAAAAGGCGTGATGCTGTGTGTGCCAGAAGATATCCAAGTCATACAACAAATAAAACAGACTTCCAGTGAAGAAGTATAGAGATTACCTGACCATGTGGACAAAGTAAGAGATAAAAAATACAATAAAGAAATACCAGGAAACAAGAGCTTGAAGACAGGATATAATAGTTCAAATAGGAAGTGGTTACTTGGTACAAAATGAGCTCTAAACACAATAAATAGTTAGAAAGACACAGAGACAGATAGAAAGATAAATCACAGAGAGTAATAAGACAAAAAAAACTTTGCAAAGGCTGGATTTTCAGTAACAGAAGACCATTTTTTATGAAACAAAGCACTGCAGTCTTTCCAGTCAGATGAAAGCTGCAACTTATTCTAAGAGCAAATCCACAGAGAGATTTTAAAGCTGGAGATACTGAGGTTTTCAAAAAACACTCTTAAAAAGATGAAAATGCATCCCAAGATTTGGCAAAGGAAGAACCTTCACAGCAGTAAACCTATTCTATACCATCTCTCTCATCAGGGTTTGAAGAAAATAGCTGATATTAGCTTCAATCATGCTCAGCTTCGTGAGCTGTAAACTGAATGAGGCTTACTGAAGTCACAAGCACATTTGTTGTGTGTGCAAAAATCCAACATTACCTGATTTCCAGTACTGTGAAGTTATCACTGGTGTAGGTAATGCCAGTACCATAAAATAGCTAAGATCTGCCATTCTATAATGTATCCAAATGTGGCTTCCATGCATCTGCTGCATATGATGGTATGTGTTCAAGGACAAACCGATTCACCTTCTACTTACATATATAAGTTTGGATATCAACTTGAAGAAAGCCAAGGCATGGATCATCACTGGGAGCTTTTCAGACTTACGTGTCTTTCTCATACTTCATTAAAAATGATTTAATGAATAATTTTGTTCCATGACTGCATTCATCCATTTTTAATAAAATGAGCATTTATTCCAAACTTAGCATTCTTCAGCATTCTGAATTAATTCTATACTGAAATTTTAGAATGTTTAATGTTCTAACTCATCATTTGACTAAGCTTACTGAAATTGTTGGCTCAGTTATGAATTCATTATCTTTTATTTCCTACATTATCTCTGATATGTAAATTTTTACAGCAGTGAAATATGTCTGACTGCTTTGCTCACAGTTAATGCAGTATTAATATAACAATGAACTTCATTGCATTTCTAGATACCTTTTTACTCACTCTAAATTAATATTTGAACTTGCTTGATAGAGTCTTGCAATTGCCTAAGTTTGGTGTTGGATTTTTTCTTTTTTCTAAATTAAAAGAGCTGTTAAGATATTAGGCTGGGTGAAACACATTTTGTGTATTATCTGTTTGTGAGATGCTGTCTTTTCTAAATCATAGGTTAATTATTTCACCTCTGGAAGACTGGCTTTTCTAACAATAAAAATGGCATGTAAAGACCTCATGTAGATAAAAGAGGAAAGCCCATCAAAATACTGTCCCCACAATGATAACTGTCTGCTCACACCACCCCTTCAAACTGTCCATCTGAAGTATTTTAAATGCCAAAGATTGAGAGAACAGAGGTTGCGCAGCCAAAAAAAGAAGAGAGATTTTACCTGAGACTCCATACCAGTTTCCAAATAAAGAAATAAATTATTCTGTCAGTCTACAGTAGATAAAATAAAAAACAATGGGCTAAATTGCAGCAAGTGATACATAGGCCATATATTGGGAAAAACATACTGTGTGGATACTGAAGCTCCAGGGCAGATTGCCTAGAGAAGCTGTGGAATATCTGCAGCTGGAGGTTTTTAAATACCACTCAGACAAACATCTATCAGGACTGGGGACAGATAAACTAGGTAAAATTTCTTAAAACCCCTTCCAGTTTTATTTTTTATGATTCTGTGAGTAGTCATGTCTTGCTGAAATATTTCTGTGATTAGGGTCGATGCTATCCCTTGTCTAGTGTAAGGCTATTTATCCTTATGTTGTTAGATGTCTACGATGATGAATAAAAGAGATGAGTAGTTTGCTTTCAGAAGGCAGTTTTTCAGCTGGTCAGCATCTGAAGTTGCAGACAGACTTCCAACAGAGCTCAATTCTACAGGTTCCCTTGTTTCAGATATAATGGGACTTCCTAGGTCAAGCATCCTGAGATTTTCTACAAACACACTTCAGTAAAGATCGCCATCATGCTCTGACACACAACTGCATTCCTATAACTCATCTCATTATAGAATGACATCTGAGGTGAATCCTCGACCTCATGTGGTTTCCACTTGGGTTTAAACTGAGAAGTTTTCCCAGTCACTTGTTGTCAATGACTGACTTCAAAGACTGATTCAGTTGAAGAAAGTATCTCCGGAGTCCAGAAGCCTCACACTGACTGATACTGTCCCTTAGGCCTCTATGTTAAGTAGTCACCATAAAGGCGCACTCTGAAGCTGGTACGATTCTTGTTCTGACACCCTGCAGTTGTTCTTATGCTCTTAAAATATTTGAATGAAGTTTCTAAATCAATTCTGAAAATGGGACCTAGACTTTGAATTTAGCTGCTTTTGATTTACATATCCTTTAGGTGCTTTTGAAAAGGTTATATTTAGCCCTTTTCAAAATCTTCAACGATGCGCTTAACTATATGTACTTACATAAACACTGTTGAAGATGAATGGGTGCTAGCATATATTCCTGGTTATATGTACTTTCAAACATGTTTCTCACCTCTTTAGCTATATCACAGCTAAATAAGACAAACTCTCTCAGAAATTTGATCTTATATGCACAGCTGTCCTGAAGGAATATCCAGAGGATCCTGAGGATGATGTAACTGTAAGTCAAAGACAACAGCAAGAACTGTCTAGAGTCTTAAATGACTCCACAGAAAGTGAGGTTCCAACACTGGTCTTAATACTTTCCTTATCCTTATTTTATTTAGTTTTATTCCTGTATTCCATTTTTGTTCCTGAATGTCAATTAGCATCTCTGATATCAAACACCTACACCAATACCTTTGTGTCTTATTTGTGTTTTATTTGTATTTCAAATCAAGTAACTAACTGTAGTGCTTATAGAATTGCAGGGCACTTGGATATTAATTGTATGAAGTTCAGGCAAAAGTGACTATAAAAGCATCACAGAAAAATAATAGTTTGTAAGTGCAAGTGAAAAGATGCTGAGATTTACATAATGGATTTAGTCAAACACCCCTACTGTTTTATACAGTTAAAAGTGCATGTGCACAATAAATAAATTACACTGTGCCATCAGTATGTTGCATCTAACTGCATTAGTGGCTCTATTTTTCCTCTCGTGACTTAGGTGGGATGACATATTGGAAAACACATATTTCTTCATTACACTATTTAAAGGGTTTGATAAATCTGCTCATAGATAAGAGAAACATTTTTTATTGTTCCTGCCAAGTTATGTATATTTAGAACAAATATTTCATGTGTTTACAAGCGAGAACTCAAACTATTGAAAAAATGTTATCATCATAATAAGGCCCATCGGTGACTCAGGTAGAACATGGCCAAAATCTTGTTCTTTGATCTGTTCTGCCTTCAGGCTACCTTGCCCTGTGCGCTTTTCGTAGCACCCACCTTCTAAATCCATTCAGTTTACATGGCCATTTCCTGACCTATCTCCTTCACAATGACGGCATTTTGATCTCTATTTCAACAATTCATAGCAAAAAGATTTTCTTGAAATGATGTTAATATCCAGTGAATTTCATTTTAATGTGGCAAAGTATCGGTTAGAAATTGTTAAATTATTAAATCCATTTTTATGGAGACTGAACCTTACTTTGAAAAGGAAGCACACAGAAACTGGATTGGTTTTGATGAAATTAATTAATACATTTGGTTTCCAGATTTTTTTATCCTCTTCCTCCACATTTTTCCCTGTGTTTTTTTCTGTGGTTTTTTTTTCATTTAAAAAGGATAAGAAGAGGAATGGTCAAAAATGAGGAAATCCAAAAGCCAGAAAAATACCGAACGTTTCAGATACAATTAATTGCATTTTTTTTCTTTTTCTTTTAAATAAGAATCTTTAGAATCTTTTCTATAGTTTCAAAATCACTAATATTTTAATTTTGGCTAGCTCGCTTCTTTTCTATGTTCAGTGCATCTGTGTAGTGGAATAGATGAGAAAATCTATATATGTGTATATTTCCATTTGCAAAAGAAAAACAAAGCAAATTAAGAAATGTGTTACTGGAGGTCATGACAAGATATATTATGGAGTTGATTTTGCAAGACACTGAATGCCTGCAGCTCACCCTGTATTGAGTGAATTTAAGGCACTTGTCATATGACCTACTCTTTTATTAGCTTAGTTGCAGCGTAAAAGGCAGAACAGTAGCATCAGAAATGGAAAATAATGGCAGGAAAAGTCTGGTTGTTGATTCCCTAGGGGTGATGGAAACAACTATTCTCAAAGGGTCTTTGCTGAGGAATACAGAAGTAATAGAGAGGAAGATTGAAAGAGCAAAGGAAAACAGATTTAAGAATAACAGAAAATAACTTAAAAAAAAGCACAAACTACTTCTGAAGCAATAACTGCTCTAAGAAAAAGTTATCAACACATATGAATCACACCTATGTAAGAGGGCTAATTTAAAGGCATTTTATCAGACAAAGAGAACCAAGCACTCTAGAGAGTGATTCAGTCCTTAGGCAGACTGCATATCTTTGTCTCTTGAGAGGCATCTCAAAGTATAGAATGAAATTCAGATGGAATAAAGCTGGGCCATGATAACTGGGCACTATCAAAGTGGTCCTTCCAACAGTTTCTGCCTTAAACTATGACACTGGAAGTCTGGTACCCAGCTCAGTAAGGACTGGTGATTGTGTTTGCCTGTCCAGCCATCCTACTGCAGATATTTTGAGATCAGGCTGCTTTGAAGAAATAGGTAAAACTTGACCCTTATTTGGCACAAAGAAAGGGTCTGGTGAAGAACTGAAAAAACCAGCCCCACAAAAACAAAAACTCCCTTTAGCCTTCCTAAACAACGGTGATTTTGCCACCTGACAACTGCTTGTTGCATAGACCTGTGCTCTGAACAAGCTCGTTGCTGAGGGCTCCCTCCTGCTGCCGAGGTCATCTGTTTCATCCCATGATGGCCTGCAGAAAATGCAGGATTTCATTTAAATGTTTTTATGAGTATCTTTATTTGCCTGAGAACACACACTCTAATTCCCGCTGGTGTATTCCCCATATATACTATCTATACGGCTCAGTGATCTCAGTGCCTTTTCAATAATTCAGGCTATGTGCTCTGGCTATGTCATCTTGGGAAAGAAGCCCAACGCAGTATGCAAGAGCTGTGCTGGAAGGAGGAGGAGGAGGTACACGTTACGGGTTTCCCCGTGTTTGCCCTCTCTTTCCCCTAAGCATCATTTTCAGCTGCATTTGCATCGGAAAGGTCCAGTCCCTCAGACAAAGGTCAAATGTTCTTCAGCAGGAACTTTTTCCTGAAAGCAGGTTGCAGAATCAAACTTTCCTAAATGAAAAATGACATCTTTCCTCACCGAAATATTCAATATACAGCAGCAGGATATTTTTGCCCTCTGCAATATAATGCAACTTCAGACACACCGCCTCTGCTACGAGGCCAAAAAAAAAAGGTTGCTTTATTTTATTCCCAGGTTTTTACATGAAGAAATTCAGTCAAAAGAGAGGGCTGCAGGAAAAGACAAGCCTCGATGAACAACGACCCCGAGATCCACACGGCTCCTTGCTGCGACTCCCGCGGGACGCTCCGCGGGGGGTCACACGCAGACCGAGCCTCCCCCGCCCCCCCTGCCTCCCCATCCCTAGGGCAACCACCATCTTGTTCCGCGCGGCTCTCCGCACCATCCCCCTCCTCCCCCCCGCGCGGAGATCGGCGGTGCGGCTGCATCTCCCCCTCCCAGCCCCGCTCCCCCCGCGGGTGCGGTTCCCGCCCGGCGGCGTGTGCTGCGCGGGGCAGGTGGTGCGGGGCGCCCGGGCGGGTGCGCGCCTGGGCGTGTGCGCGCTGCTCTGTGTCTGTGTGTGTGTGTGTGTGTGTGCAAGGCGGGGCCGCGCAGCAGGCAGCCCCGCGCCGGCTGGTGCCATCTGGAAGCCGGGGCGTGGAGGAGCGGAGGAGGGCGCAGGGAGGGGGACGAGCATCCTTCAAGGCCGAGGCTCCGTTTGTCTTTCCGGCGAGCGGGAGGCTCTTCGGCACCGGTACCGGCGAAGCACCTGCGGATCGGCTTCCCTCCTCCTCGCTGGTGTTTTTTTTTGTTGTTTGTCTTAGTGGTGTTTATTTTTTTATTATTATTTTAATTTTTTTTTTAACCCTCCCTCAAATCCAGGGAGACGCTTCTGAAGCGGGGCGAGCGCTGTTCTTACGTAAATGGTGCTGCTCCGGGGAGGGCAAGCCCCCTGCCAGCCCCGGGCCGGGGGAGCATCCTTGGATACCACTCGCCCTGCCTAGCGGCCGCTGTATCCCAACCCAAGATCCACACCGGCACCGGCGGGGACGGGCGGCAGCCCCGCAGCCCCGCAGCTCTGTTCCCGGCGGGTTTCGGCGGCTCCGCGGAGCGGCTGCGGGGATGATGCGGCGCTTCGGACCCCGCGGCGGGGAGGGCGCTAGGTCCGAGAGATAACGCGCCTCCGCCAGCAGCCTGGGGCAGTCTCGGTGCCAGCCGCCCACCCCGGGACCTGGCTGCTTGGGAACCGCCCGCTTCTCGGCTGCCGGAGAGCGGCAGGGAGAGGCCCGGAGGGGCGAGGGAGCGGCGGGTGGCGGGCGGCCGTGCCGGGGCACCCCGCCTCCGGGGGGCTGAGGAGCGCAGGCAGCAGAGGCGAGGAGGAGGAGGGCAGCACCATGACTCATTTGCAGGCAGGTCTCTCCCCGGAGACTCTGGAGAAAGCCCGGCTGGAGCTGAATGAGAACCCCGACACTTTGCACCAGGACATCCAGGAGGTGCGGGACATGGTCATCACCCGGCCGGACATCGGCTTCCTCCGCACCGACGATGCCTTCATCCTGCGGTTCCTGCGGGCCAGGAAGTTTCAGCACTTCGAGGCGTTTCGCCTCCTGGCCCAGTACTTTGAATATCGCCAGCAGAACCTGGACATGTTCAAGAGCTTCAAGGCCACAGACCCGGGCATCAAGCAGGCGCTGAAGGATGGCTTCCCCGGCGGGCTGGCCAACCTGGACCACTATGGCAGGAAGATCCTCGTACTTTTTGCTGCCAACTGGGACCAGAGCAGGTAAGTGCCTTAACCCCTACTTTTCTCGAGCAATGTGTGGGAAAAGCTGTGCCAAAGAGGATGAGTGGGCAGCAGGGACACACCCAGCTCTGCCCACAGGGGGTTGGGCAGCAGCCTGGAAGGCAGAGGAAGAACAGAAAGAAGAAATGTATTTTGTGGCTTAGGGCCTTTTCAGCCTTCTCAACCTTTAGGCTCCGAAATTTGGGAGAGAAGTAGGAACTGCTTGGGTGCTTTTCTCAACAGGCTGATACTAGGTTTACACCCTCCTGCCTCCCCTTAGCCGAAGTGAGCTGGCACAGTAAATGATGTGCTTGTGCCTAAGACAAAGGCTGCTTGTGATCTCTGTGGTGGTCGTTCTGCCTCAGCATACACAGAACTGCTCAGGTGCCATAGAAGAAAGTGGGAGATACTGTGTGCGAAACGGGAGTATCTATCACGGCTTTTGAGCTGAAAAGTTTGCCTGTGCAGGAAGCTGAGGCTCTGAATCCTTTCCCTCAGCTAAAGAAAGCTCTTCCTGAGCCACCTGGAAATGCTAGAATGGAAGTTAGAGAAACTGCTTCTTTTCTTCACTCAAGCTGTGAATTCCCTGAATGACAAGATCCAAACACACAAAGGTTTGGTAGCAAATTTAAGGAGGCTAGTGTAGTCCTCAGAACAACTTCGGATCCTTTTTGGGACTACGGTAGCCTGAAGATGAACTAACAAGCTGACCCAAGAGCCCATCAAGGCCTTTTCTTTTAGCAGTCGGCTTCATACTATGTGGCAGTGTTTGGTTATCTGAATATCTGATTGAGTGTCATGCCCAGTTTCTCCTGCAGTCTGAAATTACATCCTCAAAAATTACTTGATTTTCAGTACATTTAAATGAATGAATCCATTAAGAGTGAACTCTAAAGCATACTCTAAAGCACTGCATGACTTCCCTAGGCTCCCAGCCCGAGAGCGGGTTTAGGATCTGAAGCATGTCTTAGCAAGAAAACTTAAAATCTTTGTGATTGCCTTCACATGAACCCAAACTGTCTTTTGTACAGTCAACAGAGGCTGGGCACAGGCACTGCTGAGTACTCAGTGCAAGCCCAGCTATTTTGAAACATGAGGAGGGCACGAACACCCAGCAGTGTGGATTGAAAGAACAAATTTTGGGGGATCAGCATACTTAAGCTTGCCCTTTAAGCGTTTGTCTTCTTGCAGGCTGTGCCAATAGCCATTGCAGAGAGTGAGTCCACAGCTCTCTGCAGCAGTTGGTATTACAGCTAGGGATGGGTTTGTACCCAAAGGGCTGCTGGCCCACCGTAGCTTTCCTCCTCTGCTGGCAGGGTGGCCACATCCACAACCGCCTACAGTAGGAGTTTCCTAGCCCTTTCTGACTCATGTATCATGCCCAGAGTCTGGAAGAAAGCTGTCGGGCACAAATCAAAACTGCTCTCAACCAGGCTAACAACTAGAAAGTGTAGATGAATGTATACAGAGCTGGGGCCAGCATAGTTTTCCTACTTCCGTTTTCTGGCAGATGGAGTCAAAGAAGCTGAGTGATGAAGCAGTGGTGATAAAGGCTAAGGACTCTCTGAGTGGGCTTCATTTCCCGCATAAGGACTAGGGTTTTTTTTTTTTTTTTTTTTTTTTTCTTATTTTAAAAGCAGCTCCACAAACTCTTAGAAAACCCCAAATGAAGAATTAGGAAGGATATGGATATTTAGACCTTTTATTAAGTTATATGTCTACCAGAAGAAGTTCACTTGTTAAAGATAGTGTGGCCTACTCTGTGCTGTTATTTCGCAGTGACTTAAAAACTCTATAAAGCTTTGTGTGACTGTTCAGATTGTTAGTTCCTAGTCAAAAGAACACCAAGAATTCAAATTCAGAGATAAAGTAGCATTTAACAAAATAATTGCCATGTAAAAAATCTGATTTTCCTCTTAATTTTGGATGTGCTAATATTTAAACTACATGATTTAAGCTGACACAACAGTAAATTTTATTGTGATCTTTTTCACGAAGTCCTATTGGTAAAATTATTATTTAGGAAATCATAGGGAAGTTACTGGGTTACACAGGGGTACCTAATGGCTATGTTTGCAATTGGGTCCCTATTGCTCTTCAGTGCTGCGTGCCCACAGTACATCTGTCCTCCACAGCAAGGGATTTATTTTCAGATAGACCACTCAGACAAAGGGGAGAGCGATGAAGCCCAGCTGCGGGGAGTGGCTTGCTGCAAGGCACATGGCAATTCAGTGACAGATCTGGGAATGGAGCTAGGTCACTCTCTTTTCTAATTAATCTATGTCTTCCATTATCTTATGTTCAGCAACTAAACCTAGTGAGCGTTGTATATGGAATTTATACTGGCGACACCACGCAATACGTCTCAAGCTTATGCTTTAAATGACTTGATATCTTAGAGAACATAAACCAGCTCTCCTCTTACAGTAACACTGAGAGGACTGCTTTTTGAAGTCTGCCTTGTTAGGACCTCTTTGTATGCTTCATAAACGTAAATTAACAGAGCGCAACACGCATCCAAATTTATCGTGTGTGCAACTTATTATGGCCACCATGTAACTATTAGAAATAAAAAGTTCCAATTTGTTATTTAAATGAATAGCAGACATACTATAGATGATTTATATAGCACCGTCAGCCTATGATTTACATAGCTCCAATTAGAAAGAGAAGCGTGGGAGGCAAAAAATTCCTATGGTAAAACAAGCTTGTGTACTAGATGTTACATCATTAAATTAAGCAGGGCCTGAAAACTGTACCAGATGTCCTACCATCTGAACAACTACATCAGACATGTATTTAAAACAAACAAACAAAAAAAGTAAAGGTGAAGCATAATGCATTGAGCAGCCCAGCACCTATTCAATGGGACCTTGCCTAACTCTCTACCCTGTCTCTGCTCTGGGGAAAGTGAAGACAGGTGGCATTCCTGCCAGGAGGCTGAATCACACTTGGGAAGGGATCAGCCTTTCCTGTTAGCTTCCAGATTGTTGATTCATGACTCCATTTGGCTGGTAGGTGTGTAGGTGCATTTGAAAACTACTTTTTCTCAATGTGTCCAGCTGATGAAGTTTTTTCAGTTAATGGTACAATTAACTTCACATCTCAGCGGCAAGGGATCTTTTGTCGTGCATGTTTTTCTATATGTTTTGTGGCACAAATTTCCTAGGAAAATCACTGCGTTTTCATGCCGCTTATTTGAAAATTTTCCCTGCATTTATTATCTTAAAACATTTTGTAGAAAGTGCAAGAGAAAAGGGCAGTATGAAAGTGCAGTAATGCCTAGCTCCTATCTATGTCACAGTGACCCAGTCAGCGCACACCATCCTCAGTGAATATGGAAATCCGCCGCACTTCTTACCATTAGCTCTGCTGTTGCATCAGATGATTTACAGCATGGCAAAGACATAGTCCAGTGGTTTGCTTTCAAGTGTGCTTTCATGTCCAGAAGTTCTAGAAGCTTTTCTTTTCCTCCCATTACATGAAAATCTAAATTCTATAGCTAGTAGAAGACTGGTCTGCTCCTCTGCTCACTTTTAACCACAGGCAAGTTGGAAGATTATTTTTCCATCTCTGATGGATGCAGTGTGATAAAATAAATTACGGTGCTAATAGTATTGACATATTAACAATAACAAAATATATAGTTAATAGAGTCAATTTCTGTTTGGAAGCGATATCTTTCAAATAATAATTATTAACTAGTGGAAACATAGTCAGATTTTTTTCTACAGTTTCTCCTGCTGACTGTTGTCTTGTTTCCTAGCTTTCCCCCAGGTATCCGTGTCTGCCTGTTATCACTTGTATTTGGAATGTGAGTGTTTGGTTAGGGATCTTTTTGATCAATGCTAACTTAAAATTTAGATCAGCTGCATCTTCGTGCATGGCTGTGACTATTAGACACTGGGCTAATGTAGGAGTAGTAAATGATATTAGATTTAATCTATAAGCTAATCTGGTAAAATATTTGAAGCAGTTTCTATTTTTCTATGCATTTTTCTAGCACTGATGTTGCTTTTTGGTTTTTGAATAAGGCCCTTGAGGACATGCTGCTACTCTTTATGCAGAATAGCAATAAAAGAAGTTTCGATCCTCCATCTTTTCAACATTCATATTTGTATCCAGTCTAACAAACCAAGGAGATCTCAGGCATCATTTCTAGGTACTGCTTTGTGTATTTTGAAGGTTCTTTTTTCACTGAAATTCTAAAAATTTGAAGCCAGAGCATTAGGTTAGAAATGGCAGAGACTTGACCAGTTTTCTCGTTTAAACCGCAGTGGCACAAACGCTCATTTGACAGAAAGCTTTACTTATCCAAATGGTGATGAACTTAAAATACAGGTTTTGTGTTCCTTACATGTTTGAGACCTTCAGGAGACATATGACTTAAATTCAAGCAAAGACTTATTATTTATCTCTTCTAGGTAACTGTTTGGGTCCTGAGAGGCACACTCATGCCACTCAGTTTTAATTCTCAAAATAACTTGAAATTTCTTGATATGAGGAGGGAAATGACAAGTAGCAGTAGAAACAGTAGGGCAACTCTGCCAAATCAGATTATCTGTTGCTCAATATGAATGTGAATTGACTGAAACCAGAATCTGATTAAACAGATGACATGGTGGATGCCACCCATCATCAAGAACATGAAATATTGAAACAGCTGACACAGCTGGATTTGACATGAAACGTATCTACCCTGCATTCTCCCTGTCTCTTCTCTTTCTGTTGGCCTGGTGGAAATCACAGTGGCCTCTGGGAGTAAAGAGGATGAATGGACAACCTAACCAAGAATTAAAGGGGAAAGATCGTAGTGAAGTACTACCAAGAGTTAATAGTTTCTGGTTTCTGCCAGATCATTTTTCCCAGAAATCCTTGGAAATACTTTGAATATGTTCATGTCCCATAGAAAATCCTCCAAGAACTTTTCTTTTCTTTAAAGGAGAGATTGCTGCCACTGTTAAATTACAGGAGAGCAGGATGCTCAGTTAATTGTTTGAGCTGTTCAGTTCTTAACAAATAAAGACCTGAGTGAAGCATTACCTGTCACTGTTGTAGTAGAAATGGTAGCCATCCTGAAGAAGCCATTTGAAAGAATCACTGTCAGTGTGGCTATTAACTTGTCAAACCTTCCCAGGCTCATTGCTTTAAAGTCAACCTGAGTGAAAAATTTCAAGAGGTAGCTCAGCATGTCTGACACCAATCTCCATCTCGTTTGACCTGAAGCTGGAACTCACATAGAAAAGGAACATTTAGAGTGTATTATGTATGTGGTAACATATTTCCAGCATTCGATATTCACATTAACAACTGGGCTAAAAGAATTGTCTAAGTTCTCCATTGAATTAAGCATGGTTCTATAAACAGAGGGCATTAAATACATTTAAATTGACTGTGAGTTCTTGATTATCCTAACAATTAGTAATACCTTGCTAGCTACAATATGTCCCACAAAAGTCTTTTAAAACAACTGAATGCAACTGAATTTAGCCATAAATAAATAAGGATTTATTTATCCACAGCCTAACTCCAGGCTAGTACACCTACTGCAGCAAATCAGGCTCAGCACATCCTACATAGCTGATAGCACTGCAGAAACTGGGGCCAGGGCAAAATTCATGTCTTCCTGTCCCATCAATACATGCTGTTACTTAACACAGATTGGTAAGAATAAAACAATACCACCTTCCTCTCAGATGGAACGCCATGGTCTCTTACAATTAAAGGCTAATATGTTGATTTTTTTCTTTGCTTTTATTTTTTAATAGAAAGGCAGTCAAAGTCATCTTGGATCAAATTTATTTTATGCTTACTAGGTTATAAATGTTTTCTGACTTTTGATTAGTTATATTTCTATATATATATGGAAAGCAATTTCAGCGTGGACTAAAAGTTCCATCAACACAATCTAGAGTAATTTTTCCCACCTTTTTACATAGGATTTTTGTTCCCTGAAAGTCCAGCCGAGGTTGGAGTGGACCTTATGGCAGAGCCTGTGCATCCTGATGCTGACATGAACAGTAGTAGCAGTGAGGTGAAACAACACAGAGCGGAATGGATTAAAGATGCAAATAACTCTGTGCTACATGAAAGCTTCAGTGTGGTTTCTTTAATCGTGTTTCATTTGCTTGGGTTATTCAGTTGATACTTTCAATACTCAGTTTGCCATTCACAGCACCTAAGATTTCATCTGTCATAGTGGGTTTAAGTTTCTGGCTGCCTCAGCATGTGTCCAGAGTAAAAGCCGCTTTAAATATCCACTAATGGGTTTGTGTTTCTCGTCTGTTTTTCTGCACTGTACTTAAATAAGGTATTGAAACCAAGAGAAGAAGTCCATTATAGAATGAACGATAGCTTCTATCTTTAGCTAATTGCCCCAAAGAGTATTTGAGGAGGTAGGCTTTGTTGTTAGTGACATGTCCCTGTATATTCCTGATGTGGCTTTTTAAACTTAAAGAATGCTTCAGATACCTTCCTCTGGCAGAAAGTGTTCTTGCTTGCTTTTAGCTAGACCTGTGTTCTTCAGGGCTTGTTTTCACTGAGAGGACAACCTTTTGACTCCTTCAGTGGGAAAACACACAATATCATTGTTGTTGTGGACTGTAGTTCTTAGGCCAAGCAAATCTGCAACAGGATTTATGGTGATCGTGAATATGCCGTAGTTTTTTGGAGGCCCAGCCTTGCAACCATTAGTTATTCTTTGTGGTTGCTGAAGTTCTGGTCTTGTTGATGCCTGGCAGCTTTCTCATTGACTTTAATGAATTCAGAACATAATTAGGTGTATTTGTGTTTACATGTATACATTTATATATTTATCACTTAAGTATGTATAAAAGCATTTTATGGCCAGTCTTAAAGATATGATTGGACTTGTAAGCAAAGAATGTTTATGTCTAGTACACCAGATTTCTAGCAGCCTTGTGCCACTAGGGAGCCATTAATCCAAAGCATGTGATGTCTTCGTGAACTACCTAGGGAAGACATGAGAGATCTACAACAGGAAATTGGGACCCATCTTCTTGGACGTAGAGTTCTTGCAGCAGCATTCTGCTTCGTGGAGCTGTTTTGCTGGAGAATGAGAACCTCTGAATAGGGCAGCATAAATTTCAAGAGACTAATTTTAGGATTTGAGTCTGTTTCTTGTATGAAGTCTAATAGATAATCCTCAGACTGAGGCATTATCTGCTCTCCCAATGTCTCACCTGATGTAATTTCCTTCCTGGTGCAACATTTCCCCTGGGAGGGCCTCTTACAGGGTGTATGTCCATCTCATTTCATGAAGCTATAAAAAACCCCTAGTATTCCTGAGAGTTTGTGGTGATAATCAGGGATTGAAGGCAGTTGACCATGCTCTGAGCCCAGCCCTGACCATGAACATGACTTTGTAAGCCTCCTTCCCTCAGGCTAAGTGTGTGTTTTATTCCTGGCACTGGCATGCATGTTGTACGGGAGAATTTTTGTTCCCATGTTGGTCAGGTGTCCCCCACTGTCCATGCACCAGTGTTGTATTGGTGAGATAGACTGATTTGAAGATACGCTAAGCAAACTAAGACCTTTTTGGTGCCAGTAAAACCATCTATAGTGTTAATGCTACCAAACACTCACTACACATCCCATTATACATGAGCAAACTTATTTGGGAAAGAGCTGACGAGTGCTTTCATTTTTCCTCAGGTCGCTCTTCGCACTGCAGCACTGGGGGCGTTTGTTTGTTTGCTTATTCAGCGGCCTGAGCTGCAACAGTGACATTTTCCCCAAATGTGCAGCAGTTGGGCTTGGGAGAGCTACTCTGCCTGAGGAGAGAGGGAGCACCAGCCATGCTCTGTCCAAGGCGTTGGCTCTGCCAGACACTGCACGCCTGGGCAGGTTTGCCCAGGGTGGGTAGGATGTACCCTGTTTGCTTCACTCTGCCCACTGCAAAAACAGGGTCCTGGTCTAATAGTTCTTTGATGACCAAATTGTGCTAATAATTTTAAGGATCTGGGTTTTAAATGGTTTCCTTCAGAAGTGGTTTTAAGGCATATCCTTTCTTTTTCCACAGTGGACAAATTTCCCCTTACAGAAATGGTATCTTTATTTTTTATTTTTCTTCCCTGCCAAAAGAAAATAGAGAATTATAGCATTTTGAGGATTTCCATAGGGAAATTACAGAGAAAAAACTTTCTTGTGCGTTTTTCTCTACCCGTTGAACAAATCTGAACAAAAAAGAGGGAGCATGCGAAATCTTAGATCTCAGGAAAGTGAAAAAAGATGGAAAGATATGAGGAGTCAGCTAGATCAAATTAATTTGTGTACTTATGCAGATTTTTTCAAAATATAGTTATGTACATAACAGAACAGTGCATTCATATTAAAGCAAGTAGAATTTGTTGCAATTTAATGTAATTTCTAAATGGACACACATGCTTTTTGCTACGCATGCAGTATGGTAAAGATTTTTGTGGCACTCATAATTTTGAGAATTTCTATGATGGCAACACAGGAGATTTTTAAAGGGCGTTATTTAAAAATATCTGCAGCAACACTGAAGATTTAATTCGTTCTTTTGTTCCTGGAGTATTTGCTTATCTGCTATTCTCTGATTTAGCTTTCTAATGCCGCATCTGATCCTCTAATGTGAACTGGTAAATTTAAATCTGTTTCAGTAACTATTTGTCTACTTTAAAAAAGATTTTTAGATATAAAACATAGTTAGCTTGGAAGAAATCAAAATTGAAACTACTACTTTCATATCTTGTAAAAAAAACCCCCAGATAATTCAAGTATTTTGCCTTTTTTACAAAAAACCCCAATAAGCTAAACTGCAAGTTGATTAATAACTCTTTTATATGACAGTCTAAAGAAGAGATTGCTGTATATATTTAAGCTATTCAGCTGCTGTATTAGGTGCTTTAGGTTCAAAAAGGAAAGATTATAATCAGTAAAGCTTGGCAATGTGAAATTATGTCTTCTTTTACAAGATCATTGACCTAAGAAAAGGTTATGTGCGTATGTGTAAAATACATGATTATGTATTGTAGGTGGCATCTTTGTAAATCCAAATTTAACATAGAAAATTCTAGGACTGATGAATACTACGTTCCATACTTACTCCTGAAACCACATAATTTGGGTGTACAATGTACTCAGAAGGCTGTTAAGTAACTCTTAAATGCTATCGCTTTAACCAGAAACACCTCAAAGCCCTAATGTGCGTTACTTTCTGCTTTCAAGATCCTTGAGTAATCAGCCTTCTGTAATACCTTTTGTAGATTTAAGAGAAGACCTTATCCACAGAGAGGGACAAGGGGATCACATGGACATTCCCCTTTTAGCTGATGATTTTGCAGAAGCTGTTATTTCAATCCATTGGAAAAATATGGAAGGAATCTTTGGGTCTAGGCTTCTGGTATTAGGTTTGGGTTTTGGCATCATGGTGATTTTAGAAAAATGCAGTTTGCATAGATATGTTTGTACAGACATTTAGAAAAATGCATGTATATTAAAGCAGATGAGGAAGCTACAGAAAAGTTGAAATTTACTTTTGATGTGTTACATATCCTTGTAGTTTGTTCTGGCTTGCTGATAGCCTAGATGTACATAATCCTGTACCAGAAGATGAGTTCAGCTCACTGAGCTCTTGAAACTTTCCCAGCTTTACGCACCCGTGACTTCTGAGGATGTGTTTGTATTCCTTTTTTTTTTAAACTTTTGACAAGCAGTATACAGGAAGAATGCTCAGAACTTCTCCATGTTGTGCTCGTTGTTTCTTTCCTAACGGAGTCTCCCCTTGATATTCACAGGTATACACTGGTGGATATTTTGCGCGCCATACTTCTTTCTTTAGAAGCCATGATAGAAGACCCCGAGCTTCAAGTGAATGGATTTGTTTTGATTATAGACTGGAGCAACTTCACCTTCAAGCAAGCCTCCAAGCTCACACCGAGCATGCTTAGATTAGCCATAGAGGGCCTTCAGGTAACATTCTTTCCTGCCTTTTCCTAATTCTCCTTCATTTTGCAGTTCATTACAAATCTAGGTGGCTAAAATACCCCAAACAAAACAAAAATCCAAGAACTTCTGAATAGCAAGGCTAGTCACACTTTAAGGTTGGGTGGACAGACAAGCTTCAGTGGCACGTGCTGATGTGTGTGCTCAGTCACCTAACTGCAGTAACTCCTGGTGTGTAGGCTCCTTCTTTGCCGTAAATAAGAGGTAGCTTTTGTGTCTTTATTCTGAAGTGGCTGGCTTTCTGTAAATTGAGACCGTAGCTTCTGCAGCAGCAAGTAATCAGTTTATCTTGTCATTTTTGTACAGTGCTAATGAAATATGAGTTGCTGCTGCCACGCCAGGTTGATTTTTTTTCATTGATTCCATTGGAGGCAGGCATTACATCATTTGTCCTGAAGAGTGGTGGACACTGTGAGTAGACAGTTAGCTGGGACTGTTACCTATTGAAAGTTCAGCATGTGCTTGGCTCTTTTGCTGGTTCAGGATTAATTTGTGCAGCAGCTCTGGGACTGAGTATACGGTGATTTAAATTTCTTTCTGCTCATTGTAAATGCAATTTCCACGGCACAGGTATATTGGTGGAAGTGATACTACGTAACTCTTGGCTGTCTCCTATCATCTTTAATGCTTATTAAAACAAAAAACCTAGAATCCGTAAAGTTGTTTGATGTGCAAGCTTGTGTTGTTGTGTTAAAAATACCAGTAATTCACTCCTGTGGCAGTGTGCCGTGGTTTTACAAGGACATATATTCCTTTTTTGTGATGTTTTCATCATTTATACATTTTTATTACTCATAAAACAAAAAATCCATCCTTATCTTTGAACTTTCTTCACTTTGATTTTTCCATTTTTGAAGAAACTTGTGTAGAAGTAGTATGGAGTTTGATCTATATCTTGAAATGATTTAACTAGTGTTCAGCCTGCTGTTGCACACAGAAGAGTAGTGACTGTCATGAGAGAAAGATCTCAATTTTTATTTTGTTATGTGTCCTTATGCAACAGTGTGATTCCATGGTCTTGAGAACTACATGAGAAGGCAGGAGAGATCTGTACTGTAATAGTCGCGCGTTTCCTTTTATTGCTTTCAAAGTTATTTTCTTTTTTGTGCTATTTTTCAAATCTATCCATTCATCTCTCTTATAGAACATGAACAAATACTTTAGTCTTTGTTTTTAAATAGTGGTGTTTCTTCTTGGACATTAATCAGAGATGATTATCTTGAAAAGAGCTGCAGTGGATAATTGCATCTGAAAATATGATGAGTCACCCACCAAATTTCAGCTGGACTCTGTGTTCTCCTAACATTGTTTGATCCATTACAAAGTTGAGATGAAGTCCATTGACTTAACTTACCCATGTCCCCAGCTTTGCATGGTTGAATATATGAAGTCTGAAGGTGGCCAGTCCACAGTGCGTCATTTTATGCCAAATTTCTTCAGTCCTTTTGACACCGGGGATATGCAACTGAGCATGAAATGCTCCAGAAGAGGTAATGAGAAGGCACTGAAATGGCAAATGTGAGGTAAAAGTCTCCCAGCACTTGAGGAATCGGTTCTGATCTGTGACAGATATTGTTATCTGTAAGCAGCAACTTTTACAAGGCCTTTTACCACAAGCCTTTCAAAGAAATCAGTTAGTTGGGCTCTGATGATACACTGTTTAATTTTCTGTGGAGACCACTGGATGTATAAGGGCTAACATTCTTATACTAGCAAAATTGATGACACTATAGTGATATTTTCCTAGTAGTTGCACTACTTGAGAGGTTGTTTATATTTATGTTTTTTTCCTTTTACTTAGACACTTTCCTATGTAAAGATATATTAGGATCAATGGAAAAGGCTAAAGACAACTGTTTTGAGCATCTTGAAGGGACAACCTTACTTCGAAAACAATTGCAATCAGGAATGCAATAAGGGGAAAGCATGGTGGAGAGGAAGTACAGAGAGATCCTGGTAAAGGCACAGGTTTACTTGAACCTTCTCACAAGATTGCATACCTGAAGTGTTACATTCTCTTACCTTCAACAGAGATCACCTTTTCTTTTGTTTTGGACAAAAATGCACAGCAGAAACATCATTCTGAATCATGTAAAGTGCTTAGTCAGGTGGTGTGAAAAAGAACAACGCTCACACACTGTTTATTTATAATCTTTGTAAATACTCTCTGTTTAATCAGAGAAATGAAATTTACTTTAGCTTGTAAGATTTAACAAAGCTCAAGATGCTGAACTTTACCATTTGGGGAATTTAAATATTAGTGTTACTAGGGTGTAAAGGGGCAGGGAAAGTGGGATTAGGGACCACTGAATTTGATGTTAACCAAATCCCTTTGCCTCCTGAATGAAATCTGCTAAATTTGCATTATATTTGCTTAGCTTCCACGGTGAGCAGAATATTGAACATGGCACGTACCAACGTGACTTGATTTACAAGCTATGGCGTTTCTGGGCTCTTCTGAACTACTTTTTTTTAGGAAATTGCTTTTGAAAGTAAGATAAATAAATATATACAGCTTTCTAGTGAATATGAGTTCTGCCATACACTTTGTCTGCATTTGTATGCTAAATCGGAGCATGAAAAGAATCGTACCCGTAGCTGACTTACATACATTGGAAAATCTTCTAGGTATGTATTTTCAGGAAAAGAACTTGTGGCCATGGAATTTTTAGTGTAAAAGGACAGTGATTATCTGTAAACTGATATGAATTTCCATCATATCCATCCCAACAGTGCTGCACTAACCAATTAGTGCAGTTAGATCAGTACTGATTTTTAGAACAAGGGGTTCTGCTAGCCAAAAAGCAAAAACCTGTAGGGGTTAGGATACTTTGCTGAGACTCTTCATGCTGTGGTACAAACTGATATACTGACTTTTTCCTTTTGGAAAAAAAGAAGCAATACTCTCGATACTAGCATTGAATCTAGCACAAGCCTGGCTCTTTATATGATACGTGATAGTTTGTAAAATATCGGTAGTCTGTGGAACTCCTTGCCATGGAAGATTCTGAGTGCTGAAAGTTTAGTTCTTGTTAGAGAAAATGGATGTTTGCAGAAGAGAAGTGAACTGAGTATTACTAAATATGTAAAAACCACATCAAAGTTCAGAATTCCTTGGACTAAGCATAGTTGGAGATGAGGTGAACACTGGCTGAGTGGAAATATCATGTATGCTGCCCTCATTGCATCTGCTATAGGCTTTCATTTCTGGTCTCTCTTAAGGACAGGTTATGGGGTTTGGTGGACTTTTGGTGGGACGTAATTAAGGCATATGTGTATTCCAGTCCCCTTTCCCCCAGCTTTTAATAAGCTTTCTTTCATTTTACTCCCATGTCCACTTCTGCCTGAACACTCGGCTGGAAAGACTTGGGCAGAAGGAGGGAGTCTGTGCTGGATATGATTCTTTTCTTTGCGATAGTCCTTTTATAGCTACCCATGTGGCCTTTTTATTAAGTATTAAGAGAACATTGTTTTCACAAAGCAGGAAAAGACAATGTCAATGACCAAAAACTCAATTTCAAAATTATATTGAAAGTTAGATTTTAATATTAACTCTTGACAGACAGCTTTGGGAATAATTATAAATGAATTGTTCAAAATGGAAAGTTGTGGGTATGCATATGACATTGTAACTAATTAACTGATATTTAGGATTCTAAAAGCTGGAACATTAAATCCTTCTTAAATACTTGATTTCTATTTAGATCATAATAGCAGTTGCATACATGACAGATCTGTTTTGCATGTTGTCACTCAGACAGGGTACACCTCCAAATGCTTTACCAAACTGCATAGTTATTTGTGGCTGAATATTAATACTTTTCCTCTAGGTAAAAAGCTGGGGAAAAGAGCTGATACACATTTAAATTGGGAACTGAACATATGTCGACAGTCAGCATTGTTGCAGAAGACAGAAGACTCTTGCTTTCGTGTTGAGGATGTTTACAGGAAGAGAGAGATATAGTATTGTGGGGCACAAGGCAGCTCTTTCAACTGCTTATGACATTTATTTGTAACAAAGGCAGGCTTCATAAACTAAAACAAACTCATTACTGTGAACATGAAGACAAAACAAAAAGAACATGAAAACAGCATGCTTGCAGCTACTGTGGCTATCTAAACCATCTTTCAAACAGCTGTTCTTGTGAGCTGTAAGTATAATATCCCCGATCAGATTTACTGCAGTAGTGTAGGGGAGAGGTAACGGAGACCAGAGCATGTACAGTCTGGTGATGAAAGGGACAGGACTTTCTTCTCCAGTTTTCTATGAAAATAAACATCAGCATCTTGCAAAGAATCTTATCTGAATATTATGGTTGGTGTACCTTTCTATTTAAAAATCCACAGACAGTGCTTAAATTTTGCCACGTAGTTCTGGACTACTTCTATACAGCCAGCAGGTTGCAGTGTTAGGTATTCATAGGTCAGGAACTTCCAGAACTAAGGATGCATGTGAAAACAGTATTTTGACTTTGTGTAATTACATGGTCACATGCTCTGTGCAGTGCATAAGATTGTTAATAATGAGCTTAAGGAGTAATTGCTAAGTACTAGCAATGAGTGTCAGTGAGCAGCAAGTCGCAAAAAAGAGCTTTAAATGTCTTTGCATCCAAACTTAAAATCATAAAACATACTCTTTCAGTGTTTGAGTTTTCCTCCAGTTTTTGAGAAGGTCCTGACATTTTACATGGTGCTTGGGAGGATATTAAAAAGTAGCAGGCTCAAGCTTTCAATGTGAGTATCTTCTGATTTCAGGAGGGCTAGTAGATCATGTGGCTGCTTCCATTCTTTTTTTTTAATTAAAAAAATTAAGATATTTGTAAATGCTGGAGTCCTCTGAGCCCAGGACCAGCCCAGAGAGTGGTGGAATGTGCTTGTAACAGCTCAATTTTGTACGAGTTCAACTCATGTTCTGTAGTAGCAGCAGAATGGGATATTTTTCCTAAAAGCTTGTTATTTTGAAAGAGTTTGCATACATTTAATCTTCTCTACTTCTAAAAAGGCCATAAAAAATTTTTGCCAACAATTTACTGTGGAAACAAGGTGGACTGGAAGTGACTGTTAGTTCTAGCTCCTCACCTGCTGTCTCGATGGGCTTAACCTGCCAGGTTTAGAAAGGACTTGATGGCTGGAGCTTGAGTTCAGTTGTTCAGGTGTATCTGTATAGATATAATCATTATTCAGTGTGGTCCCAGCTGTTCACCTGTTATCTGAAGACAGAATAATTAATTTCCTCGCCAGATTCTTTTATGCTCATCACTAAAAAATCATTGAATACCTTTCAAGTGGTAATTTATTTATTCTCACAAATGCTCTTTTTAAGATGAGGGGTTACTATTATCTCTTCTTTTTTTTTTCCCACTGAGAGCTCTTCCAGTGAAAGATTACTGTTAAAAATCTCTGTAAATTTGTGGTACCCTCTGTGACAGGCAATGGTCTGATTTTCAGTCACCTTTTTTATGATCAGAGTCCAGCTGCCATTTATTTTTCATCAGGAGGATTCAAGACTTCTAAAGCCTTGATCCTGTACTCCCAAGCTGGGAGTCTAAATTTAGAGCTCATCATTAGAAGACCCTTGGATGCATGTAAAGTCACATGGACTGCTGCCTCTCTGCCGCAAATGATAAGAAGCAGTAAACTGAACTCCCTGTTCACCCCTAGAAACTCGGCCATGTGGCATCTTACTGTAAAGTGCACGGATGATCTTAGTGGAGTCAAATATCCACCAAACATGACCAATGGAGCTAGTGGCGTAACTGTCTGCAGTAGGTTGTCATCCTCCATGTGAACCCGATGAGAAAGAGAGTGGGCACTTTGCCAGTGTTTTGCAGAGATTTGCTGTGAGCAAGGCGTGATTAATTGTGGGGATCTTGGCTTAAGTTCAGACACTTTGATCAAACTGGCAAAGACTCTTCTGCCTGTTCCTCCTGCCCTCTTTCCTCTGAGCAGCCTTTGCTCCAGGCCTTCCACTTCCCCAGTTCCTCATCCCACTCCTGTTGACATTGCCTTACTTTGTACTGGTTTTCAGTAACGTGTTTTTTTTCTCTCAGTGTCTTGATGCTGTGCTCCAAAACCTGTCACCATGGGTGATTACATGGCATGTTAAGTTCACCTTAGACTCCTTAGGAGATCTCAGCCTTTTGTGGTCTCTCTGTGCAAATGCTCTGCACGTCTGGCATCTAAATAGTTTCAAATCTCCCAACTTCAAATCTCTTCTTAATTAGCCTACCCATTGGTTTTTGTACCACTATGGAAAGCAGTACTAGAGAATAAATTCTGATGTGTTCACATATCAAGTGAGTTCTGTAGCCACTAGGCTGTTAAGAAAAAGGATCTTGTAGTTTCTCAGACTAGAGTGGTCTGCTTGGTATATGTAACTTGATACTGCTGAGGCTGGGCAGGAGATGTTGGGAGCTTATGGGGATGTGGTGGAATGACATGGCATGATCCAGGAAAATAAGATTTTTTTGTGTGTCTAAAGTTTTCTTCTACTCAACAATGTAGCAATGGTTAGTGTAGAAGCCAGTGAAAACACTCATAGTTGACATTTTTCTATCAGTTCTGTCAACAGAGAAAAAAATCCAATTCAACTTATTGCAGCTTGAGAGAAAGAAAATAGAAGAGATTCTTCTTATTTGTGCAGACTGCCTCTTTCATGAGCTTTTGCTAGATGATAACTGCTTTTCTTCTCTATTTCTTTTTATTGGGAAACTGAAGCTATCTGTATTAAATAAATAAACTGAATAACTTGCCCTGATTAAGCTGAAAAACTTGATATCATGCACCAGGGTGAGAAAAGAAGGGCTTGTAGCACAAACACAGTGTAGGTAATTAACTTTTGGCACTGTGATTGACTTTCTGTTGTCTCTGGTAGGCCACAGTTCAACAACTATATGGTTATGACCATTCGTCAGCTTCAAAATATATAATTATTTTTGGAAGTAATTTTTCTCAGTCAAGGTCTAAATATTTCTGTTTGATTCAATATCTGAAGGCCATGAAGGGAATAAATAGTAGTGTGCCTTGTAAGGTCACTCAGAAACAAAACTAATTTGTTCTAAATCGTAATGTCAGAGACAGAAGACACGATTTAAGATCATAGTTCACCTTCTTGCTAAGGCAAGATTATCTCATGCATTATATTTTATGGTACTTTGCACAGTTTAATTTAAAGTCTCAAAGGCACATTCTTAGGAAACCTTTCAATGACTGCTTGCTGTTCAGATTTCCTCTCAGCATTAATCCTAATTTTGCTATTTCAGATTGTCCCCTCCTCTAAATTCCTTCACTATTTCACCACATGCTATTGGGTCTGAAGAAGGAATTGGTGTGTGACTGTCAGTAATGCAAAGAAAGGAATTGTTTGATGGAGTATCTATCTGCAAGAGTATACTGTGAAAAACTACCTGGGATCAGAACCCGATGACGTTCTTCCTGTCTTGTTTGCTGTTGGTGTTGGTGCCGTTAAAATCGGTGGGATCTTCTTCATTTGAGGAGCTTAAACTTACTTTTTTTGAAGTTGTTCAACTTGCCTGTGTTATCAATCCATTTCACATACACATCTTTCAGGTTTACCTCATAAGGATATGCTTGATGATTTTTTGGAATTATTTTCTTAAATCAGTCTAATCTTTGTTCTCTGTGATGCTCATAAATCCTCTGTAATCTTATTAGATTGTGCACAATTGGCTTTATGTTATTGTCTTCAGTACATACTGCCTTTGCACATAGTTCCTGTGATTCAGCTAAGCCTTCAGTGCCTGTTCCCCAAAACAATACACTGTATTTTTTTTTGTGATTTTTGTTTATATTCCTCAACTCCTGTGACAATTACTTTTATGAATCCAATTTGACTTTGGTTATAAGCAAAGTTTTGATTTGGTTATAAGTGATTGCCATGCAGGAAGAACTGCTGAGGTATTTCACTAATGTTGAAAAATAAATGTGAGAAAGTTCTCTAGAGGGAAGTGCCATAAAAATGTGCAATTATATGACTGGTGATTGTTTCTTTCATCTTGTGTTTCATAATCATAAAAAAATTAAGACAAATCAATTCTCATATGTTTTAATAGGCATAACTGTTTAAATAAGTGCTACTCTGGTGATTTAAAGTAGTTCAGGAGCTGAAAGTTTAGGTTTATAATACATAAAGAAAATTATATTTCTTAAGGAAAAATTAAATACAAACTCTTTCTGAAACGTCATACTCCAATTTGGATATTAAATTTTTTTTAATGAAAAACACCCCAAAACCTCAGGCAAAATACATTTCTCCAGTCATTTCATGCGTATTTTACAAAGAGCAGAATAAATTCATAAGGAACATTAGTGCTTGTAATCTTTTCCAGTGTCTGCTGTAGTAAAAAAGGATTGATCACTAATATTTTATCCATATATAATGAATAGCCAAACATGGATATTGGCTGAAATCTGAGGTTGCTGCACATACCCTGTTGGTGGAAATAGTGCCATGGTGTAGTTGACAAGTAGGGGTAGATGTAGGTGTTGGGTCATAGGTTGGACTCGATGATCTCAGAGGTCTTTTCCAACCTTATGATACTGTGTGTGTGTGTGTGTGTGTGTGAAATTTGGGCATACAATCAGTCTAAAAACTCCAGTGCCTACACTGAAAAGTTCTCATGTCAGTATCTCACCCAGAACAGTTCTGACTATGTTGGAGTGCTTCCTGGTTGTTGTGCGTTACATCTTCTGTTGTACCTCACAGTATTGGCTTGAGTTCTGACTCTGAAATGTGTTATCAGCCCTCTTACTTTATTGGATCTATTCCAATACCACACAGTGGCATTGGAAAATGCAGTCTTTAAACAGTGATTGAAGATTGTATTTTCAAATATATTTGCTAATTTCATGCTCTTTTAAGTTGACTCTTAAGAAGCTGTTGCAACTGTTAGAATCATTTTGGGGAGGGCTTTCTGTCTGAGAACTGGATTTGAACCCTTAGCACTTCTCCCTTTAAAAACGTGTTCTGGAAGGAGAAAGTGGTTCTGCTGTGTTTTAGGAGAGGGCCTCTGTAAAGGTATGTTTAAATTGTGGTGGTCATTAATTCTTACCTGATACTACACTGAATGGGCCTTATTATCCACAAAATCTGCTGAGTTTGTTGGGAGGTGCCTTCATCCTGCGCTAAACTGTTGGACTGGAAGTATCATTTAGAGCACTGCATCTTCTGGCTGAAAGCCACCATGCTGAGTATGAAGGATCCAGGATAAATCATCAAATACTGGTAGTTCTGCAATGTTCTTCTCACAAATTCTTTGCAAGGTACAGCCAGCCCTCTGGGGTCTGCAACAAATCCATCAGACCTTTATACAAAAACCTCGTAGACTATACTCCAGACACCAGTGAGCGCATACAGAAACAGTGGATACATTCAGTAATTCAAGTACAGTAATTAAAACCCCAGCCTTTGCAGTAGGGGTATTCAACCTGCAGGAGAGTCTATGGTAAAATATAGCTTTATTTAGGGAGGAAGGTAGAAAAGATTTCAAAGGGTAGTGCTTAGGAGGACAGAAAGGATGCTAGGAGAGGACAGGATAGTTATGAAAGGATAGGGCAGGGCATAGGGCAAAGCTAAAATTTAAAAGCTGCTTATCAGATTATATTTTCAAATGTTTCAAAGTAGACATTCCATTTCCTATTTATGGCTGTTTCCAATCTCATTGAATAAAATGTCATTTCTAACCCAAATTTTTAAAACCTGTGCTGAAATACCATTACAAAATAAAGATTAACATTTCTGAAGTCATAGCTGACATAACCTACAGCAATTAGCCTATATCATACCACCAAATATTATCAGTCTCCTCTAGTTCTAGTTGGCAAGCACACCACCATTATGTGGTGAGTTTGACAGACCAAATGTGTCTTGCAACTGTGTTCCTTCTTGAACCCTTACTCCAATTCCCAGAAAAATTATATGGGTAAGCTGCATACTTCCAGCAACATATTTCCATTATGAGGGGATACAATTAAATAGTTATGATTGATGAGGGATTCTATCAGTGAAGAACTGATTGATCCCCTTAACCACTTATTTTCTCATCCTTTATCTTTGCGTATTTTAGAGATGAAGAACTGCAAGCAGTGTTTGACGTATGTTTTGGATGTTAGCTCCAATGGATCATGCTTTTCAAAGCTTTTTGTTAGGAATATTGAGTAATTGATTTTCACTGGAAAACCTGAGGGCATCTTCATACTATTGCTATCAGTATGATCCAGTTCTGTTCTCCACAGAAATTCAGCAGGGATGCAATTTAATGAGACCAGTGAAAGGAATCTGACTGCTCTATTTATAGCACATTAATTGATCAGGGTAGCCATGATAGGAGGAAACTTCAGAGAAAATCAATGCAGTATCAAATGAAAGTAGCACTCAAGCCTTTAAAGAGAGCTGCATGGAAAGCCAATTATGAATGAATCCATTTGCCGATACTTGGAAACAGCTTGGACTGTGTGTATTCTTATTTTAAGTCATAGACATGAAATCACACTAAGCAGCACTTTATTTGCAAGGTGAGCCTTACTGTATATTTTCTTCTTCGTCCTGCTGGTATTCTGTCCCATTAAATCTTGATGAATTGTTTTACTTTCATATGGTGACTGTAAACATCTTTTAAGGTCCCCTTTGATGACTTTATGCTTTTTGTAATAAGCTCTCATGTCCCAACCCGAGGAAGGCAGCCCCACTGTGTAGCAGAAAGGTGCAGCCTCTCTGCTGCGTGTCCAGGATTCGAGCACGGTCCCAAGTCTCAGGAATTTCACTTAAATTCAGGGAGAAGGTGCTCTATCTACCTTCATTGACATTCCCATCATCCAAATATGCGTAATAGTAGATACATAAAGCATGACTATTTGTACTCATTGCTAGTGTTTCTTAAAGGTGTGTAACAGATCTTGCCTTCTTCCTGCAACTGCACTTTTTCCTCACGATAGCTGCTGAAGTCCTGAACAGCACACCATGCTCCATCCATGAGAATTTTGGTTTTGTGGCAGGTGTTCTCCTTTACTGGGTGTGTCTCCATGCCATAGGGCTGACTGCTTTTCAATACATTACTTTTGGGTTGCTATAGGAGTGTGGAGCAAACAACAAAGGCATTTGAGTAGTGCCTTGCTTCAGAAAGAGCCAAAAAAGGGAAGACACACACACTTTGGTGACTTTAAATGTGTTTTTTGTTCTTGTGTTTGTACATACACAGTACTTGCGGTTTACATGCAGAGTTGTCCAGGGTAGTCACGTGCATTTCCTTTCCTTCAATGCTTAAGTGTGCTTGCAATTAAATGGATAAAAACCTTGCTTCGTTTTACAGCAAGTGGGATACTGCACTTAGGTGCATTTTCTGAGGAAGAATCCCATATTTTTTTTAGTAGGATAATCAAAGGCATGGCATCATGAAGTAGTTGCATGAATAATCCTATTTTTCTGCTGCTGAATGGGAAAGGAGTAAATAACCTGTACTGTCTTTGAACAATTAATTTCTGTGAGCTAAATTTATACAACACTAATAGCTATTAATGCTGCTACATTTTCTGTTCAGTCAGTTTTGAGCCTAGGTGGAAGCATAGAGTTGTGGCTTAATTAGCTAGATGAATAATGTCAGAAATATTGTCAATTATCAATATAGTGTTCATCTTTTTTAAGCCCCAGTTGGGAATTCAGTTCCCAATGACATCAGCAGTTGCCGTGGTGAACTTTCATAAGCTAGACTTCAATCTTTCATTAAATCACAGGCTAGGAAAGCAGACATGAGGACTGAGATGAAAAAAACCCATGCATTTGCAGCATTGATGACATCTCTGAAAAAAAAAGGCAAGGAGGCAAGCCTCTGTGTTTTTGGAAAAAACATAATTTATTCCGTTGGTGAACACACTCTCAGCCATTTATATCACTTAAGCAACACTATGATAGTAGAATTTGCAAGATGTAAAAAGAGGTCAGATGTATGATTGTTGAGAGAGGTCAAAATCAAATATGACACTAGGACCTGAATATGATAAATGGCTTGGCTTTGTTGTGTGTGATGTTTGAGAGTGGAGGTAAGGGTGCCAAGTTTAGCAGCTCTTCCTGTAGCTACATTGGGCTTAAAGGGTGATCATTTTTCAGATTGTTTAGAAGGGTCCTGGAGAAGAGAAGTCTATGTGTGAGCTACCAGCACAGAGATGGAGTTCGACCTCACACTTGGGGAGATGGGTGCCCAGGCTGACACATGGAGAGAGAAGAGAAAGGGGCAGAGGGCAGAGTGCTTTGGGTCCCATGCGAAGGAGGTTGGGTTTGGAGGGTGTTTTGAGAAATAACTCCCAAATGGTGTTGGGAGGGTGAATGGAAACCAGATTGTGACTGGCAGGCCTCTGAGCACTTGCTGCACTGTACAGAGACTGGAAGTACCTTTGTCACTATTGAGAGATATGAAGACACTATCTAAAGCTTCATTTTGGAGCAGTCCACCAAAACAGCAGTTTGGACCAATATGCAACTGCCTCATTCTGTGCTGTTTTGTCTACTAAAAGAAAATGCTTCTTCCTCATGAACCTTATGTGCTTGCGTATTACAGCAGTATGGCTCTAAGAATACCATCGCTGTAGCTGTTACTGGCAAATATCTTCTCAGCAGTTTCTTTCTACACGTATTTTTGTCTATCAATACAAAGTTCTGTCCCCTTTTTTCTTGCCTTCAGTCAGTCCTGGGTCCTGTCTGGGACCAGATGTTGAGCCAATGCTTCTTTGTGTTTGTTCACTCTGTGTTGTGTCTACTTTTTTTGGAAAAGAAGTACAATTGCAATGTATTTTTTTGCTTGCCCTAGAAATGGGAATGCCATGATTTTACACTTTGCAAATGAAATAGATTTTAAAGAGGCAATAGGGAGCAGATCTACAACTGCTTTGTTTTATTTTGCAAATACCTTAATTGAAAAAAAAACAAACCCAGAAAATAGAAAAGCAGAATCTGGAGGGTTTGAGGTTTTGGGTTTTTTTCAGATTTTAAAGTTGGGATTAATTTCCTCTAAAGTCATGAAGTCTTGCGCACAAAGCTTTTATGCTTTCCCTAAGGCTTTTCCTTACTGGAAAGGTTTTTGACAATTTTAACTTAGCTAAAAGTAGTACACTAAGCTGTAATTTAAGTTGCCAAGCATTATTTCCTAAGGCCCTGCCTTCTCATACACAGGAGCATACAGGTGAAATGGTGCAGAATGGAATTATCTTTGCCGAGGTTGCAAATTGAGAAGTTGCCCCTGATAGCACTCTGTTGTTTTTTCCTATCAGCACCAAGTTTGCACTTATGTCCTTGAAAAATATCATTTGCATGGATGACAGACTGTCACAGGGCTGGGAAATAGGTTATTGCTGTGAGATGGGAGCCTTTGGTAATTCTTCTGAGTCACTGGCACCATCTGTCCCTCTTCCTGAGGTAAGGCCGGATGGAGCAAGTGGCGCCCTGGCATGCCATTCAGCTTTTTACTTTGCATTCCTGAGTGTCATGGTTTAATCCTAACTCAGCCAGTTTTGGCAACTAAAACCAACCAGTTGGGCTCCCAACTTGCATCAGTCACTGGCTGATGGGGAGTTTGGTTTAGGATGACTTTGTTTCATGTTCCGCAGTGAACCCCTGGCATAATCTGCTTTGATTCACATATTGTATTGCAGGACACATGTTTTGCTGCAAAGCAGATGGTTTCCAAATAATTGTTTTTTGCTGTTAGTGCATCACATTGCACTAAGCGTTGCTTGCTTCTCAGCCCTTCTTGTTCAGAAGCTTGATTTCTTTTAAAGACACAATAAAAACTGAAAAGGGGATTCAGTCAGATTCAGTCAGGATTCACATAGACCACAATTTTGGTCACCCAAATAGTGTTAGCCTGGTTTCTTTCTCTGCTTTTACTGATGAAAGGTGTGTTCCTGTCCTTTCCCTCTTGTGTTTAATCCTTTCAACCTGGAGTGTAATTCACAGCTGTGGACTCATCAAACCCAAATTGATCAAAGAACCTCAGACCTTAAACTGAATAATTTTTAGGCAACAAAAAGAACGACAGTAGAGTAGTAGAGATAAAGAGATCAGGTTCCCCACAACGTTAGGTGTGGAAAGACACACGTGGTAAGTCTTGGTCTTGAGGTGGAAGCCATGGTGTTAGAGAACAGTACTTAACATGTAATCCCAAGGATGTGAATTTACTAGCTGAGTGCTTTGTGGGTATCGCTTCAAAACTGTAGAAAATCAAAACTGAAGAAAATCAAAACTGAGAGAATTTGAGCGTAGTGCTGCTAGTAGCCTTTCACCAAGTTGCATGATGAGTGAGACTTGGCTGTGGAAGACAGAGCGAGTGGAGGGGCATGTGTTTTGGCACAGGGTTGACAATGAAATGCACATAGGTAAAGGAAGTTCTCCAGGGATGGTGTTTAGTGGGAAGAGCAGGGAGTAAGGGCTGAAGTATTTTGGGTGGTAAAAGGTGACCTACAGCATTGAAACCTACGGAGTGAAGTTTGCACAGAATGGGGAGATTGGGAAGGAGGCGGAGAAAATGGGTAATGCAGCAACTGAGGCCATTCCATTTCTTGAACGTTAACAGTGAAATAGAGACAGATGAACAGTGAGTTATTTTACAGTGAAAAATGCTGTAATGGGTTTATATGCTAAAGAAAAGGAGGGGTGAAAATAGGAGCCATCACTGGAAAAAAATGTCATCAGAAGTACAATTAGAGGAATTGGTACTGAGAAGTCCAATCTCTGGATTATTTCCCATGTGACAGATGAGTCTGTTAGGGACCGCTGAGATCCAGGCTATGGAGGGAGTAGAGGTTCATGTTGGTGTGTGCCATTTGTTTTGCCCTCATTTTCAGACTCCTGAAATAGATCTCATTTCCCTTAGTATTACATAACAGTGAGTCCAACCCAGCTTTTAAACATCTTTAATTAGTTTTAAGAATCACATTTCTAGTTAATACATTTAAGGTAATGAACACTGCGCTCCATCACTGCAGTGGAGGCTCAGGTGATATCCTCAGTGAGCGTGTAGTTATGTTTCACCAAAACTGATCCAAACCTCCAAACCTCTGCCACCTTTTTCTATGTTCTGGAGCTAGACAACCTGCTCCAGTGCAGGAAGTCTGAACTTAACTCTATGCAATGCTGGTATCTTTCTGTGTTTGACATCTATATTTATGCTCTGTTTTTCCCTACACCCATCTGCAGACTACTGTGAGCTCTGGTGCAGCCTCCTGCGCTCCTGAAGCCCTGCAGCTCCGGAGAGCTGGCGCCGGTCGCCAGTCCACATAGATCACCAGAACTGGTGTCAATTTGATGCAGATTTTAACAAAGCTAGGCATGCCAGGTTGGACAGACAGTTACTTCCTTGAATTTCAAAATTTTGACTTCTGGTTTGATTCTTGCTTCAGGCATTATTTCAGATCCCATATCTGAAGAAAAAGTATATTCTTTACCTCATTGGAAGCAATGTCCTGGGCAATACAGTATCTTTTTCACCGAGAATACTTCTCATCTGTAGCAGTGGTAGATGATGCACTTACTTGTCCACACGCTTTGATAGTAATAACCTCTGTAATTTTTACTGCTTTGTGTAGTACTGAAAAATACACCCCAGTGTGATAGGTATGGATCAGGGAAGAATCATATTTTATGTGAACTGTATAAAATCATGTAGTGCCTGATAATCATGCCACAATGCTTTTATTTTATAAACTTGGTGCTCTAATGGAATGCACATTTCAAGCTTTTTGCATTGGTTCTGGGTTATATTAATCTATCACCACTTGTTTAACAATAGCACTTTAGAACAGATAATTTAATTTATTTAGTTTTATGTCAAAAAACACAATGAGGGAGAGCTTTATTCCAAAAAATGAAATACTTGTAAATTGATTTTTCTTCTGTGAAATACAAAACCATGAAAAGGTCTTGATCACATTATTTATTTACTCTGAATTCAGCTTCTCTGTTAGCCTAGCTCCTATTCCCATTGGGGCTCTGCTATTCACCTTGCTGATGACAGGGGATAAATTCTTTTTATTATTATGCTTATGATGCTTCTTACACAGAAAAAGCATTTGGTAGATAATAGTAGAAAAATGTTTCCAGGCAAGTAGGTTGTTTTGAAAAAGGAGATGAGTTAGTCTTTCAGATGGTCAGAAGTAACTATTGACATTGACATTTACAACTCTACACGTGGATTATTATTTACTTTGATTTGTTAGCTGTGTAATCAGACTGGGCCTGATTCTCATCTGATGCTGAATCTAGCTACTCAGAGCAGTTAGTTATGTTGCTGTAGCAGAGCTTCTCAAAAAACCCTGTATGCTCTCACGAGGTCTGCTGTTCAGCAAGCACTGGTGTCCATCACCCATGGGCTGATGTTCGGATCTGGGGTCTTTCTGCTCCCTCACTTTCCCCAAGTATCAATTTCATTATTGATCCCAGTCTTTTAAGGTTGAAACTTTGAGTTACCTACTGAGTTAATGGGAATATGGACAAAACTTACTTACTTAACACTGATGTTAAATATACAGTACCTTGCTCAGTCCAGTAGGAAAGGAATTGGGATACAAAGACTGGATGAATAAGAAAGCTATAGTTATCAGGTATTTTGCTTGGAGAATTGTAGCCATTTGTAGTCTGCATTTCAGACTATGCAGAATATGGACAACAGAAGTTTAAACAACAGATAAAATTAACAGAAGCATTTGTGTGATTATAATTTTCTTCAAAAAAAGCTGTTCATTAGAGGTCATTACAGTGGATGGAAATGGCTCCCAGGACTCCTTAATATGTATTTACACTATAGACCTCATAGTGCTTGAGTACCTAGTCTGTTTAATTAGTGGTATCTAAAAGGTTTAATCTGTGTAATCAATAAAATTTAAGAGGTCTATAGCTTACATTTGAAAGTGAGTATGTTTGCTTTGTATGAGACATGATTTTAAATTACTTCATATTTTCATGGGTTTCTTACTGTTTTATAATGGGCAACTGCCAGTGGAGAGTGTAACTATGTACTAATAAACTAGACATGCTCAGGGCTGCTCCCTGCTGCTGGAGTGGCTACATCCTGGCTAGTAAAGTTTTGTTATCCTAAACAGATAGCTACATCCGAGGAGTATTTTGGGAATGTGCCTGATTTGTGCTACCTTCAAAATTGTTTGGGAGAGTACTAGGTGGCCTTGACTTGCTCTATCAGTTTCACAGTATAGATAATTGAGTTTCTCCTCCTTTAATGCTTCTAGGTACTATTAAATGCCCAGTATAGATGCTGCTTGGGTTTTGTAAAACATTATTTTGTGTACCTTGATATTTCATCTGGTCCATTTGAATAAGTCAAGGCCTGTTTCCACAGACAGAGATAGTGGAGTATACGTGATGCAGTCAAACTAGTGTGAGTGCTCAGTGAACCCAAGTGAGCGAGCTGCGTATGAAAAGCATTGCTTCGGAGAAATTTGCACTCACCCTTGCAGGCTGATGGGACAGGACTGGAATGTCACACAGTTAAGATGAGCAGACCCACTCGCTATTAACTTTTAAGGATCTTTTCAGTGTTAAGTATCTGTTGTGATGACATGACACATCTTGGATTGAAAAAATTGTCATGTCTGATGCTTTTCAATGCTTGTTGACACTTTGAGAAAGCTAAATGCTGCAGTAAAAATGATAGACTCAGCTGAAAGTATAGAGAGAATTTAGAGAGGCAGAATGAACTTTCTTGAGTTTTTATTTGACCAAGACGTTGGGGTTAATACTTCTACTTCTAGAAAGGCACCATGGGACTTTATACAACCAGAAGCGGTCAAGACCTCACTTGCTTTTTTCTGCTGAAAGCTGGAAGCTCCAGAGAGCACATGAAGCCTGTTCAATTGTGCTGGAGCTTTGGGGCAGAGTTGAATCTACAGGAGAGGAACCAGTTACTGAAGTGCAAGCCACCGTCATGCAGCACTGTGGCTTCCACCTGGAGATTAACCTGCATGGCATCACTTTGCAGGTGAGGTCTGTCGCAGTCGCAGAACTGGGCCACGAAGCTTCCAGAGGTATAACAGCTCGTAACAACAAAATAATCTGTTTGAATACTGAGCATGTCTTGGCACACGTGGATAGTGCTTGCCTGTAATTTATTTAATCACGTAACTCTCCATAGCATATCTGCATGAAATTTGATTTCTGATTCTGGCATAAACTTGCGTTTTGTGTGATCACGGTGAATAACGGAGTGGAATGTGTTAGTATAGCTCCAAGGTTCTGCATTTATGTGCACAAACAGGGCACAGTAGTCCTTTTAAAAATTTGAGTAGAAACATTATAAACTTTGACACTACAGCCTTTCTAAGAAGAGTCACATTTCTTCCATTAAGAAAATGCTTATGTAAACTGTCTCCCTTCTAGACACTTTTTCTTTCCATAGACAAATATCAAATGGGTCAAAACTGAAATGTTTCAGTTTGGGAAGGCTGCCAGTATTGAGTGGAGTGTTCAGGCACCTCACGTCCCCATTTACCTCGAGGCTGTATCTGTTCCTGTCTCCAGGAGAGAATACTGTGCATCGCAGGACATCGCATAACATTGTCTTTGTAAGGAAATGGAAGCTTAGAGCACTCAAACTACAGCTCCTAAGGCAGCAGTAATAGTTAGAAAGCATTCTGAGATAATTTCCCCTCGTTTTTTTCAATACCTAACGTCCTCCCTTCCATCCTGTATTTCAGTGAACTCAAATTCTAAGGTTGCCTTTTGTATATTGGCAGATTTAGCTGCTGAATTCTTGTAATAAACACTTAGATATTCATGCTGCTTTTAATTTTAGTGCTGAAATGCAGTAGTGGATATGATGATGCAGGAATTTGGGTTTAGAAAATGGAAGACTTTTTAATGCTTCAGCTATGTGTGAAGATTTATCAGCCGGGCTCCAAAATGAGCAAAGCTGACTGGAGTACTGCTTTAAATTATCTGTTTCAGTAAATACACAGCCAGGAGCTTTAATGGCTAAGCATACGGCTGGTGTCTGGTATCTAGAATGTGGCTCAAAATGTTGTGCATTCAGGATGAAAACAGGTATTACAGATCTATAGTACTACAATGTACACATGTATACACATCAGCAGATTTCTTTGCCTGAATTGCCAAAAAGGGCAACAATGTAACATATTAAAAATGATCTTATGGTTTTTCCAAGTGGGATTTATTACATTTAAGGGAATTTAAATGAATTATCTCTTCATTTCTTATTTCCCTGTGTGCTGGCAGTAGGCAGCCTGTCTTTCCATTGCCAGCATCTGGCTGATTAATTGGCCCCTTGCTTGATCTGTTTTCCCCTTTTTTTTTTTTTTCTGTAAAGCTTATTCTAGTGCTTTCCCTTTTTAATATGGTAACATCAAATTTGCTCAAGGTCTGTGAACTAATGTGGATGAAAAGTCAAGCAGCAGCAGCTCTAATACATAATTGATCTACCAGTAGGACACAAAAAACTGATTCTGGTTCCTAGATAGAAAATGCCTTCCTTTTTTTGTCCTACGCTGATAGTCTGAGCTCTTAAATCTATTTTAAATTAAACTGAATAGGCTACTCGAAACTGACAAATTATCCACGGTAGTAAATTATTTAAGAGATTAATTTGATGTTTGAGGTGTAATGATTTTTATACACAGACACATACATTTGACACATTCTTTTTATATTTCGATGAAGTTCTGATCATTGGCAGTTGAAAATACCTTATGTCTAGCAAATATTGTACACTTTGAGTCTGTATTTGTCTCTTACTGTGACCCCACACCTGTTAGTACCTAACACATTTTGCTTGCTTTTACTATTTTTTATAGAGGTATGAGAGCTTTGTGACATGTTCTCCATATACCATGAGGAACTGCATCCCTTTGCAAATGGACAGGTTGGAAAAGGCCATGTCTACTCATATTACCATTGGCTCCGATTTTGCTCCAACATGTCATACATCACTTTTCTTAGCTGCTGAAGAATGATTCTTGACTGTTCAGTTAAGTGAGGGTCTTGTTTGAGGTTTATTGTCTAATAATATTCTCACTGAAGTGAGAAGTTCTGTTTTCAGGCTCCTTTTGCAGTGCAAATGGTGGTCACAGCAGGAGCATTTGCAGCTGTAGCATGAATGAGAAGCGGATGGTGGTTGCACGGTTGTGTGACTAATAGCTTGTATGTCCTGGATGGCATGGCGTGGTACAGTGTGTGGTGCTAATGAATGGCAAGCAAGCAATGGCCAGCGGAGAGACTCTCCCCTTAAGTCCATTCAGGCATACCATATGTCATTGTGGCTGTGCTGGGGATATAATTCTCCTATTAGCATCAACCACTAATATTGCAGTGACAGTAACATAAGACAGCAGAAAAATTAAGCCATGCTGTAGAAGAGGGTTGCAGATCAGAAAATAGCCAATTAGAAAAGCAGAAAGGAAGGAGAGGGGAGTGGGATCTTTTTGCGCATATTCTTAAGCTGTCCATAAAATATAGGTTATGCTGTTTTAGTATACTGCATTGGACTTCAGATGCTACAATTTGAATAACATTTTAACAGTACAGCAATAAACATTTTACAAACTATAGTTACAATCGTTTGAAGATGCAACAGCAATATCTTTTGTTAAACAATGTTATATTTGGAAAAAGACATATGTTCGGTTGCAGCCACCCTATATTAGGTTGGTAGAGCTAAGAGCATAGTGTTAAAACAGACAGTCTCAAAATGGGAACTGAAATTCTTTCCTGGAGGTTTTGTTAATGAGTGGAGTTAATCTGAGTGTTGCACACTTTCTCTGGTCTGTGAGCTGCCTGCATTGCCCTCTGTGACATTTCTGAAAAGCTGAGCTCACAGGTGGGTGTTGAACCAGAACTGGGGGAGCAGCTTGTTCCCAGCCTTTGGAAACAGAGCCTGTTCAGTGTTGTGCCAACAGTGTGGCAGTGACTATGTTTTATAAATCATGGTTCAGAAAGTGTGATGCATGAAGCTTCAGTGTTTTCAAGTAAGATGGAGTAAGTTGTGCACATTTTTGGCAGTCGATGGTGATGAGATGTTTGATCTCAAGCAGGCCAAGAGATTGAGTACATTACATAAGGTAAATATTAATGCCTACCTGAAAATCAGTTTTCTATTTAGTTTGAGAAATCTGTCTATTGCTTTGGCTGATGATGAACTTCAAAAATACCACAGCGTTGCGAAGTGAAGTGTTTTGGAAAAAATCAGCTTGAAAGACCTCATGTAACCTCAAGTGATTTTATATTTGTCATCAGTATCTGACATAGTCAGAACTGAGCATTCTTATATGGTTTCCTTATGTTCAGAAGGATCCTCCTGTGTTTCAGTTTGTGCCTGTGATCTGTTACTGGGCACCACTGAAAAGAGCCTGGCGCTGGCTTCTTACACTCTACCATCAAGTTTTTTTACATATGCATCGGTAAGGTCGCCCTGAGTTTTCTTTCTCCCGTGCTGGACAATCCCAGCTCTCTCAGCCTCTGCTTATTTAAGAGATGCTCCAATCCCTTAGTCATCTTCATGGCCCTTTGCTGGACTTGCTTCTGTATGCCCCTCCCTTCTTTGCACTGGGAAACCCAGCAATATTCTTGGTGCTTTGGATGATTTCAGAGTTGAGTTCACTTTCTTTGCGGGTATCCATGTAATGTGGACTGAGACTACTGTTATTTTCTCTTGTTGAAGAGAGATTCACAAGGGTTCCGCTTTTACCTTAGGATGAAGTCTGTATTTCTGATTTTGATCTTCCGACTCCGTGGATATGAATTTTCAAGAGTTCCAAAAGTGTCATTTTAAGATAGACTGACATCATATTTCTTCAGTACTGGCATGTACTAATAGCTCAAAAAATATATTACTTTTGTTCTAGGTATAAAACAAATAATTATTTATTTGCTCAGTTGTTGTGAATTTCTGGTTTTTGCTGGCAGCGTTTCCTCTGTAGCAGCTAACACAAAGACAGCCATGCTTACATGGTTTTAAAAAGATAAGGGATTGATGTGTGAAGTTGGAATTCAACAACAATGATTTATGATTCTCCAGAGTAATAACCAGAATGACAGTTCTTCCTCAAACAGTATTGAAATTCCCTGGAATCCCAGGAGCATTTTACATGTGTGTACCACCAGCAGTCATTCAGCAAGTGCAGAAGAGGGAAGCTGATGTGGAGTTACTTCATAGGAAAATCATACCTTTTCAAACACCTTTGTAAAGATAAAGTGTAGCTGAGGAATTCAGACTGAGGCTTTCTTGAAGCTTAAAGGCTGAAATAAATCTCCATTCTGTACTACGACAAAGGCATTTCAACACATTTTGGAATTGAAATAGTTTTGTACTGCCAGGACTGACCCCTTGAAAATTTGTATGCTGCATAGTTCATGATACCTCTGCTTTTAATGAAATATAATACTTATTAATGGATCTCAAGTCAGTTATTCAATTTCCCCAGTAATTTAAAGCTTAATTATGTTGCATTCTAGATCTCAGTCGTGGTTGTCCTCAGCTGTTTTTTCTTAAAACACTGTCCCTGCAATCTTACAGTTCTTCAATTCTCAGGACTCTCATTTGCATAGAGTGACAGATGATGGCTAAAATGATAACTGCTATTAATGCCTTGATAACTGCTATTAATGGAGATTGATTCCTCAATCATTGACTCCTCAATGGAGTGTGAGAAAACATGGCTTATGAAATAACTGTTGAATCACTACAGTTTTCAGTTTATTGTATTATTGTAAATTGAAACTGGTAAAGTGGTAATCCAATTTTAATGTGTCCTGTCTGAAACTGAGAGTTGCTTTTTTAGAGGAGCACTGGATAACAAAATTGTAGACAACAGGTGTCAGAAGGTCTCCATTTACATTGAAAAAAGTTAATATTCTGGTTGGAGAATTGGTATCTTTCAACTTAGAAACTTATTGGCACTACAAAACTACTCAATCTCGTTTGAAAGGTACCACAATGAGGAAACTTGCCTTTTTTTGCCTCTGTGCAGAATCTCTTCACCCTGTCCATCTGCAAACCTGTGCACTGCATTGCCTGTACAGGCATACTGTTATATCACTAAGAACAGTCAGTTTGATGTAGCTTCTTGCAAATTTTGGCTGAAGTCAACCCAGAATTAAAAACCCATAGGCTTATTCTAGGAAGTTGTCAGTTGGGATGATATGCAGAAATTTTATGGAAGACATAAGATTTGGTGTTTACTTACCTTATTTTGGTTTAGATCTGCAAAACCAGTCTTGACATGTGAATGTAAAACATGGATCTTTACATGCCTCTTTTCCTGCCTTTCTGTGCAAGTTTTGAAGAGGGGCTAGAAAAGGAGCATGATGAATATGTTTTCCTCTTGTGTATTATAGTAATTTCTCTGTATCCCTCTCTTAATTAGTTTTAATTTCATCTCTACTCTTTTCCTCTGCTCCTCATTTTTACCTTGTTTCTGTGGTTTCTGCCTTGTTATTCTTTCTTTGGATCCTCCTTTTAACATTATCTTAAGGTTTCCCTTCTTTTCTTCTTCTACAAAGGAAGCGTGAGATAGCACAAGAAATCGCATCTTGGTTGAATAAAACAGAACAAATAAATGTAGCTCCCCTGAGGCAATTCTAGATAAGGTGCTATTTAGCCCATTCAGATTTGGAAGTGGTCAAGCACAAGGCAGAGGCTATCTGATAACTACGTGTGCTCCTCTTTGAAATGACCTCAGGGTTGTGGGAGTCTTTCTGCATCCTGAAAAGCATCGTTGACAGTAATCCTGTGGTCAGTGATCTCAGCTGAGACCAAGAGATGTTCGGGCATCAGGATGACCTCACTGATTGAAAGAGGATGACTTCAGGAGAAGGGTGGTACAAGCTGAGATGCTGATGGAGCGTTTGATCTCTTATACGGTCCCTGGCCAAAGATTTTTGCCTTCAGCAATTTGAGCTGAACAGTATGAACAGTAATTCCTAGCCTTATTTTTATTTTACTGGCATTATGAAGTATTGTTACTATATTTAAGCATGGTACTTTGCAGTACGGTGTTTTTTCCATTTGTCTATAATCTTAATCTAATAAGACATTCACAAGCTGCCTGGAAAATGTTTTTTTTTTCTTCCCCTTTGGGAATTTCCATAGAAGAAATCAGATCTAATAATTGCCTATTGTAAAGAATGATTTCATCAGAGGAAGAGAAAACAGTATACAGGAACGTACTTTACCATTTTTCTTACTATTTTTTCTAGCTTTGCCAATTTGGAAAACAACATCATGCTGTGAAAAAGTTTTGGGGTTTTTTTTCCCTCCTTTTAATGTCTCATATTACAAATGAAGTGTTACTTAGAATTAAAAAAGAGACAGTGTTGGTAGTTGAAGACAGAATTGTCCCTGGAAAACAGCAGTTTTCATTTCCTCTTTAAAATTAAAGCCTTCATTTTTACAGGTTCAAACTAAACAAATGAGCCAAGGAAAAAAACCTACCCAAACCCCTAAGCACCTGTCAAAACAAGACAAAATTGCTAAAAGAATTTCACACAATTTCTAATTAGAATTTTTTAAAAAGCCAAGCCAAATCTTTTGAAGTTAATTTGCAAATTTTATTTATCAAACTCATTGAATTAAGAAAAATTGAGACTAATCTAAGCCCTTTACCCGAATAGTGGAAGCACAAACTCTATGTAGAATTTAAATTTTGTTGTATTTATATATAAACATGCAGATGCATGTGGTCAGATGGCTTTTAAATCCCTGTCTAACTAATTAATTTAATCACTATATGTATTTTTATGAGTACCATATTGAAATGAAAGATGGAAGATTATTTGAAATTAAACCAGATACTTTAATAAAAAGAGCAGTATTCTCACTGGATGGATATCATCTCTCTCTCTTCTCATCTCATTCAATTTAATGTGTTTCTATATGAGCTGTAAGATAAAATGACTAATAGAAATGAAAAGGACTACTGCCAAAAGTCAGATTACTTCACTGGAAGCTTCTTAGCTAAATGACAACATCCAGTTCTAGATAATTAAATCTTATTTTGAAGGAATGTCACTGAATTATGTTAGTTTGCCTTTGGGTAGTGCTCTTTTAGTTGAACAAAGTAACAAAAATTTATTTGGGCACTTTTTGTTTGTCTTATAAATGGTTCAACATTGTTTAATAAAAATGAAAAGCTCAAGCTAGGAGAGAATAGCAGTATAGACTTACTGAGGGAAATCATTAACAGGGATCAAACAAAATTTCACCACTGTTAAAACCTGAAAATTATTTTGGTTCTGAACCTTAACAAGCTTTAACACAAATGGACCTAGGTGAAGTCTCCTGTTCTTACAGACAACATGAAGCTTATTACTCATAATTTAGTGATCTTTGTCTCAAGATGAGTTAGGTTGCTTATATCCCTCCCATACTTGCTGCATGTTTGATGATTCAAAGCTGCCTACCACTTTCCAGTCTGAGTGTTCATGGTGAGTTTTTCCTCATTGGTCAGCATTGTCCTTTGTTTTAAAAGGCTCTTTTCTCGCCTCTCATTCATTCTCCCTAGTGTGTTTATAGATCGCATTCAACTTCCAGTATTTGGTTTCATAAAGAAAGCAATCCAAATTCTTTTAAACTCCACAAAGATACTTTTCAGTCACTTTATCATCCTACCATACCGCTGGATGTGGTCCCAGTCTAAGGTCATGCCATGACCACAGATGATCAGTCTTGATGGACAAGTTATTTTCTTTTGAGGCATTGCAACTACCCTTGTCATGGATGAACATCTACAGGACCTTTGGTATTAGGAATGCCATCTTCTTTCATATCTTCAGTGGAAGTTACAGTTTAGTACCAGGACTTGGGTTGCCTTTCCTGATGTTGTCAGCAGTGGCTTTTGTTTCCTCTGGTAATTAAACTCTTGGAGTACTAAGGAAGCGAAATATTCCTTCTAATCAGAGCTTTTGCCTTCTGTGATTTTCCGTAGTTTCCTCTTCAACAAGCTAAAAATTAAGTTTAGTCATGCTGCATCTTGCATCAGACAGAATGTTTCAGTGTCTTTGTAGTGGAGCTTTCCATTATGAAGATACTATTTTGGTTCATTGTAATGATTTTTTTTTTCTCCCTGAAGTGCTTGACTTTTTGGAATAGCTGGAGGAGACCTGAATTTATTTTCTTCAGGAATAACTCTTAAGTGACATTTAAGATATAAATAATTTAATATGCTATCTTTGAACTTGCAATTTTTGTTGTGAAGAAACCATTTTCACAGTATTGGCTTTGTACCCTCTTGTTGCCTGCAGATGCTGTGGCCTGAATTCAACACAGCACTCAAGTGCAGCCTTAAGTAAAGCATGCAAGCGTGTTCATTATATTTGTCTGGACAGTCTTTTGAAGGATGCCTCTAGACTGTCCACAAAAACAGTTTCACTGCCCTTAAGGACAGTAGATACTCAACATGACCCTAGGGCATGTGTTCCCAAGCACTCTCATGATGTTGGTGGTTGGCAAGGTGTTTCCAGACGGGCTGTTTGCAGGAGTTGGGCAGCACACTTACGAAGCTCTGATATGGGTGAGTAATCAGTGCACCTTTGGACATGCACCAATCCCAGCAGCTTCTAAGACTACACTTACAAGAGCTGTGCGAACAGTTTTTAACTCCAGTGTTGTTTTCAGCTGGGGTTGCTAATTCTTTGAAAGTAGACTTCAGAGTTTTAAATGTAGACATGATACCCAAGGAGTGGAGAATGCTTTGGATTTTATGAAGTTTTATAATTTTTCACAATTGCTAATGATGAAAAAGGTGGGTCATTTTTATTATTTCTATGATAACATTTCTGGCACAACTAAGAAGACTCACACTAATTTTCACACTGTACATATAAAATTAGTTCTTTTTAGTGGTTTAGTAATACCCCATCAGATTTATTACTATACTAGTCAAATGCACAGCTCTCTTCATGGCTGATCTCCATTTCTTACTGTTTTCTGGCATAAGATTACTTTTACTTAGAATTCATGTGATTCATGAAGTACAGACTTTTCTGTTGAAGTGCAATATGTCTACAGAGGCAGTTGTGTCTGTCACCACGATTGTGACTTAATCTATGCAAAAAACCACAACAATCGATGATTTGGAAGAAATTCCTACCTGCTGTTTGAGTAGGATGGCCATCGGTCTGCCAAATCCCCATGCAAAGGACAAATAAGGCTGTGAAAAGCCAGACAAACTTCTGACACCTGTTTATCCAGCAGCTGTAGTTGCTTATTCCACTTTTCTTGTTTTCTCACCAGGTGGTGTTGAGATTGGGTTTTGAGTCTGCATTCAGCAACTTTTGAATTCTAGTGCCAGCACTTTGTGCAATGCGGGATCATTCTGACCAAATCACCCTTTCTCTTTCTGGGCCCAAATTTCAGGGCTACTTAATTGCACCTTAGGAAATGCTCCTGAATTTGAGCACCTTGATTCACTCACAGAAATTGTTAAATATCCAACTTCTTTAGTCAGTTCTGGAAAATGCTTTTGGACTTACGGAAAAAGACTGAGACAAATTGATGTTCAATATCAAGCGATGTCTACTATTTGAGGATCATTACACATATATTCATGATCCTCTGTGTAAGTGGATTCCAAGATGCAGAAAAAGATAGTGGAAGTGTCAGAGCAGTACTTTCTAGAAATACTCGTTTCATCTGCTAGAAATTTAATATCTTTATAAATAACCAAGTATTGACAAGTCATCCATTCTGAGCCCACAGCAGAATATAAATACCTTTGGCTCTCTGCTCTGAATCTGTGTATATGTGCATGACTGTTTGTCTGTTGACATCTTCTCATTCACAGATTATTCTCAGTTTCTATGGGAGACATTTCATAACTTGATGTGTGTAAATTTTGGGGCACTTCTATTAATTTAGAAACTTGTAAAATCATGCAAGAAGGCACGCAGCCAGCAATGGCTGGTTTGCCTACTGTATTCCATAGTGCCTTTTGTGCATAGTACACAGCATGCTGCACTGGACTTCTTTACCGGAGCAGCAGCTGTATTAGACCAAATAAACACAACCCTGTGTAGATGAATGGTATCATCTCCTGCAGCTAAAGGTTAAGGTGTCATCCAGTGATTTATCCCTCCTAATGGATTTGTTGGATTGTTGTGATAGGGACATAATTTACTACCTTTTCTTCATCAGAGGTTGTGTTCTTAAAATGGTGTTTGGGGATTTACGATATTGAACAGGGTGAATTACATGTCAAATTATAACCATCCTGTTTGACATTTAGTCAGTGCTGACAGGAACTGGGCATTTAGGAAGATGAGGCTTCTGCAGTACAGTCTTGAAATAGGATTGTTTTATTTGAAGGCTGTTGTTAATCAAATGTTTCTGGATAAAATATGTAAAATAGGCTGTTGTGCTGTGGGCAGCCAAATGTTAGTGATGTATGTTGTAGCTGTCATCCTATCTGGTTATTCTTCAGGTATTGCCTCCTTGATGGAAATAATTAATCTCATAATCCATTAAGTTGTTGCAGTTGGAGGCATGTGACACCCTGTTATGACCCCCTGGTTTAGGAGTGCGTGCCAGTATTTAAGAGAAGTGAGTGACTTCTGAGTTGATTATTCCCACAGCTCTGTGCCATTTGCAGAACTAAGGAGAGTGCTTTGCACATGCACTTTTTCAATGTATATTCCTGTCTGGAAACATTTCATTAAAGATTTTCTTTCTACAATTCCTGCCTACCTTATCTGACAGTTCTTGATTGGTTAATGTAGCTTATGCTTTTTTTTTTTTCTTGGCCCTTTTCTTATGTGTGCTGTTTGACCTTTAATCAATACGCTTCAAATGGTGCTTTGTGGATTATAGCTAGACTGTTGGATGCTTCTATGTGCCCTGCTGTCTTGTCTCCTGAAGGAACAAAATATGTCTGTTTTCATGGGGTGCACCATCTAACCATTTGACTGCCTCCTTTTGAGCCTCAGATCCCACTGACACACACCTAAAGCTGCTTTTACTGCATTTACACAGGAGGAGGAGATGCAGCTGGGAAGCATGTCCTCCTTTGTACCTGTATTGTTAAGCCAGAGACTGGAACTGCTGCTGCTGTGAGGAATCTCATTTTGATCTAAGTCACTACCATGGCTGCCTAGAGTGGACCACCTGTTGAATAAAATTCAAATGAAAGCCATTAATTTAATAAGCCTGTATGCCTAAACAGTGAGAAGGTTCAGACATTACCAGTGAAAACAAAAGGGTACATGTGTCAATTTACATGCCTATTTATGCCTCTTGCTTCCTTTCTCAGTCCTGCAACTATAGGAGACAACAGTAGCATATTGCATTTTTTGAGTGTATGATCAATCAGGCAAAACCAAAATGAGGACACACAATGAATTTGACAATAGTATTCCAGCACAGAGTAGCTGCCCTCTTCAAACTGCTGAACCCTCTGGCATATTCTCTTGACTTAAAAATTGAAAATGCAAATCAGAATCTTTCCTGGTGAATTGTCTCATCCTTCTGTTTTTCAGTAAGAAAAAAGAAAGTCATTGCTTCAATACAGATGCACTATCCTTATATTTAAGCTCCCAGAAGGCCTCTGACTATGTGATAAGAATTACAGTCAGGGGTGTTGCATAACAGTTTATGCGTAATGCTTAATGCATTCTCAGTTTTATGAAAAATGAATAATATTGGAGACATTTTGAATAGTAGTTTAGATTTACACTTTCTTTTTAAGGTGGAAATGAGATATTTCTAGTGCTCTTCAGTGACAATGGAAGAGTTGAGGTGGTTACTGTTACAGATGAATAAAATCCATAGAAGTGGAAAAGAGGAAAATATATTACATAGATGAGTAATGGGCAAATCATAAAGGTTCAAAGCACTTCTGCTTTTATTGGAATACCATAGCTGTCTCAGCATGCTTCCTCACCTCTCTGCCTAGGGTGTTTGCTGCTTCATGTGGAAGGTTGGAATTAAACTGAGAGGACACAGTTTTGAAGAACATTTCTTCTTAATGGAGGTTCATTATTAAAATGAAAGCATTCAGCATTGAAAAAAATTATTTGATCCATGTGCAGCTTTTGTTAGGAGTCAACTCACATTGTATGTGTTTGTTTTGTGACACACAGGACAGTTTCCCAGCTCGGTTTGGAGGAATACATTTCGTCAATCAGCCGTGGTATATCCATGCTCTCTACACAGTTATACGGCCCTTTTTAAAGGAGAAGACGCGAAAAAGGGTATTCTTCTGCTTAATTGTCCTTTACCTGGCAGTTGTAGTCAGCAGATGTATCATACTATAATAAAGTAGATATACACAATGTTCCAGCTTGCTATTGGTGGAAAGTATTTAAATACATGGCATGGCAAAGTGTATCTTTAACAGTTTTAGACACTTATAACTGCAGTACCCTTTGAGGACACAGTCAAGCAGTGCACTTAAATTTTTTAAATTGTAAGGATATGCTTGCCAACATTACGGTTTCTATTATGGTTCTATTCAGTTCCATTCTATTCTGTTAAATTTCTGATAAAATTACATTTGTGTCTTTCTTTTAAGATTAGAGGTAGTGAGTATAAAGTCCTTTCTAAGTGCAATTTCCTTGACATTTGCATGATCTAAAATACACAGCTGGTATATAGTAGTTTGCAAATACTGATTTGAATGAAAGCCAATGAAAGGAAATTTGTGTACATGCATCTGTGCATGAGCACGAGCAGTCTCTGAGGCTGTTGCTGAATTTGCAGCATTTGCATCAGTGCAATTAAAGTTGAGCTTGGTGGTAACAGTACATAGAATGATATTATTTCTGTAACAGGAAATTTGTCATCCAGGAAAACACAATCAGCATCACGTACAAAGACACTACAAAAAATGTGATGGTATTTTTTTCTTTGTAATGGGATCTACTCTCTAAGCAACTCTGTATTTTCTTTCCTCAAACAGTTTAGAAGGCCACAATGATCCTTGGTGTTTAACTGTTTTTTACTGACAGAGTATGCTTGAGAGGCCCTTCATATTCACAGATTTTGAACTATAGATCACAAAGCCTTTTATGTAATATCTGTTGTAAATATGCAAATGAAAACTCATTTTGCAGGATTCAGTTGCACTCCACTGACTACAGTTCCAACAAAGAACATTGTAGTGCCAGATATGTTTGAGGTCTTTTTAAGTCAAGTGCTGTGTATACATAACCAGGGAGTACAATACAGCTCATGGATGTGTTACAACATTAAAAATAAGTGATAATGGAGTTGAACATGGGTGCTTATCAGTTGGTATCTAAATTTTTATTTAAACACCTGAATCAGTGGCATGTATTGTCAGAATGCTGACTTTTTACAACTGTTGTTGTCAAGACTGAATACCTGTAAGAAGTAGTCAGGTGGCTAAATATCGATTTAGAGTCCAAAATTTATTGTCAAAATGTGAAAGTTATACCCAGCACATAAAATTTAAAATCAGCTTTAAAAAAACATACCCAGCAGAACTGTCTTCAGAGTTTTATCAAGCCAATTATTTATCTGTTGTGTTTATCCAGTAGTATTTTGTGCTTTTCAATATGTCTGGTAAGTTTGCAACTGATAGCTCTATTCTGATAAATGTAGTATTAGACATGTATAAAAACAATGGCTAAGAAGTGAAACATTCAGTTGGAAAGGTACTGTAAAACTAATTACTTTTGCCATTAATGTTTTTCTTTCACACAAGGATAAATTCCTTTCTGAGATGGAAGAACATTACTAGGTTTGCATGGTCATTATTAAGCTTCTTGTTTCTGCAGCTGACTGGAAGATTACTGAAATAAGCAATACAGGACAAACATATATTTGGTCTTTTTGACTTTCTGTCTTTTGAATTTAACTCTGGTTAAAAAGGTGAGCTTATTCTGTGCCATGGCACTTGCTCCTAGTCCCAAAGAGTGAATCCTGGCCTGTCCATCTTACCTGCTAGTCTAGAAATAGCTGTTGTGAGCTGTCTATTCAGCCATACCCAAGAGCAGGCATTTCCTTCAGTGAAAAATGCTGTCCAAATCCAGAGGTGCTCTGTTTCTAGTGCTCATCAGTCACACAGTCTAGAACTCTGAGGAGAAACAATAAGGTTAAATATAAGCATAAACACAAGTATTCATATACATATACATTATATTAATATAGATACATATAAAGGTAAAGCATATCTGAAAGTAAATCAGTCTACCAAAACTTTAATGGAAATCACAAGGAGTCCATTGACTATTCCCTCACTGTTGACACAGAAATTATTTTACCGCTGTTACTTTTGCCTACAGGAAAGATGGATAGGGGCTCTTTATCAGGGAGTGCAGTCATACGATGAGGGGTAACACTTTTAAGCTGAAAGAGGGTAGGTTTGGATTAGATATTAGGAAGACATCTTTTCCTGTGAGGATGGTGAGGCACTGGAACAGGTTGTCCAGAGAAGTTGTGGATGCCCCCTCCTTGGAGGTGTTCAAGGCCAGGCTGGGTGAGGCTTTCAGCGACCTGATCTAGTGGAAGGTGTCCCTGCCCATGGCAGGGGGGTGGTGGAAATAGATGATCTTCAAGGTCCTTTCCAGCTCAAACCATTCTATTATTCTGTGATTCTATGATTCTATGATATATTCTCAAGTATGGATGGTAGTAACTGGTACCACTGTATTAAGGAAGAAAATATTTCCAGTGGAGCTTTTATTACATTATGCTATTTATCTTACTTACAGAATTCGTGTCTGGATACTGAAAGTCAATATATATTCCTTAATGCATACACTGAATATTATTTTTATTCATGTTATTACTTTATTCACTTAATTTAATTCACAGGGTTAGAGAAAGTAAATAACAAAAGATAGGAAGTCTGTTTGTCTAATCGTCAGTCTATCTAATTACCTGACATCAGTTCTTGCCCTCCTTAGGCCCTTTGTCCTGCAAACATTTAAGTCATTTATACTTTAATCACATTGTAGGTTTATGAACGTACTCTGGCCATGCTTAAGGCACAGGCAATGTATGCTTTGGTGGCCATCTCTGTTAGCCCAGTGCAGTCAGAATACTGGAACTGTAGAGTGTCCTCTAATAATGATGATATAATTCGAGCTTTGATGATTTTTGTGATACTGCTTTGTTTTTACCTGCATGTGTACGTACAGATATTCCTGCATGGTAATAACCTCAACAGCCTGCATCAGTTAATACACCCTGAGATCCTGCCTTCAGAGTTTGGAGGAATGTTGCCCCCTTATGATATGGGGACGTGGGCAAGAACGCTGCTTGACCACGAATACGATGATGACAGTGAATGCAATGCAGACTCCTACAATGTTCCTGCAAAAGATATGGAAAAGGACCTCTCTCCCAAATCTATGAAAAGGTGGGTTAAAGGCACTGTGGTCTTCTACTGTTGCCATGAGGTTAACATTTACCTTCCTCTTCTTTTATGAAGCTGCAGGTAGTTACCTCAGTTTATTGTATATGAGGATCTTTTATTTTTCTCCATTCTTACAAAGATCACTGTTGATTATCTGATATCCCACTCCAGTCTACAGTAATTATTAGAGAGACAGTGCTAGCACAGGGTAAATGGGGGCCAATTATCCAGCTGGCTGGTGATGATAGCTCTTACTTTCCTCCCTCTCATAGCCCAGTGCCTAGTATCCACCAGCCTGCAGGTGCCAGGACATTTGCAGCACCTGAACTGTCTGTCACAGTGACTCTGCACAACATGAGAAAAAGTAATAAGGAGAATCAGGACAAAAATCGGAGCCAATCATTGTACTGGAATATGGCAAACACCCTGGTGGTCTGATATTATTCTCTTTGAAGGAGAAGATTCAGTCTTGCTAGGGCAGTGTAACAGAAAGGGGAAAGATTGCAGCATGGTGATAGAAAAGGTTGAGCAGGACAGCAAAAGTCAGAGTGCAGCTCATAAAGGGTAGGCCTAGCATTGAATCCGAAAAGAACAAGCAGGGCAGAAAAAATATACACAAAATCATTAAAAATAAGTCAGAATATGCGAAGCTGAGAATTCAGTTTCGGGAGATGACATCTGATGCAAAAGAGAGAGAGACTTTGTAAGCAGATAAACAGGAAAATGGCTGGAAAATATTCTTCTATAGGTTGAGGAGGACAGTGTGTTTTGCAAATCAGCTATTTTGGGGGAAATAGTGAGGAGAAAACAGGAGATTACCATAGGAATTACAATAATTAAAAAAAAAAAAAAGCAGTGAAGTTTAAGGATTTTGTGTTGAAAAAAACCTACAGTGCATTGGAAGTGGGAAAAAGTAAGAGACTGGATGGAAATGAACTGGCATAAGGAAAAGTTAAGAAAGGCCCTTAAGCCATATTACAAAGATGCAATTAAAACAAGTAATGAAGAAAATAAGATAGGGAAAGGAAAGGGGAAAATTGAGCAATATATTTATATATGATTTTCATATAGTACAAGAATAGTGCAATAGAGAAGCTGTCTTGAAGTGTGGAATTTAGGAACTGAAATGCACAAGTCTTACTGTTGCAGAAGTCATGAGAGCAAGTATCTTCATCCAGAGACGCAACAAAAAAACTTGAGAAGAGCTGTGACAAGACCCTTTGGAGCAGACTGTGCCAGACTATCCTGGGCAAGCACATAATTAAATGGAAAAGCAGTGGATTAACCAAATTCTTCACTCTTTGTCAAAGAATGCTTTCTCACACTTACCTGTTTTATTCTCATTTATGTTGTGCTCTGCTTCATGCAGAGTTATACTTAAGTGTAAACTTCAAGTTGACATTCTTTCTGTCTGGGTTAGCTGACACAGAGAGCAGACATACTGCAGAATGTAGTCATGTTGAAATTTGTATGTATATAAAATGGAGCTGAAATATCCTCCCCTTCTTTGCATTCTTTTTTTAGTTAGCATGTCTGCAGCACCTGCTGAAATCCTCCTTCCCTGCTGTTGGACATAAAAAATACTAAGAAGACTTACTGTGTTAGTACCAAGTAGGAGGGAATGGTAGAAAGATGGACAGAAAGTCCCCAGACTTTGCTTTATTAAGGGCCCAGACTGTGTTAAAACAGAAATAGAAGAGTTAAATTAAAACAGGTAACCTCTATTTCATTAAAACTTAAATTTAACTTGAATTTGGCACCTATTGGATTGCATCTCTTAGTTTAAAACCATACTTAGTGTGGTATGTTACTGCAGATTAAGGTTTTTAACCATATAAAAAGTAACAGTAAATCAATAAAAAATGCTTAACTTCGCAGAACAAATTTCACAAGCAGCTAGAATATCTCCAACAACTATCTTGTTTAATTTGACTTGCCATTTTAAAATTAGTTTATTACTTTGAAAAAGTATCCTTCCTAAAGTAAAATCTTGCTAAGATTTAATTTCTTTGTTACTAATTTTTGCCCCTGTATGAATCAGAGGTGTTCCTCCTGATTTCCTTGAACTTTCGGTGCGTCCATCCATAGCTCTCGTGGCTGAGGCACCCAGCTGGAGCTGCAGGGTGTGTTTTCAGCTAACCCGCAGGGCAGATGTCTGTGTGCTTTGGAAAGTATCTGTGTGTGGCTTTGGTTCCTTACCTCCACAGTGGGGCTTTGTAGTACAGCTCTGTCCTACTGTGGTTTGTGAGAATTTATTCAGTAATGTCTGTAAAGTTATTTGAGAGATATAGAAAGAAATTGCCATAAATTTAAACAGATGTTTTTCGTTTTGTGTACCTTCAGTCATGAATTGCTGCTGAATGGAATGAAACGTGACAGTAAATGTTGATTTAAAACTGAATGAAAACCATTTCTCCCTCTCCTAGGCAATCAGGATCTTAAGCTTGCAAGCCATAAATCAGGGTTTGTGCAGTTTCATTTTCTCATCTGCGGTGGCATCAGGGAGTTTGGAGGCCCTGGAAATTTGAGGCCAGGTTTTCAATTCCCTGGATGAAAACTGGAAACCTTGGCTACTCAGGCACTGACAACCTAGGAAAAGGCTCAGTCTCCTATGCATGCAGTTGAAATTAGTATGCTTCCATAATGTTTTTTGTCTTGATGAACTGCATTTTCCAGGAGTACAGCTTCCCATCAGCATATTTTCAATCAACTTTGCCTTGGCATGGTACCTTGTGAAGATTTTATAAAAGCATTTTTAATTCAGTGGTTTGTTTTCTGCCTGAGGAACTGACTAGTATTCTAGATGAGGGTGATTGTACAGCTTTAATTAAAAATTTTTAATTATGTTTATCACAAGAGAGACCATCAGAATTTTAAAGCTAATTTTCTTGATTTTAGCATTAGTAACAGAATGTGGTATTATTAGAAGGTATCCTTGTGTTTAAAGTTTTCACCTAGGGTTTAACTCAGGGTTTTTTTCTTATGTTTTTGAAGATTTTCTTTCCATTTTTGGAGGAAGACCAAATTGTCTCCTGCTGTCAGCCTCATTCTTTGGTTTCAGTGAATAACGCCAGTTTATAAGAGTGGGAATTTGACTCTGTGATGTAGCTTTGCAAATGGGCAAATCGGTAGCAATGCTGCAGTCACAGTGTACTTTCAGTGATGAAAAATAGATGTCTGCGTTGTAGAAACGTACATGTGCTCTAGCCATCTTAAATCTTCTTTACAGAAAGGAAGAGAAACATGCATTTCTAGGGTGAATTTCATCTCACTAGTGGAAACATCTAACAAGGGTTTCTTTTACTGTACACCGGAAGTGTCTGCTTTTTGATGAGCTGAGACATAGGTGATGTAAGATCCCATGTTAACACTTAGGACTTTGTTTGTAATGGAGTATTTTGATTTTGCTGGAGGTTGAGACCTACACTTTTTCCCTCACACGTGGCTTTTTCAGGGTACCAGTGTTACACTTCTGTGCTGATTCAGAGAACCTGGAGAAATTTTGCAGTCATAATTGAATTTGCTCTTACCATGCCTTTCTGTTCTGTTTGGTTGAGCTGATAAGTGGGTTTGACAGATGCGTCCATGGCTCCAGAAATCCTGCTGGCCATGGCAGGATTCCCTAGGGTTGGCTTAGGAACTCACACTGCTGTATTTAAGTGCTATTTAGAAAAGGAGCAACTTGTGCTTCCAGCTAATGCCACTATTTGCAGTGTACCATCATTAGCCAGCTGAGTGCCTGAATTGTACCTTCTTTACCAGTGCCATATAACCTCCTGGGTGCTTAAGTCATTACATAAGACAGATTAGTTTGCTCTCTGTTGTGTGCTGAGGATGCACCCTGTTTCACTGTTTCACTGAAGAAAAGAGGGTCCATTTTATTCCAGTTTTTGCTCTTATGTCCGCAAACCAGCACTGAGCCTTTCAAAGCCATGTAATCGCACCATGAGGGTATTTTCTGACCAATTGCAACGATCAGATGCTTGGGTAATGCTGTACTATTATTTTTAAGCACTGGAAGAGATTAAAATAAAAAGCTGAGGTTTACCCTCATTTGTCTTGATGTAGAAACGTCAAATAAATGTCATCCTTTTGCAGGTCTCAGTCGGTTGTGGATCCTGGGGTGCTGAAACGTATGGATAAGAGCGAGGAAGAAAACATGCAGCCTTTGCTTTCACTTGACTAACAGTTCCTGAGCATTGGACGTGAACTGAGGTGGAAGGCACTGTCTCTCAGCAGCAAGCAAACCACTGGGAAAAAGTGTACCAGCTGGAATCCTATTTACTCTTGTTAATGTAGCATAATGGCAGCAGGCAGCGGGTTTTACTATTCTACCTGAATTCTGGATGCCCTGGGGTGAAAAAGAAGAGGAGAAAAAAAAGGAAAATAAAACAAAATAAAAAAACAAAGGGAAATCAATAATTTATTCTGTAAGTGCCAACTTGTTTGTAAATACAGTATAATCCTCCACTTTGACTTTGTAAGTTATGGTAAACAAATGCTGTGGAAATCAGTGACTATAAAGTATGTCAGTGAAGTGCACCATAAAAAAGAGAAGAAAATGTGTGCGCGCTTACACACGCACACACATACACACAGAGAAACACATACTGGACATGGAAGAATATCAAAGCCAATTAAATATTGTCCTTTTCGAAGGAAGCCATATTGCAGCTAGAGTATTGACTACTATTTTGTTTTCTCTCTGCAATGCTCATGTAGTGTGCAAAGATAAAGAGGGAATATAAGAACTTGGAGATCCTGTAATCAGTTGAGTATTTCCTAACTGTAGGAATTGGTTTCCCAAATAACGTCGTGACTTAGAATTGTGAATTAGCGTAAACCATGTAGCATTGTGGAAAAGTTAACAGATGAGCTGGAACCAACTCTTTGACAGCTTTGTTGTTTGGCTGTGTGGATCTTTGAGGTTTCTTCCTTAACTTTTCATTTACAGTTCACAAGCAACCTGGCTTGTTACCCTAATCTGGGTGTTGTAATGTGGGACACGTTGAAGTTATTTCTCTTGCATTTTGAGTGCACATCAAGAATTTTTCCAGAACTCTGTTCTCCCTTGAAATGAGAAAATAGTTCTCTAAATGCAGTGTAACAACTGGTATTTGAAAGTAAAGCCTGGCAGCAGAGGTTAAAAGTTAATCACTGAATGAATGCTGTACACTGGGAGACTGAATACATATATATATTTTTACCGAGCTCTGACAAGCATCCAAGGTGACATTGTTAGACAAGTCTATTTAATTGAAGGTTTATACAAGAAATCATACCTATTCAATGTACTTAGATATATTATAAATTGTATATTGAGATGATGTCATTATTAATATAGTAAAACTTTCCATAGAACAACAGCATCCCACTTCAAGTAAGGATTAATATGCATAAGTTGTAGTCAAACATCTCAGCCTATGTGTTTAGGACACTTCTGTTTTGGTTGTAGTGTAACTGTATATATTGAACATGTGCCATAATAGAGAAATACATTTGCCATAATAGAGAAATACATTTTACCTCAAAAGGACAACAGGTTTCCCTAGGGATTGGGTAAATCTGCTGAAACACGGGGACTGTGTCGTCTTTGTGTGCTGGCTGGTGTGTGCAGCCTGTTGTGTGCTGAGGCGAGAATGTAATTTCTTATTAGGACTTTGCTCTGCAATCAGAGTGAGAAGACACGGCGTCCCCATCAAGACATCTGCATAGTTAGAGGTATTGTAAGAGCATGTCTGGGCAATGCAGGGATTAGTTAAGAATACACTGACCACCGTGGAGGAGATAGCTCACAGCAACCCTGCTTCCCAAGTGTCAGAGTTTAAAGAATTTCTTCTGTCACTTCAGTCATCACTGAAGTTTTAAAGCCACTGGTTTTAGGTCACCTCTACTTGCCCAGGATGATTGCAACTGCAATATTTAGTAGGCTGAGACAAGCTAAGAGAGAGCAGAGAGTGAAATCTTGCAATCGTGTCGTCTCAGAGCTTAGCTATAACTCCTTTGGTGGCATCTTCGGTGTTTCTCAGGGCTGAGACAACCCTGTCTCTTCCAGCGTCACCTTTGATTAGCCCAGGCAGCACATAAATAAAGCTTTCCTGCCTCACAGTTCATTAGCAATGCTGATAAATAGTGTATGCCCTAACATGCCGTCACATTGCGGGAACTTATCTGAACAGGTCATTGCCTTTCTGCTTTCCTTTTTTCATGATATGTGTTATGAAATGCAAAGAGAAAAGATATGAAGCCTGAACATCTTTTTAGTCTGTCCTACAAGTTTTTAGTAGTAGAACTACTTCTGTGGTTTGGGAGACTTGAAAGGTTGATGAGTTCTTATATACTATTTATTCAGTCCTGTTTTTCACATACCTTGTAACATCTTGCTGGACAGGTGAGATGTGTCTCTGGAGTTTGCATAAGTGCCATATTTGAATGTATGTTATATATGCCAACACTTATGTAGTAGGATAGTATATTGCCATTGTTCGATTTTTAAATACTTACCAGATAAATCGTATCATCAGTAGAAATACTCTCCTTGTAAGGGCTTCAGGATTTGGTCAGTGTTCCGTATGTATGCAAACTGTAACACAGTGGTGATCAAAATCTTCATGGATGTTTTTAGATACATGGGCCAAATCTTGGTGTAAACCAGCACAACACTGATTTGAGAGTTTGCTGGTGGTCTGGTCAAAAAATGCGAACGTCTCTTACATCCCCACAGAGCAATTTTATTAGAAAATGCATCTGCTCAACTGTATGAGGCTTTTTTTTTTTTTTTAAAATCCTTTATTTATGCATTTAACTGTAATTTATGTAATGTTTTCTGATACCTGATTTCAACTCCAAGTTAGTGAGTATGAATATATTCTTTCCAGAATGTGAAAACAGGATATATTATAATTTTGTGTAACTCAGACCTTATCTTTTATCAAGAAAAAAACTACTTTTTCAAAAAGATCCTCAGTGTTAAAGAGTTGGGCTACAGGTCTTCTTGACTGCAGTTTTTATTTTGCTGAAGCAAATACTGGCGGTTGTGACATTGAATAAGGATATTAAAATTGGTATGAAAAATAACAATCCTTTACATGCTCTCAGCATTCTTTGGAGGCATTTCTCTTTTACACATCAGGGTACATAAAGGGTTTCCACCTTTCCCTTGTGTCTTGTAGAAAATATTTATAGATAGGTCGATTTGTAATAGATTAAATTTGGATTGAAAACTTTTTCCAGTCTTTATTATGATAGGAATTGATGTCTAATTTTTATAGAAAAATTGAAGTGCTAAAAATAGAACCCAAATGCTTGGGAGAAATTCCTCTTAATTTCTTACCTTTGTTGTGTATTAAGTAGACTAAACTTTGTTGTAATTATGCATGCTGATATGCATATAAGAAAAATATCCTGCAATATAAGGAACCTAGTGGAACAAACTGGATACACCTGTCAAAGCAACGAAGTGAAAATAAAAGAAAATGGGAAAAAGAATGTATGAATTGATAGTTTCTGGCCTTTGGCAAGATCTCAGAATGTCCCCTCACATGATGTTTCTTCCATGAAACAAATATTTAAAAATATATGGAAAAGTTATGGAAGCTTCCATACCCAAAGCCTTCCTCCTGTAATCTGAGATGTCATTAGTCTCTTGGCTTTATAAAAAGACAGGTAATCCATCCCACTAAGCTCCGACAAATACACAGGCTCCCAATAGTTATTAGTTGTGAAATAGCTTTAAGATATCTTTACAGAATATAAATTTACTGTATAGCATATTTAAAAAGATGTTTTTCACTCTACAAACATGCTATGCCTAGTCACAAAAAAAAATTTGTAGAGACATATGTAAACTTAACACAGAATTAAAGAAATTAGGAGTAGAAGGGACCTAAAGAGGTCATTGGTATGTGAAGAAGCAGATTTGCTTTAATGTGTCTCTTAAAGAATTGTTTTAGGTCAGTACCTTGCATGGAATGCTCTTTGTATTGTTTAATCGCAGTCACAGCAAAGCCTAAGCACTTTACCTGACAAAATTGTAAGTTGACAGTATTTTGTTCATACCTTTTATTATTTACCATTTAGAATTACCTGAGGAAACACTTTGCAATAAGCTTTGGTTGTGTCGTTGTTATTATATTGTTTCTGTTATTATCAGTGTATAGATTTGTTAAGATTTTTGAAAAAGTAATGTTTGAAAAAGCATGGAAGAAAGAAAAATTCAGTATCAAGCTTCAGGATTTTGTTTAGGGTATTAAAATAGGATTTGAGGCGGGGGTGCTGAGTTTGGTTTTGATAATCTTTATTTAGCTATGGGCAATGTCTGGGTGAGATATCGACAGCATTGGGTACCAGGACAAATGTGGAAGATAAATATCATTATGGAAGGCAATAGGGAAGATCTCAAAGTACTGTACTGAAAAATCACTTAATCATGGGGCTAGGTATGTCATGTCCTTCTAAGAGAAAGGCATTTTGTAAGGAGCTTATAAGCATCTGTTTGTGGTGCTGAAATTAGTACTTTTGTCCGCAAAGTTCCAGGCACGCTATGAAATCAATAAAATATTAGTTACCTGAGTTCTGAGGTAGCAATACAGACACATAGCCAGTTAAAGACATTAAGATCTCAGTGGAAGACAATCAGATTGTGCTTATATACAGAAAAAATGACACTTTGATCACTTAGTCTGGTTTGAACTGCAGGAGAGGAAATAGTCTGTCCTTAATTTGTGTGAGAACATCTGGTTGTTGATTCAGTCATGCCTTGTTCCTTTAGGAACATATCTAAATGCTTTACCATGAGATTTTTATAGACCAGGGATAATCTGCTATCCTGAGATATTAAATCTGAATGTACATTTTACCATTTCTTCCAAGGAAATGGTAAAAAAGGAGTATGTCCCCTAAATGAAATACTTTTCTTCCCTTATAATTGATGGAAGAAACGTAGATTACTCTGAAGACTCCCAAAAGGAAATCTTAGCTGCCCAGTAAAGAATTCTGGACTTGCTCAGGGAGGAATTCCCTTGGAGGGTCTTGAAAGTTACTTCTTTCCCATTAATTATACAAGGAACATTGGCATTTTGTTTAGCTTGAATGATCCTGTGTCAAGAGTCTGTATTTAGCACATTGACTTAGACACGCGCTTCAGTCTGCATTTCAGCTTACAGTCTTGCGGGAATTTTTTCCTATCAGCTTTTGGGATCTTAATTGGTTCCCTTCATTTTGCTGTTAAAAATAACAACTTATGTGTTGGGCAGTGGTGAAATTGAAACATAAGTCACAAGCTCCCACTACTGTTTCACTCGTTCTCCAGCGTTTTGAGTATGGAAACTGCTTTGATTGATAACAGACATGTCAGACTAGCATGATGCAAATTTAAAAAAGAGAGAAAACAGAAGTTTCTGGAGTGAATTCACAGTCTGAGTTGATGATACCAAGGGGGAACCCAACAGGAGGGGAAGCATTGCAAACGGTGCAAAACAGAGAGAGACCTCCAAGAGAAGTTGCTGATGCTTCTTTATGGCACACATTTTGTTTTCAAAACATAGCCGAAGTATTTTGTCTATGGGGATTGTGGTCAACCAGCACTGATGCTTCTGAATCAGTTCATTAGTACAAGTCCTCTTTAATAAAGGTGTGAAAAAGCTTCCTTTTGCTATTAGTGGAGAATTTATTTCCGGAGAATTGGCTTATCTGTAAATTTGCAGCAGACAAATGGTGAGGGTTAAATAGGATTTGTATTTCATATGGTAATTCTGCTGTGATTCCTTAAAGAGGTTGTTGCATCATCAGCAACACACAGGCAGGAATCTCAAATCAGGACCCTTGGTCAATGAAAATTTCGGGGGGGGGAAAAGCAAGGGAAAAGATAATAGCAGATGATAAAGCACAATTAAAATGAAAAATAGAAGCAAGTCTACATTGGAAACCAATGTGAATGGCAAAAATTATCTGAGAGAACTTGTATGTACACTTCCAAGTAGCAAATCATTAGCCTACCTTGTGCCTACGTTATGAGCAGAATTCCCATTTTTCACATGGTTTACCTTGTATAATCTCCGTGGCGTTTCCTGAGTCTTTACAAAATGCTTGAATTACCATGTGAAATTGTAGGTGCAATAGCTGAGCTTTGTGAACATGGTTTAATGGATCAGTGCACGCCACCAGATCCTCACCTGGAGATGGGCCCCAGCCTGACTCAGACATCGTACCCAAAGGATTATGTGAAATGCCATATTCTGCCTGGCTGAAGAAGTCATGCAGGAAGAGTAGAAAAGGAGCCACAGGCCCGTAAGGAAAAATGGGAGTCCTGTGGAGAAATCAGCAATGGGGAGATGAAGTGAACTGGATCAATCATTTTAATGTGATGGTGAGGGAGGCTTTCACTTGCTTTTTAGAATAAGACAGGACTTAAAAACACCACCACACATCTGTCATCAGAAAGGAAAGATAACATCTTTCTCTTTCCAATACAAAATTGGTTTTGATATATTTAACCTGACTCCTACTCTCCCGACAGACCTGAATTGCCTCTGCTGCTGTCGTTTCTGTGGTGGCTCTTGGGATGTGGGTATTGTAGCATGCAGGGGCTTGAAAGTTAACGTTCCCCAACCTGTCCATAGGAATAGAAGGGAGAGATCTATTCCGCAAGTCCTTACTGCAGAGGCAATTTTGTGGGAGAATTCATCACTTGCTTGGATTAAAGCCTGTCTTGCCCTGATGACAACATTGATGCCTACACTGTGTAGAAGGCTGTGAACGCATGTGTTGTGGGACTGTGCCCTGGGCAACTCAGTGTCTTGTGTTAATTATGCAGCCTTCGAGCGGTAGCTGGTGGTCTGTGTCCTGTGTCTTTAAACAATCCTGCTGGTGATGTTAATCATAGCCATTAGTCCTTCAAAGTGGAGATGATTTAAAGGAAACTGACAACTTTGAACATTACACTTAATGTCTAAAAACATTAAATTGGTGATTGTTGCAAGTAATGCATAAGATTATGATAACTTAAAAGATTTTCAGGGTTTCGTTGCATGATATCTTTAATGGGACTTACTGTATAATCACTGTCCTTTAAATATGGTTTTCCCGGAGGCTCATGGGCGTCAGCAGTAGAAGGAATTAAACAGTAGAAAACTGGATTCTGAAACTGTGAATATATTCAGAGGGACACATACAGAAGAATATCTGACGGTATTAAAAAAAATAAATTGTTTTGCAGTTAACTAGTGTTCAACTTGACGATAATGTCACTTTAAAATCATTTGGTTCTCTAGCTTTTTCATGCTATGGACTGTAGTGTGACATTTGTCCTACAAAACCTTCACAGCTCTGCATCCGTTCTTCTCCTACCCCCTTGTATTAAACAACATCCTGTCTTCTGTATATACTTTATTCTATGAATAACAGGAGAAAACTGAAAAAAGCCACAGCACCCTCATATTCTGCAGACTCAAGGATGACTACTTTAAATATTTCTCTTATACAAATCTCTGTTAATGGGATGAAATGGAAATTGAGAGTGACAGCTGACTTCATCATAGGGGAAAACAAAAAAGAACCTGGCTAGGACTCCACATAGGTCTAGATAGATTGTCATCTGACGCAGCTCTTGTGATTTAAGATGTTACCTTCCCCTGACTGTTAATTATCATTTTTCAGGTAGGGACTACTGCCCCAATGTTTAAGCAACAGCAGATTACAGAAGTACTCCTATCCCAATGACAGTTATGCACAGCTCACGTCAGCTCTGTTGTTTCTGCACTCATGCAACTATAAAAGCAGTCATATAATCTAGTAATACAATTCTATTAAGAGAATAGTGATTAACAGCTGGTCACGGTGACATCTAAAATTGCTAGATTGGCAATCTGTGCCTTAAGGCTCTTGTGATCTGTAGGATTTACATAGCAGTAACCACTGAATAAATTTTTTTGCATGCAACAATCCATTTTGGAGCCTTATGGAAAATACTATAGCACCATATCAAAAATTTGAAAATTAAATTACAGGAGTAATTTGCAAACAGTGCTTGTATCCTCAGGATAAAAATTGTTTTTTTCTCAGTTTAGTATTGTTAGGACTCAGGGGGTCTGAGATTTGTAAAGCCAGGACAAGTCTATCAATCATGTTCTCTCTATGTACAGTTTCAATAACTATTCTCTTTTCACAACTTGTTGTCAGTTTGAATTTTATTCTTAGTAAGATGGTTACTTTTTGTCTGTTGTGTTCCTAACTAAAATTTGAAGTTTAAGCAACTTTGTGAACCATGTATATTTAAATATCATCAGTCTCTGTGAACAATGGGCTGCTTTGGAGAGTACTACTACATTAAATCTTTGTCGGTTACTGAGGAAGAATGACATTCTGTTAAATAAAATATGACCAAATGAAAATTAAAATACATATATTTTTGTGTTTGTACATGGGAGTGTTTGTCTGGCTTGCTTGTGCTGAAATATAGACAGATGATGTATTTTAATTGGATGAACTGTACTTGATTTTTATTGGGGCTTTGAAAAAACCCCGAAGAATAACTGAGTGGTATATCAGCATTTAAGGTTTCTTTTCTGGTAACATGAAACATCTCTTTCCACGGAACAGTAAGTTTTAGAGAGCTAACATATTCTATGTTTACAATACCCTGGTGAGCTGTCACTTCTTGGAAGTCTGCAGGTTGCGAATGTCCTCACAGATGAAGATCATGGAGATGCAGCACAAGAAAAGCTCTTTTCCCCCTCAGAGATATTTCCTACTCTCCTGCCTCTTAACTACTTCTGTCCTGTATTCCCTAGCATCATCTCATGTTCATTGACTTTTCTTTTGATGCCACATCAGGGAGAAGGTGATATTAACTCCTCACAGAGATGTCCCTTTCTTCAGGGAAACATTGCTGTTCTCAGGAGAGAGTAACCAGGGTAGGACTGAACAGGCTATGTGACATTGAAGCAGTGCCTGTAGAATGACCGTATTTAATTCTGGATTTTATTTTTCTTGGGAGGGAGAGACCCAGTAAAAGATAGTCATGTGTTTATGTGCTTCTTCAATGTTCCTTTCTGTAGTATTCATATATTAGGCACAAGGACGTTTATTCATATTTTCCACAATTTTTCCATACCTTAACTTTAGTTTACACATATTAAAACCCCCCAAAATAGACTGCAGTAGCTTTTTGTTTCACACAAAATCTCAGTGGTATGTTCAGATGCATTCCTTATGCCAGCTCTGCAAGGTGTAAATTCCCAAGAAAAAGTACAGATTTCCCAATTACCATGTTGAAAAAATATCAGTGTTTTCTCATCTATGTAGGAATCTTGTCCTTCGGTTCCGATGCGCTTCATTGTTCTATACAGTATATAAGCTGTTGCTGCACAGGAGTGCAAGTCCAGTTCCTAGAATCAAGATGTAAAGACTAAATCTGATGAAGAATCTGATGTCAAAATGCTGATCTTAATGAGAAAAAATTAGATTTGCTTTTAGTTTAAACAAAAACTAAAACTTTTTAAAATTTGGATTTGAAATACGAAGCTTTTAATTAGTTTCTAAATTAACACAATGGTGAAAAATGACAGCATATTCAAAAACTATGAATCTTTCACTTTTGTAATGCATATAGATTTTACAGTTCACATGAAGCTACTAAAAACTAACAAGAAAATAATCTAAATCTTAAAATGCTCAGAACAAAGTATAAGGTACAACTCTGTATTATTCTATCAACCGGAAATTATTTTGCTTTACATTATTATTATTGGATCCTTTTAGTGGTCATATAGCAAAGATCCTTTTAGTTACTCATATAGCAAAGACCTCAAGGAGAGATAAACCATCTTTTTTGCAGAAACCAAAATACAAACTTGATAAGAAACATGGAACTGGCATACCACAGCTTATGCTTGTCCTGTACTGGGACCAGTGCTGCTTTATATTTTCATTGATGATATAATCAGTGAGACTGAGTGTACTCTCAGCAAGTTTGTGGATGACACCAAGCTGAGTGGGACAGTGGTCACACCAGAAGGACGGGATGTCATCTAGAGGGACCTGGACAAGCTGGAGAAGTGGGTCTGGGTGAACCTCATGAGGTTCAACAAGGCCAAGTGCAAGGTCCTGCACCTGGACTGGGGCAATCCACGGTTTCAGTATGGGATGGGGGACAATATGATTGAGAGCAGACCTTCGGAGGAAGACTTGGGCATGTTGACTGGTGAGCTTGACATGAGCTGGCAATGTAAACTTGATGAGCAGCCTGGTCTGGTGGGAGGTATCCCTGTCATGGGGGGCAGGGACATTGCCATTGGAACGAGATGGTCGTTAAGGTCCCTTCCAACCCAAACCATTCTATGATTCTATGGTTCTATGGTTCTATGATTTTTTTAAATATAATTCCTCATACAGATCTCAGCCAATGCGGTACATCAAGGTGACACACACCTGTACAAGTGAACTAAACCATAATAGCTTCTTAAGTTATTATATTGTCATTGGAAACACCTGATGTATAGTCTAATTTGAAAAAAATATAGACTAAGGTTGATCATGAAATAAAATTCAGCACTGAAGAGAGTGTTTGGAAAAGCCCTTGCAAAGATAACAGGCAGGAATACAGTCTCTTCAGGGTGTATGGTTTGCAGTCACTTTAATACATGATAATCTTCAAGCTTCAGAACTAAAGAATGGAGAAAATGAATATATCTACTAGTAATACATGTAGATCAGCTGAGTTCATAAGAGACCGTACTATGGAAAAGTGCATTTAGCCTACTGTTAATTTCTCACTATGAGAAAACTGCCTTCTTATAAGGCTTTAGTAAAATGTAGAGGCAACTGCAGTGCAGTGGGTTAATTAAAATTCAGGCATTAACTGAGATTGACCTAAAGTCGTAATTTTTGTAAGCTACACCCTCTGCCACTTGTTTTTTTGGAGGATCCTACTGAGGTTTTCAGGGGAAGAAGGAGTGTGACCCACTGACATTTCTTCTTCTCTTCTTTAAAGCCCAGTGCCTTTAAATCTCTCTACTAATGTCCCTGCATTATGAAAAGAAGCAGATGGCTCTCTATAAAAGAATTTGTTTAGTCTTCATTTATTGCCAGTTCCCTGCTTTCTAATTGTATTGGTGCTGAGGTGGTCTTGTGTTAGGGTTTTTTGGGGAAGGTGGGGAGACAAGTCCTTTTTTCCATTTCAAGGTACTTCTTCAAAAGATGTTTTCATATCCCTGCAGATGCTGACATTTATTTTTGACTATTTAACACACACCCCATCCCCACCTCCCATTTATTATTCTAAGATTGGCTTTTTGTAATGATTAAATATAAGCACCTCAGAAATGCATAATGATGCCAATTTTCTGCCTAGTTTCCCTTTCCTAGAAGCACCTTATCAGTGCAATATAAAGCCCAAGATGACAGCAATTTACACCTCTGCAGAGACAATAAAATGCAAATGACATAGTTTATCTTGACTATTTTTCCCTGGAAATAATTAGTTTTACCTTCTCGTTATTTTCCCTTTTGCGAAAAAGCGTGCACTAATACAATGACTGCTGATTTGTGGTTGGTTTGGGGTTTTTTTCTTTTTAAAAAAAAAATTTTAGGCTCAGGTAAGAATTCTATTATAAATGCTTATCTGGGAAAGCTGTGTATGTGTTGGACGCCATATAATGAAGAGGTGCTACCTTTCACAACTGCTTGTTTGCAGAGTGACATTTGTGGCTTTCAGATTGCAGAAGTGAGTTAATGTTACAGGCTAAAGTTACTAAATAATGAAGGGCCATAGAGGCCAGATATGGCAAAGCTCCTTGCATTTGAGATGCATAAACCTCTTCTTTTAAGTGGTACCGTATATGGGTTTTGGTTTCTGTGGGATTTTTGTCACATAGCTTCACTGAGTAAAACTACTGCGCCCTAGGGAGAAAAGTATTGGTGCCGCCAGAGAACTAATTTTGGGAAGGCAGAGAATAAAACTGTCAACTTTTCTGAATGGAAAGAATTTCCCAAAGGTACTTTTAATTTTGTGTGGAAAACTACCAGAGGCTTGTAGCGTTACTGGTATTGATTTTTATGTTCCAATTGGCAGTCTTTACTTGCAAGAGCATTTTGAGTAAAATAACTTGTCTGATTTTCTTTCTCAAATGTTTTTTAATTTAAAAATGATTTTATGATAGTTTATAACTAAGATGACTAAAGTAATTTCTTTTTTTAAAAAAATCAAACCCACTATTCTGATTATTAATGTTAAAGTTACATTATAAGCCTGAATTTTTAATATTACAGTTTTTGAAGGAAGTCACATTTTCTTCTCAAGTCATGGTTGTTTCTGGACCAGAATAAACTCAAATGCCAAACTACTATGGTTTCTCAGAGAAGAGAAATTTTGAGATTGAAGGTGCTATATTGCTTGACTTCTGTCAAAATAAGTTATAGGTTGCAAATATATATCAATTCCTTTCACTAATTCACTCAAGATTAAAGAGACTGAGGACACTATAAGTCACTTACTTGCTGATTTACTGAACTAGTAATCAGACCATTAACTCCCATCTTAAAATGCAAGACCAGTCTTCTGAAAAGTTTAGTTAATGCTTAAATGCTTCCATGACATCCACAGCTAGTAAGGTCCATAATTCCAGAGCACAGATGACAAATGTCACCCTATTTGGATTCCTTACTGTAGCCCAGCATCAAAGGTCATCAGAAACTGCCTGTATTTGAGTGATGAGGTAGAGAGGAAGGGCACTGTTTTGAACCTTTGAATTTTTTCTGTCACGCAGCTTTGCTTTCTATATTCTTCTGAGTGAGCCTAGTCAGACTTTGTCCAAGAAGCTCACTTCTGTTGAAGATTTTGGATATAGCAAGGCTGAAACCGTGAAACATTTCGATGTCATCTTAATTTTCAATGTAAATTTAAAAAACAGTTTGAATATATTTATTTTTATACAGTTTTTCTTTTGATGTTATGTTACTTAAAATGAAAACATAAAATATATCTGGTTCAATTTGAATATTTTATTTTATTATATTAAAACTTTTTGCAGTTTTGCACTTCATCATAGTTTGAGACAAGCATAATTTCAAAATCCATAAATTGTTCTGAGAACAAAATTTCCTTTTTAATTTTTGTTTTGGATCAGCTTCTCTAGTTCACTGTGTGTGACTTTCAGGAAGGTCATGATTTGTTTAGTATATGCCTCCAACCCTTCATAAGCATATTCATCCATTTGAAATTTTATTCTTTACTTTTTACTGTTCTTTTTCCACTGTCTCAGCATTTCTGCTTCATCCACACTCACCGAAGTACAGCCAAAGAGCTCTTCTCATGAGGCATGTATTAAATAAACAAGTTGGTGATTTTCCATCTTTCCTTTCAAAATCCTAAAATTATTGGACGTCCTGTGTCAGAAAAACTTTCTAATCTATTAACCACGTGTAAAACCAAACACATTTCTGATACCATGATAGACAAGGAACTTGTGTATCAAGAAGGTGAAAATAACCACACCAGAGAGAGACAGAGTGGGGAAGAGAGAAGTTAGTGGCGATCTGATGGCAGGGACGTAAAGCATTAGGATAAGTAATGCCATGTTCTAAGTGTTATTCCAGAGTGTAAGAGTTCGCTTTCTCTCTGATCGACTAATCAACTGAAAATCAATTTACTTTAGCAGAGTGCACACCACCTGTTGTTGAGTTATGAAAAGAAATGTATCCCCTTTGCAGTGTTGCTATCAGCAGTCAAACCCATAAGTACAGTTCTGAGCTAACTCACACAGAGAGGGTGTAATAAAGCTAAAAACTGACAGTGATAACAAAGATGACTTAATGGTATCTGCACATGGAGAGTAAATGTGCTAGGACAGTTCAGCCCTGAAAATAGCCAGTGGGGTTTGAGGCGTTATGAAAGCCTATGAACTCATGAGTGGTTTGCAGAAACCGAATACCCTTGTTTTCCCCTGTAGAAAAGCAGAATCACCACACAAAATGATCAGACTGTCCATTTAAAGCACACATGAAGAGATGAGGCTTCATGTGACCTCTAATTAAATTCTTTACCTCATTGCCACAGAGCTGAAAGTATATATGACTTCCAATAACATAATAATTAAAGAATTATTTATCTAGGGTCATTAAATAAAAAAAAATATAATCAATGGGCTCCAAATATTTCATTAGCTCACTAGGGGCTTGCAGCATTCTCATATTCTTCCTGGGCATCAGCTACTGCCCACTGTCAGAAACAAGATCAGGCAGACATTTAATCTTGCCTAATATGTCTTTTCATACTTTCACTAAAAATGGATTGCACGCTACAGATTTATATGTTGTCCAATACTGTGATGGATTAGAGATTTGCTTTTCACAAGAGCTGTCTTCTTTTGTGATTCTTCAAAGGCTGTTATGGTATAGGGTCTTGCTACTGTTTAAGACAGATGTGGGGAATTCATCTTACCCAACTTTAGACATCTAGATATGTGTGAGGTACTTGCCTGGATTCCTGCTCTTATCAGCGGAGAAGAAAATTCATGATCTTATCTTACCAAGAGGAGCTGTGCACTATGTAAAGTGAGCCAAGTGACTAACATCCCATGTAGACATCTACACCACAGTCATCAAAATTTGGATACATGAATCCCACTGTCTAGAACTAGGTGGTGGTCTAACTAGAAAAAGGAATGGCTTTTCCCACGTTTTAGAAATCAGGAGATTTCTATTAGCAGGGTCATTGCCCTTGACTGGTGTCCACATTGAAGATCGTGTGAGGGAAAGATTGGAAAGGAAGGAAGGAAGCAGAAAGCTGTATCCTGGTTTTGCTCTCTCCTGGTGTACGTTGCGTAAAAGCCAGAAAGACAAACTGATGTATTTTCCGAAACAATAGTGCACAGTATCACAGTATCACAGTATCATAAGGTTGGAAAAGACCTTTGAGATCATCGAGTTCAACCTATGACCCAACACCTACACCTACTCCTACTTGTCAACTACACCATGGCACTTAGTGCCTCATCCAATCTCTCCTTAAACACCTCCAGGGACGGTGCCTCCACCACCTCCTTAGGCAGCGCATTCCAATGGCCAATCACCCTCTCAGTAAAGAACTTCTTCCTAATGTTGAGCCTAAACTTCCCCTGAATGTGGCAATGGCAAGCTGGAAAAGCTGCCTGGCATGAAAACTTTAACCAGGTTTGGAGGACACACACGTTTTGTTATCCAGAAAGATCCTTTATTTTCCTCTTGAGTGTAGCATGTTTGCAGAATATAAATATGACTAGAAAAAACATGCTAATTGTTTTATTGTCATGTAGTTCCAGCAAAATCACAGTTCTGCAATTTAAACGGCTAGGTCTGACAAAAAATGGATCTGAATCACTCCTGGCTCTTAAAAGCTGCATTATGGAGATGAGACTGCCTAAGAATGATGTCAGACAGCAGACGTACACATAGCACTGAAGGGCAGCATTATGAACAGTGGACATCTATTCATAGAATCATAGCATCATAGAATGGTTTGGGCTGGAAGGGACCTAAAAGATCAGCTAGTTCCAACACCTCCCCCCTTTTTTTTCTGCAACATTAAAAGACAGGGATTGCTTCACAATCATTCACAGTAGAATTGTATCCAGGTATATGACATATATAATTTTCAGTATTGTTTCTCTTTTCAAGATAAATCTGAGCTTCTGCCCTGTAGAGCTTGTTTATTACCTGAATGTTTTTCTTCTCACTTGTGAAGAACAGTTTCCCAAAGTCTATCTGTATCTATACATAAAATTACACTTATGCCTCAACTAACTATATAATTTTCTTCAAATTGAAAATCATTCTTTTCATTTCCTCTTTATCTGTATCTACAGTAGGTCATTGTTTCTTCATGATGACTTTTAAATTGCTCACCACTCCTTCTTCAGCCAAATTAACCATACCACAGTGCTTTGAAGATGCTCTGTCTACCGTGAGATGGGGTTCTTCCTATAATCCATGCTCCAAAATGTATTTTTTGCAAAGGTACAGCTATCAAATACTTACATGAAGGAGTTTGTACAATAAAAACAGCTGACAATTATAATTTGATGAAAAATTGGTGGGATTCATTTGACCTAACTTCAGCTGTATGTGACCTATGTCTATAAACCTGAGTCAATAAAGAATAAGAATCACTGCTAAGGCACTGCTCATCACATCCTAAAGTAGAAATCCTAGCTAGGAGAAACTGTTGGTGTGACTGGCAAGGGAGGCATAATGGGAACCTGAAACAGCTGTACAGAGGCAGTACAGAGAGGAGGAGAATGTTTCCTTTACAAATTATTAAGCCACAAGAAGCCCCTTTTCACATTTTATTTGTAATGAAAAAAAAGGTTTACAAAGGAAAATACTTGCTTAATAAAATATATTTAATCAGGGCCTTCATCTTCTAAGAGGCACAGTTGCACAGACATTTGCCCCTGTCCTTCACGGAAGACATGTTGACTCATGAAAAGTACTAAAACGTGCTCAGGCTACTCTTTCAGAGGCAAGGCAAAAGAAATGTACTGCGTTATGGCATAAAGCCTTTGCAAATTATCTATATTATGGTGGATATTCAAGTCGGAAGTGTGAGGAACTATTAAACTGACTTTAGGGATGGGTACACAACGTAGTTTGAAGTATTTCTTCTTTCCTTAAAAAAAAACAAAACCCCAAAATCATAGGGTCCTATGCTGGATCTAAGGACTCATTGTCTATTAATCTGGGGAACAGTTCTCCGTGGTCAACTAAATCTCTTCACTGAGAAACGCAGCTTCTATTCAAACAGCAATGGGGGCTCAAAGCCTTCCCACTGGAAGTTTTGTTGTGGGGATATCACAACCCTGGGATCATAGAATCATAGAATCATAAGGTTGGAAGAGACCTCTGAGATGACTGAGTCCAACCATACCTGTCTCCCCACTAAACCATGTCCCTAAAGGATGCATACACCCATCTTTTAAGCACCTCCAGGAATTGTGACTCCACCACCTCCCTGGGCAGCCTGTTCCAATCCCTGACCACTCTCTCAGTGAAGAAATCCTTCCTAATGTCCAGTCTAAACCTTCCCTGGCACAACTTGCGGCAAATTCCTCACATCCTATCACTTGTCACTTGTGAGAAGAGCCCAGCACCCACCCTGTCACAACCTCCTTTCAGGTAATTGTAGACAGTGATGAGGTCTCCCCTCAGCCTCCTCTTCTCCAAACTAAACAACCCCAGTTCCCTCAGCTGCTCCTCGTAGGACTTGTTCTCCAGCCCCCTCACCAGCCTCATTGCCCTCCTCTGCACATGCTCCAACCCCTCAGTGTCCTTCTTGCAGTGAGATCCAAAGCTGTTTTAAGATACAGTTGAATCCCACCACATATTTAAATTCTGAATTACTCTTTATTTTTCATAAAGTGCAGGAAATCTTCAGAATGGGCAATACTTACGCATTTGAGATTGCAGTTACTGTAGTTTGGTTGATTGCTATTAATAACTTAGACCTCTGCTCTAAGCAATGACTTTGTGATTTGGGCACTGGCTGAACATTGCCTCCTGTGTGGGCAGGGAACGGAGACTCAGCTCTGATTCTTGACCCAATATTCTGCACAGGAAGGATTATTATTTGCTGCTTGCACTGCTCAGCAGAAAATTATTTTGGTACTCACAGGTTCTGTAATTTAAAAACTCAACTATCTTTTTATGTGTAGACTTTAAAGAAGGCAAAAGTGTAAAAGGGAAGTGAGAGAAGAGATGACAGCAAAAGTATTAAATAATAAAGTATTAGGATACTTATCTTGGTGTGTGAGTTAAAACTATATCGAATGCTGAAAGCTGCTCTCATTTAATATGTCTGTGAGCACATACCCACCCTTTATCATGGGTTTTTAAAACCAACCAGAACCACTGCTAGCTGTGCAGTCAGACACAGGAATCTGGAGATGGACCAAGATGAGTATGGCTGTTCTTCAAAAGAGACAGACTGTGCATTGCTGATGTATTTGAATTTGGCTGGTTTTCAGAATGACTGAGAGTAGCACCAGAAGATTTGGGAGCCTAAAAACAAATTGTGGCCAGATAGTATCTATTTCATTTAGGAATCAGGACTTTCTGAAGCCTGAGTTTATTTCAGAATGGCAGTTTGCTCCTCTTAGCAATTTTTTAAATCCCTCCTCGATGAATTTAATGAACTGTCTGAGCTTGTAATACATGAATTCACTCTCATCCTCCCGTACATTGACCTACTATCTTCTTCTGATTCCAGCCGTGCAGTTGTCTATGCTACTGACTATGTGTTGTAGCATTATGTCCTGTCACATTTCTGTAGAGGGGTGGATGGTAACAATGACTACTATAAAGTTTTGAACAATATTTTCTTAGTTTGTTATGAGAATTCTGTAGTAGGGCCACCTAAGGCTAATGAATGAAAAATAAATGATGTCAGTAGTGGTTAAAGGTAATTTAAAGAATTCACAGCAGGAAAATAAAATGCTATTCACAGAGTAGTTTATAAATTTCAGATCATCTTCTTAAACAGAAGCGGATTATATTTTCCCTATTGTGAATGCAAAAATTTTTATTTATTGGAAATCAATCATTCCTTCCACATGAATCCATTAGAAACTCTTAATCATAGCAAACTATTGCACCTCACTGATAGATTTTGTAGCAGTCTGATCTCCTGAACTTGTATTTACCAATGATTTAGGATGGCTGGCATCTCTAAAAGACATTAATTAGCTGTACTCCTACTGTGTTTAAATTCTTGCATAAAGACTTTTTATGTTAATCATAGTTTTGCTCTGGAATTACAGGGAATAAACTTGGTATATTTAGGAGCTCGCTTAGTTTAATGCCAGAGGACTGAGCACATTATTCATGAATAGAATTATGACTGTGAATATTACTAGAGAAAGAATTTATAACGACAGCACAGTTTCAGATGATTTTGTGGCTTCAAACTACAGCTTCAGACCCTACTTTGAGATGTTCTGCATTATGTTCTCTAGCCACCATGACGTTAAAATAATTCCTTCAGCCTATGACTTCTAGTATTGTCTCTCAAAATAGGATTCAGGAGAAGATCAGGCTATGGATGGCATGTAGTTCTTTGAAGAAGTGGGAGGCCATACAGGGCAAATCAAAGCATTTGTTTTAAAGAACAAGAAATGTTTTATGTCCTGATATTTTTTTAGTTTTAACTGTGGTCATGACCTGCATGCACTCATCTCTCTCTCTCCTTGCATGTGAAGGCGGGGCCTTCTTTCAGCCAGGCAAAAAAGGTCCTTCTCTGACTCTGCCTGCTTTAGGAGAACAAGAGTGTGTGCCTACCTGCTCTCACAAATGGTCTGGTCAGGAGTGAGAATTTTCTCTGATATGGGGATGACCTGAAGTAACCTTCTTGTCAGATCCAAACATATAAGGGCGGATGTTAGTACCGACCGCATTACTATATTTGCCAGAATTTGATATTTTAGTATTTATGAAGATCATAGAATCATAAGGTTGGAAGAGACCTCCAAGATCATTGAGTCCAACCATACCTGTCTCCCCATTAAACCATGTCCCTAAGGAACTCATTCACCTGTCTTTTAAACAGCTCCAGGGATGGCAACTCCACCACCTCCCTGGGCAGCCTGTGCCAGTGTGTGATCACTCTTTCAGCCTCCTCTAAGCTAAACAATCCCAGTTCCCTCAGTCTCTCCTCACAGGACTTGTTCTCCAGCCCCCTCACCAGCCTCGTTGCCCTTCTCTGCACACACTCCAGCCCCTCAATGTCCTTCTTGTATTGAGGGGCCCAAACTGAACCCAGCACTCGAGGTGCGGTCTCACCAGTGCTGAGTACAGGGGCGCAATCACCTCCCTGCTCCTGCTGGCCTCGCTGTGTCTGATACAGGCCAAGATGCCATTGGCCCTCTTGGCCACCTGGGCACACTGCTGGCTCATGTTCAGCCAACTGTCAACCTCCAGGTCCTTCTCTGTCAGGCATTTACTAAGAGTAAGAGCCAGATATTTACTAAGAGTTTTTTAAACACTATGCCTGTAAGCAGAAAGCAGATATACTTCAGAGCAAGTGCTTATAGTTTTCAAGACAGTATTTGGACCTTGGGCATAAGTATATTTAAGTTTAGTGGGAGAAATTGTTCCCATTAATGGAGTAACAAGATTAATTTATCTTATGATGTATTTATGCATGAGTCTGAAATGTTAGTCTGAGCAGTCTAAACTAGATAATTGGGAAATTTTAACATCAAAATCCTTATTAGACATTTCTGTGTTTTATAAGAAGCTTGAAAGGTTAATCTTCAGCAGAGCTGTGACTCCAAGGAGATTAAACAGTCAATGTGTATTTAATAACTTGTTATATTCTTAATCAACAATAATAGTTTATGTATGCATATTTCAGCTATGTAATCTGACAAAAATGATGTGTTGAGTGAGGGGCATAACATAAAGCTCTAATGTGTTGTTTATCTTGGTTGTAGTAAGCAAAGGTAAACCTTGTGGATCTTTCTCATTATTAGAAGGCTTATTTGAAGATTTGCATTAAATTTTTAACTTATTGTTTTACTATGTAAACATAAATATTTCTTTTAAGAATGTCAATACTGTGTGTGTTTGAAAAGATTTGTCTTGCTGAAAAAATGCGTATTTAACTGATTTATGTCTGTCCAACATCCAGAAACATGCAGATGTACATCAAGCCCCAACGGCAAGGTAAATGCTTGCATGTATTCTGATCAGAATGAAGAATGCTTTTCCAGTTGTCATGTTATCAGCAAGTTCTGTTGACTAAACGCAGTGTATTTTTGGCCTCACTGTACAGCTGTGAAATAGTTGGGAGACTAAGCACATCCTCTAGGGAGAGCTATTAAATCATTTTTTTCACTCCACCTACTGAGGATCCATAGCCTGTCTGCTGATGGGAATGATCTGCTTCCTTTCTTTCAAAAAGCCTGGAAGGTTTTAGCTCTTAAACTTTCCTTAAAGCTCACTGGTTTCCTTGCCCTCTTGTTATACAACAGGGTGTTTGCAACAAATACTTCGAACAATGAAGAGACTAAGGTTTGACTTGAGGAGATATGTATTTCCTACCTTTGTTTTGTACACTAGATCAGGCTCTAGGGAAGCATTGATATGGGGTGTGAGCCATAGGGGCACCTATTGCTGCTCTGTCCTGGGGATGGGGCACTGGGCAGCACTGATATCGAACATGAAGGAGTGTGGCAGAGGGAAAGGAGAGACAGACATGATAATGCTGTGATGCCCAGTAGTTACAGCACTCTCCTGCTCCTGAAACAACTCATATGCTTTATCCAGTGGATGTTACGCAAAGGCAGTATGGGATGTGATAAGCAACAGGCAGTGAGCCAGATTGCTGCTTGTGTGTGAAGAGAGTGAAAATTCTTGGAAATTTCTCCACTAGTATTCAGGCGCTGGGCTCACTTTTATCACATACAGAAATGCAATCTTGTCCCCAACCTCTGCTCCAATATTTACAAAATTGTCATGACTTCATTAGTTTCCTTTCACTTCATCATCATTCTGGAAGCTCATGCTCAGTTGCTCGTCCTATGTGGGTCTCACTGAGTCCCTGCTCCATATGTAGCATTTAATTTTGCAGGCGTGGTCCAGATGCTTTGGTCTAGAGATAATTGGCATTTGAAAAGATCACTTGCTTCAGTGGGCCTAGACTGACACGTTAGATATCTTCATCATTATTATCTGCTATTCTGGCAATCTGTGTGTCATCCACATATTTTACCAGCAGTGATATTGTGTATTATTTGAGAGCATTAATAAAACATTATCGAATTAATCCCTGCAAAGGGATCATCCTGTTAGAATATTTCTCACTTCAGTATGACTCTCCATTGACAGCTGCATTTGGGCATCTGCCAATTAGTGAGTTCTTAATCCATTTAATGTCTTCTCTACTGGCTTATAAGAGACTAATTTTATAATAAGACTCACCATGTGGTATGAAATCAAACATCTTATAACAGGCAAAAAATATCAATTACTTTTTTCAAACAAGTTAGAAATGTCATGTATCCACAGATACAGTCATCTTGAGGGCTGAGTTACAGAATCTGAAACAAAATATCTTCTAGAGAGAAAAGTACTTAAATATTTCCTCCTACTTTCACTGAGGGAATTTAGAACTGGGGGCCTGAACTGTAACCTGAATGCAGCCTACTTTCAGGTAAGTTCATAAAAAGTGAATTACTATCATCAGGTGTAGCATCTTCAGTGGAAAGGCTTTTCTCCTGCTGGCTATGTTCTTCCTGAATATTTTACTACTCAAGTAGTTTATCATAGGTCGTGGGAAAGGTCTTAGTACACTGTTCTATTGGACAAAAAGAGTGGGGCAGCTTTGGTGGCAGTGCAAGCCCTCTGCTCCAGACATTTTTTTTTAAAAAAGCACTGTTTTTTCCTTCTCTTCTGGAGGAAACATGGCAGTTTCAGGAGGAAACCGTTAACTTTCATGATGCAAGGCAGTGCAACACAGGATGAATTGCCCAAATTCTTCCCTCCTTTCCTTCCTTCTGTCTCTGTTTCTGAATGATTAATTTAGAAGTCTCCCAACTCAGCCTTTGTGCAACCCATTTTTAGGAACTGACAGGATATTTGCACAGACTGTACAGATATGCGTGTGCTCTCTCTCAATCTAAGCCTGGGAAAGGCAGATCTCCACTGGTCAAGCTGCTATTTTAGCATGACATTCTGCAAGACCTAATATAATTTTCCTCTTCAGAGGCAGCAACATTATATTGCACTTGGCAGTCCTTTCCCTTCCTAGCCCTACTGGCAGAAATGAAAATAAACTGTAAGGTCCTCAGCTGAAGGCAAAGCTTTCAGTACATCAATGCTTTTGTGGCACTTGGTAATAGAAGGAAAGTCATAGAATCATAGAATCTACCTTGGAAGTATAATACAAGATCATTTGAACTAATATCACATTAAACATATTTTTTTCATTTGTTTTGCTTCAACAGGTGCCTTCAGAGAACAGTAGCTGCATCACTCTTATAAATATTAATAGGTCAGAAAAAACTTAGGATGTTCCACACTAATAGTGATATTATGCAAAATAACAGCATGCAAGGAAAATCATGTAGACTTTTGGGAACCATAATATTCTGTCTTTCCAGATCTATCCAGACATCTATATCACAATTTTAAAATACCATAACTCCCTTGTATATGGCATCAGTCAGTTTTATGAGCTTTAGGGTAATTTAACTGTGCAGGTGTTGAAAGATTTAGAGATACTGTCATCAGCCATTCCTTCAGGTAATCGTTGTTACTAAAGAAGCTGGGAGGAAATAGATTTGAATGTAATGATCCTGACAAATATGAGAAACGGCCTGAAAAACTAGGTTGCAGTTCAGTAAGAATGAGAACAAACACTATACTTAGAGGAAAGTACGAGCCACACACAGAACAAGAAAAAGGCAACTAGGTAGAAGTTCCCAATGAAAGGATTAAGAGCTGTATTATAAATACAAATATAGCCATATGGGGTAAGGTCAAAGGCCCACCTAGGCTAGTGTACGTTTCTGATAGTGAACAACATTTCATGCTTAGGAAAAGACTACAAGAAACAGAAAGAGCAGAGTGCCGTCTCTCCTGATACACTCTGCCCTTATGGCTCTTTGGTTTAGGAGTTTACTGAAGCAGAATCACATCTCCAACATCTTTAGAAAAACTTAGTGCATCTTGCATGATTTATTAAAAAATCTCTGGACCTATTCATATTTGTGCTTTTCAAATCATCCTGGGACAAAAGTTTCCACAATTGAATTTTTTACTTCATAGAACTTTGATTACTTTTCTTTGTGTTAAACCTACTGCCTAGAATTTCATTGTAAGACCCTTATCTTATGTACTATCAAAAATAATATATCATCATTCTCTATTTATGTTTTTCATTACATGTTTTCTTATTTAAAAATATTTTTATGAATGTTATGTTTTTCTAAATATTACGCAGAGTACTACTCAGAGAGCATCATATACTTCTGATAATCCTTGATAGTCCTTGTCACATTTCTCAGTGCCTCTTTTGATTCTAATCTACTAGTTTATAATAGCTGGTATATGATTTCTGATATGTGGTGCCCAGAACTGCACACAGCATTTGAGAGATAAATGCATAAAGGCTTTATTCAGTGACCTTATGCTGTTTTCTTCCCTCTCCCTTATCTAATAGTTCCACATATTCTAATTGTTTTTGTGGCTGCTGTTGAGTACTGGGCTAATGTTTTCAAGTAATTGTTCACAGTATATTCAAAGTCTAATTTCTGAGTCATAAAATCTTATTGAAATCCTGCTGCTGTACATATAGAATTACCATTACTTCTCTTTATGGGATTTATTTTGCATTTATTGACTATTTCATGTTTTATCATGAGATCCTTCTTCAACTATTTTCAGCCTGTTTAGCTGTGACTAACCTGAATGTGAGAGTTAGTACTGTACCTCAAGTATTAACCCATCTCTGATTTAGAAGTGGATCTGTATACTTACATCAGTTGTTTGCCTGTGTGCACAGCCACTTGGAATATAGGTATACGTGTGTGCAGATACCTGATTTTTGATTACTCAGCTACACATAAATCAGACATCCACAAACATGTGTTTGTCACCAAAAATCTGATCTTCAGTGAATCAAATGCCATCATAGTTAAAAAACCCATCTATGTGCTTCACAAGCACTATATGTGTACAGTATGATCTATGAGTCCCAGGGCTGAAAGAAAAGTCAGTCATAAACTCTGCGTGTGGTACTATTAGTGTTGAATTCTTCTCAGAATAGGTTGCTGTGGAATAGAGACTATAAACTGATTAATGACAATATCAACATTGTGTCCTGGTGGGACCATGTGTAGTTTTCAGACAAGGCCAAAGTGGTGGTGGTGGTAAAGCTTGCAGGCAGTGCTGCTGTCTATGGTCTTTGTGGACCAACGTGGTTCTCCTTTTTTTGATTTTATAGCTATGAAAGAATTATCTTAGAGTCTTCAACCAAAATGTTACATGTAAGCAGAAAACTAAGAAAGTAATTTTCAGAATGAGGTGTGCCCAATTAGGTGTGAGTTAGCTGAATGCCTGATTGCACACCCAACCGGCAGATTAAATTTGTCGTAGTTTCTCATTCAGTGTGTGTAATTGTGCATGCAAATGAACAAGTAGTCATGTAACCTATAATTTCCATAAGGAATTGACATATTTGCATGTGTAATTCCTTTCTTTGTAACTGAAACTCAAATTTTGACTACGTTAAGATTCATCAAGAGCATGAGCTTTGATCCTTTCAACAGGAAATGAAGTTCAATGATCCCTTGACAAAATGGAGTTTACTTCGCAAAAATAGGGAATTATCTTGTCAACCTAGATTATCCTAAAATCTTCTTTTGCTGACCTAGGAAGGAGGGATCAGCAGTGGCAGGTAATAAGATCCTAGCTAAACATAAGCAAAAAGGATAAAGATATAACAAGATTATTCTTAGTGGCCGTTAAGTCACTAAGATTTTTTTTGGAAGGAATAAAAATTGGAATAGCTGATCGGCCCATCAAAGGTTTCCATCTATACACCATAGATGCTATATAGGCATCTATATATTAATGCAAGAAACTTTATCTCATTGCTCTTAAGATGAAGTAACTGGAGTAACAGAGATGGGATAACTCACATGATTAGAAGACGAACATAAATAGACATAGTATGGTCAAGAAGGATAAAAGAGAGAGAAGGGAAAAAGTATTGCCTTGTATTACTATAAGCAAGATAACACACTTGCTTGGTAGTTGAAATTGTAAAGCGTACGCCAAAAGTCTCTGGTAATTGTTAAAGACAACTGGAAAGAAAAGCTGCCAGTATGTTGACAGACTTGGTCTGAAAAAGCAAGTTGAAGGTTGGTTGCAACACAGACAGGAATAACTGACAAAACAAAATCCAGATAGAATACTGGATTTTTGAGGCAGAATGTGGGGTTCATGGTGGAACACAAGCTGAACATAAGTTAATAAAATTGTATAGCTGTGAACATCATGAGTGGGATGTATACTCACAAATGCAGCCCACAGGATTTTACATTCCTCTCAGACCTGTATTGACAAACTGGATTGTTCTGGTCACTGCGCTTTGAGAAAGATGTGAAGTGACCAGAGAGAGACCAGAAGACTCTCTAGAAAAGATGACTTTTGGGGAAAAACTGAAAAAAATGGAGCTGGGAAAGACACAGAATAGGAAATAACTGGGACAAGGTAACAGTCTGCTACAAAGAATGAGAGGATAAACTGTTTTCCAAGTCTTTGTTAGATAAAGAAACAGTAACAGGCTTAATTTTCAGCAAGAAAACAATGTTAGATATTAGGAAAGACTTCCTGCTTTTAAGGGAAAGTAACAGAGCTAGTGAAAAATAAAGCTTTGTGCTGTGCAAGCAGACATCTGCAGAGGTTGTAAAATTTTAATTGCTGGAGATATTAAAAACAGTTTAGCCATATGTCTTTCATAAATGACACAAGGATAATTGATCCTGCTGGAATTGGGCTAACCGATATTCTCAGGGTTGCTCCCAACTGCTCTTTATATAGTTCTGTTATTTTATGGTTGCATTTAAAATACGTGTTTTTAGTAATTGCTTAGGCTTTTACAGAAACAGAATTGAAAAATTTTAATAACCCAGCAGTGTATCGTTTCACAGCTACCTACAGTTCCTTTTCTTCCTCCGCCCTCTTTGTTTAGTGGCTGTTTTCAGAAAAGCAGTGGCTTAGTGGCTTAATGTCGCCGTCCCTTTCGTGGAATCCTTAGGAAAGGTGGAAGGTAATTTTGGTGTCCAATGATCACGAAGGCTTTATTCCTCTGAAAGTGGACTAATCCAAGCAGTTAGGGCTCTCACGGTTGAATGATTTACAAGGTCTCTCAAGAACAAAATTACTCTGACTTTCAATTTATTTTTTGTTATTTCTTATCTTGACTTCAAACTCTCAGTATTTCTGGGACATAACTGTGGAAATGGAACAAACACCCCAGACTCATATGCTGCACTTCAGAGGGGAGATCCTTTTGAGTCTTTGATCCAGAGATCCAAAAGCTGAGAACAGGTACTAGGGAGGGATAACAAGTGGATGCCCATACAGGCACTATCCTACACTGGCATGACCCTCAATTGAAGCTAGAAGCCAAGTTTGGCATTTCTGGAGAAAAGAGATAAATCCTTCAGAACTGCAGGGGGATTACTCATCTATGCCACTATTTCATGAAAGATGAGCAATAGCTTCTCAGGTCAACATAGGCCACAAGGGCTTTGTGTGAAACACCCAGGAAAGGTCAGGAAGTTCCTTGCTGTTAAGAATAACAATTTATATCACTTTTGCATTACTGTAGGTATAATGCTGAATTTATTGCCTCCAGGTCACATAAACAAGACTCTGCTTTACCTTACAGAAAAGACTGTGTGATTTTGGGGAGTGAAATGCATCTGAGTGAGAGCAGCAAACAGAGGGGGTCTGCTCTGACAGAGGCAGCCAGTGAGCACAGGTTGGGACGTGCTGGCAGCTTAGAAACATCCACCTCCTGGGGAAGAAATTCTTCACAATGAGGGTGGTGAGACACTGGCACAGGGTGCCCAGGGAAGCTGTGGATGCCCCGACCCTGGAAGTGTTCAAGGCCAGGCTGGATGGGGCCTTGAGCAGCCTGCGCTGGTGGGAGGTGTCCCTGCCCATGGCAGGAGGGTCGGAACTGACTGATCTTTAAGGTCCCTTCCACCTCAAACCATTCTATGATTCTATGACGACTTGCTCAGTGGAACTGACATCCAGAGACCACATTGCCAGACACAGGGGAGTGGTGAGGAAGGTTACGTTAGCATCTTCTGAGTCTGCAGCAGGAGCTTTCTCTAGAAGTGTCAAAGGGGAGCTCTGTCTACAGGAATCAGTCAACAGGAGATACCCACAGCATGGGATCTCACCTGAGCTCCCAGAGCAACAGCCTACCGGCCCCCACACTGCATGAAATATGCTGTATGGAGCAAGAAGGCTGTGAGTCAGTGAAAACTAGTAGCACCATGCAGAGGTGTGCCTTATTGAAATCCGTTGTACACTTAGATCAAATGGGCATTCAGGAAACTCTTGTTCTCCAAAGGATTGCTGTGCAGTAAAGCCTAGCACGAGCTAGGTTACTGTACCAGCAGATTGTCTGGGGCTACAGCTTTCTTTATATGAGAGGAAGGGTGGACAAACACATTTGTCATTTATACTGATAATAAAAATGGTCACTGATCTCTGCAAATTCAGGCTCAAAATTGCAGCCATCTTATTCTAGCTGCTTTTCAAAACTTTTCAAAACTCTAAGGACCTCTATACTATTAAATAATCAAGCATACATTCACACTCTCTTCAAAATATGAGAAAAACACCATATTAATGCTGAAAACTCAGTTGCATAATTTCTATGAGGGAGATAAATTTATTTGGTGTGTGAATGCTGCCATAAGACCTGTTTACAGCTAGCAGGATTTTTCCTAGTAAGTGCATGTCTTTCCTGGGCTAAAGTAATTACATTTAAATGACGATTTTGTTTTCAGAGTACTGCAGAAGGACAAATATTCAGACCTCAGAGCATTCACAGTGAAATGGTCTTGTAATAGACGTGTTTCAGTTCCACTTGCAGCAATCTTGATTGTTTAAAGAAGGATCTACAGTACAAAATTGTTTTAAGTCTCATGAAAACACGTACAGACGCTGCTTTCCTTCTAATATTGTAACAATGATTTCGTTCAGATGTTACTACTATGAACTCAGTTTTTCCTCTTGTGTCTCAATCTCTTATATGTGTGTATATTCCCATAGCCAAATCTTGAGTCATTTTTCTTGTCAGTCAAAGAAATGGCATAGCATGAGACACCTAACATTTCTTAATAGTAGACTGGAAAGATGTAGGCTGGTGGCATCCTGAAGGTGTCTCTGAATGAGCCTTTACATTGTTTTCTACACAAGGCTGCCCGCTGACATCTGTCCAGAATGCATAGAAAATAATATGATGGACTTACATTTTAGGGTTTTTTTTTCAATGAGAATTCCTCAAGATTAAAATGAAGAAAAAACACTCTTCCCTTAAGGAAGTATTTCACTTAAGAGTAGCTGAGTAGTTGTTTTTGTACAACACATTTGTATTACTCGTGTAGCTGTGTATGTGATGGTAAGAGCTTGAAATAAGACTGTTTCTCTTCTACATGAGTTTTGCTGGACTCGTGTTTCTGTAAAAATATTTCATTGACACCACAGCTTTGTGGCATCCTTTCCTCCCAGTGTAATCAAAAGTTAGGGTAAATATAAAAAAGCTTATCCATTACAGACAAGATAGCTCCTCTCACACCTACAAATGAACATCTAGTCTTGTTGGTAAGAGGTTTCCCGCTGTTCTTAAATAATGCATTAGCAATGCTGTTCCCAGCTACTGATGTAGAAGTGTTGCTAAAGTTTATGTAAAGGCAGTAAAGCACTGAAGCAAGGCACCCAGGAAAGTTTTTATATCTCTATTACTGGAGAGTTTAAAAAAATGACAGGTAAAAATACGTGGACAATAGTTTGGGCACAGTTTGGCTTGTCTGCTGTGCTGGTTTTGGCTGGGGTAGAGTTAATTTTCTTCACTGCAGAATCATAGAATCATCTGGTTTGAAAAGACAACTGAGATCATTGAGTCAAACCGTACCTGTCTCCTTGATAACCATGTCCCTGAGAAGCTCATCTATCAGTCTTCTAAACACCTCCAGGGATGGTGACTCGATTACCTCCCTGGGCAGCTGTGCCAGTGCCTGACCACTCTCTCAGTGAAGAATTTTTTTCTAATGTCCAGTCTAAACCTCCCCTGATACAACTTGCGGCCATTTTCTCTTGTCCTATTGCTTGTCACTTGTGAGAAGAGCCCAGCACCCACCCTGTCACAACCTCCTTTCAGGCAGTTGTAGACAGTGATGAGGTCTCCCCTCAGCCTCCTCTTCTCCAAGCTAAACAACCCTAATTCCCTCAGTCTCTTGTTTCTTTTGGTATTTTTTTTTAAGCTACATCCCCCAGTACTGTGAAAATCAAAGCTGTCAATGGAAAGAATTAAAGTTCCTAACTGCAGAGAAAGGCTGAAATAATTGACACTAAGGTAACCTGAGGACACAACAAAAGAAGGATTTAACAATAAAATCCCATTCTTCAAACAAATCATTCTATGGAAAGCAGAACTGAGGAAGCCTCGTTTCCTGTGGGTTCTTGCACAGTATTTCTTGCGTCTCCACCATCACAGTCCCAACTCTCTGCAACTACTCTATGCACTCTACCATGACACTTCCCACTCTCCTACAAACCCATTTCAATCAATCAGTATAGGACCTTTGTTTTTCTTGTACAGCAAAAGAAACTTGTATTCCCTAAGAACCTCATTTATTTTACCTGTCTCTTTATAATGCTGCTTGGGCAAGCATCAATCGATTCAAAGCTGTTGAGATGGTGATGGCTGTCTCCTACTCTAGGTTTGTGGGCGGCTCTATAAACTGTAACTTGGCTGTGTAGACTACATGATGTCTTTAAACCCTGACTGTTACTGCAGCTCATGGAGACGTTCTTTGAAATATTTTAGCATGCCCTTCCGCAGTGGTTTTCTCCCCTGCAGAAAAGTCTAGGCAGATTCAGGAATTTTCTCTCACAAAGAGCTTGCGGAAAGATTTCTAGCATTTTATCAATCTCTTTTGTAAGGAAATGGGTCAAATAAAGTTCATATATTTGAAAGAAAGTAAATTTTTAGGGACAGCTTGCACATGTCACTGCTTGTGTGTTCGGTACTTTACATTTGAACTGATACAGGGAGAAGTGAAATGACAGGCATGGCTAACCTAGTCTCAATGGAGAATTGTTAAAGGCAAGGTAGCCCTCGTCTCCTATCTTATTTCATTCTGCGTCTATAAAATGATGACCACTTCTTAATAATTTTTGACATGGGCCTTGTGATTTTTTTCCACCACAAAAGCATACCATATAGGAACTGTACACGTGTGTGAATGTTTTGAGGAACATTGTTCATTAGAGAAGAGAATCCTTGTGTGAGTATGTTCTGTTTATTCTTTTCACCACAGTAACATAGGATTGCTGTACCAGATCAAACCAATGGCTGATTACATCTTATAGTCTGCCAGTTACTCTACTTAATATATAGGGATTAATATATAGGGGTTAAAAAAAGAAGGAAAACCTCTTGCAATGCACTTGGACTGCTATGAAGTACTCTGGATCCCAGCTGGATATAGACAAGACTTCTTCCTGACCTCTTTTACAAGGTACGTTTCTATATCATAGATTTTATTATCTGTTACCCCAGATGTGTCATTGTTATAGTAATACAATATACCCTTTTTAAAAAATAAGTCCATAATATGTGATGCAATGTAAGAAGATTTAAAAAAAGCATTTACAAGTCAATGTGAGTCTTCAGTAGTGTTTTAATTAAGCAGACCAGAAATTATGACGCTTTTGCATATAGAGAAAAGTGGAAATAGAAATACTGTAATTATTGTTATTGCTCCTTTCTTTTGAAAACAACCCATCATTTTTACCTCTAATCCTTTGTGATTTGATCGGGGTCTTTTGTCAACAAATAAGAACATAGGGGGATGCTGAATCAAAATAACAGATATCTGCTGAAGGGGATATGAATACATTATTTTTATACTGCTGACCTTTTGTCAAGAACACAAATACATGCTAAAAAATGAAGAAGAATTGGATGTAACATCTGGGCTTCTTTTGTAAAGTTTTCAGTTTACTAGGATTTATGTTTTAATTACTATTGGTCCATGTAAAAAATTTTTGTGCAGATGGAAGGTGTTGCTTCAACAGACCTGCTTCTGTAGAAGCTGCAGCTACGGTACTGCTAATGGATAGCTGATTAATCAGCGAGCTGGCTAGAAACCTGTGGTTAGTTCAGTTTCCAGATCTCCTGCAGACTTGCACGACCTTGGATAAGTCACCCTTGCTAAATCCTTGAAGGAACATCTGTCATTTTATGCATTTCACAACCCTTGTGCAATGAGTAGGAAGCCATATAGTCCAGCTTTGTATGATCTTGCTGATTTATTGTGGTACAGACTGAACCTGTGTTACTTAATGTTACGCAGAACAGGACCAGGGCTAGAATTTAAGCTGGGGGAATCACATGGCGATTCTGCTTGAAAGGAAGATCTGTAGGTGATCTAGTCCTCCGCCCCGCACAGAGCTGAACTGCTGTCAAAATTATATCATTTCGCTCAGGAACTGACTGGGCTAGGGAAATTCTGAAAATCTCAGAGTATCGAGCTTCTATATCCTCTCTGGACACCTGTTCTGATGCTTACCACTTTGTTGGTGAAACTTTTACCTCTTACTAGAACTTGTGACCATTGCACCTCCAACCACAACCTGTTTTTTTCTTTTCTGTAACTGTATTTTAGGTTGTGGAAGACTGCAACTGGACTTCACTCAGCCTTCTCTTCTCCAGGCTGAAAAAATGTCTGTTCTCTCAACCTTTCCCCTAACTATAGTCCCTAACTATCCTACTGGCCCTCCTCTGACCTGTGTGCAGACCATGCCTCTTGTACCGCAGTGGCAAAGCTGGAAACAGGTCCCCAAGTGCCTCTTCGCAAGTGCCAAGCAGAGGGGAATATATCCTTTTCCCCAACCTGCTTGCCATGCTCCTGTTAATGCAGCACAGCACACTATTAGCCTTTGTCACGGCAAGGATGTGCTGCTTCCTCACATTTACCTAATTCCCTACCCTATGCTTTTTCCCATTACCATTACCCAGCCAGCTACTCACTAGCCTGTACTGTTGCATGATTTTTTCTGCCCCGGGCACTAAAATTTATCTTTGTTGAAGTTTCAGTTGCTAACCACAACTTTGAGCTAGTTTTTGGTCCAGGAGGTGATTCATCCACCTTGCAGTTTAGTCATTCAGGCCATTTCTTTGTTTAGTTTTCTGTATTCCTAGTCCCATTTTTACAACTTTTCTCACTGAGTGAACAGCAGTAAAAACACACAGGGGAAAGAAATATTCCATTTCATTTAACAGTAAAGAGGATTGATTTTTGTGTTTGAATATGCTATCAAGCAAAAGCCATCCTGGACAATGTCTATAGCACAAATATTGCAAATTTATCACAGGGAGAGAGGAATCCCGGATCAAGCTGACTGGGAAATAAGTGGTGTCCACCTCATTTAGTACCAGGGTGCACTACCAATGGTGGACTGTGACAGCTTTGGCTGAGGATGAGAGGAGTGCTGAGCATCTGCCTAGCAGCTCTAGATCTGAGGACTCCAGGTCCAAACATTTTGGCATGTCCTAAATGCAGCAGAATATTCATTCTACAAGCTACAAGTGAATAGCAAGGATTAATTATTCCAGCCATTTCATTCATTCATTGTTCACTTCCCGCCCTGTCTTTGTGTTGGTCAGTTACCATTTTGTGCAGCTTACTGGTTGTGCATTCAACTCTCAGAGGGTTGAGGCTAGCAGGAGTTAGCACGTGCAACCTCCCTGAAGCAGGAGTTTTGGAAACATAGACATGCAGTTCATTAAGTTTTATCCTCATTAGAGTTCATTAAGCATATTTATTTAACTCCTACTGTTATTTATCCTGTTTTCTTTGGAATCAGGCATGTTTTAGAGTCAAGCATTAATGTTATCAATCAAATCAATTAATGATATTGATCAAATATTCTGCACTATTTCTACTGTATGTTTAATTCAGTAAGAGTTCTGATCTCAAAAATAAGTCACATCAATTTAAGAGCAATGACCTTTTCACTCCAAATGAAAATTAAATATTTGCTGTAAATAAGTAATTTCAACACTGTATGTACAATTCTTTGGACATGTTTTGATTCTTTCACAGCAGAAAAAGATTTGACTTAGGGAGCACAATGAACTATTTTTTCCTTTGTGAAGGTAAGGACTCCAAAGAATCATGTTAGGAGATGGAAGCAGAACATACAAAAATACCGCTGCCTGAAGGAAGAGACGAAAGGAGACAACCATTAAGTAATTGGATTAACCTCGATTTGGCCTTTTTCAGCTGAGTGAGATTTATTTTGATAACATGCTGTTTGTTTTCTTCCAGGTTTGCACATAATGTGGAATTCTTTCTCAAAGACCGAAGAAGAAATTGAAGCATGCATCTCAGTAAAAGTCTCTTACTGGGTAATAAAATAATACATCTTTCAGTAACTCAGAATCTGGAGCAAGGCTGTCCCAGTAGTCATAACTTGAATAATACAGGAAGGGAAATATTGTCTTAGCAGCAACTTCTTTCTGAATTGCAGCTGCAAGGGAAACCTAGGGATGAAATGAATAAGAAAGCTTTTTTCTTTTACTTTAAAATGGATTTAGTGAGGGAAAATTATCTATTTGAAATTAGAATAAAGCATCAAAATCTAAAGCTTTGCAAATTGGAATTAAAAATATTTGATTTAAATAAAATATATTTTCTATTTTTTAATATTTTTTTTCTGAGATCTAAAAAACTTGATTGTGTTTAAATTGACTATATTTAGCCTAATTGAAAATAAAAATTATTTCAAAGCAGAAAAGTGTAAGGTTTTTCTTAGAAAAGATCAAACCAGTCTGTTTTGACAATTTTGAAATTTAAAAAATGAGGTATTTTCTTCTAGAAATTTAGCCTATTTTACGGGTATGTAATTGAAAAATTCTCTACTGAACATACATACTTTGCAGCAGCTGTAGGAAGTACTTGCTTTTCTCAGGACCTCCACCTTAATTTATCTATTCTCTGCATATTTTTCTTGAGCAGAAATTCAACAAGAACACAGTGCTCTTTCTCTTTCTGTGGACAAGCTGTATCAGGTTTTCCTTTGTCTGCTCTGAGCATGGGTCTGGTGTGAGAGTGGTCCAGCCTATGACCTTCAGATGTATCCATCCAAAACAACCAACCCAGCCTTAGCAACTGCATCTGTTGTTGAGATGAGGATGGGTTTGGGGCCAAGGGCTGATTGGCTGATCTATGATTTGAAAGAGGCCAAAGTGCTGTCTACCAGAAACAGCAGGACCAGATGGCAAAGATAATATTGCTACTTTTGACTCAGAACAGGCAAGTAGAAAGGAAGCTGGTTCACTGCTAATGTTTAAAAACAAGAGTTGCTATAGAGGAAAGGATCTGGTTTCCCACCTTGTCCTTCACTTTCATTTAGTTAAGTAGTTGGGCTCATTTCTTTGAGTCGTATATTTGATAGCTATTACTTTTGGCTCAGACTTTGAAATGAATTTTACTAAGGGCTACACTTTACAACCATCTGGAGATGGAAAGTGTAACAGAATTCAAGTTTCTGCTCATTAAGAGCATATTTTTCTGGAGCACACATCATTCTGGAGTGCACATCTTTCTGGAAGGCACATACTAATTTTTCTGTACCATCTACACAGTAGGAGCTAAATAGTATTTTGTTGAATTTGTTGGCCTGGGACCAGCTTTGCTAAAGTATCTCCTCTCTCCTCAGGCCGACCAGTTATTGCTGTGGTTGAAAGGAAGCGCATTCCACCCCTTGCCTCTGAACCACCCAATTGCTCACAGACGACACTGCAGCCAGCAGCCTGCCAGGCAGGGTCCTGCCTTCCAAAGGAGAGTGAAGTGATGGCTGGGTTAAATAATGCACAACCTCTCTCCGACAATGAATTGCTACCCAATGCACTTTCACATGTCTCTCCAAGCTCCTGGAAGATAGTTATAGCTCCAGAAGCTTCGAAGTAGTGCCAGGATAAACCAAGAGGTTGCATAAATACTGTATCAGAGCATTTGGAAAGTCAGAATTTATATGACACTGGGACAGGAAGTTTCATTGTAATTAATGACTCCAGTGTCCCAGTATCATGGGGATAACTACAGCATAAAATTATTTTTCATAAACACATCGAACTTCATCTTAAAACTAGTTAGGATTTTTTTCCCCTCTCACAAAATGATCTTTGGAAGGGCTGTTTCAGATCCTTATTCAGTTGAAGTTAATGATGTTGCCTTCTTTCAATTTCAGTTACCTATGGACAGTTGGTAAGCAGTTGTTCTCAAAATTTCAGTGTCTTGAGAAGTATGCGTTTAACACTGAAAGAAATTTTATACTTGGCTGCTTCTTTATATCTTTTACAGTCCAGTCCTCTCCATTAAGAAAATTATCATTTCATCACACCAATGGTTTGAATCAAGCTGATGTATTTTGCTTACCTAAAAGATTGCTCCTTGAATTGCCTGGAATGGGATTTCCATGAGAAGTTATAATTTTAGATCCAGAAGATTATAAAATATTTAGAGTTCATGCCTCCTTTGTGACCTCACAGATTTAGGTATAACATTGAGCAAAGTTAATGATATTTGCTAATATTTTTCCACTCTGCAGCTTTTCTTCTGACCAGAAAATGTCACTTTCTCTAGTTTTATGCTGAAGAGGCTGGAGTCCAGTGCTGGACTAACTGTGCAGTCTTCAAGGAACATAGAATGTAAACAGCTCTTAGAGAAAAATATCATTAGAAGCCACGTTTAAAATTTATTGTTCCTTTCCCTCAGATTTTGTGTAAAATTTCAGCTTAAAAGAAATGGAAGAGTAACAATGTAATTAAAATACCAGAAAGATCACAAATACCACTGTTTTAGACAACCTGGTTTCTATTTACAAAGCACTGATAAATGTGAAGGAAATTGTATGGACTTGTGTGATCTCTTTCTTTTTTTAGCAATGTGAAGCAGGATGTGAGCTTAAATTTTAAAAAATATTTCTTTATTCCTATGATCAGCTATGATACAAAATCAGATGTAACCACCAACGCATATGAAGATGTACACTAAGCAACCTTTCCTCTGCTGTCCTTGCGATCTGTGTGAGAGTGCGTGAGAGCGACAACAATAGAGAGATCTCTGTCTCTCATCCGGTTTCTTGCCCTGGGTCTGATGCATTAGGCAGTGAAAGTGTGGAGTTTCAGATAAATGTGAGCAAGCAGGAATTTCCCAGACCCTTTGTCCAAAAGGACATTACTATTATGCTCTCCATACAATTTTCACTCAACTGAACCAAGAACTGGAGGTTCTTGTTTAGAGTCTTGTGCACGACATATAGTTCAGATGTCAAAGTTTACATTTCACCCTTCATCCTCTTCTCATATTTTGGACTGGATGAGGAGTCACCGATGCAGAGAGTGAAGTAGTCACTTGACAGGGACCAAACGTCATTCTCTCTTTTGCACTCTTGCCTACCCTGTGCCTTCAATGTTCTTCCAGTACACAGATACTGACATACATCTATGCTGCTCTTGAGATATCTCGCTCCCCCACCTAAATACTAGGTAACCAGAAGGTGCAGAATAATCTGCTATCCTCAGCCTTGATGCTAGAGGCAATGGGTCATTTCACCTGCTTTTGTTATTGCTGTGAATACGATTTCTTAAAATAAGGCTTCACAGGAAGCTAAGAAGCTGGGGGTTAAGAGTTGATAGTTTCATGCCAGGAAGCAGCACTGAATTGTTTGTATGTTGAATGATTTATAGGGAGTTTATGAGGTTTCATGAAACAAGTGGAAAGAAGAGGTTTTTTTCAGGTAATGTCATATGTGTAAGACATTTTGGTAGAGAATGAAAAAGAGGAAGATCCTTGCTAAAATCCTGAGAGTGTCTCACTGGGCTAAATTTGCTTGTTTTGTTTCTTCTCTTGTCAGAAAAGAAAAAAGCTTCTGTTCACAGCATAGGTGTTCATATTTCTCTGCTGTTCAAATGGATGTTTTTTACAATGAATCCAAGATATTACTAGTTGAATTATTTATTTTTCAGCAGAGGACACGAAGATACAGTGACCCCAGTTTTCACTTGTGAAAGGCACTTCACAATTATTTACTTTGAAAGCCCATGCAGCACACAGGTGAGATGTCCTAGGTATGTTTAATTATTTAAGCTAACTTTCATCCTCTTTTCTCAGCAGGCTTAGCAATTTTAATGGGTACTTTTAAGGGAGACTATGACAAATATAGTGCCTCTTTTTGCACTGAATAAGGTACCGTTTCCCCTCATTTTGAAAAGATTTTTTCTAGTTTCAGGAAGCAGAAAAGGACTCATATCTTAAGAGAACTCAGATTGGATTTGGATGTAATTATAGCTAATAATGGAATAATATATGTTAGGAAAGATGTGCTGAAAATCCACTAAGGGGAAATTGATTTAAAGCTGTGACCCGGGTGGAGGAAGGGCTTTTCTAACAATTTATTCCAATGATCAAATTGCCCTGTCCTCAGGAGCTGAAATTTTAATTATACAAACAAATTTGGGTGACTTTCCAACAAACAATAGTTGGTTTTTAATAGAGTAGACAATATATTCTGGCATAAGTATTATTTACTGTCATAACTTTAAAACTGAAGCAAAGATGTATTCCAGTTAGGACACTTAGTATTTCAGATAAGCAGTAGATGTTGATCTTAGGAGAAACAATGGTGTCAAATTATGAATACAGAAGCTAAATCCTTTTCTTTCCCATAAGGAGTAGAGTGTAAAAAAAAAAAGAAAAAAATACATGCTTTATACTTTCCTCCTTTGCTCTTTCATCTGCAGAGTGATACATCAGTATTTTCAGTATTTTTGCCTAGGTTTCTTTTTTTTGGCGTATGTTCTCATAGCTACATCACATGGATCACCAGTCCCTCAAACCTTGAACCTCATTCACATGTTTTTTTCATTTCCAAATGATTAACTATCAGGTCATAGTCCCTCCATGAACTACCTGCTTCTCTGTAGTCCTCAATTTCAGCCCTCCTTGTTATTCCAGTCTTGAAAATCATCTAGTTCTTTCCTGTCCTCCCTAAATTGATAATGTTACTCTTTATTAGGTCTTATAAAAGTTTCATTATTACAGTCCTAGCTATTTTGTCCTTGATGATGTTCTTTGGCAATTAAATTAATTTTGCTGAAGAACTTTGTCCTGAACAATCATTTCTCTAAATGTACTCCCCAGCCTGGCACACTGATTTCTGATGAGTTACAAAAGGGCTCTTTTTCCCACATGCAAAGCAATTATAGTTTCATTTTAGGATAAATCAAAGCCCTTTCTACTAGTTCAGGAAAATTTGTAAGAAAAATATTCAAGTCTCCTTTACACTGATGAGATCAGACATAAAATCAAGTAAATCTCTTTTACCTTTGGACAAACTGTCTACTGATTTAAATACACCACATGTTGAAACAATTGCATGATCCTAGGAAAAAAGTGGGCATTCAGTCACTCATATCTAGAATCTGAAATTCCAGCAGATACATCAGCTAGGAAACCAATGTCATACAGTCACAGGCAGCACAATATTTGAGAAATCTTCGAAGGCAGCATGTTGCAGAAATATTTTTCTGTTATGTATGAAATCCAAGACCTTTCTGAAAAGTAGCAGTGATATGGCCCATCTGGGAGTCATTTTACTACATAAAAAATAAAGAAAAATAGCCTTATGAGTACACAGATTCTGTGCTTTAGCCCTGTTTTTTGGGAACAAGTAGAGAATACTATTGGATCCCTTTTGGGTGGCAAAAAGGGTTTGTTTGGTTCCAGGAAATATAAATGGCATGGACTTATTTCCATTCTAAGTGAAAATTAATTAAAGAAGAAAATGTGAATATCTACCTGAATTTCGCTGGTAGGGACAAACCAACAGAGATATGAAAAAGGAGAATCTTACTCTTTTAATATGTTAGAAGAAACTTCCTAGAGAAATTATCTATTATTTTAACATTAGTTACAATAATCGTCCTTTAAATAAAAAATTTTGTTCCTGTGTTTCATGACAGCTATTGAATATTGTTGCAAATAATACCACCTCTGTTTGCATTATTTCTCTGGTATTCCACAGATAGAAATTAATTGTTTTATAAGGCAAATACTATGCCTCTCAGGCTGATTACATGGTGCCAATATATTTCATAATTTTTAGATGTTCAGTTTGATTTCATCTTTATATGGGATGGTAAAAGTAATTAGTAACTTGACTAAAGTCAGTGGAGTTTTTCTAAAATGACTAAAACTAGTTCTATTCTGAAAATATTGGTGCTTGAATTGTGAGATATACAAATGTTGTTTCTCTAGTTATTATATTTCAGTGGGGTTATGCCACGTCCACGCTAGCAAAACTCCTTTGAGATAGTCCGCAGAAGCCATATCTAGAATTTTTCTTTATTAGAATAATGAATGATTTTGGTACAAACTTTTGAATCTGGTATTCGCGTGTTCCTGTTCAAAGGAAGACATATATTTTGTTAACAATTGAATAGTACTACTTTTATGTACTGTCTATTTATTGATCTTTAATATGATATCTGAGCTCAGAATGTCAGTTATATATTTCTGTGGATCCAGATCTTCCTGTGCTGTAAAGCGAATTGTTGTTATTTTAGAATAATTTTCTTAAATAACTGCTTCTCATATGTATTTAGTTTAACTTCTGTATTTTGTTACCAGACTCCATAAAATTTTTCTTGCACTAGATTTAAATTCGACCTTGGAATATTTTCAAAATCAAAGTTTATTGAGGAAAAAGTGAAATAAAGGGTCTTCTCAAGACATAGAAGCAGTTCGTATCATGGAAATTGGGAAAGATCACCACAGTTATTTACTAAACCTGGGACATGCCTACCTTTAGTATTTCAACCAAGAAGGAACTGCTGTGTTCATCAGTGAAGCACATTTATCCAATTTTGGACCATCAGTGTCTTTCTAGATACATTATGCCTTTCTCCATCACTGGCTTTGTCTGTTTCAATCTCAGACTGGCAGATTTCAAAATCTAATAGTTTATTAAAGAAAAATACTTGCTAGGCTCCATGCTCTATTTGAGAAGACATAATATATGGCACATAAAGACTACTTCACATCCAAAAAGGATAAGAGATCATTATTCAGCTCTTTCAATATGATTCATGAAGCTTCTGAAAATGAAGGTGACCTTGATTAATAATTGTCTTGATCTGCTTTTTCAGCTCAATACCAATATAGCTAATGGCTGCATGTCTCTACAAACTATCAGTTTGCCACTGTCTGCTAAATAAGGTGCAGGAGAATCATGGGAGGAAAGAAAGGAAATGAGATATTGTTAAAAAGCATCTCTCGACAGGAATTGTGTCAGGAAAATTTCTGACATGAAAGGCTCCTTTGACAAATAGCAGAGTTGGCTTCATAGTCCTAAATTAGAGAAGGGTTTTAATTTATTTGTCATTAATTAACTAAGGAAAATGTTGAGGTGATATGAAGTAATACAATTTGAAATTGGAAACTTATCAAATGCTGAAAATAAATGGCAGCATGTCACTTCAATAATGTACAGGAAAGTAGAGGTCACCCTCCTCAAAGAATAAAACATTTCAACCATTCTGATGGAAAATATGTCCCATGTCACAGAATGATAGAATCACAGAACCACAGAATCATAGGACCATAGAATCATATATAATCATAATATAGTTTGGGTTAGGAGGAGTTTTTAAAAGTCTAGTCCACCTCCTCCTGCAATGAACAGGGATATCTTCAACTAGATCAGGTTTCCCACAACCCTGTCCAACCTGATCTTGAATGTTTCCATGAACGGAGAATCTACCACCTCTCTGAACAATTTGTTCCATTGTTTCTTCTCTGTCATTGTAAAAAATTTCTTTGTTTCTTCTACCCTTTTTTAGTTTAAAACCATTACCCTTTTTTCTGTTGCTCAAGTCCTATTAAAAAACCTGTTCCCATCTTTCCTGTAAGACCTTTTTAATTGAAAGGCCACGATAAGGACTGCATGAAGCCTTCTCTTTTTCAGGCTGAACAACAATGACTCTAACCCTTTCTTCACAAGGTAGGTGTTCCATCTCTCTGATCATTTTTATGGCCCTTCTCTGGCCCTGATCAAACAGACCCATGTCCTGTACTGAGGACTCCAGATCTGGATTCAGTACTCTAGGTGAGTTCTCACCAGAGTGAAGTAGAGGGGCAGAAAACCAGAAACCCCTCAACAGAACAGAGTAGAGGTCCTTGAGTCATAGCCCAAGCTAAGTCATACCTGAGCTTTACCTGGTACTACATTTTATTTTTTGACAAATATTCTAACCCAAAGAGAGCCTTACTCTGAAGGCAGACAGTGGGAACATGATAACAGTAATATATCATGTCAGCAAAGCTTTCCGGTTTGCAGAATCACTACTGAACCACCAATTTTAGTAGCTAGATCTTAGCTACTAGAAAGTCTTCTGTGAAACAGATTTGTGTGAGAACTTCTTTGAGACCTGTTTCTTAAGGAAATGGGTTGTTCTGATGTTCTGTGTGTTCATGTTTGTTTTCTTTATGCAATTGTGAATAGTGAGGCCAATTTCAAGTTTGGCAGAAGAGTTAGTCTTTAAAATTACTTTGCTCCAGCAAACGTCACATGAAGTGCCTAGGTAGAGGAGAAGTGCCCATATTGGTGCTACCCTTGGTAGAAATGCATGGAAATGAGAACAACCGGAAGCCATCCAAGTTGTGGTGCACATCAGCACAACTTTAACAAGCAGTGTTTTGACCTGCCCTTTAATTCGCTGAAAAAATGAAGAGTGTGCCATATGGCTAGGTGACAAAGGGAGAACTACGACGTTGTGGGAGTAGGCCGTAAGGGTTTGGCAGGACATCCTGAGGTATGGAAAGTTACAGGCGTGCACAAGGCAGCTGCTATTGGGGAGGGGAATGGGGGATTCCTTGATTTGACTGCTGCAGAACAACACTCTTTTTTGTGTCTTTGATTTATTTGCTCATTATGACATTAATAATGCTGCTCTCCATTTTATGATCCCAAACAAATAGCTTCACCTTTCTCTTTCTTAGTGCCTCAAATTTGCAAGGATATCTTTCTGCATCTTGGGAATGCACAGAATATTAAAAAAATCTTGTTATTAATCTTCTGGGAAATATCAGTCTGGGTAAGTCTAATTAAAATAATAGAACAATGTGCAAGATTGTTTTTGGCAATGATGGGCCATGAAAAGTATGCATGGAGAGAACTAATCCAGTTAATATGTTGTGCTGGGCTATTGAAAGAAAGCTGCTTTCCATCATTTATCAGCAGTCATGGCTCACTGGAGAGGTCCCAGATGACTGGAAGTTGGCCAATGTGACGCCCATCCACAAGAAGGGCTGTAAGGATGATCCAGGTAACTACAGACCTGTCAGCCTGACCTCGGTTCCAGGTAAAATTATGGAATGGATAATCCTGGGTGCAATCATGTGGCACCTGCAGAATGAGCGGGAGATCAGGCCCAGCCAGCACGGATTTAGAAGGGGCAGGTCCTGCCTCACCAATCTGATCTCCTTTTATGACCGTGTATCTTGCCTGGTGGATGAGAGGAAGGCTGTGGATGTGGTGTTCCTGGACTTCAGCAAGGTCTTTGACACTGTCTCCCACAGCAGACTCCTGGAGAAGCTGGCAGTCCGTGGCATGGACGGGAATGTTCTGTGCTGGGTTAGGAATTGGTTGGATGACCGAGCCCAAAGAGTGGTAGTGAACAGTGTCTCATCCAGTTGGCGGCCGGTCACTAGTGGCGACCCCCAGGGATCGGTGTTGGGCTCGGTCCTGTTCAATATCTTCATTGATGATCTGGATGAGGGGATCGAGTCCTTCATCAGCAAGTTCACAGATGACACCAAGCTGGGAGGAAGTGTCGATCTGCTGGAGGGTAGGAGGGCCCTACAGAGGGACCTTGACAGGCTGGAGAGATGGGCTGACTCTAATAGCATGAGGTTTAACAAGTCCAGGTGCCGGGTTCTACACTTTGGACACAACAACCCCATGCAGAACTACAGGCTGGGGACAGAGTGGCTGGAGAGCAGTCAGGCTGAAAGGGACTTGGGACTGCTGGTGGACAGGAAACTCAACATGAGCCAGCAGTGTGCCCAAGTGGCTAAGAGGGCCAATGGCATCCTGGCCTGCATCAGGAACAGTGTGGCCAGCAGGACTAGGGAGGTCATCATTCCCTTATACTCGGCACTGGTCAGGCCGCACCTTGAGTGCTGTGTCCAGTTCTAGGCCCCTCAGTTTAAGAAGGATGTCGAGATGGTGGAGTGTGTCCAGAGGAGAGCGATGAGGGTGGTGAAGGGGCTGGAGCACAAGCCCTGTGAGGAGCGACTGAGGGAGTTGGGGTTGTTTAGCCTGGAGGAGGCTCAGGGGAGACCTTATTGCTCTCTACAGCTACCTAAAAGGAGGTTGTAGTCAGGCAGGGGTTGGTCTCTTCTCTCAGGTGACCGGCGACAGGACACAGTCTCAAGCTTCATCAGGGAAGGTTTAGGCTTGACATTAGGAAGAAGTTCTTCACTGAAAGGGTGATTGGTCATTGGAATGTGCTGCCCGGGGAGGTGGTGGAGTCACCATCCCTGGAGGTGTTTAAAGAGAGATTGGATGAGGCACTTAGTGCCATGGTGTAGTTGACGAGTAGGAGTAGGTGTAAGTGTTGGGTCATAGGTTGGATTCGATGATCTCAGAGGTCTTTTCCAACCTTATGATACTGTGTGATACTGTGATACTGTAAAGTCTGACAAAGGTGTTCTGGAAAAAATCTTGGCAATGGTGAAGAGATGTAAACCTGTTGTGCTTAAAAGAAAAAATCTGCAGTCTAATAGGCTAAAAAATGCAGAACAGTATGACCAGTGCTGTAATAAATGAATAAGTTGCATAGGATATATCAGATATAAAATGTCAATGTGAAACAAGGAAGTTCCAAAAAGTGTGCAAATAAGCGCATTGATGAATCATTAGTTTTACTTTTTGAAAAGTCTAGCTTAGGTTTGTCAGGGACATTTTACTGTGATCCTTTGCTCCTCTACTTCTGTCTTGCAAATCAAAACACAGATTACACTGTCTAAAAGGAACCACGTGTTTCAGCTACTTCCTTGCAGAGCTTCTGTTGATTTTTCTTTGGCGACAAGTCAGGAACTTGATGTCGGTAGCTAAGATAGCTATGTAGTCTGTCTCAGCTACCACACTAGTCCAGGGACAGTGAGAAACATTTTCAGGTGATTCAGAGCAGTCAGAGTCAACTTCTATCTTACCTGAAGATATTAAATGTTCATACAGAAATGGAGTAGGTATACCCTGGTTTGCATGTATTTGGTAGGAGGCAATTGCTATAGTGTTATATCTTCCTTGCTGGTCCACTAGAAGATATCAAGGGACAAAATGGTACCACTGTCTCATCACTTACAAATATATCTCATTCCTCATGGAGAGAAGGTGAGCCTGTCGCGTGCTGATTAAAAAGGAACTGATGTGTTCCTACACCAGAGCAGTAAGAGAAACAATGATTATTCATGATTTTATTTCTTCTTCAAATTCTGTCAGGGCTTTTTAGCTGTGTAGCATCTCACGAACCAAGCTTGTCGAAATGTATAGATCTTGCTGAGAGTTATTAGTTCCTCTGTTCCACTATGCAAGACTCGATAGAAGAACATTACCTACATATTTATATATTCAACTGATCGATCTTTTTCTGCTTCATTTGAATCTGTTCTATGATACATTTACCATTAGGCAACTTCCCTTAACACTAAAATTAAATTTGTACCGCGTTCTAAGAGAGTGTTGAAAAAAGCACTTGATATGAATAAATACAGCGGAGCACTAGCAGTCTATTAAACATTTGGGAGCTTTGAACCAGGATTTGCCAACAGAAGGGTCAAATGCAGACAGCTTTAACACTGCTCCAGGGGGCTAAATCTGAAGACACTTCACTCTATCTGAGAACATCAAGATGAATCAGAAGTAAAAATTTTTTCACCTTGGAGTCTTCTAAGAATGGGCTTTCCTTGTAAACATGAACATCCTTTTCCTGGTAGCATGACATTATCTGTCTTATGAAGGATGCTTGATTTTGTTTGCAGTTTCGTTCTTACAGGTTTCAGCACTAGGAATTAAAAATATTATTAGTAGCATTGCTTTGATAATTGTGTAGTAACTGGATGTCTCACTTTTGTTGCAAGTACCTAATGAAGACAAATATGTAGTGCCAAAAATAAAAAATGCTTCCACTCCAAAGGGGAAGAAACAAGAACAGAGAAAGTAAAGCATTTCCTGAATGCTTAAAAGCACTGAAATACTAAGGCAATGTGGTGCTTAACACCAGAACCATGCCATGCGTTAAAGCACAGATGAAAACCAGAAATACCCTCCCTTCCATTTTAGACATCATACTTATCACTAAAAGAGAAAAAGGAAGCCGTAGAATGAAAGAAGATTTCCGTTGTTACTGGAGGAATGAAGGAACAGGAAAATATATATCTGAGGCCTTTGAAGAGAGAAGTCCCACTGTGTTTTTATTTTGTTTAGACTTCTGTCTCAAAAACATTATTATTAATGATATTTAATAATTAATTATTATTGTTTATTTAATTAATAAATTATTATTATTATATATTATTATATATTATTATATATTATATAATTATATATTATTTATTATATATTATTATATTATTATTATATATATTATATATTATATATATTATATATATTATATATTATATATTATTATATATATTATATATTATATTATATATTATATATTATATATTATTATATTATATATTATATATTATTATATATTATATAATATATATTATTATATATTATTATATATAAATTATTATTATTAATTAATAAATTTTTATTTTGTTTAGACTTCTGTCTCAAAAACATTATTATTAATGATATTTAATAATTAATTATTATTGCTTATTTTTTCAAAGAAGAAAGTAAAAAAGAATACACTGATGCTATTTCTCTCCTTTAAAAACACGACAACCTCTAAATTCTCTTGATACATTAAATGTAAGCCATTAATGTTCCTATTCTGTTCACACAACTAATTTTCCAATAAGCAATTTCTATGTGTGTTGTAGTTTTATTCTTGGAGGCACAATTGATTGTCTTTATTATGATTGAAATGTTTGATTTTCACACAGTATTATTAACTCAATAATATTCATTTTTAACTCAATGTTATTTCCTGTAGGAAATTCAATCTTCGATATACAGTTAGGTTATTAAGATCCTGTTGTCAGTGGTGGGTCAAAGATGGATGCATCTAGATATATCACCAAGCTGGTTCAGAACAGGCATTGGTGGTTGTTGCAAGGTTGGCTCACCAGGGCAATTCATTCCTTATTTCATTCATTGAAAAAGTAGAGATGGCCTTGATGCACAAGGAGATGGAAACTGCAGAAAGTGCTGATGAACCAACCAAGAACCATCAGCAGTAGTACTGGCTTTTGTAATGTGGGCTTCTTTTCTTCGGGAAGTGAATTGGGCTAAAAATTGGCTTCACAGCTGGCTGCACTATGTGGAAATATTACTCAAGCAGTAGCAGCCAGGTCTGGGTTGAAATCAGCTTTCAGTACCGAGTCTTGGCATCTCATTGCCATTATACTGACCTCAACAGCTGTTTGACTATAAAATTTAGTCAACTACCAACAGCAAGTTCTCTGAGCATGATGCTGTGGCAAATGAATAGTTAAGTTTTCAACAGTTGACCGATGACGGGTTATATTTTGCAGGAGATTAATTTTTTTATTGGATGGTCGTGTTCTGCTGCACTCTTGGGCCTTCCACCTCATCACTTAGACCTACAGTGTTTATTTTCACAGACACAAATTTGATAAGTTGAAATACAGATGTCGACTGTAGTCCATCATTTTACACATTTTGTGACTGATTTTACCTGATCTTCTATATAGATACAGTAGCTCCCGGGATGTGCCATTTTTGTGGAGACCTGTGTGTCTCCATTGAAAACTAGCTGTATGTAGACAATCTGTGTTTTGGCAGCATTCAGTTTCTCCCTGATATTTCCAGGCATGACATGTACAAGAAAGCTGCTGTTTTCCAGCCCGATGGTCTTATTGAAACTATGCTTCTCAGGAACAGACTAACTTTTGCAGAGGATATTGTATCTATGGCAAGAACTTCTATATTTTATTCTGAATTATTACAACAGACAGCCTGTTCCCAGACTTGGTTGATAAGCTCAGCTGTGTTTTTAGCGAAGGCTCAAGCAGCGTTGCACATCCAGTGTTGCTTCCTGTGCTAGAATTTACTCAGTCATGAGTACACTGACAAATGTATGCTAAAAGTCTGATGTATAGCGTCCCAAAGGTTTATTGAAAAACCACTAGCAGAGAGATCCCCCTTTTCTTCAGAACTGAAGATCTTCAGAACTCAGCCATCAGTTTATAAGCAAACACCTGTACAAGAGCACCCTCACAGGAATACTGTGTTTTGGATCATTTGTATAAATATTAATGGAAAGTAGCACATGGATTTCTTGGCAAATTTTTATAGATAAAGAAAAGCGAAAGATGCACATGTTTAGTTGTGCTTTTGCTTTAATACTTACCTCAATAAAAAAGCACAAATAAATACATCCTGTTTTCAACATTACTTCGTCACTGAATGACAGGGACTTTGAGTCTGAAGGTTTAAAAAAAGCATGACTGTGAATGTAAAAGAAAAACATGGAATCAGGAGTGTAAAGGACAGAAACAGGAAATGACTGTACACTCCTAGTACAAAAATGGACGTCAATTGAATCAAACTAGCACTTAGAAGGTTAAAAATCAACTAAATGCTATGATTCTTCACACAGTATGCTATTACTGGAGCTCAGCCACTTCAAAATATATCGTATCCTAGTATTTGAGAGAGTTTAAAAACTGATGAAACTCATGAAAGAGTTTGTTTAAGGTTAGTAATTAGAAACACTACCTTAGTTTAGAAAAATTATTTCTGCATGTTGTTGAATTTCCAACGAAAATATCATTTGCCCTATACTTGCACTATTTCCTGGACATTTTCTGTCAGCAACAGACATTTGTCTAAACAGAGCAAAAGTATGTCAATTTTTCTTTCCGGTGGAGAAATTATCTATTCTGGTTAAGTGCTGTCTTGTTTTATAGCCCTCAAAAAGACTATGCTTTCTTTGCCCTATCCTCGGTGTGTATTGAACAACTTATTTCATTTATAACCAAGTTAACTGGTAATGGAGTTAAACAGAAAAAATAAAATCCTTCTGGCTTCCCACTCAAGATCATATTTCCCAGTCCAATTATTTTAGGGAAAGAGCACAGTGAGCAGAACTCTCCACTGATGTACCTAATGAAGTGCACTTCAGACTCATCCAAGCTTTTTCTAAATATTCTTCCAGGATCCGAATTAACTCTAGCTGTGTCATAGACTTCAATGTGGTTATAACCTAACAGGTAAGCAAAATCGACCCTGACAAACACTTCCTTTGCTTTCAGTAGTTTCATACCATTAGGTGATGCTTCTTCCTCCTTTCTCATCTTTCATCTTGCATATAGGTTGGCTCTAGTTTTGTATCTGAACAACCTGTGAGATAGCCAGGGAACTTTACGGGTTTTACCACTTACCTGTCCTGACCAGGCCACTGTCACAGCATTACAGCACTTAGTTCTAACATAAATGTTGGAAATAATTTTATGTTTATATTATCTGCAAGTATGTGGCTTTCAGTGCTATCACAAAACTGAACCAGAACTTCACAATAGATGTTAAATAACTCTTGAGAACAACTTCTGTAAAATAATATTCCTTATTCATATATTAATACAAAAAGACACATCAGGAATGAAAAATTATTCAGAGGATGAAAAAAGAGATGGCATCAAAATAGGATGTACTCAGTTCAGACAATTCACTGGAGAGATCTGAAGAGGAACTCAGAGTGATCATAGCAGCAAAATGAATGAAGTTTGTCTCGATATTTTGAATCACAGAGAAAGTAGAAAAAGACTTTCAACTAAATTCTTTAAATTTCCTCTTTCTCTGTTGCCCTTAGGGCTATTATGTATCTGGACATGTCCTTTGAGTCACTGACTAAGTCTCTGCTGAAACACACTAAAGGAGAAGAAACAAAGCGAAGCAAAATTTTAGACACATGACAGTGAGAAATTGAAGCCCTGAACTCGATGACAGCAAAACTTCTGTGTGATGGCAGCCCTTTTGGTGGTGCTGTAATTGAGTGAGCTGCGACACAGTTCACCGTCAGCTCTTCACGTACTTGTTCCTCTGAACACATTCCATGTGTAAAGTATGTGTAGAGAACCTTACCACGACTATGTTCCTAGAAAAATGAAAAATCATATTCACATCTACACATTAAAATTTTACATAATAAAGTCTAGCTACCATGTGCTAAATAAAGCACATAAGCATTCAGAAATTATCACTTGCTTATTTTTATTGGTCAATGGTGTTTCACTGTTCCTTATCTACCACATAAAAATGCCAAATAAAAAATGTCTGTCGATTTATTAAAGAAGTCTTATTAACTTGATTTCAGTTATAATATCTCATTTAAATGAACACTTAATTAATTTTACCAACAAGTTCAAGCACTAAAAATTTAGTGATAGAAAGTCTTTAACATATTATTATGCTATAACTTTATTGCATTTTAATCACTTGGAAAAGGTATCTATCTGCAAAGGAAACATTAAAACCACAAATGTAATTATCATAAATAACTGGAATTATATTGATTTTGCTCTGTATTTTCATTATGATTTTTTCTATGACAAAAATTGCCAATACTTGGGATCTTAGTAGAAATTTAAGTTTGTGAATTGTATGAAGGAAAAACTTACTGAAAAGAGGAAAGACTGCAAACAAAGAGAAAGGTAAACCATTTCAATTATTTTCCTATTTTCTCCTTATAATTTGATTTTCAAGTTTTTCTTTACAGATTTTCTTCTGAAATGCTTAAAAGCCTGTAATTCATACAAGAGAAATAGTTATGCTATCAAAATCTTTTAAAATGGAAAGGTCATTTAATCTAATCAAATAGCGTATTTTAGTAACTTCTAAGTAAAGAATTCAGTAACATATTCAGTAACATCAACATTTTTAATACTCCACAGGCAAAATCACATGTATATCCTTTCCATGAATTCACACTGGCATGGTGCAATATTTTGGCATGGGATGGTCATTCAATTCCATAGACCCATTTAGAGCACGTGCACACGTATTACATGACCTTGTATCTAAATCAGCTTAATTAAGAAAGTCGATTCCTTCAGGCCTCATTCAAATATGCTTAAGAAACGTTGACAACAATGTCAACAGGAGACAGCAATTGAGAGACATCATGGCTTATTCAGAACAGCAATATAGAATTCATCGGTTTTTTTTGTATGATTTTTTATATGTCTAAGTACATATACTTTTTTGGGTCCTGTAAGGACCTTCAGTGCTCCTCTTTCTCCTGGAGCTTGGTTTGGGTGTGGTGAGCACAAGATACCTTTCATAGGTATTGACACTTCTGCACTTTGTCAGAAATGGGCTTATAAGTATATGAAGATATCAGATCAAACAGGAAGGCATCTACTGAGTATTTCATAGATAGCTGTAAGGACGATTAATTATTCTTAAACCCTTTTCCATGAATCTAGGTCCTTCCTGCTGGTTCAACAACAGGAATAAGTATCTTCACAGAATGATGTAATATAATATAATATAGTATAATATAATATAATATAATATAATATGATATAATATAATATGATACAATATAATATAATATAATATAATATAATATAATATAATATAATATAATATAATATAATATAATATAATATAATATAATATAATATAATATAATATAATACATTATATTTCTCTGTTCTATAGAGATTCATTATCAACTGAAATACTTCTGTTTCATGAGGACATTGGTTTTGAAGGACAGTTAAACAGCTATCTCTGTCTATAACAAGCAAGAATATAGGTATTACAAGGTCCAGATTTCAGTCTTCCTTTCCTTTTACAACTTGTTGTCCATGCACTTGATTCCTCCCTGCCAACTTCAAACTGACATATCTATGAAAACAAGTGGGGTTTTTCTTCTGGTTTTATTCTGTTGGTTTTTCGGTTGGTTGGTTGATTTTTTTAATTTTATTTTTAAGTTCACGAGAAAAATTGAGGATCTTTTCTCTGGTGGACATGGTGCAGGTGAATATGGAACTACACAAATTTTTATAAAAATACACTGTTGACACAGACCAGAGTGGATATTTTAAAATTGCTCTAGATGTTATGGTATAGTAAGATAGCAGTAAAATATGTTCATTTCCATTAAAGAAGTAGGAAGCATGATAGAGTCATGTGCTCACAGCTCTAAATTTGTCATGTGTGGTACATAGCTGAAACAGCCAAAAGGTCTTGCACACATGAGAATCGGAGAGCAAGTACAGCCCAGCATGGGTTTGCTCTCTCCAGTGTGGTCACTGGGGAACTCACCATTGAAGGAGAGATTCAAAAGCCAATATTCTGTATCCATATAGTGGAAGGTACATTGACTCTTGTATTGCTCCTGACTGGCAGCTCTACTTTAAGGACCTAACCTTCCAGCGGTCTGAAGAGTGGAAGTGCTCTAGCTGAACTCAAGCTTCCAAGATCAGAGAAAAGCCTTTGTCAAAGTTTTTTTCCTGAACAAGAAAATTATTTGCTGTCATGATTTCATCGGTGTCTCTGCAGAGGAATGCATCAATGATTGAGAAGTGTGTGGTTTACACCTCTGTAAATTTAAAGCAATTGTAATAAGTCAAAGGAGATAAACCCTTGCACAAACAGTATCAGTAAAAAAGAGAAATTTTCCTGGGTTTTTATAAAGTCTCAAACAGTCTTCGTGTTCTATGTAGGTCCGTGGGGGTGGGAACGGTCAAAGGATACTGTAAAAATATTGTTCAGAGTTAGAGCTGATTTATGCTCATATTGTTTGAATCCCACTGGGCTGCTGCCTGTGTGCTTTCTGTTAGGTTTTTTCCTATGTGACCTCTGTACTCGAAGAGAAAGCAGACAGATATTTATAGGACCAGCAACTTAGGAGTCAGCATCAGTGCTTAGGGATAGTTACCACTGGTTTGAGTCTGCAGTAACTCTGTTATTTTCAACATCAGTAAGTCTTTATATTGTAACTCGCCACCTCATTTACCACAAAAAGACAAGTCTTACAAGTCCAAGTTATGGTTGTTCCGATTTCATTCACTAGATACAGTTTTTTAAGTAGTGATGGCCTCTGTGAAACATCACCTCTTCACTTTGTGAGAAAAAAAAAAATCCAATTAGAAATTCTAGTGGAAACTAACTCCTGCGACGTGCATGACGTGGAGGTGAAAGGGGAGAGGGAGGCAGAAGAGAGAAATGGCACTAATGAACCAAAACTAATGTGAATACTTTTACTTTTGGCCAACTGAAAGCTGGCAAAATTACATAAAATGTGGGATTGCACTTTTTATACCTATCGGGTTTTATACTGAAAGCACGACCATTTCTAGCTTTAGTCCTAGACCATGGCATCATAGATGAATCTCGTACCTTTAGCCTCATGAAATTAGTGAGATCTGATCCTAGCTAGTTAAGAATATAGCAAATGAAGAAAGATGTGTCCCTTTCGTAGGTGATTCTTCCCACTGTTCTCTCCCTGACTTCAGACTTAATATGGACTGAGTAGCTACCTTATACTGGACACCTGGCAAACCGAAGATAAAGTTGAGTGAGAATAATCGCATTCAGTGTGTCCTTTGAGTGATACAGTTCTGCATTCTCTTTGACCTTTTGGTGTTCTCCTTTTGCACAGCATCTCATCTTCACTGTGATGTATTGGGAAACAGGAAATATAACCTCAGACCGTGTTCACAGTTTGGTTTATGGATTTATTCACATAAACTCTAAAGTAACAAAAATGTATAGTACAGTTGGATTTTTTTTTTCTCAGTCCCCTATGTCTCTACAAATTAGGACAGCTGCAGATGCACAAGTTAGTTCAGCTGCAGGAAACTTAAATAACGGGATTTCATTCCTAGATGTTTGTGCTAGTCAACGTTCCTGAAAGAGCAGTTGTGTCACTGGGATTCACAAAGGTTTTATTATTGAAATTAAGTTTGGATTACCAGAAATAAGTTTAAAGTAGTCCACATTTTTTGAAGATATTTGAAAATACGCCATAGTATTGAATATCATAATGCAAACTTTTTGAAAAAAGTACCTCAAATCCTGTTTTAGAATGTGGTTGAATTTGGAATAACATGTGCCTTCCTGGCATTTCTGAATTTATTGTCGCACCAAGAAAAATGTTAAGGTTATACACTAGCTCAATCATAGCACATAGGACTAGAATGGACATTGTGAATGGATCATCCTTGCCCCTAGGCAGGATCAACTATGATGGTGTTACTCCTGACGTGTTTAACTAATCTTCCTTTCAAAAGTTCCGAAAATTCTGTAGAGTCTACAGTTTTCCTCTGATTAACTATATTTACAAGAAGAAAATGGTTTATAATGTTTATCAAAACCCCTTAAGTATTTATATTTTGTTTTTTCTGATGGCTGGAGTGTATACAGAGAATCTAATACCATCTTTATTTTCACAGTGAGAGGAGTATGCACATTTTCTTTTTCTTATCCTCGCACATCGGCATTTTAGTCAGCAATCAGAATTACTTTTGTTGAAGTATTACACCATATAGACCAGAAGATATGGTGCCTACTCTGCAGGAAAAAATGATTTATTAAATATGAATTTTTGCTTCACATAGAGAATTCCTAGGTTATAATTTTGTACAGCACATAGGCTGAAGTATCAAGCCCAGGGCTATGGTTTGCAAGAAAATGTAATGACTAAAAAAGACTCAGCTGTTTTCTACTCTGTCATGAGTGAGTAGCAGAAGCAGACAACAGAACAATTGTTACTTTGCAGAAGTTTCTGGAATACTGAGGCAGGAGCTGTGAGAAGGGAAGAAGTTTAACTGGTGTGATACGAGGCTCTGAACACCTCTTCCTGCAGCTTAGATAGAAGCTCATGAGTCTCATGAGTGATCATGTTTTACTTTTAACAAAAAGGAACAGAGGCATTATCTAATATTTGTTTCATTGGAAAAAAAAATTAAACATCTGAAGATGCCTTTGGACATAAAGGGGCAGAAAGGAGCAAAATTAAATAACTTTGGTATGAGCAGTTGGTTTTCTCTCAGGCACAGTGATGAGATCTGGAATCTTCTAGTTTAATTCTTGTACCTGTGAGGTTATAATAGAAATTATTGCCTTTCTCTTTTTGTGCAAAACTACATATTTTATATTTTGAAATTGGATGATCTTAGCAGTACTTTCATCAGTTTTCAAGTTAAGATAAGTATTAATACAATAATATACATTGGACTCATGTTAGTTAAAGACCAGGTGAATTTTTAGCTGAAATGACATTATGATAGTACATAATTATTGATACCATTATTATGATGTTAATGTTCACGTTAAGATGTGGATCAATTCCTGTGCAACTATATAGGAAATGATGGTTACTAATAATGACAATTAACAGAGCATCCAGCCTAGAAGAGTTCAGGTGCACTCTCCCTGGGTGCTCTGTTTGGCACGAGCTGGGAGTAGGGTATCCTGGCTATGAAAAACCAGTGAAGCAAATGACTCAGTCTTCATGCACATGGTGAGCCCCATCTTCACAAATACTTTTGAGATCGTATCTGGTGGGTGAAGTAATTACTTGCCTGTGAGGTGACAGCAGTTTGGTCCCTAGGAAGAGTCAAGGTTTCCAACATATCACAGAAACAATCCTTTGTTGTCTGGTAATTATGAAGCACACGTTCACCAGTTTTCCAAAGAGCACTGGGATCACACTGCAGCGAGGCAATTTTTATTTCCCCAATGGAACTAATGGTTAAAGAGGTTTGGAGTGCAGTTTGTCCATCAACAGAAGATGGTACAGACACCTTGGCGTATTTGGGTGCTTGCCAGACATAGAGAAGGAAGGAAGAGTGAATGCTAATTTTTTAGAGGGTCAGCAGTTTCAGCTGCGTAGCTGCAGATTTATGCTAGCTAGGCCAATTGATTTGGTCAGGGACTGCTATCTATCAAAGCTATTATAAAAAAATATTTAAACAAAAGCAGACATAGCCTGCTTGTGTTTTGCAAGAAAAATGGATTGAATTCTCTGTTCATAAAACTAAACATGAGCACAGCACACCCAAAGATTGTTCCTCAGAAATACTAACAAAATTGAATGCTACTGTCCTAAGGATGAAGAGAAAATGCTTGAGGCTACCAAAATTTAAATTTGTAGCACTGACTTTATGTATTCATGAGTTCTGTAACCTCAACATAGCCCAGAGCCTCACGTCCCTCAAGCCTTGGCTTTGCTTTCACTGTACTCCTCTTTGTCATTGCTTCCTTGGTCTCTCCTCTCAGTTGGAGAGGGAATGAATGGAGGAAGGTGCTCCAATAAGGAAATATCCCACTAGTTCAGTTGCTTTCATGTTTATGCCCTTAATCCCTCATTCTCACATGTGTGATTTTCCACTCAATAGTTTGCCTGCAGGCTTCTTTCTTACAAGTCTAAAACCGGCTTCATAAAGCAGCCACTAGTTTGGATAATTTGGAAGGCTTTTCATTGAAAGCGAGTCTGTTTTTAAGCTCTAGAATACTACAAGCCAGTTAATTTTAACGTATAAACATGCATATTTAATATAAAATAAACTGTTATCCTAGGTAAACACCTCAATGCTCCAAAATTAAAATCTTGACAGCTTTTCCACTTTTTCCACCCCTAGAGAACACCAGTGACAGGGTTTGTTGGAATCTGTGCCTCCTGCAGAATTCATGTTAGAAAAATCATATTTTCAGAGTAAAAACCAACAATAATTGGCATAGCTTCATCAACATCAATAGAAGAACACTAGCGTGAATCACAACTAAAATGAGAGTAGTTTGTGAAATGATGGGAGAGGGTAATACTGGAGACTGAGATTTCTTACAAACACGGGCAGTGTGGGGAAAAGACAGTGCTCAATTTACAAACCTATGTTAGATTATCCAAGGTGGTCTTTAAACCATTGCACTTTATCCAGCTTGAGTTATTGGACTTGATATAAAAAGCCACAGGATGAAATATCAGGGCCTATTTTGGCTTTAAATCCCATGAATTTACAAATGTGTGCCGAAGGAGGGATAGAGAATTCTTAGCTCTCCACATGAGCATGTCCGTAGGAGTAGAGGTCCCTTGCTGCATCAACACAAACAGAGACATTTAATCTTATCAATCTTTTCATGCTATTTTCAAAATGACTGTGCAAGCTGTGTACTCATATTGCTGATACAGTGTAGCTCCACAAATGTACTTTTCACGTGATAGGTATTCGAGTCGTCAACAGGTAAAATACCATCCGCAATGTGAAAAGCATTCATTGCTGACATCTGAGAAGATGACATATATATCATGTGATTCTGGATCTAATTATTGATTGCTATTTTTAAAAAACCATCTTTAAAGTGTATGAAAATACTGGAGAAGGTCTTTCACATTATTACTCAGTGATTTTAGTAAAAGTATTTATCACCCTCCCAATCGAGTTAAATCATTTTCTTTCACTTTAGAAGTCTTGGTTAAGACACTTACATTGCAAAAATAAAAGAAGTGGCTGATTTAAAAATGAAATGCAAAGCTTGTTGATACTGATAGTTCCATTACAAGCCTAAAATACTCGGCTCCACGCTAAAACTAAGTCTTTACATCTTAGCCAATGATTTTATTTTTACAGTAGATTAATATTAGGAAACAAATGTTAGATAGTGATTTTAACACTAAAAATATGCATGTGTCTAAACAAAAGCAGAGAATGTTGTATTTTTGGAAGCAAATGACTGACAGTGATTGTACATAACGGAAGTCTTTCATAGTAGAGATCTCAACATGAAGGATGAAAGCTGTCAAATGGAGTCATACTCAGACCTTGTTAACATCTCTATTGCTGCAAATTTTTTTCAGAGAATTTATGAGGTCAACTAAATTGCAGAAACCCTTTCTGTTACAATGTGTGAGTCCCTACTATTCATTATACAGCTGACCACAAACAAATGAATCTGTAAAATATCCCTATTAAAAATTTGAATTTCTCTCCCATACCTGAATTAATTTTAGGTAATTTTTGCCTTTGATTACATGGATTTATCATTCTCACTAATTGTAACCCATTGAAACTATAGGACATCAACAGCACTGATATAAACTGAAAATGCTAGACTATTTTTCCTTAAATCATTATGTTTCAGACAAATTAGAGGCATGCTGTTGGTTTTATTTCCTGGAAGCTGAAGCACCCAGGTGTTTCATTTTCATGATATTTAGCATTTAATAACCTCAGTGTCATTGGTACTAATTTTCCAAATGCCTTTTCTGCTTTTGTTTTGGAAATGAATATGTGAAAAAATGCTTTGTATTTCAATTTTCTCTTCGACTTTTTGGGTAAGCTTCCAAAATGATTAGCTAAACGAAAAATCAGTTAAAAAACGTGTATGAAGAGTTGGATACAAATGTCCTGAAAGTCTACACAATTCTATTAACTTCTATTACTTGTGCCCATAGATGAAAAATAAGTTGGCAAGACATTCATGGGAAAAAAACCTCTTAACAATTAATTAAAAAGATTTATTTTTTAGGGTATTTAAATCTTAGAAAAGCAGATATTTTAATTAGTTTTTCCCTTCTACCTTTATTTTTTTTTGTGACTTTGAAAAGAAAGCTAATGTTACTTGACATCACTCCAGCTTCCTTGTTCTTGTTAACTAATTTACTCTGTTAGAGAACATGTTGCCATTCCAATGGAAATATCTGTGATAGGTACGCAAATATATATACACACCTATGTGTACACTCATACATATATATATGTGACAGCAGAATACTGCATTGACTTCCAGACTCTAAAAAATCACCAGCAAATGGTGATTTATTCAGACTTTCTCAAGCCAGAATTACATCCACTCACATCAAGGTTAGAGGACAGAGACCCAGTTGTTTTGAGAAAAGGTGTCCATATCACTTTGACAGAAAGATATGATATTTAGAGAGGCATATGGAAGGTTCTCATCAAGTTGTCTTCATGTTGCCTTTTCTTCACTGAAATGCTGCAGCTAAGCTCTAATTTAACAGCATGGTGCTCAAGACTCCTCCTTTTCATTGCTCATATTCTGAAAGAAAAAGAACACAGACAGTGGGTTTCACAACAAACGTGCATTTATTTCTTTGTCGTTCAGCTGGAAAGTGTTTTGGAGTGTTAATGTCAGCAGCTCTATTTTCCCATTCCTTTGACAGGTCCAAACCCAAGAAGACCTTAATTTTATAATGTCCCTCTGCAGAATAAAACCCCAGTTGATTAAAATGTTTCTGTTTACCCTTTACCATAATTACAATTTTTCTGTTTGGTGATTTGATTCCAAAGAATGTTTACTTTTTCCGCTAGCTGGAGATTAGCATGGGGTAGATGGGAGAATGAATGCATTTCTGAACAAAATGTAACACAAAAAATGAGATATCATGCTTACCAGGATGAGGCTTCTTATTACTTCTGCTTACCACATTTGTTGGTTCAGGCACAAGACAACATTACCAAACAGTGTTTCCTGTTGGTGATTGAGACAAAACTCAAAGATATAAGATATGGACATGCTCATTACCATTAGGCATTTAGAGAGAAAATTAAAATAAAGTTTCAAATGAAAACAAATGTGGAAGGGAAATGACCTGTGAGCAGAATATCCTTTGATCTGTACAAAATGAGACCACTTAAGTTTTCAGACCTGGTGGACAACAAACTCAATATGAACAAACAGTGTGGCAAAGAAAGCCAACAGGATGCTTAGGGGAGACTTCATCACCAGGTTCCAGTATTTAAAGTGTGGCTACAAAGAAGATGGAGATTCCCTTTTTACCAGGAGTAACATGGAAAGGATGCGGGATTCTGAGTACAAGTTACTCCTGGGGAGACTCCGACTGGACAGAAAAGGAAAATTTTTCACAATGAGAATAATCAGCGGATGGAATAATCTCCCCGGGGAAGTAATAGATTCCCCAACATTGGAAAATTTTAAGATTCAGCAGGACAGGGTATTGGGCTACTTGTGTAGACCGTGCTTTTGCCATGAAAAGTTGGACTAGATGATCCTTGAGGTCCCTTCCAACCTGGTATTCTATGATTCTGTGATTCTATTATTTTTCTTAACACAGAACAAGAAGCAAATCAAAAGAAATACAGGGATCACATTAGTAATTTGAGACTTTTTTTCCCTTTGAGAACAAACAACTCATGCAAAGGAACAGTCTTAAAGTTGTAAGCAAATTTTATCTAGTGAATATTAGTATAACAGAAACTCTTTTCCTCCCACACATAATAAAAATGGTATCTGGAAAGCGCAGTTTTTGCAATACCTATCCAAAAGGAAGCATCATTGAGGAAATTAAATTGCTAGGCTTTTGGACCAGGTAAAATACAATTGCATTCTAAAAACTTCATTCATTTCTATCATAATAAAAGAAAAGACTGGATATTGAAGAAAACTCTTGAGAGTTGCTCCTGAGAGCAATATCTAACACCGTTCTTGAGATGTGAGTATGGCAGAACAGAGTGTTGTGTAGAGGATGTACCAAAAGCCATGAGCATACACAGAAATCCATAAACCAAGAGAAAAAAACCCAGAAACTGTCATGTTATTTCATTGTTTAATTGAAAGACTAAGAATTCTGCATTGAGAGGTACACTCTGTATAAGGAGATTCTGCACTCAATTGAAAAATATGACTCCTTAACTCATTGGCTAATTAGGAATTTCTGTTGTGCTTCACTTAGGATAAATGAATGGTAGAAAAGCTAGATATCTAGTGACCTTTTCAGGTGTATAAATAATTCATGCTTCATATTTTTATTTGCCTTTGTGTTTCTTCCTTCTGGAGAACTAAAAGGTGGCAGAGAAGTCACCTTCTCAAAGATGAATCCCAGAATATTTAGCAAATTCTTCTTTTATGCATGGTACCTGCCTAGGAATCCTCATAAGACATTTGATATTTCCTCTTATTTCATCAGTTCCTCACATCTTCACTTTCTCATTCTGCCAGTATCACGTTAACCTTTTTTCTTTTTTTCTTGACTTCCAAAATCTCGAGTCCTTGGAGAGAAGTGATATTGATAGAATGTAGCTGTGGGCGGTCAGTAGCTGATCATTTTAAGCCCAGAACATTTTAAACAAGCAGTAAGGGAGTAAGCCTTTCCCTGATTTCTCACTGTGCTGAGTGGATTATACAGTGGGATGCTGAAGTGGAAGCAAAGCATAAAGTAAGAAAGGAAAGGGAAGAGTCTTGCAGCTGCTCTCCTGAGTGCCTGTGTCCTGGAAGATAAAGACATCCCTCTGCAATTGTGCTTGCTGCACTTCTTATATTATGTTGGATTAAAACAAAGTGTCGTAGAGTTTTTCCACAGGGAACTTGGCATTGAAACTAGAGTTTACTAAGTAGTAAATATCTGTGTACAAAAAAACCTAGCAGTGTAGTTCTAGAGTTGAGAAACAATGGGATAAATCTTTGTGGAAATGTAGAATTTATATGTGTTCTGTCCCGTGTTCTAAGAGGAGATTCTAAATGTAGGACAAATGAAAATTTGTTGCCATTTGGTAAGATCTGTGTAACAATCAGCTGTGGTGGATTTGCCTTGGGAAACAGCAAAAATCCCACCCAGCCACTCGCTTACCTCTCCCCTGAGGAAGGGAAAAGAGGAAGAATAGGAACAAGAAAGATCATGGGTTGAGATAAATATAGGTTGAATATTAATTGCTGTCATGGAAATAGCAGACAAAAGGAAAACTATCTGTAATTACTAATTTGGGTAGTGGGAAATAGAAAGACAAACACCACCTTTTCTCCCCTCGTTCCCAAGCCCAGCCTCACCCCTTCACTCCAGTCTCCAGCAGTTATGGTTGGTGCACGGTGGTTCCTCTCTGCTGCTCTGTCCTCCTCACGCGTTTTGCCAGCTCCAGTACAGGCCCTGCACAGGCTGTAGAGGAATCTCTGCTCCAGTGTGGAGCACCTCCTCGTCTTCCTCCTCCTCTGACCTTGGTTCTCCCTCTGCTGCTTCTCAGTCTTTTTGCTCCCTCCTCCTCTCTCTCTGGGGCACTGTCTGCTCTTTCTGACACAGGCTTTTACCCCTGGTGCCTCCATCTTCTCTGTGGGACTCAGCTCTCGGTTCACTGATGGTAATTTTCCCAATTGTCTGTACTACAGACTAATCACTGGAGATTGCAAGTTTGTCTGTATTAGTTGCACAATCGTCTTTATTAACCATTGTGATGAACATACATGGTATGTTTTGATATGACTGCAGTAACTGTTTAGCTTTTTGTATGTCAGAGTATAATCCACAAAATGTGTGAAAAATGCTAGCTAAATATTGCAAAAAACTCAGTAGTATTAAATACTATGGTGAATAATTGATTTTTCCTCCCTAATTGTAGGAAATGCCGCAACTTTATATTCAGAAGTTCTGTAAATACTTAACAGGCACAGAAAACTCGCACGTGTAAATCTTTATCCTCCGCTTTTGGATTCATAGGAAAACAGATCACAACCACTGGAACAAGGTTCATATTCTTTATTTTCCAAAATGGATAACAGTCAGCATATGATTTTGCAGTATTTCAGGTTAGTTGGAGTAAACCCACACAATTCAAGTAATTTTAAAAATTTTTTTAAAGGTGATCTTAAAGAATAATGAGAGTGAATCTGTGTCTCCTGTTCTTTGAGACAGTGACTGAGATTAGGGAACAACAATAAATCGTATTTTATATCACATTTCAATTATATTTTTTTTTTATGTTTCTAAAGCTTTCAGATATCTAGTTGAAACATTATAGAAACGACATCTGGAACATTCTCTTGTCATCTCTCAACTCAAAAAGGAAGAAAGGATTAAAGCTGACTATAATGGAGAAAACTTATTTTGCCAAAAGAAGCTGAAAAAAGTAATGGCTTATTGCATATTCAAATTTTGTCCTGGTTATTTGAACTAGATAAAGTCTTGAATTAAATTAACTGATTTTCAGAAAGTTATAATCTCATTTTAAGGCAGATTTCACGGTAGCAACCTAGGGCAATAATATCCATAATAATATATAGAAATTCACAAATTAGGAAAGAAAAAAAGTCACTGGAAATATAAAAAGGCCCACTGAAAGAAAATTAAAGATTTTCATTTTACCAAGAAACATTTTCTGTTGGCAGCTCTATTTCCAGAGCAGATTTCACAGGTGACAATGCAGGCATTCACCGTGAACACTTTTGTTACCTGCAGTATGCTCCTATATGGGAAGAGCTACTCCTAGGGCAGGTGCTGTTCCTACCTCTTTCCAGAAACCATTGCCTAGACTGCTTGTTAGAATGACAGTTTTTGCAGTGGAACCTGTGCAGGACAGTTTTGCAACAGGACTTGTGTAATATGCGTGCACGTTAAGACCAGGGACCCACTTCACATAAGGTTGTGACCAGTAATCAGAGAGTACCAACCTGACCCAGCAGTGTAAGAGCAAAGCTTTCTGAATTGCAGTAACCTGCCAAAGACTCAGTTGTCCAAATCTCATGTGAGTAAATTATTTGATTAAGGTAAGAATGGATCAGCAGGAAAAGAGGGTGAGGGAGGGAGGTGATCTTATCTTGGACTATGTTAGGAATAAAAAAAGCAGTATATAGTTACTGGTGTTATCAAACTCTACAGGTAGCCAAGTTGTACAAAGAGCATCAAGTTGCTCCACCAGGTAACTATATAACTAAGATCATTGCTGTACATTTCACAGATTAAATATAAAACTATAGTAAGGAAATACAAACAAATAGCTGCTTGCAAAAACACATGATTATTTACATTGCCAGATCTACAGACAATTGAGATGCCAGTTTTCGGTCATGTGCCTTCACATGGACCAAATGCCATCCCAACTCTTTAAGGTGGGAAATCCATGATTTCTACAGAAATGCACGAAAGAAGGTTAAGGACTGGCATATCTACTTCCAGTTCGCATTCCTAAGTTATCAGCAGTAGTGTGCTGTGAGGAAGTCCTTCCACTTTATCTAGTAAAATCAACTACCCAGGTTATTTCATATTCTGATGTTTGGGGATTTTTGTTTGATGTTTTTCTTTTGTTTTATTTGAGTTTTTTGTTTGTTTGTTAGGTTTTTTTCACTGATCTGAGATTGCATCAAATTGGCATGTTTACCTATTGGACTTTTGGGTTGCTTTATTTTCATGAGTGGTGTATCACATCATAGCTTTTCATCTAATAAAAGCTAATAGCAAATTGTTGGCTGCTGTATTCTCTATTTACAAGGTCTTTGCTGCACGTCAATCTTATTTACCCACAGAAGAAAAGTAGAATTACTAAAATTATTTCAGTTATTTCTTGGGAACTTCATGTTGGTTTAGAACTGATTCTCCCCACCTTTGCCATATTTTTTCACTTTCTCTGCTCACTTTGAGCTTTAGAAAATGAAGAGTTTGTATTTTACTAACAGACAGGACATCATGCTTTTACTGCTTCAAGTTAAATAGAAATATTCATCATTAACATGACTTGTGGAGTCAACTTACTGACAGTATATGGAGCTGCTCCAAGTAAGTGTGAGCTTCAGGCTACGCTGGTCAATGAGACATAAAAATAGCACCAGTCACAGAGAACATATTTATGACTTAGTGAGGCTTTTCCCTGTCAGCAATTTGATTGAACATTAAGAAGAAATGATTTAGGATTGCAATAGTCTTGCAATCTTGCTGATAGAAGAGCTTCATTTGACTTTCACACCCTACGTAGGATTAAATGGAAAACAGACTCTGATGCTGAGCAGGTAGGTAAAGAAAAACTAGAAGAGTAAAAGAGGCAGGAAAACACACACACGCACTCACAAACACAATCAGGTCAATAATTTGTTAGCATTACAGCCTTTCCATGAGAAATGGGGCACTTTTACATTTCTACCTTTGTCAAACACAGTTCATTACTGCTTGTTTCACCTCTGCCTCATGGAAACTTTTTCCAAGGACATGTGTCCAAATGGATCACATTCTTGCAATGACAAGTACCACTGTAACTACTGTGGACCTTGGCAGAAAAGATAAAGTGCAAAATGTGAGTGATCACGTGACTCAGTCTCTCTATTGCCCTGATTTCCTTGTCTTTCTCTTGGAAGTCTTTGAGTGAGTCTTCTCTTCCTTGTTTGGAGGAGGATTAGTGGGAAATTGCAGTCCAAATCCATTAGGTCCATTTAGGAAGACACATTGAAAGTAGCGGACAGGAGCTAGGAAACAAGGAAGACATAGTTAATGTTTATGGCTTCCAAACTGGGGCCATGAGTCTATCCCATGTTCTTTCAGAAAATATTCGTATAATTTCATTTACCTTAAATGAGTTGTAACAGCACAAATCTCTAGTGTACTCATAAGCCAAGTTCCACATATCAAAAAGATTTTAGATAAAAGACTCACTTTGGCATCTTTGTAGCACAAGATGAAAAATTATTGACAATTTTACATCTAAATCCATTATTCCTCTCAGTGCTATAGTCCTACTTCTTCCAGAATATTTGCATTTTGGGATAGCTGAATGGAAGCCTCCAAAATTCACACATAATTTTCTGATTTTATATTTCACAGCAACTTTCAGTAACATTGAGGAGTTACAGAAGGACTCACATCTAACACTGATAATGACATATTTAATTAGGCTTCAAATTAATTATATTTTACTGTGAATAAATGGATCATAAATGACGGTACCTCTTAATCTTTCACAGTCAGGGAAGCTTTCTCTCTTTATGTTTTCCAGGGTTTATATATTGACTGCCAAGATTCAGTAAATTGTAGAACACTGAGTGGTGTGTTAGAGATGCCAGTATATTCAATCCAGTTATATTATCCTCTGTGGTCTTCTTGCCTGACTCACACAAAGCTTAAGTCTGCCATCTAAAAAGCCCGCTTGAAAATGGAGTCGGAAATCAGATCCTTCTGCAAATGACTTACTGCTTTTCCAGTAAATCTAAGAACAGAAACAATTTTTTTCCTCAGATTTTCAGTGTTTCTAGTGTTCCTCTGTGAGATGAATCTGAGATTTCTTTAGAATCAGAGACAAAACAGCTCCCATGACTAGAGCTCACAGATTGAACACAACAGACCAAGGTTCCCCTGTATGACCTGACGAGTTACAGACTATGTACGTGGTGTGCCTGTGCTGTGTCCCCCTCCATTGGCCATTTTATGGAGGTGTTTGGGCAAGATCAGAAAGTTTCAGATTGTTTCAACAAATAGACTTATTCTATCCTTGAACTAAGATAACTCTTGTTAGCATAACTATGCCTAAAAGCAGCTTACTGCCACAGAAACTGCTATGACAAAAGCCAGTGCTCTCCTACCAAAGTAATCTGTCAGAGATTTCTCAATCAGATGTTCTTTTATAATAACCCAAACATGAAACTCCCTAAAATTTAATCCCAGTGGGTGACCGTTTGATAGATAAATACCTTACATTAAGAAAGCTACCAATTAAAAATTCGCCTTTCACTGTTTAAATGGAAATTATTTCTGCATATTTCTCTTACGGATATAAAAATGAAAATAAAAAAGTAAATAACTCTTCTTTATGAAGAAGGCAAGTAGTACATAACGCACTTTCTAGTCCTAATAAATACCAAAAACCAGTTCACTTAAGGGTAAAAAAAAATTTATTATACTCCTCTGTATTTTACATGCAATCAGAATGTAAAAATTTAGCTCTTTTTCTTTACATACGTTCTCAAAATTCTGATACGTATCAGCTCACATAACTACATACTTAAGAGCATTTTAAACATGGTTAAATATTGTAATTATAGCACGCCTGCCACCACAGTGTTTCCAGAGGTGTCATCGGATCAGTATTCTGAAGTCGCTGGTAGTACTGGCCACTGCAACCGTTTCACTTGGAAATCTGACTTACTGCCTATTGTTAAATGTCACTAAATTAATGGAGGGAAAAGGAAAGAGCAGACCTTCAGATTTTCACCACTTGGCCAACAACCACAAATTAACTGTGGTGGGCCACGATACTAAATTTGAAAAATAAGCACAAAAAATTTGTGTGTATTTGGAATATAAAATGGTAAAGAACACTCTTGGTTTGCTATTTCTGAGGTATCTCTAGTGCTTGTGATGTGAGTCCTGTTGTTTGACTAAAATGTACTTAATGTTGAGTGAAGCATTTTGAAGTCACATTCAACTGTTCACATAACCTGTTTATCACCTGTCTTCAAAAAATATCAGGAAGATCTGGGATAAAGAAGAAAGTCAGGGGAGAGAGAAATGGGAGTAATGACTTTTATTAAGTTTGCCTGCTACTTCCTTTCATAAGACTGTAATTCCAGTAACTTAATTTGTTACCATATTTAACTACCTGTGGTGCAACTTGTAGAGCTGAAATTACCTGCAAGCTGAGCTTGGCTTTTTGCAAATAACTCCAAAAGAGCAATATAGGTATATTTAAAAAGAACCAACAATATCAAAACATTAAAAAACAAACAGCTAGGAAAATGAAAAAAAAAAAAAATCTTTTCATGATATAAAAAAGATTTTCTTTTAAAAATGTCAGTATCCTAGAAGGCTAGTGGGGTAATGTTTAGGGCAGAAAACATCTGACTTTTCTGTCAAGGGTGCTGAGACCAAAAGGGGAAGCTGTGCTGGAGACTGTGACTGCTAAAGAAAAATTAGTCTGTACGAGACCAAAACTAATTCAGCAAAGTGCCTGAGCCAGGTGATTCTTGGAGTGGAACAGTAATAAGAAGAAGGGGACTAAAAAAGGCAGGATATATCGAATAATTTTTAAGATGAGGAGGAAAAACCAATCATACTTCTTCCAGGAGAAGAGTGCAAGGGGTATGAGACTCAAACACCTCTGAGTATTGCGGTGTACTGTCTTCCAAAACCAGTTTGGACAACTGCTCTGCTGTCAGTCAGCAGCCAAAACCAGTGGTGAAACACTTTATCCCTCTTCAGTGCTCACACATTTTAAAAATGACAACCTAATGCTGTCCAGCCCCTGGGGTCTCTGTGGGCTGTAACACCAGTCTCTGAACTGTCATGTATCAGTGTTGAGGGCCAAAGGCTGCTTCCACAGTGACACTGACAGAGATCTCTTCTCTATGGCATGAGTGAAGCAGAGGTATCAGCCTGTGGGAGGTTTCTCCTGGCCTCGGAGGCACAGGCAAGGCTACTGCCAATGAGAAATTTAGCTGTAACTTTTCACTCCAGAAAAGCTTTCTGTCAGAAGGGAAAGAGACAGATCCTCCTTTAAAAAAATAACTGAAGTCCACAGAAGAATTAGTTAAAACTTTTGTTGACTGTTTCATCTTAAGGAAGGAAATACCAAAAAAGCAAGTGCTATTTTTTTGTCAATACTAAACAGACTATAGTAGAGGATTTAAAATATCCAAATACCGAAAGGCGACTTTATAAATAACAGATGATATCTGAACACAGAATTAGGAAACTACCTTTTGATTTTCCAGACTTTCAAATTTAACTTTTCTGAAATTCTTTGGAAAATCTACAAATATTTCTGAAAAATAGTGGTTTAATTTTTATCTGGAGCATCATTGGAATGAAACTGAAATTTTTCACAAAAATTAAAAGCTCCCATTTTCTTCAATATATTTTTGAAGGAGGTAGACAAACTAAAGCACAATGCTTCATGGAGTTATCCTAATATCAAGGTGATGTTTGTACATAAGCAAACTAAGCAGATTCACTTGCTAAAGGATTGAACTATTTAGATACATTTTACTTAGTGTTATCACAGTACAAGACTTATTAAGCAAGGTTCTGGGCTTCCAAACTTTGGTACAGAAACAGGACATTTTCAAGTTTTGGATGATAGCCAAGCTATTGATAACTATTAGGCTTTTTTTTTTCCTCCCCCTGCCTCCCTGACTCTCCCCTTGTAGATTTCTTCTTATTAATTCTCCCAGTAGGTAACTATCCATTTAAAATGGGAACATTTCATCAGTATGCCTTTCTGGGTTGGATATTTATATTTAACTGATCAAGCAACCAGAACTTTCTAGTAGAAAAATAGGAAATTTCTGTTATACTTTTTTTGGTTACTATTTATGTATATTCTGGTGTCTCATATATTGTCTTTCTTCTTTATTGTTGATGAGATTCATATTTCCTGTAAACTGAGTGGTCTGTCTTTAGCATATTCTAACATGTTAAGCAAAATAAAGTATAGCTATCCATATAGTAAGTCTACGCAGGAGGAAGTGGTTTCAGAATGATGCTTCTTGCTATGCACTTTTTCACTGTTTCCATTTCATGTTGCCCTTCTTAGGCTGCTTTACTATGCAAATCTCAGTTGCAAAACGTGCAGATTAAAACTTCATTCAAAAAATACCAATGTCTTTGGAAAGGAGTCTGCATCAAAATCTGCACAGAGTTATGATACCAACCATAGCCAGGAAAACAATCTGAATTTTGGTATGCAAATAAGAATACGAATGCACTCCATTCTGCCTTTGTTATTCCCACATTCAGTGTGAATACAGAATGCATCTTTTAAACTAAAGAGGATTCTGACTTTCAATGTCTCACATCTTCAGGGCAAATATTATCAAAAAGATGAGCAGTAGGAACAAAACTTGTGGTTTAGCACTAGATGTCTTTTGTCATCTTAACTGAGACTGGTCTTATGCTTTTGCTTAGGATGTATTTTATGAGAATACCTCAATTTCCTTATGAGTGTTACTGAGGAAAGCAAAAAAAAGTCAATGTTGCAAAAGTGTTGAAATATTTTTTTAACAAACTGCAATTAATATTATATAAGGACACGTGATATCTAAAATTAATGTTTCTGAAAGGCTGAAGGAGAGGGCATAGCCTCCTTTGTTTTTCACTGTATGAAAAGAGAAAAAATATTTAAATTATTTTTAATCTTTTATTACTTTTGCCTGGATGGAAATCTGTTTAGAATGAAAACAGACGAGTTCCAGAAAGCAGAGAAACAAGAAACTTGGTCTGAGCTCAGGGTTTGTGTGAAGCTATTTAGATGTGGTCGAGAGGAAATGCTCAGTACATTCCATAGACATCCAATGAATTACGCAAATATACCATGGAGCTTATGTGTTCTCTTGATCTCAAAGTGACATCCATCCAACACAGGTTTCAGGAAATATGAGGAATATTGCGAGAGCACTCTCCTGGTGCTTTCAGTTCTTCAGGAGGAAGAAACGAGCCTATTGAGGTCCTTTTGGATGTTGACATGACCCCCTAATGTACCAGCCATTCCCCTCAGTATTGTTTCATGTACAAACTTGCTGGGGGTACACTCTGCTGCATCATGCAGATTATTAATGAAGATGTTAAATAAAACCAATATTGACCCTTGGGTTACGCTGCTAGTTAGCAGCCTCCAACCAGACTTCCTGCCATTGATCACCACCCTCTGGGCCTGCCAGTTTAGCCAGTTTTCACAGTATCACAGTATCACAGTATCATCAGGTTGGAAAAGACCTTTGAGATCATCGAGTCCAACCTATGACCCAACACCTACACCTACTCCTACTTGTCAGTTCACCTCATGTCTGCTAATCCACTCAATATTTCACCAGCTTCTCTACGAGGATCATATGGGAGACAGTGCCAAAAGCATTACTCTTTGATGTTAAGGTATTCAATATCCTCTGCTCTCCCTTTGTCTACCAAGCCAGCCGTTTCATCTTAGGTTATCAAGTTGGTCATGAATGACTTTCCCTTTGTGAGTTCATGCTGACTATTCCTGATCACCTTGTCCTTCATGTGACTGGCAGTGGTTTCCAGGATTAGCTGCTCCCCCGCTTTCCCAGGGATCAAGATGAGGCTGATCATCACGTAGTTCCCTGGTTCTTTTTTCTTTCCCTTTTTGAAGACAAGCAATATTTGCTTTCTGTAAGTCTTCAGGCACTTCCCAGTTTCCATGATCTTTCAAAGATTAATTTTGCTTTTAGGATCTGGTTTCACATTTAAATATCTGGAATGCAAATTACATAATATTTGTTGTTTATTGTTCCCTTTAGGTCTATTGAATGGCAGAGATAACAGGTAAAAGGCAACCAGCTGACACAAGTCCCTGTGTCAAAGAGAAGAAAGACAATTCCAAAGCTGTAAGACTGTTGGAGCAGTTAACCGTGATTATAGATATTGTTCCTTTTCTAGATATTCAGATAAGGCAGGTGAACTGATTTGACTGAGAACCAGCAGACAGGCACAATGGAGTCCAAATACATCCTAGAATCGGATTTTCAAAGCATGCATATCTATCATGTCCCCTGCAAGAACTATTGTCATGTCATTCACGAGTCCTATACCATCTCAAATAGATTGTTTACTCTATCTCTTCAGCCTGGCAAAGTCATTAAAGAGTTAAATACATCTGTATATGACATAAATCATCGGTCTGTACAGAATATTAGAATCAACATATGAGAAAGCTTCACTCAGGTTTGAATATTACTTAATGGGAGGTTGTAATTTTTTGATTTATGGTGGCCTAAATTGTTTAAGAGCCTTTATTTACTGTGTGGGCCAGAAGGCATTTACATTTCATTTCAAAGCATGAGAAAGCAGACACTGATGAAGTAACAATAAGATCCAGACCTCTCTTGGCTGAAAGAAAGATTAAGACATTTCTGGGAAAGAGAGGAGTTTTAAATATGAATAGATCACTATAGGAACTTTTCATACAACAGGAATAGAGGGGTCCTCTACTGGGGATCCCCTTCTGTGACAAATCTGGATGGCCAAAGACTTTCAGAGAAGCCCAGTTACCAGGATGCAGACTATTAAACATCTGTCAGGTAATTAAATTAACCCTGTAGTGGAAGACACAATATAAAATCTCAGTGCTGACTTGTTCATTTTCATCCTGTATATTTAAGCCTCAATTGATCTTTATATCTTAAGCAGTCTGTTCTGGAATTGGTTTTATACTGATTTTAGCTGAAGTGGTTGTTTAGTAATACTGATGAATATGAGGGCACTCCATCCCTAAAGATGTAATGGATCTTAAAAGTCAGGGTGCTGGGACACTGGAAAAGAATTTGGTTTCCAGTGAATTGATACAAAATTTCCAAAGGATGATAGGCTCTGTCTCCACTTAAGCAGCATATTTGGGTTGGGAATTAGTAATTCAGGGACTAAATAGGAAAAAGAGTTTTTGTGGGGTCTGCTAGGGAGATAATTCAAGCTCCAAGAATGTCCAAGGACCTTGTAATAATGTTCATGAAAGCTTCTAGTGATTTATTATAATTTAATATCATTTTAAGAAGACTACTTAGGTGTATCTTTCTACCATTCAAAGTACCAAACTACCATTCAAATGTCTACTCAAGCAATTAATGGGAATTTTGTGTGAGGAATTATAGCGATCCAAACAAACAAATAATTTTTGTTCCTGATATTTTCTTTAAAAATTAATCTTTTAAGGAAAGGGCATAGGAAATTCAGAGAGTAATAAAATTTACTAATCCTAAAGAATGTCAACATTTTCCTCTTTATATATTACAACAGTTAAATTGCCATTTCTACAAGGCTCAAAAACCACAAAAAATTTTAAGGTAAGTCAACAAATGAAATATTCATTAAACCCCAACAATTTGTAGGTATAGCTGTTTGATTATTACGGAAAAATTACAGCAAATGTGTGAGGAAATAATTTTATTACTAGTGTTTTCTAGTTCGAATCACATTTCTTCACTTTGAGACTGCCCTAATATAAAAAATTCAACAAGGCACAAAAATTCAGGCAATCATAGCATTAGAAAGAACTAATTGCTAAGCAATTAGAAGTAAGAGTAAAGTATTAACAGTTGCACTCATTTCTTTCTGATTCCTTCTTAGGAATGCAAAATGCTGTGTGTTGGTTCCGTAATTAAAATTGAGCTACTCGAGAACAAAGAAATGTTGTTCCAATGATGGGGAAGCTTAACTTTTTTCACTTGCTGAAAGGTAAGGAAGAGAAGCAGGTATTTTTCCCCTTGCTCTGCCTCTTTCCTTATGAAAAAAATTGGGCTCTTTCCCTTAAAATTTCAGTAAAACTCTAGTATGATAAAGTAACCAGAGAAAGCACAGGGGCAAATAGTGAAAGATAATTGCTAAATATCACAAATTTTTATCTTCACACTTTCTAGTAGAAGCATATGAGTCTTTATGTTTAGTGCTACTGTCTAACTGATATTTAATTAAATCCCATTTCTCTAAATAGCAAAGCTGAGTGCTGAGGGCATATGCAAGAGACCAAATACTGTTTTCTTAAATTCACAATATGGTCCATTTTAAACACTGGCCATTCAAAACAACACGCTTTGCTTCAAAAATTGAATTTCTCTTTTTTTTTGATAAACATTTTTCAACCTCTTTCTTATTATTAAGTACGCTGTACAGCCACACTACTGCCATTCTCAGGAAGTACTTCTACTTTAAGGGGAAAAGGAGGGAGGAAAAGGAGAAAATTTTTGTATGTCCATGAGACATAAGCAAGAAATGCCACTACCACTTTAAATTAATTCTATGTATCCAAAATCATCCTCTTAAAATGACATCTTTCTAACACTGTATAGACAATGTGTAGATAGTAAATGGAAAAAAATAAATTGTCCCATGAAGATAGTTATTTTGCATGCTGTTTTGTGTATTGAAAAAGGAAAGAAAATGGAAAATGATCAGAAAGTAGCTCTCAAAGCTACTTTCAAAGTATATGTGACATAATGCAATTAATTGCTCATTTTTGCCGTGGCCAACAAGGTTTTCATAGACATACCTTAAAAGAATAAATATACCTCCTCTTAGAAATAGTGCTCAACAGTGAGAAAAAACACCTGGAAGATTGGTCATTTCTTATAAGTATCTGTGGTCCCAACTCACTCAGAAAAGATATCAGCTTTTTCTGGTGTTTCAATTAGTGGCACAAAAATAGCATCAGTACAAAGTCAGTAGTATATGTCTTTAATAACACTTTCTTGGTATAAAATATGCTGTAAAAGTGTCAAATCAATTGAAGGTCACTCTGGTCATATGTAATGTCATTAAAGGGGGGAAAGCTCACCACTGTAAAAATAGATGCAAGAACCCAAGAACAGTACTGGTTAAAAACTGTCATGATTTGTTACTTCTCAAACTCAGAGCCCTTTTTGAAACACAACAACAAAGCTCAACAGATGAGATCTTTATTCTAACAAAACCAATTTCTGGACATAAGATAAAAATTATTATTTCTATCTTTTAGCTTGAATGTGATAGATGGCACCTAACAACTACTTAGTGGAGCAATAATTTCTGTATTTTGCTATCTGGCTCTTGTATTGCCTAGTAAGAAGGCTCAACAGATAAATAAGCTGTATGTTTAGAGAACTGTGTTATATTGCATGCTGTGGTCACTGCACACAAGCCACATAACTCTCACGTAAATGTGGAAATATCTCCAGATTACCCCAAACTTGGTTTAAGAATTCTTTTTTTAGGCCATAAAACCACGCAAGATGTATCAGCATGACACAGATACAGCAATGCAGACACTTCCAACAAAGCACAGCAATGATCAGAGTAGACAGTCTTTACAATCTTGCTTGTTTTGAGCTTTCAAGGGAATTTGGTACTGGCATCATAGATGGATAAAAATATATAAAAACAAAATATATAAAATATATGAAATACAGGAGCAAATGAATGAACCATTCAATGAATGATATTTAAGAGGGATTAAAAATTAATGCAAGGCTGATCCAAAATCTATTAAAATCTGTTGGATTTTTGTCACACTCTGCAGTGGTAATTGCATCAGACTATAGTGGTATTTGATGGGCAGTGATATAGAAATAGATTTTATTAATATTATTACTCAGTAAACAATGACAGCACCTTGATAGGATGCACACAGTGATGATTATGTACCTTAGGCATGTTAATGTGACAGGCTCTCTGTTGACTCATTCCTGTGGCAAGCATGTTCAACTAATATAATTACAGCATGTTGTATTAAAATAATTGTTTCTAATGAACAGTCAGTCACTAAAAGATTAGTTTTAAACTTTATATACAAACACATTTATGCATACACATAAAACCAAGATAAAACCAATCGGGAATCGTATTATGCTTGCAAGAATGAATACCTAATAAGTGTAAGTTAATAACAGATACTTTTTCAGATGTGAAGGCATGGGTTGTAGAGAGGAGGGGAGGAGAAGGGAGGAAAAGGGACATGAGGGAAGAGGAAAGGAACAGAGAATGATAAGGCAGTTGAGCAACTGATGACATTGAAGCTGATATTTGAATCATACAAGTGCCTTCTTCATTTCAGTTACCAATCTAACTCAAATCTTTGTTAAATAAAGGATTTTTTGATGCATGTAGCATTATGTGGACACATTTATTGTCCCCAGTGAGAACTTTTCTGCTGGGAATAATAGCACTTCTTTATGACAATAAAAACTGAGGAAAGAAATAGTACCTACATTATGCTACCTTGATTGGCCCAAATTCATCCTACTTAACACTAGACCCTAGAGGCACTACTTTCTGGATTGAACTCCAGCCACATGAGGTAATGCTAGCAGGCAACATAGATTTTGGAGGGACGAGTTACCCAGCGGAGAAATTCCTCTCTCATTGATGCATGGAATTTGTGCAAATATGTCCTTATTTAAATGCTTATGATCAGAAGGATCAGATTGTGCCTATGAGCTCCTTCCAATGAAAGATGAAGATAAATTAAAACGTCTTCCTCACTCTGAATTTGCACAGTTCTAGGAAAAAGCAAAGGCAGAAAGAAACTGTAGGAGTTCAATAGTCTGGCTTCTTTAAAATATTTCACAGCATCTGCTGTCAGTTCTGGTCTCACTAATCAAGAATTGCATCACATTATTATGATTTGTTCACTGGATTTGACTATACTGATGATAACCTGGAAACGTGAACTCACTCCAACACCAGGATGCCTGTTTTTCAGCTGATAAATATTAAACAACGAAATCTATGTTGATAAAAATGGAAGACAGTTGCTCTGTATTCTAAGCAATGTCCTCGTTAGAATAGAAGGAATATGACGATAGAAGAATTACTTTCCTAAAGTTCAAGAAGGATTTGAAGAAATGGCCATTTATCTCAAAAAGAGATAAATAATCTCTGACAGAAAACTGTTGAAGAATTATGCTTTTAATAGAACTTTGGTGCCACAAGATGTCACGGAAATACATAATATGTATTTTTCTTTTCTTTTCTTGCAGTGTGATTTAAGGAGATTTATCAGTCAAACTAAAAAGCAAAAACAACTTAACAATGAGAAGCATTAAGATACTGATACTGATATTTCATTTGTAGCAAAATAATTCAGAGATTTGTACTGAGGTTTTTTTTATTTGACTTGGCACAGTTTTAGTATATATTTACAAATGCTTGGAGTCACTTAGTTTAATATTAGCAAAACATTTTGACCTAGTTAAGAGTAAGGGAATTCGTTGTCCAACAAATATAAACAATGTTATTAATTGGATTCATTTTGCGAAGTCAGGCAAATCAGATTCCCATTATTTGATCTACATCATCCTGCTAAATATTATATTTTTTTAATAGTTTTATTTTCTATTTTCTGTGACCTTCATATGTTTGTTTAGAAGCAACCTATCCCTGCAATTATAAAAAAATAGGAGTTTTGCTAATAATTTACTAGGCAAATAATTTTTAGGCTTAATATGAGAAGTAACCCATTAATGAATTAATAGTAAAAACTTGTTGTGAACTTTTGCTTATTCATCAACTCTGTTTTTTTTTTTTCCAAAGATCCTTCTTTATTTCTGGTCTCTCTCTCTGAATTCTGAGTTTTCCATTAGTATATTCTCTGGTGGAATTTTTCTCGTTCCCTTTTGATGTAAACAACCATTCCAAGCTCAGAAGGCACATTGTAAGGCGAACTAGGAGAGGTCTATTAATGTTTTTGGACCAAGACTTAGACTGGACTTGAAACACTTAGCACAAGATTTAGCTTGAATGACAGCAAGTACATTTGAAATCATATTCACAAACAAGGTCTGTAATGACAACAGGAAGTACGCCTCCATTATGGACTACAAAACTCTCCAAATAATAGACAATGCTATACATGTGCATGAGCAACAAGAGCTATCTACATACATTACTAGATGTGAATGATATTGTAATAATTAGCCCAGAAATATTTCTAAATTTTACCTGGTCAAAACTTTGAAGAATTTTATGTAAAGGGGTTTCTGAAGCAGAAAGAGACCTTTATATCAAATATATAAATCTTACGTATTAACTTTCAGTACCAATTACTCTTGTGTTAATGGCTCTGGAATTGTGCAAATTCAAGAGGAACAGGCAGCTTATCTTCCACTCATGGTTTTCTGTAATTCAGTAACCTTAGTGTCCTCCTGGGAAGTGGAAGGTATAAAGCTGAGTCTCTTCAGGTGAAGAGTGCTCTGAAAGAGTGTCAGCTAAATCCCTTGGAGAGTACAGAATGACTAAACAGATATAGAAAAAATATCACTGTCACCATTATTTTAAAAGCAAGGTTTTGCTTTTTAATTTGCTACATTTTGTCAAGAGCCTGGTGTTGCTGATGGGTTAGTCAGACAGAAATTGTTGATCAAGCTTCTGGATTGTAATGGAGTTTTTGTAGGAACTGGACACTAGACTAGCAGTATTCCCTGTTTTAAAAACAGGGTTATAGAGTCAAAAATTCTGTACTTGCATGGGAAGATGCCTTATGGATCTAGAAACCATAAGCTTCATGGAATATCTTTGACACACTATTTGGGATATTAAAATCTTCTATAATAATGTTTTGCTTCTAACTTTATATTTTTAACAGTGGTTTTCACTGATGATTGGCAAGGAGTCTTTCTGCTCTTTAGTCTTCAGGATTTGTCTCCTGATTACGGATTTTAAATGAGTCTATCAATGACATCTGTAACTCATAATTTAGATTACAACGCAACTATGCAGAGAGGCTATCTATAAGCTTGCAGTTATATAAAACCTGATGTATTGTTCTCATTTTTGGCATGTAATTACAGATTCTGAGTTTGAAAACCCATTGCAGTCTATAAGAAATTTTCCAGTGACATTTAATCAGCTCTAGATCAGACCATAAATCTTCCATTTTACCTAGCTACCACAATATGGCTGATATTTCTCCCTTACATGTGTTTTCCGTGTAGGAATAATCAGGGAGATTAAGTCAAGTTAATTTTAAAAATGGATTAATTAGGCCATATAGAAGTGTATGAAGACACAGAATTAAAGCAGTCTCCATGAAATATTCATTGATTCAATTTTAGTATAGGTTAAACTAAATTAAATTAAAAAGTCACCTGAGTTATTAATAAGTGACCACTCAACCATTTAACACTGTTTAACAGAGCTTCTTAAAAATACACCTCTTGTTAATGCACAGTATTCTTCCATGTCTCTGCTTAGACAAGCCTGCCGAGATTTAGGCTTGACATTAGGAAGAATTTCTTTACTGAAAGGGTGATTGGCCATTGGAATGCACTGCCCGGGGAGGTGGTGGAGTCACTGTCCCTGGAGGTGTTTAAAGAGAAATTGGATGAGGCTCTGAGTGCCATGATGTAGTTGACAAGTAGGAGTAGGTGTAGGTGTTGGGTCATAGGTTGGACTCGATGATCTCAAAGGTCTTTTCCAACCTTACGATACTGTGATACTGTGAGATTTGGTGTCCAAGTATTTCTTTGAAAGCCAACTTTAGAGTAATGGAACGATTAGCATTAAGTTGTTGGAAAGACTGCATGTGCAGCCTTGGTGCTCAGAATTCTGTGAAAATGTGTGAAATGTTGAGATATTCATGTGTATCCACAGAACAGAGGCTGTTCTAGATGAACTGTCTTGCAAGCAATTGTAATGCACAGTCACAGTGTTAATATTGCAGAGTGATGAGCACTCTGGAAAGTCTTAGTGAATGAAAATATCCTGCATAGACACAGATCTTCCAAAGGAATGAGCACGAATATTACACAAAAAAGTCTCAGATTTCTCAGAATGCCAGTTCCTTCTCTTATTTTCCAACCCATGTCACATTTTCTTATATCCAGAAAACACAACGTTAATATTAGTGATTTATTACTGGTGAGGAAAAAAATGAATATATAATGTAAATTATTTCATGGACGTTATTACTCTTTTCATTATTACTTTCAGAGACAGACAAGTTACAGTTAATGGTCCCTTCCCTGGAGTGTTGTGTCCAGTTCTGGAATCCCAAACAAGAAAGATACGGAACTGCTGGAATGGGTACAGAGGAAGGCTACAAAGATGATCAGAGGGCTGGAACACCTCTGCTAGGAGCACAGGCTGAGAGAGTTGGGGATGTTCAGCCTGGAGAAGAGAAGGCTCGGGGGAGCCCTTACAGCAGCCTTGCAGTACCTGAAGGGGCTACAGAAAAGCTGAGGAGGGACTTTTTACAAGGACAAGTAGTAGTAGGATGAGAGGAAATGGCTTTACATTGGAAGGGAGAAGATTTAGATTAGACATTAGGAAGAAATTCTTCACAATGACGGTGGTGAGGCCCTGGCACAGGTTGTCCAGGGAAGCTGTGGATGCCCCCTCCCTGGAAGTGTTCAAGGTCAGGCTGGATGGGGCCTTGAGCAGCCTGGGCTGGTGGGAGGTGTCTCTTCAATATTTTTATTGAGTTTCTTTGATCTAGTTGCATTCAAATGATCAGCTTCAGGAATATGAGTTCATGCAGCAAAAGTTCTGAAAGAAAGTGCTGATGGAATATTAGAGCCATCATACATTTGAGAAACTGAGACTATCTGGATGGCAGGGAGAGTAGAAAATATAGTATCTGCAGTTCATCACCTATCAGCAGTGATGAAGTTGCTGCCTTGCCTTTGAATATTGTACATTATTTTTAAAGCAGTTCAATGCTTCTGTTTTATAGAACTGCACCAATACGTTTGTGCCAAATGAAATTGTCAAACCCTGCAACTTTGGAATGATGAAAAAGATCATGTTTTCCTTCAAAATCTCCAAATGCTTCAGAACCAAGGAAAAAATAAAGGGAAGTGGTCTGACTCTCTTTCAAAATAACGACCCAGGGAAAAAAAATCTTACAGATTGCACTGCTGACAAGTTTATATTCCCTTAGCACTGAGAATGTTTTCTTAAATGGCTCTCATATCAAATCTCACATTAAATAGAACTTCCAGCTTTTGCAGATTTGGAAGTCATCTTTGCATTGGAAAATATATTACAGGAAGACAGAAAGTGCAAAGCAATAAAACAACCCTACAATAATAAACAAATCACCACATGCTCAAATACAGACATGTAATGAATTCATCCACTGGAGCTCCTGAGGTTTTCATGTGCTGATCACTATGTGCCATTGAATATCTTTTGCTGATAATATGATGAAATGATTTCTCTTTGTGCTAGAAAACTGTTGAGAAAATATATTGCTCCCTATCACTGCAGAAGCAGAGGAAAAACCTAGCTGAGAAATGAGGTTTTTCTTTTTCATAAAAGCATTAGCATAGTGTGTAGACATGAAAGATTTTATAACTCTGCTTAATGATAATTTTAGTTTTCCCAGGGGAAAAATTCTTTGACTAGGCAGTAAGTATTGAATTTCTCATGTCCAAAAAAGTTTTAAACCTCTAATAATGTATGAGGGTAAATGCATGAATTATGTAATTATATTTATGACATATCTATTTATATGGAAGTTAGCATGACTAATTTGATTCCTCTTAACTTTGAGAAAAATCCACACAGTTCTCTAATTTAACAAAGAAATGTATATAGAATTAGTAGGAATCTTATTACATCTCACTTTGTGCTCTTCCACCACAGTCTGTCTTTATGTCTGCCATATTTGCACATTTGTGGGCTTAGATACCAGCACAGCAGAAACACGAACCTCTTCAGCTAACTGTATGACAAATGCAACTCACATTATTTCCTTATTTTCAACGGTAAGGAGAGTTACAAGGTAACTGCAATAACTGTAATGAACTTTCAATTAATTTAGATTTTCACACTCCTGTACAAGCCTTGAATCAAACTTAGTCTTACATTAAAGTACGGAATTGTTCATATAATGGGTGTGGTATATAAAACTCACCATAGAGCTGAATTTGTACACGCCTCAGATTTTACTGCAAGGGTTAAAAAAATCTATTTCTGTGTGCTTGCAAATACATTCATTATAAGATAAAGGAAAAAAATTGAGTTCCAAGAATTTCCATTATTTTGGTGTGCAAGTAACTTTCACTCTGGGTTCAGGTGTCAATTTTGACATTTAGGACAGGAGAAAGAGGGAAAGAATTCTAAGTAATTGCTTGCAGCTCTATAGGGGAGTGAAATTTAGTGCCTATTGCACATATCACCATTGTTTATGAAAGGTACAGTACTGTTTAAAATTCTGCTTAAATGTGGAGCATTCTAAAATTTAAGATATATACAGCTTTTAAAATTGCTTACTTTTTTATCTTACTGCTTTTTAATGTCAGGGAATGATTGAAAGACTGATCAAAATCTAAGAACGTGTGATTCTATTCAGCTTTTGAAAGCTGAAAGGAGATTTACTATTTACATTTTCAGATTAGCTCAAAATGTTAAAATCCTTTTCTACTTCCATTTATCAGCAAAAAGTACTAGTATTCAGGGCACTGGAGAAAATGTACTGACTTCATCTGCAAACAGAACAAGGAAAAGCTTTCTAGGTCCAGCTCAAGCATACGTGACTTAGGATTTGGTCTCAACACTTAAATTCTCCATTTGAGCAAACACCAAAGAATAACATTCATAAAGAGAAATCACTTTGATGTTTTTCTGGAAACCTTTCATCTATTGTCTGAAAACTAACTTATTCTTTTCAGTGGACAAAGAATTCTTTGGAAATGCTTACATGGTAAATTCTGTTTGCAAAGCCAGTTATGAAGAGCTGCTTACAGAGAGCTGCTATGATCTTGGAAACACACAGCTAATAATAATTGCACAATGATCATGTACAATTAAATTAACCAATCATAACCATTAATGAAAGCCACAATAACACAGTTTTTGAATGATGTAAACTTTGCAGGAATGTGGTATGCAGAACAAAGTCCACTGGCAGACAAGTTTTAGTTCATTCCTTGTTTACAATGAATCTGCAATTTTTTCGTATCAGATATTTCTATTCTCTCTTGGCAAAATTTTTGGTTTAAATTACTGGTTATTTACTATGATTGACACCTCATGATCTATATGAATTCTATATTAATAAAAGAATAATAAATTTTTTTTAGCATAGACTCTGTTTTCTCTATTTATCAGCTAACGACAGAATCATTAAGAGGAATTAAAGTCTATATCTGACTCTATAACTCTGCATTCCTAATTAAAAAAAGAAAGTTAAAAAAAGACCAAGCTGTTCTTACATGTAAATGTAGCTGCCCTTATACAGTAAATATTTTCATATAAACACATATGTAACACTTAGATGCTTGATCTTAGCATTTCATTCAGATTTTCTCTTCCTTAATTCTTTACTTGTTTTATATTTAGCTACTTTTTATTATTATTCAAATATTTTAAGTTTATACATATGGGTAAAGAGATATTTCTAAATATATAGATGCATATAACTACATATATATAACACATTTAAAGTCCTATACATTCCACTTACAGAAAAAGAGGTAAAAAATCATGTACAACAAAACAGACTGGATGATTAGAGGTGAAATATTTTTCTGAGTAGTTTAAGACAACAAAGTTGTACTGGGAGGATCCATATTAATATTTAGTTCATATTCCTATGTACAACAGTTACACCTCACAGTTGAGATTAAATACTACCATCTTCTCCTGTCATCAATCAATGGAGTTCTACTGAAGTCATAGGGATTAATTTATACTAGTCAAGAATCAGGAACATTTTTTATTTTTATTGTATATTAGGAAAAACATGGAGCTAACTAATACCACAATTCAGGGAGATTTCTTCCTAAGATGCTTTACTTTTATTTATCTTTTTTGTTTGTTTGTTTTGCAGAAGGCTTGGGGTGGAGGGCACACTGTGATGTGAGATGATATTTATTAATGTGAGAGAAAAACACGAAACAAAAACACAAACCCAAATCCTCCAAAGTGAAAAGGAAAATTTTGAAAGAAAAAGGAAGTTCCTTTACCAGAAAAAAAAAAAATCAGGTACCTGATGTCAGGTTGTGATGTCGTGGAGCTTCTTTTGCTGGTGGGACTCCTAAAGAACAAAGCACAGATGATGATAAATTAAACTTCAGTTTCAGGCCAAAATATTTAAATAAATTTCAATAAGAAACATGTTTGTTTCTAGGAATCTCTATAAACCAGATTTATTTTTTAAACATGGCTTTCCTAGTAAATTATTTGAACTCAGAAATTTTGTGTCTAGTAAAACCATAGAATCAAACTGCTTCTAGCTACTAGTTTAGCAAATTTACACCACTACGACTAACTGTTATCCTTTGAGGTGCCAGGACTTCAACACAAAATGTTTATCTACAAGTCACTCAGATGCAGAGAAGACATATATGTCTTAGACCCCTAACTTCATAAATTAGTGTAACTTTACTCCTATCTTCAGAGGTACAGCACAAACCATTTCTCTGGCTGCATATTATTGTAGGGAAACAATCCAGGCTGTGCCACGTACGAGTGAGTCAGTGTATAGGTGACCAGGAAGTCTATCTTAGGTGTAAAAAGCACCTCTTGTTATCAATGTAGATATTCTACGATACCTAGAGCACAAGTTATAGAGATGAACTTTGAACCACCTCATTAAGGAGCATAACGACAGACCAAGTGTGGAGTATTAATCCACTCCTCCGTGGATGCAGTGCTGGAGGACCCTGCAGACAGACTAATGCCAAACCCGCCAGGGACATAGCTAGAGTCAGATTGGAGGTGTGGATATAATTCTGAATACTCACAAGCAAAAGAGTCATCAGACATTTGATTATTGGGCATTTATGCACAGTTTCATAATTTTGTCTTGCTCACAATTAAGAAGACTAACAAAGTTCCTCATTCCAATCCCATGTAAAAAACTTATGTTTGCATTTTCATTGCTGTTTGCAGAGATTTTCATCCCTTTATTACCTTTGCTTTTTTCATCTTTCAGATGTTTCTTCACAATTTTTTTTTCTAGCAAGGAAAAAGTAACACAGTTCAAGGTTGGTAAATCAGTTGAATTCTGAATATATCATTGCCTAGCGTTTTTAAGTAAAATTCTTTGAAAATCAACACATATTTTCTGGATTGTCAAATAACAATACATGCAAAATTATAGTCTCATGCTATTTTTATTGTGCACTTCTACATGCATATGCACACACAGGGTAAATTCCTACCTTCCTTTTCCTTAGGTGTCTTTGTTTTTTTTGTGGCTAGAAAGATATGCGAGGAAACAGCATTAAGTGACAGGCATCCGAAATATCAGACTCTTACAATAAGTACATTGCAGAAACTTGATTGCCCTAGTAATTTGTCTGGTATAATAACTGTGGTAAATGTGTCTCATGGCAAGTATAAAATGTATTTAATATTACAGCAGTGGATGCTGCTCTTAGTGGCAGTAGTACTTCTGGGCTGTCTAAGTGGTCATTGGCATTTGTTTGAATGTTGCTGTTTGCAGAGTAGTTTGAAAACTCGAATTCTGCAACTCCCTAACCACTGCCAGAATCCCCTGACCATTGGTGGCCAAAATGCATCAGGACAGAATCCCTCTGCTATTGCCTGCTTCTTTCTTTCCTGGAACAATCTCAATCATCTGAAACAAATAAAAAGGAAAAAAAGCCACAGGATGCAGAGCTACATAGACCTTCAGAACCTCCAAATGTGACCATTCGGAAGTCCTGCAGCAGTAGATTTTGGTTTATTTTATTTAGTTTCTTTCTGTGTATTGTACATTCACTTAGAACGTGTGCTTTTTTCTCTTTTCAGCATCCTTTTCCCCAGCCTGCAAGTACAGACTTGCTTCAGATATATTCCTAATCGATTACCACAGAAAAATGGCAGGCTGCCTTCCAACTGTCCGTTTCCACTTTGTATCACCCAACCAGCTGTAATAATGCTTTGGTCAATATCTTCTGGTGCATATATTATCTGATTAACCCTGGCCTGCTCAGTACTGATCACCTGTGTTTAGCTTCCCAAACCATGCTGCAGAAGATGAACAGTGAAAATAACATAATCACCAGATCAGAACAGTCTTTGCTAAAGAACTGTGTTGCCGCAGTTTTGCCAGTTTACCAATGCTGGTCGCCGGTTTGCATCAGCATTGTTCACTATTGGTGAACAATATGTATTAATTAATACTGCATGGTCATTAATTATTTCCATAAACATACCATAGAAATATAATATTTACCTGCTCTTGAGGTTTCATCTGTTAGCTCTGCAGGAAAATAATCACAAATTAAGTGTAAGGGAGGAAGAAGAAGAATATGAGGTCCAGTACCACATTTTTTTAAGGCAAGTTACCATTTAAACAGATCTCTTTCATCTGCAACTTTTCTGCAGGGTATTAATTTGCAAAGAAATTTGCCTTAACAATGGGCGTGTACACATTTTCACACTGAATGCTGAGTCCCACTCTTTGAAGTACTATAATCCAGCATGCAGCAGTTCCTGCAAATGCAAACACTGTGCCAATCAAAGATTTAGAGCAAGCAAATATTTAAATAGAGTTCTTTTTAAATCTACTCTCAAGGTTATAGCTGACTACGCTGTTTTCCAAAAAATATATTCAGTCTAATTTTTATGTCTCTGTTCTCATCATCTGCACATCCCAACCAAAGGCTGACACTGACCTTGAATAGTTGGAATTCACCCTTCTAGAACTGTTTCTCTTGCATTATCTGTTTGCCTTGCCTTTTAAGACTAAAATCTCTTCAGAAAAAAATTACCTAAATCTTTGCACAGCACCTAGCAGAAAAGAAGCACATATTCTTGTGCTAATATAATGCCCATAATAATTAATAAAAATTGATCAAAGTGATGGGATAGAAATTCCCTGATATAAACCATCATTACTCTTAAAGGTCTGAATTAAATTGTCATTTGCAATTAAAGAAAAAAATAATTACTTATCACTTCTTCATTAGTCACAGTTTTATTTTAGAACTCAATTTTAAGGAAAGAGAATAACTTCTCTAGGCAGGCAAAACATTTATTCTTCAAACCCAGAGCTGGATAGAAATGCAATATGCTCACATTATATTTCAAAATCTCTTTGAATTATCCCCGGTTTTTATTCATGTCAACTTTTGTGTTCAGATGAACATGAGGTTCTACAGCTCACACCAAGGTGAATATATTTCAGTCGATACTTTTTCAACAGGCAGACTGATCAATTAAGCATGATTTTCACTAACACTTCTCAGGCAACTTTCATTCAGGTCTTTGTTCATAAGGAAACTCATAAATGTCAGTGCTCAAAGTTTAGGCACCACAAGAATTTAACAAAGGCCAGTTTTGCTGCTGTTGGATGCAAGTCCTTTAATATCTACACTTCTGCTTGTGATCATGCTCATAGTTGCTGAAAGCTGATACATTATTTTGTCATGACCCATGTATTAATACCTCTTCTCATTTTCACAAGAAATACTAATCTGGGAAATCTAGGAAAGAGGTTCATTCTCTAACTCCTTAACTGAGGAATTCTTCCTCTCTACAGCAAACAACTTTTCAGTATTACTTCTTGTGTTCGTAAAATGTCACCAGTTTTGTCCTCTGTTCAAACCTCTCACAATTTGACAGTCTTTAGTCAATATGCAGGGAGTAAATTCTGAGTTTCATTACGTATTTAAATTTGATATAGCATCGATTGCTACCAAAAATGCTCCTGCCTGTTAAAATAGAAATAGTTAAAAATAAGGTATTTTACTAATTACTTTTATAATTGCATGGTAAATCACTTAGCAGGTTACTCTAAAAATGAATTTGTTGTTAGTTGGGGGACTTTTCAAATTCAGCCTTGTATTTCTGTTTATAACATGTCATTCATTTAATGATACAATCTACTAACTTAAAGCCCATTTTCCTTTACAGTAAGACTGCATATGGCATAATATTTGAATAAATCTGGCTTAGGAAAATTGTATGGATTTATTTTACAGTCCTACTAGATCTGAACCCCAAATTAGTATTTTGTGTCCCTATCCATAGGGATAATCTCATGCTGAATTACATGACAGCTATGTTCATGTTATGGCAAACATCCTGTACACCTGGCTGAAAAATATATGAAGCAAGGCTCTATGAATAAAGAAGGCAGTGATCCAACTAACTGTTCTTTGAGTGGAAAAAGGTAATTTAAAATAGATATCTCTGGTGCTTAAAGTCTTGACCTGGATATGTTCAAGGATGATTAGCTCAAAATAGGCAGTGCAAACAGAATTACTTTTCTATATGATCATAAGTCCGATTGTTACTCTTTTTTCTTTTTTTTTCCTTTTCTTTTTCTAAAGGCACTGTTAACCTTTACAATGATTTCAAGTAGCAGGATAAAAGCTCAACAATGTGGTACAAATATCCCTCTGCAAAGGTCATAGGAAAATATCTTGGCTGTTCCTTATATTCACAGTATGTCAGAGTAATGTAATTCTTGATAGAAAAAGCATCGTAGATAGTGATTTTGAATTAAAAAGATCCTTACTGCAGAAAGCATGAGAAATTAGTCACTTAAATCTCTGATAGCTCTCTAATAGAAGAGATGTCACCATGGGTCTCTCAGACAAGAAAAATCAGTGTAGAAGACATAAAATGTCAGAGGACAGATCCCGTGAACATAAGACTGAGCAAATCTGAGTAACGGAGTCAAATAGAGGAAAATTTACTTAAAATACTGGTGAAAGTGGAAATAAACCCATCAATAGCTTCACAAAAGGTAATAATTTTGCAATGATGTCTTGAAAACTGAACACTGCAATTGAGGAATGCAGGAGATTTTTCAATGTTGGCACATTTCAGATATTTTGTGTTCCCTCTTTTCTTTTGGAGCTGGGGTTCAGGTTATCAATGTGTCTTCTGACATGCGTTTAGGGGCTAGTATTCATCTTGCTTAACTCCAAGCACCTAACCTAGGAGAATCATTTAGGGAGCTTAATGGTGTCAGTTTGTCTTGTCTTGTTCTCAGTTTCTGTCCTGGAGCAGGAAGAGATCTGTATCTCATTGGGCTTGGCCTCGGGTTTAGGTACTCTTTATAGATAATTTTGCATCAGAATATGGTTTGGTCTTGATATGTCAGGCACAGGACAAAAAAAAAAAAAAAAGAAAACAAAGATATGGTGCTAAAGAGGTTACAACTAATTCACCAGTAAAAGTCTATACTTCAACAGTTTCACAATTCAAAGCATATGGTGTAAACACTGTCCTGACCAGTGTCTAATTCCAATCTTCAGTATGTAGCATGCAGTGATTTGCTGCGATAAACATAGGTCCCAGTCTTTATCTATTCAGAAGTCTTACTGACCTCAACAAGGGCATTATCAAATGGCTTCAGTGAAAGTCTTTGTTGTGTAAGAAATTTCCCTTGAATCCTACTTAAAATTCATCTAAGATGGAAAGATTCCTTTCTTTTCTTTTTTATTTAATTTAGTTTTTGTTAAAGCAGGGGAAAAAGTCATACTGAAACAAGGCCAAGAATGTGTTTAGTGAATTCTTGAAATAAGTAATTTCCAAATGGTAAAAGAAGTAACGAAAATGTTGTCTAATTCAGTTACGCTACATGTCATTTTCTCATGTTTAATAAAAATTATATTTGCATGAAGATAAATCATATGTCTACACTCATCTAAAATTTTCAGAATATCAATTATGCTACTAGCATAATTTACTTTACTTTTATAAAAAATAAAAATTGCTAACAAAGTTTGAGTGTTACAGCTTCACAATATTAAGTTATAAATGTACTTAGTTTTGATGCATTCAGCTGCTACTAAGCAGATCAAGCACAACAGTATCTATCAGTAGTATAAGCAAAAAATTAGCATTATTTAATATAACATCATTGCAAAAATGCAATTTAAGGCAACATGCATGTGAAAAGAAGGTTTATATTATGTAGGAAACAAGACTTGACACATACTTGCAGTGTTTTTCAGTTTGACTGGGAAGTAAAAAGAGGAAAGAAAAATGGTCAGAAACAGTCGGGTGCAGCATAATACTCTTGTGGTGAAGAATACGTTGTTCTACGTACTTACTGCATACCAAAACATAATTTTTAATAACCTCACAGTGATTAAAAACAATCTAATTGTGGACTATAATAGTAGGGATGTTCTCATCTATACATGATGATTGCTGTGCTAGAGCTAAGGATGAATAATATTAACAATAAGAATTTTAATTCTTCACTTATTTCCTTTCACTGAAAAGCAAGGAGAATGCATTTTTAAAACCCATCATGATTGCTTCACAGTGAAACATGGTGCTGCTTCCTAAAAGTGCAGTAATTTTGCTCTATCTTGTGCTAGTGAGGCTGCATAGGAGCTATGATATGCAGAAACATTTATCACAGATGATGGATAGTGCCAAGTCACAATCTGAATAGTATACCATATAATACCTGATGCGGAGGAAAAATACATTGTTGCTGGTCTTGAGAAGTTGACCCTTATAGGAAGGCTGTGAAGTCCAAATAAATGGTAGATACCCACAAATAATTAGCAAAATGAAGCCATTTAAAGCAAGTACTTTCAGCAAACAGTTCAAATTCTTTGCTGATAAAACTTCTTTGACATCAGTGGAATTACAAAAGTAGGAACTTGACCTTAAATATATATATATATATCTCTTCAGAAAATGGCAGCAAACATTGCAAATGTATACTGTGCTACCTTAGCCATTGTATGACATGTCAAGACAATTCTGTAATGCAAAATATATCAAAGGGTCATGATTTTGACATTTATCATATGTAATTGCATTTTTCAATATCATTAAACAACTATTTCAAAAGTAATGAATGCACGAAATACAAGACTGCCTACCTGGTTTTGTAGGTGGAACATTTTTTTCATGTGTGACTGCTTCAGACTCTAGATAAAAGAAAACACATAACCAAATTGCCACGATATTTCTAAGTTACCTTTTGTGTATATATATATATATGTATTTTAAGTAAGAATGATTGCATGTCTATTTTTCAGGAATAAATTTTGATTTTCCCTTGCTTCATGCCGTTATTTTGGAAAAAAAGCCACATGAGTAGTTACTAACAGATTATCCACTAAGGGGTCTGCCACAAAATAGCAAAGCTGAGTAGTGCTGCAGATAGCTCCACACATGTAGCTGCTATTAATGTTACTAAGAGTTATGCATGTATCTTAAATAAGAAGTCAGTTAATAATGGCTCCCCTCAATTTCTGAAATGTAATTTGACTCTACGCTACATTTTTGCTATTTGAAAGAAGAGTACAATGCAAACTATGCAAACATTCACTCAGCCTTTATGCTGTTGAGTCAGAAATACTTGAGCTGAATTCCCAAAGTCTCAAACGCATCCTATTCCAAATGAATAAGTTATATCTCACTGTGGAAAATCATAGGACTATCACTGCTTAGTAGACAATGGTTTGGGTTTTTTTTTCCCAGGCTCTCCATTCTATTCCATAATTATTACTGGAAAAAATAAGAATTTACATTAGGAAAGAAGCTTTGTTCTGAAAAGAAGCTGAGCACTACATAATTTATATGAAAGTCACACCTTCCTAAAAAGAATTGAAAAAACTCCACACCACAAATCTCATAGCGTAGTAACAGCTATGCCAAATGCATGCACGTAAGAGCCATAATACATTTTAGGGCTGCGGAAGCAATGCACAGCTGCCGGCCTTGCTTCCAAGTGATGCTTCCCACAGCTGAAAATCTGAACATCAGTTTTCTTTTGAGCAACAAGGACACAGAGGTGGACTGGAAAGTGGAAAATGTTAAAAATGTGAAAAAGGGGCCCTTCTGCTACTTAGATGAACAACTAAACTCCTAGCAACTGTGATTTCAGGTGAAATTATATGCTGGGAAATGCTCAGATGAAGACATAATAGGGAATTTTAAATGGGAAAGAGTTTCATGAGGTGTGAATTAAAACTTATGTCAGTGAGGAGTGATATTTTTCATGTATCTGGGATTTTTTTCAGTGCAGAGGTATTTAAGGACTTAACTGAATTTTTTTTCCACTTTTGCAGTTTACCTTCCATGTCAAAGGCATGAAAAATAGAGAAAGTTAAGAAGCAAACTGCATGACAAGTCAGTGTACGGGCATTTTCTTCAGTTCTTTTTGACTGAAAATAATTCTAAATGCAGTTATGCTAAAATAATGTAAGATTAGGGAGAAAATGCGATGACACCTTTGCTTTACTCTTTTTAATTCAGCAGGAGTATTTTTTCAACTCAAACAAACAGTGATTTTTAATAAGCCTTTCACTCCTGTATGAATTTATTTTTTGTAGAAACTTGTACTATGGGAAGCATAGAATGGATTGACTCCTGTACTGAAGGAATTGATTATGCCAAATGGACTTCTACAAGCAATGATAAGACACTATGTTAAATGAAAAAAATAGAAGGCAAGGAGATAAAGACACTATGATTTTAAGCAAAACTAGAAATTGCTAAAGGACAGTTTCCATATGTTAAAGTCAAAAAAGCCACACATATCCAGTTATTTTACAGGAATTTTTCTGATCAAAGTAGATACCACGTACTTGCTGGCTTTGCCTGGACTACAGAAGACAAAAGAAGGTAAATTGTAATGTTTAGATATAAAAGGAAAAGAGATTTTACTTTCCCCCCCTTTTTAATACTGTAATACTTTTATGACAGTCAGTTCTTATTCTTAGTTTTCCCTAGTCAACCACTCTAAAATGCAGGAGGGCTCTAACATGCTTAGACCTTTGCAACTTCCACTATCAGCTCCTGCTGAAACAAAACAGTATCCTGTCAATTGGCACAGTATCAGTTTTAAGAATTACAGGTAGTTTTTCTCTATGTAACAGCATCAATCAGAAGTAGCTCCAGACCTGTCGAAAGAGGATTGAAAATTTTGAGTGGGATTCAACTGATTCTCAAAGTTGGTCTACACTTTTAGTCAGGAGAGCACAAGTCACATCCAGAGGATAATCCATACTGTTACACAATATTTCTTAAAGAAAGATGGGATGGCTTACTCACTGTTTGAATTTGCCTGTTTGAATCTCAACAGGCATTGGTCTGAAAACTTACAAGTGATTTCTGTTATGTTAAATTAGCCAATCTGAAATATTACGTCTTCAGTTTGGTTCCAACAACCAGGGAAAAGAACTTGGCAAGCATATGACTCTAAAAATCTTAAAAAAAGCAATCAAGTTATGATATTTCTGACAGTTTTCTTTGGAAACCACTGGTATACCACAGTTTGAGCCTATTGCTTTTCCTCACAAACTGAGTGAAACTTAGCTGACCCCATAACCGAAATTATTAATTTAGTTTGATAATCCTTTAAATTGAAAGTTTCCATTTCATCCTTCTCCAGACTTGTTTACTATTTAACAATTGCTAACTCATTAACTACACAGGTTAGAAATATATTGGAAGTATTTTGCACTAATCTATGCAGTTCTATTAACAGAAGCATAATTTATATAATTTTGAACAAGCTACAGCAGCTTATTATCAGATAAAAACCATGTTTTTATTGGATAAACAAAGTGCTGTAAAACATCATTTCATAATAAAATGACAGATTATGAGAGTTCTTATAGAAAAAATTATGAACCCCCAAATTACATGAGTGTTCACAATTAAAGGCAGAATCATACTACTTTGTACAACATCCATTTTGCTAAAATAGAAAAGTTTTCTACAAAATAATAATAGAAATTATGTAGTAACCAAAACCATGCAGCTTAAAAGACTCCAGCATTTTATCTTGTTGAAAATATTAATCATAATTACCATCATCACGATATCAAATAAAAATCTGATGTTGGCATCATTGTCCAAGATTTGGCAATCTTTCATTTTATGTTCGGATCAAGGCCACCCCAAGTGAAAATGAAGAGTCTGGTATCTAGAAAAATCCTTCAGAATAGCTTTGTGTAGATTGTCAATGATCATGGGAATATTCTAATTCCTTGGATGACCCTTCAAGGGTTCCATAAGAGTCAATGTCACTTGAATATTTTATGCCAACTTTTTTTTATTATTACAAAACCTAGAAACATTTTCCCTGTGAGAAAGCCAGTTTAAGATCCATCCATGTTTCTAATCCAACAGATGATTCATCTTCCTGGATGACTCCCTACTTGGGTACTGGTCACTGTGCTGTAAATTCAGCCGCTTGACAGATGTGAGTTTGAAAAAAAACCCCCACAAATAGCAATGTTTTACAAGGATATTTGGGATCACTTCAGAGGTCTGATTTACAGCTGCACCCCATTTTATTAGCCCATCTCTGGTAGAGAGATAAACAGCCCAAGAGTTGAAAACTTGACCTGGCTTTCTCATAGAAAAAATTGTTAGAATGGTATTTGCAATTCCCACTCTGCTGGATTTGCTCTAAGAAAGCGTTATCAGTCATATTTTTCTAAACACTGTAAAGAAAATGATTGCAATGCAAACGTACTGCATTAGATGAGTACCAAATAGTGTTTAACACCACATTTCCCCCCACTAAATCAGCGAAGAATGACTTGTTCCTACCTGACTTCTCAGTGGGACTTGACTTTTGTTGTTTAATTTTCTCCTCTGTATTGTGAGAGCAGCATTAAAATTAGAAATTCACACTGTGTTAGCATAGGTGCATATAACTGGAAAAATATTTCTATACGTGATATTATATATATGGTTCACAATGAGAAAATAAATGCATGTCTTTAACATCACTATTCCATTGTAGCACTGTAAAACAGAACGAATGAGGGGTGAGGTCATACTCCATGGAAAAAAAAAAAATTACTAGGCTTAATGCCAGCCACCAGAAAACAGTCATATACCTGGTAATGTCTTTCGGGCAGGCACTCAGGTGGAAACTGTATTCTAATAGTACAACTATTATAACTTTTTGAACATTGCCTTCCTAAGTGTCCAAATTCAACAGTTTGATATTATACAACGCTGAGAACTTCTGCTTATATAACTGCCTAACCCCAAATATATCCACATGTGCCTACACTCTGAAGATGAGAAAGGTATGGCGACCCCTAAACACGTGCTAACTTGTGGAGGCACATCCACATGGGGCAGTGCCAGTCTGAATGCCAGTCAAATGCTACCACTGGACAAGCTTGCCTAAACCCAGCTTGATGTCTATCACAAAACTTTAGAGCAGCCCCGAACTTCTGCTAATCGCATCAGAAAAGCTGTCCCAGTTCACATGGTCTTGAGCTGCCTACAGCTTTCCTGAGCACAGTTCTCATGTGATGTTGTCCTATGTTGACATCAGTCACCAGAAATGAGCTGCCTTTCCCCTAGATGGGTTGATGGATGAAGCTTTAGGCTGAGGCACAGGCAAGACTACACTTTCTGATCAGGTGGAGTTTGTCTTAACTGCCTGATGGCCCTGTCAGAAGGAAATTAGGATGTTTATTTTAAGATCTCTACACTGCCCAGTTTGGTTGACTTGAAGTTCACACTTTCTCATCCTTGTAGCTCTACTATCACATTATGTCTTTTCCCATGCCTGAATTCAAACCTCTTTCCTAACTCATACCTTTCAACTTTCACCTCACCTACATTACTGGTTTTCTTTTTTAAAAAATGTTTAAAGACACTTCAGAACATATTTCCCCTTTTTCTCACTTATGGAAGTCATTTACAGCCACATAACTCTGACCCTTTCCTTTTCCCAAAGAAAGCTGTGAGGTGTCTTCATGCTTCTGAAGGTCAGGTATAGCAGGGATATCTAGCTCCCTGAAGCCATTCAACTTGTCTGAATGCTACTTAGCTAGAACTGCCTCCCCGGCGCAAGTAGTCTGTCTATGCAGGCACAAAGCTGCCTGGCTCCTGGGTATAAGCAACGTTTTCAGCCTGGCTGTCAACCCTGTTCTGAAACATGGTGGTGGAAGGAGCTACTGGGAAGGTCATGAGTGGCTAGAACCACCTCTGAATCACCAGATCCCTGCTTCATCCATCACTGTATCTATGTACCCTCAGTCAGTCTCAAGAACTGCTGCATTTTGGCAGGAGCTATTTCTCTGCACCCCAGATGTCCATGTTTGGATGCTACATTCTAAACTTAGGAGAGTAGACTATTGAGCAGTCTCAACATACATGAGAATTCCTTTGAATTTAGTGTGTAACTTTCAGAGGATTTTATTCTGAAGGCAGAGAGCAGGTTTATCTTCTTCTCTGTTTTGATATCTTTTAAATTTAACTCTGAGATTCCCAGAGGTATACACTTGCCAAAGAGGTCTAACAAGCATTTATCATACATCAATAGATGGAGAAACAACTGCATTGGTGTACAGTCCATGTTTCTCATCCATAACACAGCAGCATCCAGAAAAGCTGAAGTGCAAATATGGACATATGCATGTCTGTACGGCAATTGTGGTTTTGTTTTTTTGATTGGCTTGGGTTTTTTTCTTTTTTAGTTTGTTTCTGGAAGAAAACAGTACTGATTGAGGGAAAATACATGTAGGGCATAAAGCTCCATGGTAACTGATATTTTCTATTCTTCGGGAAAAAAAATTTAACGCTACACTGTTGTGCTTTTCAGTTGTCATCCGGTAGGTGGCGATTTAATTGCTCTTCACTTGTGTTAAGTTTAGGGCTTCCCCACCCCTCCACCCCTTACCCAACTATTGTTTTTGTCAGCTTCTTATGAAAGCAGTGAATTAAAAAATACCAACCCCATTTCACGGCTCCCTGTGAAACTAGAAATGTTTTTTATAGCAGAACCAGCAGCTTGAAGATGCAACTTGTTGAGATAAAGTATCCTCTTTCTGCTCTGAGATGAACTTTAACATATATAGTGCAGTTCATTAATCTAAAATGGGGTATGAAGTTTTCTATGCACAAATACACAAAAAAGCCCAGCATGCTGATTTTAAACATAGGCTTTGTAACATGCACTAGATTAATGACAAATAAAGCTCAAAATTTTTGGATATTAACCTTTCTTTGGATATTAACCCCACTCTCTTGAACACTGGAAGGGATATGTTCACTTTTTTTAATGCTAGTGAGAATTTACACCAAGGTTTGCCCCGTACCTCTAGGAGTCAAACAAATTAGTCTGTGAATGGATGGCATGTCTGATCCATTTAAACATATGGGAGGGATTTTCTTTTCAAAACACATTTATTCCTGAAAACAGAGTGTCTTGGACAGGCCTGTAGGCTTGCAGTCATCTGGGAATAAACGCAATAATTCTTTGGCATTTGTTCACCTACTTATTCTGCAACCTAACCATACAGCAACTATTGATCTGCTGATTCCTCTGGAGGATACCCTGACCTGTGGCAGATCTGCAGCAGTCAGGTGCATGGCTTTTTTCTCTGACTTTCTAGGCACAGGTTGTAACCAGAAGGAAAACTAAAGGAACAGAATATCAAAACTCGAGGATATCACTTTCTATGAGGGAACACACTTCAAGACATAAGGAAACTTCACAAAATCCTTCCAGAATTTAGTATAAAGAAAAGCTGTGAAAAAAAATCTGATAAGAATAATACATAGTATTTTGGCAAGATCAGAAGAAATATTTCCAATTTCTCATGTACATTTGTTTACTATATCATGAGGAGTTTGGAAAAAAATATGACCCATAAAGCTACAAAAGCTACAAAAAGCTCCAAATATTTCAGAATATAGCAGAATATATCGGAATATTTCAGAAAAATTCAGATTTTGTTCTGATTTTGAATAAGCCCAAAGTTTAATGTTCTGAAATCTTTAATTGGAGAGAATTCTTTTCCTCTGCAGAGCTCTAGTTTTACGGCATTGTAAAGATTAATATTATTTTTTCCCCTCATGCATCTAATTTAAACGGAAAAATATAAAGCTGTGAGTATTTCTCTGTGTATTGCAGGCAGTTTCAAAAGAATTACGTCAGGAATGAATTCTCTTGCTTTTCTTGTTCTCACACGCATACGCAAAACACTCCTTAATTTAAACACTTCCCCACAGGATAAATATATTTTCTGAAATTTTCTGGTTTCTCAGTCATGTGATACTTCTAAGTCTGATGGCGGGAGGTATAGGAATAACAGTTTGAATCTGCTCTGAATCAAGGTGAAAATGGAAGGCACTACTTTGTACAGAATAAGGCTTTTGTAATTCAATCTACTAACTCAAGAGCACTCATTGGCACACTGCAGGCAGAAGCACTGGTACCATCAGTGCTTACAGATTAGTACTTCCAGCCATCAACTGAAACTCAAAACATCCACTGCTCTCCAAAGGAGCCATTAATCATGTAAGAAGAGAACTTTTATGCTAAAGGAATTTAGCATGTCTTCCCCCCCCCCCTTTTTGTTCCTTTACTTCAAATATTTAAATTCCAAGGACTTCAATCTGGAATATACTGTATTACACTAGAGTAAGCTCCTAATCAGTCCGGTGTACCGGTTTGTGATATGACATTCTGATGTTTGTAAACGCCTCACAAAGGACATTTAATTTTATGCTGCTAGGGGTGAGGTCAGGCTGACCGTGCAGCAGGTCTGATTTCATTTTGCAGAAAAGATGAGTGACTGTGCCACCTGCCCAGGTAACCTACTGTTTGGCTGCCGTTGACCTCTCTTAGGATGCACAGAGCTCTATAGCGTGGCTTCCGTGGTAGTACATCGCTGCCTTGGTTGAGCCCACACATACCCACCTGCTGGCTAAAGCTTGACCTCTGTGACTTTGAAGACTACAGTGAGAACCATCTTTTTTCCCCTGTTGACTCAAAACCAGCAGTACAACTTCACTAAATCAGCTACTCAAGGCTTATGGGAAACCTCAAAATGTCTATGGAAACATATAATTTAAGAGAAGAATATTGTTCTATAAGAATACATGAGTAAAATAGTAAATGCATAGGAGCAACTGTTTTCTTTCAAAAAAAATCAGGAAAAAGCATAATGAACACATTGAACACATTTTAAGTGATTTGTCCAATCACTTATTCATGAGCACTTCATTTTTATGTGAGGTTCAAACAGCAGCACTGACAGCAAAGGTCAATGGGATGCTGGTACTTGCTTTTCAGTGCCTGCTGAATCTGGTAAGACCACTCAGGAGCGGTGTGAGTGGAGCACCAATACCTGAATTTTCTGTGAGGTTAAAACCAGTGTCTGTCTCGAGAAAGTCTCCAAGTTTGGCAAACCTTACAAATCTTTAGAAAATGGAGCCTGGAGTAACTGGAAATTACCAAACCTACCTGGCTTAGTCTGAGAGAGAGCTTTTTCATGTTTAATACGTTCATGCTCTGCAAATAAAAAGAACCTCTACATTAGAACATTTCTTAATTTTTAGAAGATTTTAGAAAGATTCACATAATGATTTTAAAAGATGACTTTGCTTTACATACTAGACTTGAGAAGGTTTTTTGATAAATAACTTTATTGAGAAAAATTATTTATTAATTATTATATTTATTTATAATTATATGTATATATCAATATTCGTATATTTGTAATTATATTTATTATTTATATTATATTATTATATTATTATTGATTATTGTTATTTTTATTAAAATCCAAAGAAAGTTTTTACTTAACGTGGTATAAGAAATTATGAAATTCTATACTATGTTTTTTAGAAATGTCATAGAATTTCTAAAATCATGAAATGCTTCTAATAATTTTAATTGCTATGTCCTGTCTATGGTATAGACAATTTCTCCTTGATATTTAATATAAAAGTCATGAAAGTATTTTATTACAACAGAAGTGGGGTTGTCTCAGGTAGAATACCAAATAAAAGTTCAATATAGTGCATAAATTAAAAATAGCTTTCTCTGTTAGCCTGGATACAATAGATGTACTGTTGAAGCAGTAATAATAATAAATATCCTACTGTATTAAAACATAAGCTGTACATAATTTTGTGCTGTTTAAAAACAATGTAATATCCAAACCCCAACATTATGAGACAGCAAAAAGAAAGCTATGGCATTTCCAAGAGATGTTAAAAATATGCTTCATTCTTATTTTTAGTGGATATGTCAAAACTCTATAGCAGGTGAGAGCTACAGCAAGCCAGGAAACACATTTCTCTATTACCTGGATCAAGCCTTAGCCAGAGTATTGCACCGACCCTTCCTCATCTGTCTCCCTCGATTTTTCCTAGTGAGAAGCTGACACAGAGGCAGCTCATCCCCAATTGGAAAAAAGTTGACATGCACACTGGGATCTGTGAAACACACCTGGTCCATCATGGCAGAGTCATCGAAAACCTTTTTCGTAAATCAGAATTTCCTATGATCTTGTGTGGATGAATCTCATCTTAAGCTGCTAAAACTTTGGCGACATAAAGAAACACCTTCCTCCTAAAAGCTGAACAATATTCTTTATCAACTTGATACTTACTGTGTTCATGAGATTTCTCTAAGGTAGCTAGAAGTAAACAAAAAAAAGAAGTGTATTTTAATATTTTTGTGACTATAATAAAAGATGTAATGCATTTATTCATGACATTTGTAGACAAGTAAAATAAATGTTCAGTGACATCTATATTAAAAATTACAATATTCATCATTGTCTTACTTATATTATCAACCCCGGATACCTAATTGGGACATTCACTTAAGGAACATAGGCTTCCTAAATTCATCATTTAGCAAATGTTTGATCCAAAACTCCTGGAAGGCTCCACACCTCCTTGGTGGGCTGAGTCGCCCTCACTAAATGGTGGCGCTATAGCAGACCTAGGGCAAGTACCTTGCTAAGTGAGATGCTCAATTCAGCGCCCACTGAGAGACAGGGTAAGTTCAGACCATGAGGAGTCCAATACTAAACCAAGACAGACGAATAGTTTCAGGTTGAGTGAGGAAATGACACCTAGGGTGGTTTAAATCGGATCTTGTAAGAGTCCCTGGCAATTGCACCTGCTCTAGCGAGGTCAATGAATCTCAGATGGATTCCATGATGCTCCAAGGAACAGAAAGACACATTTGAAAACATAATTAACATAACTGGGGACTATGTAAACATCTAAACAAAAAGACTCAACATTTCAGTGCTACAGCTCCTAAACATCGTGCCATTTAAATTTCTACAATTTTTGAGAAAAAATAAAAAGAAGACAAAACCGAAAACTGAGCTAACACTTTCTATGGGCCCTAAGAGAACATTCCTCAGGTAAAGTGAGAGCTCAGGGAGCTGTACCCAGTGCCATTCTTGGTGCTACAGAAGGAAATTAAATGCCAAGGCTCAGCCCAGCAGCTGGATTTTTCTTCTTGACTTTTGTAAGGCATCTGTTGTTTTTAGAATAAAGACCCTACCACCTGCATGTAGCAGCCCACTGTGGATGAGAGAGCCCAATCCCACAGAGAGATGCAGTAGTACAGGGGATGAGCTGCTTTTGCAAGCTGAGCACCACGAGCAATAATTCTGCTACAGTGAGCTCCCAGGCAGTGGTTCGCTGAGCTCCCAGGCCCCCGCTCGGGGCAATAAGCAACTGCTGTGCAAGTGGGTTTTTGTTTTGCTTGTTTTCCCTGGAGTATAAAACTGCTCCTCTTGTATATTCAGTCTCTATTTAATCCAAGTTATTGCTGTTCATTTAAGGAGACGACAATAGGAGATGGAATGCAGACCAAACTGAAATAAGAAAACATTTTAGGAAGCAACAGAGAACAAAAATACAAATTAAATATTTTTGCCCATAAGTGAGGAGTCAGAAATAAGAAACAGCAGAAAAATAGGATTTTATGACAAAACCACTTTTGTTATCTTTGTGTACGTAAGGGAACCTGGTAAATTTAAGCTCAATTTTTTTGCTTAAACACCCTAAAATCAACAAAAAGGAGTTCCCTAAACTTCATAAACTTAGGTAAATTCTATTGTAATTGAATACCTGTGATACATGTCTGAAATTTGTAGAGAAAATTGATTTTGCATCGTGTCAAAAGATGTAGCGTGATATGCTCATCTAGCTATCAATTTGCAAAGGGAACTTCATAGCAAATATTAAAAAAAACCTGGAACTTCACAGGCTGATATCATGGCTTACCTAACTATCACAGAATATTCTGTCAAGCAGCACTTTCAATAATCACTAAGAATGTTAAGAGCTAGACCACATCCGAACAGTGTTAAAGACTCTTAGTTGGCATTGCTTAATGGATTTTACAAACAAGGTCTTGTTACAGCATCCTTAGCTCAGATATATGATGTTTTTTAAAACTCTAAATTCAAACCAAAACTATCACACCTTAACTTTCTAGTACAATCAATGCAGGTTTTCCCTTTATCTGATCTTGAGTGTGAGTCCTAGAGAATGTTTAAAGCAATAGGAACTCAGCCCAGGTCTTGTCCCTCAAGTTTAGGTAGGTATCTGTGTTGCCCTTGTCTGTATTTTCTGTGGAGGTTTTAATTAGCCAGATTTCTATAGATTCAGTATCCAGTCAGAGCTTGAACACTGAGATTATTGTTATAAAATATTGCCTAAAATCTCAACCTTCCTTTTTTTCTGCAATAGCGTATCAATGACAGATAAAAACTACTCAGAGATATTTACAAGACATATTTTGGTGAACTAATGAAAATCTAAAGTTAAAAGTTTTTACAAGATGTGCTTGCTATTCTAAAACACACCTATATTTCGTTGGAATAAAAAACTGAATTGAAATTTTGAGATGATCTTCAGGCCATGAAACAAACATTTGTTTAGTCAAATCTTCTAACTATGATTTCAGTCCATTCAATATTAGTCCTGTCGTTCTTATATGCCATATTATCTCATCGAAGATGTAATTGAAATAACTTCTAGAGTAAGCCAAAAGCCAAGAAATTAAATACCAAGACCCTTAGTTTCATTTTTGCAGTATCACAATTGTCTATTACACAGATACTCTGATTTTAGTATACTTAGTGAAAATGGGAAGATAAAAGCTACATGTCAATGACCTAGTCAGACTTTTCAGAATATTTAATGATAGATTATATGGTGTTTAACCTAAAGGGTGATAAATTAAAGGCAGTATCCTACTGCTTTCACTCATTTCATGTAGTATCTTGTACTGAAAGTAAAGCAGGTTTATTCAAATTTTCTGTTTAAATATTTCATTATATGATGTCTAGATAAACTGTGAAATTCCCATGCTACAAAATGTGTGGATGTCGAAAATTTTCATAAATTCCAAAAGTGACTGAGCAAAATAGAGAAAAATCTACCAAGTGCTCTTAAACATTAAGATACCATTTCTGACTTAGGAAGTCCCTGAACTGAGATCACTGGAGGTATCAGGGTGATCTCTGTGTGGCTGTTTTATTCCTGTACTCTTCCCTAGGTATTTGCTGGTTTGGCCGTTGGTGAAGAGATGATGTTGTGTTAGATGAACTCTTGGTCTCACTTCAAACAGCTGTTTTGGTGTTATTAACATGACTACCTATTGGGTAAATAACTGTCTGTTGTTCACAATGTTAGAAAATTCCATCTTAAGTAGGTACTTTATCTTCATTTATTTCATATTTAAATTACTTTAGAGAAGAAAAAGATTCAGATTCAGATCTAATGAAAAGAGATAGATCTTCGATGCAATACTTGAAACAACTTGAAGATCTGAATTGGGTCAATGAAATTATCTGGTCCTTCCTCAGAAAAATGCTTTTGAAATTTCTTGTGTGTCATTCTAAATTAATCTTAGTAACTGGGCATGGTAGCTATCTTGCTGTTTTTCACATTCACATCAAATTTTCTTTGACTCTTGCCTGCTATTTTGAATACCAGAAGGATATTCATTATATACGACGTATTTTTGAAAATTACCTTTTAATATGGGTTCAGAAAAGAAATCCTCTGTTTTACTGAACCATAATTTGGTAAGGCTAAAAGCAGAATGTGCTTTTTGATTATAATGTGTCTATTTTCCATCTGGATAACAGTCATTTGCTGTTCAGACAGCAAATACATTTGTGAGCGTGCACATGCCGTAAAAAAAGAATATGTTGTGCAAGAAATTAAAGCAATGCCAGAACTATTTGTTTTAGTGAAGAATAACAAAATAATAATACATGCCGTGCTGAGAAAATTATTTCTAATTGGATAGTTACATGTGTATTATAAAAAAGAAAGTTACTTTCCATTAGGCTAAGTACCAGCCTTGTCCATCTCTCATTAAAGAGAGCACGTTGACTCTTAATCAAGATTTGGCTTGGGCATTAGACAAACACACACCTATGATGTTTATATGTAACAACATCACAAGTCAAAAGAGGAATCAAGATCAACAGGAGTCTTGTGATGGAATTCTCAAGAATTGCACCTTAACCTTCCAATTTATACATCACGATGAAGGATAAATCTTTGATTTTCTTCTTCAAGTCAACTAAGTCCATCCTCCTTGAAAATGAGCTCTAGACAAGTTATGAAACGGGCTGTTAGACAAACTAGTGGACATTCCTTCTTCAAAATTCAGTAGAATACTGAAGAGTTTAAGACACCACAAAATTCTGCCTAATCATCAATACACTTTAAATTTAAGGTTGAATAAAATGGTTTTATTCTACTCCGTGCAAGTTTTTCATACTGTGGAGCAACTGTGTTATCAAAAATACAAACAGAATAAAACACGTTTCTTACATTAGGCTATTTTAGAATGTCTCAGATGTAGTAACTTCAGGGAAAAAAAGAGAAATTATTAGGATTTATTAATCTGTTCAAGAGCAGCTCCTTGCCTTTGTGATGTTATTATCTGTACTCATTGTCATTCAAAGAAGGAGACAAAGATTCTCTGAAGTTTTCTGCATCCACAGAGCTGATCCCTCACATCTGCCTGTGTCCTCCTCAAGTCCTGCTGGCTGGCTGAGCAGCTGGCAGACTGATTGTGCAGAAACAACAATCTAATGAGTATATGTCCAAAAATATGTAGTGGTGACATAAATAGAGGAAATGAGTATAGGATTATATTGAAGTGCATGCTGTGCAAGTCTTGTCCTTAAAGAATCACTACAACACCAATTTTATTTTTCTGATTTACTTTAAACCTAGCCTTTTCCAGGATATTTTTCTAGGTTCCTGTGCATTAAGGAAGTAATATTGCACATTAACATGGCAGTAAGAAATACTAAGTGATGTATGTAAGGCTATCTTGCATATTTGCAGGGAAGCAGAGAACTTGAGCTTCCAGCTAATGCTCTCACTCTTGTTCGTTATTAGGGAGTGCTCATATGGGTCTGTGAAGCACCACAGATTTCTTTGGACCACTGTCTCAGTCTTGCTCTTGTGATTAACTTTGACAACAGAGGAAGTGGTCAGGGTAAACCCTCCTATAATAAATAAACTCCATTCCAATGAATGCTTAGCCACTGCTATTAGAGCCTGTAGGGTATTCACTTGCGGCACACTGATCTTTCTGTTTCTGTCTTGCACCAGAAAAGCTGGCAGGCTGCTCTCACAGTTCCTTCGGCCTTATTTCCATTACCAGAACAGCCTGGCCCAACATATTCACCTTCGCGTAATCAGCACATTTATGTCCTTGCTGTTTGGTTTGCCTTATATCTCGGAGTTGCATGGTGAAGAATGAGCTGAATCATGGTTTTGGGGGATTTCTCTGTTCCTATCTAAACAACTTATTTTTTAAGACTAATTTTTAGCTGACAATTCTAGAGCACTTTATATAACTGAGAAAAACAAAACGTAGTTTAGGAAGAGAAACTTTAGCATGGAGTAAGTATAGTAGAAGCAGCAAAGAACATACAGACATTTCCAACATTTTTAAACAATTTTTAATGAGAGGAATTGCTTCAACTTGAATCTGAGATGCATGCCTCTAGGGAGCATCAGTAATGATCCCAATCTTTCTCTGTTTCCCAGTTTGTCAGTTAAACAATAGAAATGCACTGGGAAATGTAAGTCTTGTTGAAACAGCAATCTTGTATGATAGCACTGACAGTTAATGTCTTTAAAGTACTATAAGTCTTAAAATCCCAGGAGAACAAATCTTCCATCGACGGAGCTGGAAAGAATAAAATTTCAGACAAATGTAGATGAGGTACATGTGTTGCATTAATGCATTTCATCTTTAGGCACGTGTGGCGAAAGACCTGAAGAGCTTCCTCTCAATATCATCCTCAGCTTCTGACGTTTTCATGTGCTCTGCCCTGAAATTATGGGATGGGAACATATAGATGAGGGACAATATGCTTCATAAGCTTTCACTTTTAGTAATATTAGTTCTACATTTGCATATGTCTAAGGCAAAACATAGCCAAGCTCGGGCCATGCTTTATCACAACACAAATTATTGATTAATAAAGGGTAACTGGGTAAAACTGGTCAGACTGAGGTCAGACTGGATGTTAGAGTATGACATTTTTTTCTGAATATTAATTTTAGTTTATGCAAAAATAGTGTTGTTCACCATTCTAAATAAACAATTGGAGCCAAAAGGAGCACCGGTTGCAGATGTTAATTTTCGTTAATATTTTATTCTTCAGTCTGTTTCTCAATGCCTATTATTTGTAAAATGTGCCAAAATAATCCCCATGGGTCCAGATTCCATGCAAATACTTTGAATATGAACTTTTTTGTTGAGCTTATTCTTAACTATGACTGGATTTGTAAAAGTATAATCATAGCTGAATAAATATTTACATATGTTATTAAATAAACACAAAATAATAATCATTAAGAGAGACTCCATGAATATCTGGAAAAGAATAATTTTGGCGAAGAGATTAGTTGATATTAGGAGCGGAGAACAACAAAAAATAATTAGCTATTGAAAAGATGGACTTTTCCTAGTGTACTACCCAAATTAATATGATGATTAAAGCAGAAGGGTAATGACTAGCTTCTAGAGGCAGAACATCCTAAGCCATCTTCATTCTTCATGAAATGCTACTTATCACTAGTTTTGTTTTAATTACAACATTGTAAGAGCACATTTCTGAAAATGATGTCTGCATAGATAAAAAAGGAAATGAAGACTACCACTAGAAGAACTGTTAATTCTGGAATTTGAATAGAATACCCCTGAGCATATATTTGAAGACAACTTTGTACAGAGCAATAAAGTAATAGTTTATCCCAAGGGGGATATTTTAGCCAATTAACTGTGTGTTATATGGATATCCAGGTGTTTAAGCATATTATGAGGATTGATGGATGAAAGTGTTGCTGACATGATGCCAATATATCTACACCTAACATACAGATCACTCTTCAGAAATCACAGCTGTTTCATAAACATTAAAATACTAGTTTAACTGTCTCTGTTCATTGGTAACAGAGGCTGAATAAATTATTGTTGCACTTTAAGGCAAGCGAGAATGATTAACACAAGTTGTAATCATAACTCCAGTTGAAATGCCATGCCAGATCTATCAATGTTGTTACATAAGGCATCCAAAAATAGTATAATCTCAATTCTCATTTTCATGTTGAACAGATTACAAAGGTGTAACCAACGACAAGGTTTAGATTAAATCCTGCTGAGAATAAAATTGTAGGTATTTTAAAAATAACATTGATGCAAGATAACACCATTAGTTCTACATGTCTTAACTACGAGTACACTGAAAACAAAGTCCTAGGGAGATAAATGTTTAGCTTGCATCTTAATGTTATGAATTCTAGATTAAATATTTGCATTAACCCCTCCATCCAAGTACAATGAGAGTGGTTGTTTAACCAGCTATTAAGATCCATAAATGACTTCCTGCTTTTTCTCAATCTTCTTTTTTTTCAATGTCAGATTCTTAAAAGAGAAAAATTAATTAAAGTTTTAGGCAATGTTGTTAAAATAAATTTCTGATGTTCATTATAGTTTGTTTTCTATTTGAGTTACTAAACTTAAACTGTATTCCTTGTTATAGTCAAGCCAGAAGTTTGGATATCTCCAGGGGGCAATTCTTTGCTTTCTGACATCTATAAGACAAACAGAAGAAACATTCTCTGCAGATGCCTCTTTCTTTCCATTAACTCTAAAGTGAGACTAGGGTGAATAGTTTCAATGTCAACGACTAACTTTAAACACCTAAATTAGTATGATTTAAAGTTTCTTAATGATTAAGGTCATCTGAGGGTCTATAAAAGTTACTTAAATTTATGCATTCAGTGAAATGTCTTGAGCCCACTGCACTCACCATTCCTCTGTCTACTTTCTGCTTATATTGAATGGTTACTCTGGAGGGCGTTTTCTAGTCATGTCTTATTCTAACCGAAATATCTACAATGTGGAAAGTACATAAGCCTTGGTCCTCAAGCTCTGGCCATCACTTAACAGGGGTTGTATAGATAGTTAAGTCTCACATAAACACATAAATTATTTATCCCTACCAGACAGTTGGGACAATGTAAACAGAGGTAAAGCAAATTTCAGCTAACTGATGTAGACTTTTCAAAGCATTTTCTGTATTTTAAGCAAATTTTCCATTTATCAATATTCCTTGAAAATGCTGGGGTTTTGTTGCTTCAGCATGGGAAGTCAAAGCTCACCAATGTATGGCCGGTCACATATTAAATGAAAAATATCTTCATGCAGGTATGGATTTACATTGAAGAATACCTTGTTAGCTGCTTAAGACACTTCTAAAGCGTTCCTCCGTAAACCCAGCACTGTTTAGTTCTTACCCTGATTCAGGGAGACGGTATTAACTAACGGTTCGAAGATCCTTTGGGCTCCATCTTGTGGCTAATTCAATGACTGTTACCTCTTGAGTTAGACGCCCACCTTCAGCTACGGTCAAAACAGCACTGCTGTTTTTGGCATATTCATATTAGGTGCACTCTGACTATTAACAGTTTTTTAGTTTATTGGGAAAAAGTCAAAATGTGATCCTGCATACTCTCCTAGCAATTTATTATTGATGAAATTATTATTGATGAAACTTGTCAGATGAATGTATTTGTTTGGCTTTCTAAAAACTACTGAATTAATTTAAGAGCAAGCTGCCAAAGCAATAATGTTGAAAATCAGAACAGGAGTCACGTTATCGTCAGGCGACCAGCTTCTGCAATCTTGCTGGCTTACAGGTACTCCTAACATCTCTCTGTAGGCAGTCTGTGTAGACGTTGAGACTCTCAGAAGACTGCTACCCTGAATTAGATGTGCACTCTAAGTTGCTCTCAGAGGCAAGATGGGGCACTTTTTCCTCTCTCTTTTTCATTCATTAGCTGCGGGGAGCCTGGAAAAAACCACTTCCTGGCAATTCAGGTTCACGATTCACTGTAAAATAGATTGTTCTTCTTACATGTAAGCATGTGGATGTGTAACTCACAGGGATTATATGAAGATTGAATGCTTGGGTTCACTAGAATCGTAGAAGTAAGGAACAATCTAGTAAAGTTTCCTGAGACTGACCTGGAGAGAGAACTTAGTAAGTTTACTAAGGCTGCTTGCTTTACATCCCCATCTCAGTCCATACCTTCTTTACTTAGAAATCAATAAGTTATGGGAGCTATGAACTGAAATGAGAAATTTCATTATATGCCGAACTAGAAAAACTTGAGATTGGCTTTAATCTGGCTCCATTTCACAGAAAACATTTTTTGAACTCTCTAGTATTATGAATTTCTTTTAAAAAAATAAAAAAAAATGGTTTGGTTTAAAAATATTGACATTTCCTTCTTTTAAAAAGAACACTTAAAAAAAATGCTGAAATATGTTGGTGTTACAGTTCTTTTTACTGTTTTCTGGAGGTGTCTTGAAACTGACGGGATTTATCTCACATCATAAATACCTGTGTTTATTGTAACTCACTTGAATCCCTGCTTGCAAGGATTTGAATTGTGAGCAAGAGTTAAGAATTTTTTGAGTATGGGCAGTCAAATTTGCTTTTGGATATTTTAGGGAGTGCCTTTCTCACACAAAGTGTTGCTACCTCTTGCCCTTTAGAAACTGACAACATTTTGCACATTTCTATGACAGCTCCTCTATCCCCCACACACTGAAAGAACGCATAAAATGATGCTTGAAGCCGACTATTTGCTAGGACTTTGTTCAAAAAGTCTTAAGAGAGCTAACCTTTGAAAAGGCAAACCTCAAAGAGTTAATGCATAAATTGAAGCATAAATTCTGCCTTGAGGTTCCTGGTAGTACCATTTAAATCAGTGAAACACGTAAGATTTCTCCATATTAACTTTGTTCTTTTGTGTCCCTTTCAAACTCCTTCATGTCTGATTTATGCTATGCACAGAATGTACTGTTGATAGAAAGTGTCATTCCATCTTCTTCTCTTTTCTTTTTATGATGGCTTGTCACTCTGCCTTGCTCATTATTCTTGTTTTTCTAGATGAGGGATGCGTATTTGAATAAGACAGAATAATTGGAGAAAGCTTCCTATACAGTACAGTGCCTATGCGATGCATAATTCGCCTGAGAAATGGTAAAGTAGTATATGCACTGTGCATGCTACTACCACAATATATTTTGGATAACGAGCCAGTCGATTTAAAGCACTTCCTGGCTACTTCTATTAGTTTTGCAGCTGGGCAAAAAACATTCTGTCCTTAAGCAAAACCAGCACACATTGACCATTTTAATTACCAGTCAGAGGAATACACATGCAGCCTGGAACAGGGGTTTTTATAACAGAATAAGCAGAAATAAATAAAACCTGATTGTATTAGGAGATAACTAGTAACATGCAATCTTTTCTGTATGGGGCCTGTGGATCAGAAAGGAAGAGGCCTTGTCACTTCTCTCCATTTGTCCAGTTTAGTGCTTATCAATTGAAGTCAGGAACATTGCTGAACCAGTTTTCCTTAGCTAGTGGAAAATTTCATTGAACTAACGTATTTTTTCACTAGAATCATTACCTCCCTTGCTGATAATGTTGGTAATGATCTGTGTGGAGTCTGTCTGAGGTAGAGTTAATTTTTCCCATAGCAGCCCTCACAGTGCTGTGCTTCATGTTGGTAGCTAGAGGAGCATTGATAATACACCAGTGTTTTGGCTACCGCTGAGCGGTGCTCGCCCAGCATCCAAACTGTCTCTCCAATGCATTCCCCGCACCACTAGACTGGGGGTGTGTACAAGATCTTGGGAGGGGCCAGGGCCAGGACAGCTGGCCCAAGCTGACCAAAGGAATATTCCACACCATATGACATCTGCTCAGTAATAAAAGCTAAACAAAAGGAGGAGGAATGAGGACATTTGTTATTGCAATGTTTCTCTTTCAGAGAAACCACCATGTGTACCAAAGATCTGCTTCCTGGAAAGTGGCTGGGTATTGCCTGCTGCTAGGAAGTAGAGAATACTTTTGTTTTCCTTTGCTTCCACATGAGGCCTTTATTTTTGCTTTATTAAATTGCCTTCATCTTCACCTGTGGAGTTTCCTTTTCATCTTATTTGCTCCCCTCCCCATCCTGCAAAGGAGGGGAATGACAGAACAGTTTAGTGGGTACCTGGCATCCACCAAGGTCAGTCCACCACATGATCTCAGCCAACGAGTGAGAGGTTTAGTCCAAAAATAAATAAAATTATGATATCAGAAGAATGACCAAAACTGACTTTCGGTTCACACCTTCAGGTTTCTGTGATGTAAGTTAGTGGTAACCAGCAGGTTGAAGTATACCCTGCCATGAATCAGGTATCCTACCTACACTTGTTGGTAAAACCCTTTCAAAAAATTAAAAGATGAAAGGAAATTATTTTTTGACAGAAGATATTTTAAAAAAGAAAATTAAATGGAAAAATTAATCCAACTTCAAAAACTGATCATTAAAAATATATTTTTCCATTGTTTTTTGGGGAAGAATATGGTTGAGGAGGATAAAAGTCCTAACCAGTGAAAAATGACTGAAGGGTAAGGAGTAGGTATTTCAAACAAATTCCCTTGGCTGTTTTCTGTAAATGAATGGACCCATAATCTATGGTGAGGCTGACAGAAGTAGCACACTTAGCAATTACCTCACTCCTTTCTTTCTGTTACAGATGTAACAGTCTATGTGATAAATTCAAGGCTGTGAACACAGTAGGCATTTTGCTGTCTGAAAACCAGTGGCTCGAAGTGTAACTACCAGTTTTCTGATTCTCCCTTCTTTATGTATTACTTTTCATGCCTCAGTTGTTGCAAATTAATTTTTGGACAAAATATCCTGCTTGGTACCTATTAAGCATCATTGGTTTTGATAAGTAAAATGAACTTTTTTCTTCTGTTAAACACACGAGGTAAAATTTTGGCTCCAGTGGAGGCAATGGAATTTTGCCACTAACATCAACACAGCCAAGATTTCACTCATGAGATGCTAAAACAGTTGAGACTATAATTTTTTTTCCGGTTCAGTTAATGACTCTGAATAGGGATAACAGAAAACTAATACATTAGCAGTATTTAAAATGTCTTCATGTACAGATAGAAAAGGTTGGGTCCATTGTTCAACTACGTGAATCACAGAATTTCCAAACCTTTTTGAAATGACAAAAGACTCTCAGCTTTCCAAAACTACCCCCCAAAAGTAAACTTCAGAAATAAAGATCCAATTTTTTTTCCTCACTTACTCAATACTAAATCTCAAATAATCCTCTGAAATTATGGAAAAGTTCTGGAAATGTTCCAGTTTAGTGAGTAAAATATGGCTTATAAATGAAATAATCAATAAAGTTGAATAGATTAAAGAAAATACCTCCTTAGTGCTATTATTTCATTATTTTTGCATTTGAAATGTAATTGACAAACTACAAAATAATGTTTCAACTCAGCAAATCATATTCTGAAAGACAACTCTATAAATAGATATTTTGGGGTCTGATAAATACAGACTATTTATCTTTAAATATTTTAAGTAGTGTATTAGGCTCTGATTCAGGGCTGTTTTTTTCTACTAATCTCTTAAAGTACCAAAGAATGATTTCAGCAAAGCTTACATTCATGCTACATACGTATCTCAAAAGAGGAAATTAAATGTCCCTAGGAAAGCGCCTTCTGCAAAGAACAAACAGCCAGGTCAGCATGCATGGTGCACCGCAAGTTTTGTTTCCTTTGACAAATCCTAACATGGTAACAAAAGCCTTTCATTTTCTTCCCCATCAAAATGATGAAGTGTCTGATATTGGGCTGTGTTGGCCTGCGGTAGAAAGGAGCTAACAATACTGGAAATGACAACTGTGTTATCACGGTAGCGGTAGATAAAGCCGGCTGATGGTAGCACATGAGGTGGTGTATGTCATCACAATTGTATCACTGAATGAAAGAAACATTTCTCACAGCAGTCACAGCCTGAAAGACACTTCAGTCAAGGGAAAATAATTGATTTACCTTTCTTCTCCACTTCCTTTTTCACCGCAGCTGAAATGGAAACAAAAATACTATATTTTCACAACCGAAGTTAATAACATGTAATAGCAGTAAAAATAATTCATACACTTATATATGAGCCTTTTGTGGACATGGCTCAAACCTTACATGTACTATGCAATATAGGAATAGATTTCTCAGCCAGATGAAGAAAATGATGATCAGAAAGATGATGTGTTTCCTCATAGACACCCAGCTCTGCTACTGATTAGATCAAAGTCAAGTTCTCTAGATTCTCACACTTAATTTTAGTCACAAAGTCATATTTCTTCCTAGACAGTAATATAGGGAGACAGGGACATAGAGTGAATATTTCAAAATCAAAAATAAAGAAGGAGGATAGACTGGAATGAGAAGGCATGAAGGGCAAGGGGAAGCTAGAGGAAGGTTACGAAACATCATCTGTTTTAGAGAAAGATATGTCTTTTTGCTATTACAGCTTGTAGAGGTAAACAAATGCATAAAATAAGAAGTAAAAAACTCACCTGAAGTCATGTTCAGGTTTCTTAAGCATCTGCCTAACGTGGAATTACAAGACCTGAAAATGCAGCAATCCCATCTCCAAATGCCACAATGCAAGTTTTGTGGGAATGATGATTGAACAAAGACCGGAAGGAAACTGCTATGTATTCCCAGGTTTAAGCAACCTGGAATCAGTTTTCCGGAGCAAGCTCTGCTATGTGGCCAGTATTCAAACTCTGGAAACAGAGTAAGAGTCTCTCTCAAAAACTCAGCCTGTGATTCCAATAAAACATTGTGTAGTATCTGCAATGGATACTGTGAAAACACATTAAAAGTTTACTAAAAAGACTGAGAAGTCTTAAAAGGCGGGGTTTTTCTACGTTTGTAGACGACTGCTGCAATCCTGATGGAGCTGAGCCAAACTCATATCTCAGTCCATTTGAAATCCACTCATTTCCCAGTCTACATTCATAGGACTGAACCTTCTAAAATGTAGTTACAGATGTCACTTTATTTTGAAACGTCTGCTAGAAGTGGCGGTAGCAAGCCTCTGCCCTAGGCTAGCATTTGTGTACAGAAGACAGAGGGAGTTCAAATTCAGAGCTCTTTACGCCTCAGAAAAGAGCAATTGGCACCAGGCTGCTGGTATGAACGGACCTGATGTGGGGCTGGAACTGGAAAGGAAACAAGTAGAGGCAGAGCTCAACCTTTCCTTCGGAGAACATGCCCTGGTGCAGGAGAGAAGTCAAGGATCATGAGGGTAAAGGAGGGACTGAGCGCAGTCTCAGGTGTTTCCATTTTGGGTTTGGGTGCTAGACTCTGCCTCTTCAGTGTTCTTAAAATGCCAAGTCCTTTTGTTTCAAACTGTTATCCAAACATTTGGATAAAACAAATCAAAAAGGAAAAGATTACATATGAAATTACTACAATGCTACCTATCAATAGCCTGCAGCAAAAAAACAACAACAAAAAAAGAGTCTGATTTCAAATATTTTTCAAGGTTTCTCGCACTTACTCTCCTTTGAGAATGAAATATAACTTTTGTATCTCAGGAATGCCCCCAGCACTGGAAAAATGTTTCATGCCTAGAATTAGTGAAAAACAGACACAACATTTCCAGGATCTGGTTCTGAATGCGATCATTTTGCTTTCCTGAGTGATTTGCATATCAAAGCTGTGAAGAGCACCTTTTGCAAAACTACCGCTAAAGAGGATTAAATATTTTTTCTTCCAGAAGCTGTTATAGAAGCCTCAGTGTCTTTCAGAAAGTATATTTATATTGGCACTTGAACTATACCGCAGGGACTCCCAAATAAGCAGCAACCCCAGATGTCAAGACTCTGCATACGGCTTACCTGGCCTCGTCACAACTTCTGCCTTGCCAGCTTATGGGATGTGGCTCACGAAGTGTCTGAAGCCAAGGCAGGAACAGAAAGAGCAAGCTCCGTCCTTGCCTGTCACTGAACTTACAGAGCTAATTTCTATTATTATACTATTACATCCTATTGTGACATCTATTTGAATTTTCATCTTGGCCCAAGTTTTTCTGATGGAACATACTGTAAATACTCAATAAATCTTAAGAGACAGAATTCTGACTACTGTTGCCAGTAGCATTCGTCTGATCAAACCCTGTTACTCAAACTTAAAATGACAAGGAATAAATGAAAAAGAACACAAACACTGTCATTACATTGCTCTTTCAGAATCTGAGAAATGTGTTTGTATCTGAAATGTGACAAAAGGATGGATAGATTAGCCAAGGAATTCAGTCTACAACCGATAAAAAGCCAGATTACCTGCTGAGAGCAAATATGAGTAATGTATTGTAGATGGGCAGGGAAGGACATAAAATAATGTAGAATGATGAGCTAGAAATTATGATGCTCAAATGTGAGAGGTGCTGTTGACTGTGTTCTTTTTCACCTTGATTACTTAGAGAAAGGACAAATTTTTAAGATGACTTTTTTATTTTTTCACTGTACTGATGAGAAGTATCACCTGGTTCTTGATTTAGGAATTTGTACCCAGTAACCTGTTCAATTAGGACTGTATCAACAGCTTTAAATCACAGTGACTGAAGTTAGTGGCCTGTTTTCCCTTTCTAGATCTATTCAAATCCAATCATGTATTTCCAGTTAATATGCACCTGATACAAAGCAAAATATATTTATCAGAGACACACATCCCATTTTAAGGGGTAATGAATCCTAATTGACAACCTCTCTGAAAACCAGAAGTGAGCACTATCAATTTTTATGGTTTAGGAATGGGAAAAAATATCCTTATGAATTGGACTCACGACATACCTTTTCAAAAATTTTTCAGTGAAGTGGAAAAATAAGGACAAATTTCCAGTGGTAGAAAGGTCACTAACATGTGTTGGTGTAGAATTTTCATGATGGAAAAAAATAATCATATGTAGTATGGTTGCAAGGTTTTTAAATTGTATCAGAAATTTGAATGTAGACTACCTGCAGTCCTTTAATCTGGTATATAAGGATGCTTCTCAGGAATATTTTCCCAGAGATATTCAGCAAAAAGAACCATTTCTTAAATCTTTAAAATATTTTGAAAACACCAAAAATCTTGAAAACACTGTTTCCTACTTAGTAATAGTCTGTTCTATATAGCCTTATAACCTAGCAGTTACTAGGAACAGCTATGTAGTTGACTACTGTCTAAGAAGTGACTACTTCCACAAATTATCCTATTATTGTCTCACAAAATCCAATTTGTTTCCATCCTGCAGCATGAGATTTAACTTACTTTCTAAATTTCCAATAATTAATTATGAAAATTTAGGCTATGAAAGCTGCATTTCCATATAGATATACAGTCCCTCTGTGGTGTTTTTGAAGTGTCCTTGACTTAGATTTGTGATTTTCAGTCTTATCAATCTGAATCTTTCCTATTTCTCCTTCTATAAGAGTTTTATTGCTCTTTCCTAGACCGGTCCAATACCACATTAACATGTAAGAATTCTTTACACAACACTCCAGACAAGATGCATTTTGATTTATGCACTGGTCTTAAAACACTATATACATTTTTCCTACTGTATCTGCATATTGAAGAACATTCTTTACTGATTTGTCTGCAATAATACTTACACACTTTCCCGAATTTATGTAGTAAATTTAGAGATAAATTATTTACTATTTTCCCTCCAGTATATACTTTCTTTTTAATGACACTAAATTTTCTTTGCTGTCATGCTGTCCATTCACTTTGTAAATTCAGTGTATCATAGCCCCTGAATTCTAGTTTTATGTCATCTGCAAATTTCATTACACTACTATTTCTGTCTTTTCCTGTTAATTAAGGAATATATCATGAGTCCAGACATAGAATCATAAACAATTATTTTGCAAACAGGCTGCCAGATGAAAATGAATCAACTATTTTCTGCTTCCTTTTCAGGTGTTTATTTCCCTCAATGCTGTGACTCTTAGGTAGAAATTATTTAGTTTCTGTAGTAATGCCTGTACTGGAATTTTCAAACCATCTTAATAAGGCTATGCTTTTTGCTTTATTAAGACGTTCAAAACATTTATTACTAACCCATAATTTCCTCTTGTACAAACCATGCAGGTTAGATTCCTGTCATGTGAGTTTTCAGATATTTGGTTTTGTTCTGATTTTAATTATGATTTCACCAATTTTCTGACTGATTTTAAAATCTCTGAATAACCTTGGAGTAATTTAAAATGTTGTATTTACAATACACACTTTGAGACAGAGAGTAACTGATTTGACTGAACTTGATGGAAGTTTTGACTAAGATCTTCCATTTATTTTTGTTATAGACAAGTAAGTTATGGCAAAATAAGATCAAATGAAGGCTCATCCCATGTCAGGTCCTCTGTGATAACTGGTCGTACACGTGCTGTTATGCTGAAGTGAAAACCGCCTCATGTAGGCAGCTACGGCAGAGCAGCTGGCATTCATGGAGTTGATACTGTCTGCCTATTTTACCATAAATTGCCCATCTGCTCATAGCTTGAGAAGAAGGTATGGTTTTAAAATATTTATGGATGGTAAAAAGAGATCTTTCTCTCTCAGACCTTCCTAGCAGATACTTTCTTCTAGTCTTTCTGAGTTCAGATTTTCTTTTTTCCGTGTCAAGAAAGATTTTGATCATATTAAGAAACCACAATTAAAAGAATGAGTAGAGTGAGCAACAGAGAGGAGAATTTAGGCTTTAAATTGGCTGGATCATCTGTGTTTAGAATGACTTTCATTCAATAGCAGGAAACACCTCTCCTGCCCTTGTCTCCTCTGGGAGAGGACAGGTTTGGAGAAATAACTTGTTATTGAATTGTCTTCATACACTTTATTATTAATGGGCAAGGAAGATGTTGTGTTTGAACTCCTATGCGTGACCTGACTATCCCTTTCGTCCTAATTTGTAAGACGTAGCCGTCAGACCTACTAAGGAAAAAATCAGTTCACTAGATAATCCCTCAAAGAGTTTACAGTGCTTTTTTTATCCATTACTAGCAATGCCTTAGTGAGAATACACATGGAAGCACATTGTCTAGAATGAAAACAACATAAATGTGCAAGTCCTGCTTTAGATAATCAGGACTGACACTACATGGATTATTAGGTCTTCTGTAAAGTCTCTGGGTAGAGGCAGTAAGAGAGTAGTTACATTCCTGAGCAAGTCCCCTTTCATTGTATGTGGAGTTTGGCTCAGCCTCTCACTCATAATGAAGGAAAAGGAAACACTGACTACTGGCAGGAGCCTGTCTTGTGCTGTCCCTGTCTGAGTCCTTGCAACTTGATACCTAAACCAGATGAGAATTAATTCAACACACTCCCAAAGACAGACAGGAGGCACTATTGCACTATTGCAAAAGACAAGGAGTAGGGCAGAGCTACCCAGGCGTCTAAATTCTCTGCCGCATGAGAGGGTGCAAATCTCTCTGTACCAATCTCAGTTTTCAGACGGAGTGCCCGGAGTGTTTTTAGAGAGGGACAGTTTTTTACTGGATCTGTGCAAATAGTGCATTTGGGCCATAAAATGGCAATAAACCAGAGGGAGCCTGATTTTGTGAGCTGCTGAGAAGCACGTTGTCCAAGCCAGAGAGGAACCTGGTTTCTGACCTCAACTATTGAATGAAACAATATTATTATGCAACAAGATTTATTTTTTTTAATTGCATAAACATGTCTAAATAAAAAGTTATAGATGTAAATTCAGAAGATTTTCAGAGTGCTATTATACAGGTCTAGAAGCCCCAGAACGTAGCAGTCTCTACCTTCAGGAAATACCTAAAATATCAGTAGACATGCTTTGATTTACAAACCTCTTTTAACTATTGAATGTATATCTCTGCATATATGTGCAGATGCTACTTATTCAGCTTGAATATTTTTCTTAGAAAAATAATTTTAAAAATCAAGTGGCAAGTCATAAGGACAAGATTACATAGCTTTCCATAAAACATGCCTCATATTTAATTGATATCAACTGCTTTTTGGAATTAAAATTTTATCTCCTTCCTTTTATAAAATGACATTAATTCATACTGTGTATATTATTTCAGTTCTTTTTCTCTTATTTTCTAATGTTTATTAAATATCTTTTACAGTGAAGTGCTGACTTACAATGGGAATTTTCTACCTCCAATTATGGCTCAGTTTTTGTATTTATATATTTGTCATTATTTTAGTGTCTGACTTTCAAAGCTCTGTTGTTTTCTTGAAGTATTTCTTATTGGCAATGTTCAGCAAAGAGGTTCTGTGATGGCTGGACCATTTAAACAGCCTGATATTGCAATTTTATAAACCTAATATATCTACCTTACATCTAGGTTCTCTGCTAGTCAGGATTTTCTATTACAATCCTCTATCCAGCTTGTGTGAATTTGACTTTCACATTTCAAAAATGTAGTTATCTTAGCAAAGGGGTTACACTGTGGCCACTTGTGTCAATGCAGTTTACACTGTATTTGACAGATCCCTGTAAAGTGACAAGTGCTACTCAAACCACTGCTGTTTCTCAAGGTGCTTTTTGGTTGGGTAGTTTAAATTGGGATGTCCACTGAAGAAGCTCCCTGTGTACTCTCAGTTGACTAAAAAAAGTATGACTGTTCATAAAGGTGACGTCCTGTTTGCAGTCCTTTACAGGGCAAAGGCCACAAAATTTCTGGAACACTTTTCCCTTCAGAGGTTTTTCTCAGAACGTCTGCCTGATCTATGCGACGTGTCACTCATCGTTGTTAAAAGAGAGAGGTTTAGTGAAGCAGAGCATCCCACATGGATGCTTAAAGCCACTTTACACATTGGGGTTACACTCTTCTGACAAAATGTCAATGTCTTGTCATACATAGTCAATGTCACTGACTTAGTTTTGCTTGCGGAGGTGCTGTTTTTGTATGAATCCCAGTGGCTAAGAAATGGCTTATGATGATTTTCACATGTAAGAGAAAAGAAAGAAACAACTTTAAAAACCTGTGGCCACCGTGCTGAACTGCCTTCCCAGTGAGCTTGTATAGGATTTACTGTGTTGGGAAGCTTGGTGGCTAGAAAATAACTGAATCCTACTGTGGACATAAATTAACATAAATTTCAGTTTGTGACATGAGACCTTCCCACTGAAGTGGCACAGTGCTGCAGTATTACTCCTGTGGCCTTGAAGGATCTGCAGTCCTGATCAGAACAGCCAGTGTACAGACCTAACTTAGATACACAAGACTTAAAAAGAAGGCAGTTGGCCTGATCATGTGTCTGACAGAATCTAATCCAAATATTTTAAGTGCTTACTGAGCCCGCTAGAGTCAAGGAGAAATACTCTCACTGCTGTGAGGAATCAGTTACTCTCAGCGAGTTGTGCGAGGCATCAAGTACATTCAGAGATAACATGTAAGGAAGTATGCAAGATACTAGGAGAAACTGAAGTGAGTATGTTTCTCTCACCTGGGAAGCTGTCAAAGGCTGTGCAGACTCAGCGCTATTAGTATCCACTAAATTACTGCATATCCTGCTGTTACTAAAAAAACACAATCAGTTCTAGTTCAGACTTCATCCGAGGCATTGTTCTTTATCAGAATCATTCAGGTGTCTCTAATGTGACCTTGTACTGCACTGGAGTAAATTCAGAATACTTTTCACTAAACATTCAGTTCTTGGTTCTTGTGTCTTGACAAGAAGGAAACTGTAAGACTGTAAGATGGCAAAACAGCACCGGATATTTTATGTCTCTCACAGCGTTCTGTTCTCTAAGTAAAAATGTTAGCCCATGTGGAAAAACTCTGTGATGTGAAAGTTCACTTGGAATATGGCTCATATTTTCTACTCTTATAGTATAAGGAAAATCTTACATGTGTCCCATCAACTACTGTGAGAAAAAGACTTAATTTTACATATTAAAAAAACCAGATAGTGAAACTAATCACTTAGGGGTACTGACTTTGGCCCTCAAATGTACTGAGCATAAACCACTTCAGGTGCAGTCAGTGAAATTCTACAATGTTTAATTAAACACGTCCTTTTTTGAAAGAACTTGGGTTTGAAGCTTGAAAGGAGCTGCTATTCACTGGTTGTTTCACTGGCTGATCAAATTGATTTAATTAAGTTCTTTTTGAATACTTATTTTCCTGTATAGTTGAGTGGGTGTTTGACAATTTACTGAAGCTAATTTATTAACATTGCAGCTAAAAAACTGTTACAGACATGTACTACTTCTTTGTAATATTTGTCATTTTGTAGTAAATAGTATTTTACTTTTGTTATCACTTAAATTTCAATACATCAGTCTTCAAACTGGAAATATTTATGGAGAGCTGAAGACAAAAATTATGTAAGAAACTCAGTGGCAAGATCAATAGTCAAATAATTAAGAGTCTAATCAATGTTTAACTCTTCATTTCAGAGATACCTTTGCAAGAACCTAGCAGGAATTACACCGGCCTTATTTGCCTCAAGCTCAAAATATAAAAGCCAAGCTGTATGAAACCGATAACCAATAAGCCAAAAAAAAATCCCTGTACTTCAGTTCTGCCTGTTGACTAAACAAAACTAAAGGAAATGGTACAACAACGCGTTACTGGTTTTCTAATCTCCTTGACCTTGCACTGACAATCATGGTTCACCTACTTTGATTTACTTCAAAGAATTTCAAACTATTTAAGTGCTTCTGTAGCACTTAAGTCTTCACTTCCCTTCAGAATGAGACAACTGTGCAAATTAATAATTGTTTTCTGCTGTTCTGCTGTACGTTACCTACACACAGTATATGAAATAGCTGCACTTAAATGTTATCTTTTGCAACTTTGTCAACGAAAATATTGCCTCATTTTTTTTAGTGACCCTTAGGGAAAATCCAAAGATAAGAAGTAGTATTATTCAATTATTTGAAGTAGATTTAGGAACTGACTGGAGGTTTTTAAGATTGACTGCTTTATTCCCATGGCTCAAATGACTGTTATCAGTTGGCCAGTTATTACATATTCTTATCCATGTTAAATTATTTATACATTTAACCTGAGAAACAGCTTTCTAATGAGCACGTGGTATTTAATTAGTATGCAAATAGTGTTAAACTCTGATTTGCATTTAGTTTATATGATGAAACAAACATGAAAGTATTTGTTTAACTACAATTACAGTTTTATCACTGCCTAAAATGCCTGCTATTAAGAGGTCATGTACTATAAGCCGTAATTGATCTTTATTTGATGGCTAGTACTGATGTTTCAATGAAAGAAGAGAGAATAAAGCACAATCAAATAATGTCTTATAAAAGACAAGTAAAATGCAATCTGAAATGACAATTTTAAATAGAAAGAATGAGACAAAATTAAGAAAGAAGAAAACAAGTGGTCATAACTTTGGGAGTCATGAAGTTCTGTTGCTACAGATTGCTTGAATAGCCCCATATGTATCTCTCATTTATTACCCAGGTAGAAGAAAGTCCAGCAGCAAAAATATTTATGGATGGCTAAGTGAATGAACTAAGATTTCTTTGGGAATACTTGTAGAATAGATACATTTTCTGAACTAAGTCTTATATTAAGTCTCAGTTCAACTTGAGAGTGTTACCTTTTTCCTTAGTTGTAGTTGAAGCCTTAATTTCTTTCCCTTTTGAAGAGTCTGGAAAACACACCAAACACAAAAGTGGAAGGAGACAGTTAGTAGTCTAAGTATACAGTATGTCCACCAGTACTGTAACAAACCTGGATAATGCCAGATCAAATTAATTGTGCAACACAGATGTTAAGAATTAAAATTTCTGTTTACTTCAAAAATAAAAAGGCTCAATTGGAAAGCAAAACAAAAATAATTTCTATTACATAAGCTAGCAATGTTTCTGCGTTTCAAACCGTGCACTGTGCAGCCTATCACTTTAGCCTGTTCTGTGAATTCACTAACAGCTCGGTTACTAATTCACTCAGAACAGACCAGCATTCTCTCTGCAGTATTTTCTGTGCATGTCAGACAGTGGTTAAAGAACACCACAATAAGAGTTATGATTTTATTATTTCTGAATTGTGTCAGATACTGCTCCTTTCAATATGTCAGGTTTAGCTCCTTTTCATCAAAAACCTGTAATTCAAAATATATTGAAACTGCACTGAGATACCAGCAGATCCTTTCATAAGAATGCCTGGTTATTTCCCAGCCACATAAAGATAAGACATTACCCTTTTCCTTTAAGGCTGCTGGAGGCTTCACATCTTTTCTTTTACCAGACTCTAGAAAGAAACATTTAACATTTATCAGAAGTCGGGTTAGAGAAATAAGATGACACTTGAAAAGAAAGCAAGTAAAAACATTTGATATGTAGAGAGAAAAAAGATACGATAATTAAATGGATTAAGCAGCATGGAAATAAAGAACAGGACAAAACAACGAGGTCATCCATTCATCCTTTTAGACTTGGATATGCAAAATAATAAGCTTTCAATATGTCGTTAGTTTCTTCCCATTTTGAGGATACTGTTAAGCTGTCTCTCAAGTAAGCAACGAAGAATAATAACTTACAAAGAGGAAAGCAATTCCATAGAGCAGTTAGCATCAATGGATTATTCTTTTGCTGAACCCAAATAAAAAATTAATTCACGCTGATATAATTAAAATAATAAGACTACTGATCTTGAAAGCCAGAGGCTGCTGATAAAGGTAAGTGGGAGTTTTCTTTATTCAGGAATGACGAAAGGACCAGTTACTCATTCAGGACTCCATTATTCTTCTAACATCAAAAAGGCCATATGGGTATTGCCTATGAACAGATTTTTACTTTCTGTATACATGTCACCTTTTAAAATCACAGGCAAGCTAGGTGTAAAAGTACAGCCTGCAAGTGTACCTTAATATATTTTATGTTACAAAGAATAGCCCAAGAACACAACTGTATCTTTAATTTTTCTGCTGTACATGACAAAATGTTAAAGAAGATGAGAAAAAATATAGAAATTCTAGTTCTCAAGGCAGAACCAGAGGACAAAATAAAATCTGGAAGGTGACTAAGCATAAATGAAGGAAATCTATCATTTTAGTTGTGGCATCCAGGTGAGGCACATGGACTGACAATAGTGACAAAAGAGGAGAATCCATGTAGTGTCCTGGCTTAATTTCACAGCGTTTTCACAAGGAATAATATAATCCTTCTAGAATTGTGTCACTTTCCTGTATGTCTATTCACTACTCTGCACTATGCTATTCGTTATCTGGACTGCACTGAATTCTCCAGCTTCTGAAAAAAAATGAGAGTTCATCACAATTTGGACCTCAGACGTGCCTTTATAGCTCAGGAACCATGCTCAGTTCAACTATCTGTAGCAGTTTCCCTTAATTTTTGAGCTGTCTCTGTACTTTCTAGAAAGTCATCGGTGCCTGTGAATCCTATAATTCTTTGTATTAGTGTTCAATAAACATCATGTTGGATGAAATAGGGTTTTCTCCAAAGACACTATCAAACAACCTGTGGCCTCCACGTGCACAGCTAGCAGGCCAGTCTCCTGCGGCTGAAAACAGTAGAGGTGTGTGTGTCCATGTTACAGTTTCAAAATCTTTCACAGATTTTCTCTCTCCCTTGCCAACACAGGAGGTTTTGGGAGCCAGGATGGGTGGCAGGGGGGTGGTTTGATCTCTCTGAGTCCCAGTTTGGTGGCTGGGTGGAGGTGAGGGGGTAGGGGGATGAGAGGTTTCTTTCAGTTGATGCCACTTTTCATCTTGGTAGCTGTGGTGAGCAGGAGCCACCATTTTGCTGGGCTGATGGAGACATCTTGGAGGGAGGTTACTTGGCTCAGCCCCCAACTCCACGTACCCTGTGCTGTCCTTCGGAGACAGAGCGATCATCACTACCTGGAATTGTGGCAGATTCCCTGGGGGTCAACATCACCTGCAGAGGATCTGCTACTCTCCCCTCCCTCCCCACTCCCAACATTTTGGGACAAAGGACAAAGAGAGTGCCTTGCTGCCTCCCGGAGTGTGACATCATGTCCCACTGTCTTTAAATATAACTGCACCGAAAGGAGTAGGGATAGAACTTAATTTGTTTAAAGATTTAGGTTACGGTGTTGCTGTTTGTTCTGTTCTGGTTTTGATTATGTATTTATATATTTCTGATTAAAGTCTATTAATTTCAAAGATTGTGATGGTTTTTGGGAAGAGGTCTCTTGTCTATTCCATATAGACATTTTATTTTCCTTAAACTGAGACAGTCTGTGTTGCCAACAAATTAGGAAAAAACACTGATTTACACTAGTCACCCTTAAACACCTGGTTCTTGTGATAGCCTTAGAATCACAGAATTACAGGTTGGAAGAGACTTCTCAGATCACCGAGTCCAGCTGTGCCTGTCTCCTTACTTAACCATGTTCCTAAGGAACTCATCTACCCATTTTTTAAACACCTCCAGAGATGGTGACTCCACCACCTCCCTGGGCAGCTCTTCCAATCCCTGACCACTCTTTCAGTAAAGAAATTCTTTCTAATGTCCAGTCTAAACCTCCCCTGGTGCAACTTGTGGCAATTTCCTCTTGTCCTATCGCTTGTCACTTGTGAGAAGAGCCCAGCACCCACCCTGTCACAACCTCCTTTCAGGCAGTTGTAGACAGTGATGAGGTCTCCCCTCAGTCTTCTCTTCTCTGAGCTAAACAACCCTAATTCCCTCAGTCTCTACTCATAGGGCTTGTTCTCATAGGGTTTATTCTTAGCCAGTCTCAGTCTCAAGTCAGCCACGTTCTTGAGCCATAGACACATGGAGCGGTCTACTTCCCTGTAGGAAAGCCACCACTATAGGATTTAGGCAATTTGTTTTGCTGACGGACTAAGGTACAAAGGTGCTATAAAAATACATTTTCATGTTTCTCCCTAGGATGCAAATTCAAATCCCGGCATTTAAAAGAAGACCAGTTGTTTACTAGGGACCTTATCTGGGATCTGTATAATGCAAATGTTGTTAAAAACAGTTTAATGGATACATTAGTCTAAATATGAAGAAGTACGGGTTTGTTTTCTATCCTGATATATTGTTACTTAATCCTGTTTCTAGCATTGAACAATTGTTCTGACATTCAGTTCTGAATTTCTTTAACTTCCTCACTTACCTTTTTCCTTTGACCCCTCTGGATTCATGGAAATTTTTCCTTTCAGAGAATCTGTAAGGAGATAATGAAGTTTTTGAGACTTGGAAGATAGGACTGCCCTTCTACACTTAAAAGAAAAATCAAAAAATATTTTAAAATTAAGACTAAAATTGTGAACATAGATGGATGCAATCTTGGCCTGTCTTTACATGCTCTCTAGTGACCATTTTAAATTTTTAAGGTGCAATAATGTTAGTAGCAAATGTAAGACTAGAAGTCACTATAGGTAACTCTGTCTGTAGAGACCTCACAGAAGGGAGAAATAAGAAAGCAGAAAATGCAAGTAATGACGTGAGATTAGAAATTCTGAGAGTCTTATCCAAAATTTCTTGAAGACAGAAAGGATTATTCTGTTTACTCTGGTGGGCTCAAGCCTAATTTTTCGCCTGTGTCCTTCAGGGAGCATGCCTTCAAGGTCAATAAGCACAGGAAAAACATGCAGTATGTTGTACAATCGACTAACATGTAATTTTTCTTTTTATATAATAACCTCTTAAGTTTATGTATCAGGTAATATTAGGAAGAAATTGTTTTTTTCTAAAGTGAGGAAGCAATTTCATAGGCTTATTATTGTATGTGGTTTGAGTGAGAGAATATCACAGCTTGCGAGAAGCTGAATAGACCCTATTGCAATCCATCTGACAGGACATTGCATTTAAGCAACTAGAAGACACATACGATTTATTCAAAATGAAAGTTAACAAAATCTTCAGTAAAACAGATTCAACTAAAAGATTCTCCTTTCCAAAAGAAGTTTAATTCTGATCTTCCTCCTTGTTGCCATGGGACCAGGAAGTGATCACCCTTATCCATCTGACTTTAAGTATGATTTGTAACAGAAAAATTCACTTTCCGGGTGGTTGAAGCTGTTGGAGAAATCACACCATTCAGGAATAGGTATTTAAATTAGGAGCTTGGTCTTCACAACTACAGGTGGACTCCTTCAGGGGACTGAGAGAAAACTTCCAGTATGAAGACTGAAACCCCTTGAAGGAGCCTCTGTCTTGACTATACAGGAATCCTTGAGACCACAACTATCCAACACTGTGTGCCTATTTGTGGTCTCAAAGACCAACAGTCGCTGTTATAGCCACAGGCACAAACCACTGCCTTTGACCTTGTGGATTTGGTGTTATATGGCCATGAGGCTTTTCCTTCACCCATATATCCGGTCTCCTTGGGATTTCCTATGATTTGTAGCTCCTAAAGCAGGTTCAGCACTTTGGACTCTTAATACTTTCAGATGTAGCTATCAATGCAGGACAATTTCCATGGCACACCAGCTTCCCTACCCTTCCAGCAAGACCTACTGAAATCACTAGTCCTACTTCCCTTCCAGGGAGCAGATTTTATCTTCAGAGGTTCATACAGGGACTCATTGAAGACTTTTTAAATTTCTGCTCTTGACTGACCACTTTCCTGCTGGTTCCAGCAGTGAGAAACCCATAAACTTTAATTTAAAGCCAGCACTGACCTCCTGCATCCTACTGCAGGGCTGAAACTGGGTCAGGTTAGGAAGATTGTATAGAAAGATGCAGCCACAGAAATATGTGAACTTTGCAAGATAAAGACCTAGTTCCCATGCAAACAAGGAGAACAAGTAGATAGAAATAGGAGGAAACATTAAATGAATGGATATTTCTTTTTTTGTAGGCGAGGCACACAATGTAACTTTCTACTTTTAAAGAAAATAAAAAGGTGTGTTATAGGTTAAGAAAAAATATTACAGGCAAGATATTGTTTCATTTTAATTTTACTTTAAAGGAAGCACAGGCATTGCATAGCTAATGCAAATCAGTACATTGGTTTCTTTAATGGCAATGTGTTATTATATGTAAGACAACAAAGAAATACACACTGCTGACTTATTTGCCCTACCAATCTGTGCATAAAAATAATTAGGCTTATTATCCACACATAACTGACATAAGATGCGAAGCTACCTTAAAACATTGAAAAAGCAAAAACAAGGGGAAAAAAAAGCATTTGTTTGGAAGATAAGTCATGGAACACAGCGCGAGAGTGAATTTACATTATCTGTACTGCACAAATGCTGTCAATTTAACACTTAGCATAGTGCAGTTCTAGTGAATTTCTTAGAAAAATTCATTGAGGAGTTATATATGACTTAACATGAGTTTTATTACCACTACTAGAGACTCTGCATGAATGAGCTTCTGCTGTGGTTAGCTGGGTAAGATATCTACCAAATCTACCAAAATTAGACCTTAGTTTCATTGGTCTCACATTATTTGAATATGCTTATGTAAACAGAAAATCAGCTTGTATGTTCATTATCGTAAATGGGTTTCTTTTCTATACTTTAGGAAAAAGCTGACAAGCTAGTTATAAATTCAGGAGAAGTCTTGAGACGTCCTTTATCGCAAGACAATGGAAAGTATATAATTCCTGCGTTCTCCTTAATTTCTGCCAAAAAAATTAAACTCTAAGATTGAAGACATTTTACTCATGTCAAAATAGATAACATTGTGATGTGACCTATAGAGTGTTCCAGCAATAACTCCAAATTCAGGGATTTATTTTCCCTGTCTCTGCTTTAAATAAAACCACTACTCATCAGTTTATGAATGGTCTGGACATCATCCTTGTTCATTCAAACAGCTCATCCTTCAAACAGAATGAGGTAGGATGATGCCACTTTTATTGCATAAAGTGCCAGGCAAACAATAATCATCATAAGTATTTAACAGCTCATCTAAAAATTGTACCTTCATTTGGTTTTACATGAATAGTAACAAACTCCCAAGGTACATAATTAGCATGGGTATGCAGTCTTAAAAATGCTTGCTTTCCTGTGACCCTCAATATATTTTCATTTACCAGAAACACCCGCTTCAAGAAACAGATAGTAAGACACCAATTTGCAAAGAGAGAAAAGAATCTGGTCAACGTTTGCAGAGTCCTACTGAGGAGGCTTGAAGAGGTGACGGAGAGGGGAAAGAGTCCCATGCAAATAAGGCTTTGATTAATTTATGAGCTACATTTTGGGCAAATATGGTGACTCAGTTAGGGGATTTATAGTGCTAAATATATACTTATGTAGCAGAGTAATTCAGAATGCAATAAGGAAGCACACAGTCCAGAAAGGTACCAAGACTTATAAGTGTTTCTCCCACACAGCTTCATGAGTTCTTCCTACAGAGTCTTCGCTGCTAATATGTTTTGAAATGAGCTATTCACCGTGCTAATCAGCACCTACATTTTCAGACATAGACACTGAACCATACAAGTTTGATGCCTTTTAAAGGAAACAACAGTGGCTGTGTCAGCAAGTACTCTCAGAATCTGAGGTTCCAGCTGAGCTAGGCTGCACATCAACCTTGCCGCAGGGGCTCAGGAGCCTATGGTGCATTTACAGCTGTAATCAGCACTGGCTAGTAGTTTGAGAACTTTCTGTTAGCAGCAGTAATGCATTGGGCATATGTGACTGTATTAAACAAGGTAAAGAAAGTGGTGCTCTGTTCTAGTTGGTAACACTTTGAGTAATACGTTGGAATTCTTACAGATATTTTTGTCTTGTTTTCCTAAAATGTAGGAAGTCTCATATAACATGGCCCCTACCTGATCTTTCAAATAAAGTCCTGCTTGCCCCTTTCTGAAAGCCAAATGGAAGAGACCTAACCTGTTCTGTCATATTAGAAGGAACGGTTAATAACTTCATAATTGAAGTTGCTGACCTATTGGCCACAAGCCCAGGAGATTAGAAGTGCCAGGGCAACAGTCAGTGAAGGATAAGCTACAGAAGCATGTTCAGGGCTGGCAAACCCCTTTTTATTTGTTCTAAAGAAACTTTCATCAAAGAGGCAAAACATTTTGGGAGTCCTCTCTCTTTTATTTCCTCCCCACCCCTGTCCATCGCCTACCACTCCCATTAATCCTTTGAAAGGAGCAGTAGGCTGAGGGTACCTGCTCCATCCAGAGAAGGAGGAGGGCACAGAATTGCCATTCAAATGACTCTTCTAATTTTTCAACACAACTCCATTAGGGAACAGTAGATTATAGGCACTCTGTGGAAAGGGCCACAAGACCCCAGGAGGGTTTGGATTTACAGTTCTGAGCCAGATAATTCAGCTCATGTAAATGGACCAGTAGAATACACATAGAAGAACAATACCTGAAGCACAAGATTTACAGGTTATTATAAATTAATTTTAATTTGTGTGTAAAGAAGTGATTTATTCATAGTTGCTCAATTAAACAAGACTCAGTGAATGGTCATAGCTTCCAGTATTTTGAAAATATGTCTAATAAGATTATTTCTCCTTTTGCTTTAGCTTTTTTTCTCATTTTTCTTATGATGCTTGAAATGAACTCTTCCTTCAATTCTTTATTTGAAATATCATGTAATGACTATTATTTAGAACAAATATTAGTATGTTTCTATGTTCTTTTTATCCCGAAGAACACAAAGAAACACTTATAATGAAACTTTTCCATAAATCACTTCTTTCAAATTCAGCTATCTATAGAAAGGTAAGATGGGTAAAAACACCCAGTGAAAAGAGTGAAAGGAAATTCAGCAGAGATAGTTAGGTACTTTCACCGAATCAAAAAAGATATGGGAGCTATTTGATAAAAATAATAGATAAAAGAAAGACTCGGTCAAACTCTCATGTCAAATGCGATTGACTGGATGAAGCTATGGATTTTTAACTATAGGTTTTACAGAGACCAGAAAACATGGTACCCAATTATATGTTCATAAACTTTATTTTGGTCTTATTATGTCAATGGATTTATGCAAGCATTCGGTTCAGACTTTGCTAACTGGCTCCTACTTAAACACTTTGGATTGTTCAGAAGAGAAAAGTCTTGGGAAAGTTCTTAACTATTACTCAGAGTGGTTTTGTAATATTTAATGAATTTCGAGACTTCTCAACATTAATTGACTCACAATATTCTATTTATGTCCTTTTCCACTGTGGTAAATACTATACAATATTTAACCAATTAAATATTTATTGGTTGAGATTTCTAATGGAAAAGATGTCTAATGATTGTTTTACAATGAATATATTCATTCTGATTTGTGTAGTTTTAAAGCATATTTTATATTCTATTGTGCATCCTTACCTTTATCTTTTAAAGCTGTAGGATTCTTTCCTTCTTTGTCTTTAGCATGTTCTGTAAGAAAATTATTTATTATTCTTCAGGCTAGAGTGATAAAAGGTTAACATCTAATACCTTTGGGATAATGATTGATTGAATAGTTGGCAGTTGCACTGAGCCATGATACCAATTAAATATGTAGTACAAAACAGTTTTTAATCAGTTTTAGGATGCTAACAAAGCAAAACCACAAAATTTTCTCAAGAGTGACGAAAGAACAAATATTAGTCAAAACTTTTTTCACTTTGCAGTGTATTATAGCAAGTATTAACGAGTGTTCTTAAATTCTGAGGTTGGAATTCTAAGTTTTCCTACAGATACTACATATTAGCAAGGCCCTATTTGCACTTTTGATACAGAGGATGCCAATGAAGTTTCACCATAAATTTACTCATAAATTCCTTACTGAACTATACCATAAAAAGCAAAAAGAAAAATGCATCACACGTTTTTATATATATATATATATCTTAGTGGTTTATAGGATTTTGTCTGGCATGTTACCTTTATCTTTTGTAGCAGCTGGAGATTTCAATTCTTTCTCTTTTCCAGGATCTGTAAAAGAAGTATTTATACCAATAAAGTGACAGGCAAAGCCACAATTGAGTAAAACTCGAAGATTTAGTCATAAGACAATGAAGCATTTAGATCATACGAGAGACTAACTGTATGTTGGAAGAAATAGTGAAAAACAGTGCTGCAAAGAATTGTATGAAAATCACCATTGACATGGAGTTCAGTGCACAAAATGTGTTTTACCAGTTTAATTTTGCCACCTACAAAATTTACAAGATTCAGCTTAAAATGGCATGAGGATAGATTTTCAACATTCTTACTAGGAAGGACAAAACTGCCCCTTTGTCAGTTTTGACTCATTAGAGCTGTCTGTACTCCCATCATCTGGGATTGCCCATTTTTGCTAAACAAGTTCAAGGGTGTCCTTATTGAAACTACCCCTTTTAAGGGTCAGATGTGTATCAAATTGAGAGAGCAACAAATAGGAGGACACAAAGGTTTTATTATTCTACAGGCAAGTAGTGAAGATGGCTAAGCCACACCATCCTTAATGGATACTGTATGAGGAAGGGCGGTCCCCTGAAAAAGGCATAAGAAATAATTTGACCAGACAGAAAACAAGAATTCTATTTCAGACAAAACGTGCGACATCATCCTTCTGGATTGATGAAATCAAGGCCTCAAAAACGTTTCCTATCAAAATTAAAAAGATAGGTGAGACTGTCCCGAAACCGGCTAGTCAAAATGAACAGAAACTTGGATTTTGATTTTTTGCCTGTTAATTGAGTGTTTTAACCACCTGACTACCGGTTACATTGATTTATACATGTTATATGAGAAATACTAGTCAACAGGTACTTTCTGGGAAAAAAAAATTCACAATGGTTGCCATAAGATAGGAAGAAATAATTCTTTCTATTGAGAAACTCAGCAGTAATTCTATGCCAGAAGATCTCGAAGAATTCTGTTTATCAGTTATAGGGAGGAGCAACATGCAAAACTACAGCTTACTTCCTTGTTTCATCTTTGGTTTATCTGAGGAAAGAGAAGAGAAGGGAAGCAAATGTGAAAAAAAGAGAAAAAGAAATATTAGAATACATGCTTATATAGGACTTTTTAAATACAATCAGCTAATGAAAATATATTTAAATAGATGTTGTCCATAAGAAAATTAGTATATATATTTAAAGCGATTTCCACACTGTTGTTGCTTGACAGTGTATGTGAAAAAATTGATGGTTCCCACCTAGTAATTTGTAGAGATGCAATCAGAGCATATAAAACCCCTGTCTCATATGACCTGTTTTAACTGATGGTAATCAACTCATTTCTTAGTACTATTGGATAACACAAGAAAAAAATCTTTGCCTTTTCACAGTTTCTTTTAAGTATTAATTCTCAGTTACCTCATCAACCGGCAGTAACGCCCTGGCAACCATCTGACACTTGTGTCATTTTTCAAGCAAACAGGGCAAAGAGTTAAAACACTGTCTCTTTCCAGACACGTCTGTCAGTTCTTTGCCTTCTTGCTCTCCTTTTAACAGTTGAAACTTTGCTTTACTAAGAGATTCGTGAGCTGAAATGTTGCTACAACCTTTTAGCCCATTTCCAGACAGTAGGGATTTGAGGTCAAAGCTACAATAGCATATTTGATCATTAAAACCTTCAGGCTTGAAACAGTGAAGCTACGTCCTGATTACTAAACAAATAGAGCTACCAACACTCGAGGTTTTCTGCAAGCATTTTTGTATTTAGTGTTTTTCTGAAATCACAAATCCTAATTTTGACCAGGTCAGATCATGGCAACTTTTTGACATGTGTCCTGTCCTGGTGCACAGTAGCTAGCAGGGCAAATTATTTAATTTCTCAATCTATAAGTCTTAAAAATCCCTTTAAGTTTTAGAACTATTTCCTGGTGCATTCATACTTTCCCAGTTAAAAAAAAGAGTCCTCGCTTTTCCTCAGAACTTCCAAATACTTGGGATCAGTGAAACAGGTACAGTTTTCTCTTCTCTGAAAACATAACTCAAAGCTGCTTCCATCACCTTATGTTTTCACTCTTCCGCGAGAAATGTAAGTGCATATGGATATCCCAAAAACTTCCTGAAAGGTTTTTTAGCTCATTTGTCTCTGAGTGATCAATGTGTTGGCAGTTGCTCTGCACATACAGGGTACAGAAAGGAGAAGCAGAGGCAATTGCTGTCTGAAAGTGTTTACGTTCACTTCTGTGCAGCAGAGGAACTCAGCTGCTGCCAGTGCTTAGATGTAGCTGCAGAAATAGTTGTGATAGACATTACACGTTGCTCTTACTCCTTTTTCTTGCAGAAACTAGATGGCTGCTGGCATGAGGAGATAGCGCAGCTGCTGCTGACTGCTCTCATGGGAAACAGTTTGGCTCTCGTTGACGTCTACTGGGTATCACAGCCCATGGTTTAGAAATCCCTGCTCAATGCCAGCCATGAGAAACCGTGGTTTGTACTGCTCGGTCTCTGCTCTTTATGGCACAGTTAAAATATTTTGCAGATAAAGTTCCCTCTAATGGTGGCACACTATAGAAGGGACAAATCTTACAGCAACACCACCTCATTGCTGTGTGAGATAGTCAGAGAGAAAGCAGTGCAGATGGCTGGGGAAGGAAGCGCTTGTACGGCAATGGAAAATTGTGTGGAGGTACCCGGACTAAACATGACTGAAATCTAGGCCAAGGCCCACCTAATTATAACATTTTCCATGACAACTAACAAGCAGCTGACAGCTGCTGCAGGGTGCTTGTGCTGGCTGGAATAATGCTGAGTAAAGCTGAAGCTGAGAAACTGGAGAAAAGAAAGAGATAATACCTCAACCAACCAAAGATACATTATTGAATATGTTTTATACCTTATGCTAAAGTTTACTGGCAAGTTTGGAAGAACTCCAATATGCTAAGACTGAAAATGTCAAATTCATCATCAGGTCTCCAACTGACAATTTGAGCGTGAGTAAGTAAGTACAAAAAGCACCTTGGTAGACATTTAGTAACAAAACATAATAGATTAGGATGTGTATCATATGAAGGAAGCCAGGGCTGATGAGCTTTGGGTATTTATGCCAGTGTTTTACTGCTTTACTCCTTACCATGCTAACCTAAAAATGTATATATTGCTTTTAACAAGCGTACAAGAAGCAAGCATGCAGGAGATAATGCTGAAATTAACACTAATAATAAATGTACGTGAATATAATAGAATCATAGAATCATCTAGTTGGTAAAGAGCTTTGAGATCATCGAGTCCAACTGTATCTGTCCACTACTAAACCAAATCCCTGAGAAACTCATCCACCTGTATTTTAAACACCTCCAGGGGTGGTGACTCAACCACCTCCCTGGGCAGCTGTGCCACTGACTGACAAATATTTCAGTGAAGAAATATTTCCTAACATTTGGTCTGAAAAGCCCATAGTGTAACTTGAGGCCATTTCCTCTCATCCTGTCACCTGTCACTTGTGAGAAGAGACCAACACCCACCTCACTATAACCTCCTTTCAGGCAGTTGTAAACAATGATAAGGTCTCCTCTCAGCCTCCTCTTCTCTAAGCCAAAAAACCCCAGATCCCTCAGCCACTCCTCATAGGACTTGTTCTCCAGCCCCCTCACCAGACTCCTTGCCCTTCTCTACACACACTCCAGCACCTCAGGAAAAGGCACATCTTTATACAGATGCTTTAAGACGTCAGTTGTTTTATGTTCATCATCATTGCTCAGTGTTTTATTTTAAGCTGGATGTAGACTGTCATTTGATCTTCCTGCTCTGGTTGGCTTGGGAAACCGTACATAGATTTTTCAACCTTCTGAAGTATATGCTATCAACACGTGCAGTTCTTCTATCCTTTCTTCTTCTGGTGTTCCCACACCCAGACATTCCCATTCATGCCTTATCCATACCTAAGATTTTTGATAAAAAGATCTACAAGTTCTGCTCTCAAAAGCTTTTGAATTTCTCTGTAGCTGACTTTTGTGGTTCTTCATGGGGCTAATGTTTCATTTGGGAATGAGTCAGCTCAGCTGAGATTTTGGGGGAAGGTGGATTCTACTCATTTACCTCATTGCAAGTCACTCTCCAAGACTGAGTACTGAAGGCTGAACCACGCCTAAGCTACAGGGGCAGGAAGCCTCTTGGAAGATCTGTGGGATACAAAATCCCAATACAGGACCTTTAAACTGAAGCAGGAACACTATTTGCCTGAAGCTTTTGTGGAGGTTGCAGTTTTATGGACGTGGGACAAAGTCATTTCCCCAGTGGAAATTCCCTGTTGCCCTGATAAACACAGCAGAGCCCTGGCAAATACTGCCAAAGCAATGGATTAAAAGATTGCTGTCGTCCAGCCGTCTGAATCTGAGCTTTTTATTTCTGCGCCATTGTCTTTTAAGAATGATAATGCCAACATGATTTGTTTTCCTTTTACCTTGCTCTACTGTCTTTGTTGTTTTTTCTTCCTTCTTTTCAGATACTGCTGCAAAACAAAGATTAGGTTTGTGTAAGATTTCTAGTCAGAAGTGTTGCTCCAACAGACAAAGCTTTTCTTAAACGCTTACAGATTACTTTGAGGCAAATGGTTTGAAAGATTTGCGACAACGAGATACTTTTATCCCCCCCTCACACACTCCCCCCCCCATATATGACTACATAATAAGTATTTTTGACCCATCTTAAAAAGAAAGGAGGACATGCAAAACTTTTATCTTTCAGAAAATAGAGCATCATTGTCTTCTGGATCTCAGGTGCAACGGAAGCTAAATTACAATACATACAACAGAGGAGAAAGCAAAGCAAGCAGGTCTCTTTGCCCAGCCATGTGAGGGTTCCCCACAAGAGCAGGGTTTTCTATTTACATCAGCAGAAACCTCCACTTTGCATCTTTGATGCAGCAAAATAATTCCTGATATTCTTAATTTTAAGCATGTAGTTAGTTGTAGCAAGGATAGTGTGCCACAGTCAGACTGTATGTTGCAGACACCTAACCTGGTCCTTGTGAATACTGGGACTTCTGTGTGCAAGAGAGAAGAGGGAATCAGACCGTTTGTTCAGCAGAACTGCTGGACTTTTACTGATGTCAGTGGAAGCAGTTGTAACAGCCCAGGTCAGGATGTCTGGATGCATCCAACTGATTATTTGGAAGCTTTGGCTTGCACAGTTCCTGAATTGATTTGCACAGCTTAAGAGACAGGGGACAGAGATTACTTGTTCATGGCTCCACACTAAAGATTAAATTATCAAAGAGGAGGAGGTGCAGGAAGGAATCTCTTCAGACTTTGCTCTCTTGTAAACTTAAAAAAACATATGGGTATCATTTATAGTGTCTGACAATTTACTTGGTAAATTAGGCAACGTACAAGATTTCCTGCAGATTACTGAATATATTTAGGAAAACATGTATATTTTCCCATCTACTTGAATCATTCAGGGATAAGTCTTGCATATTTGTTTATCTGTAAATGACACTGCAAATACTGCACTCCTGTAAAACCAAGATTTTGTAGTCATAATTTATAACTGTTACGCTAAATAAGAAGTGCTGCTTTAACTTAAAAAGGCATCCTTTTCCAGTGTTTGAGATGAAAATATTCTTATTAAGAAAATCAGTTTCACTGTCATTGCCTTGTTTAAAAGTAGTGTATGAATAAACAATCAAAATAAATGGAAGAATGTAAAGTGGATGGTGAAAATCAGTTTACATCTAATACGTATAGAAATGTCTTTGCAACTACAGAGTTATCAACAGAACATCCTATCAGCTTCTACTTTCAACATGTCGAACAGGAATATTTTCAACACAATGTTATATTACAGTAAATCACAGCTGCAAATTAAGAGCTGGGCTTTTATAACCAAGGTAAACACTGAGGCTCATATTCTCATCATTATTTATGCTGAGAAATTTAGGGAATTCAAAGGACCTACGAAGTGCCTCCAGGTGTGTTCAATGCTCTTGGAGGGATATCCTAGCAGCCCAGGCAGCAGAGAAGCCTTGTGAAGCTTCTGGCCATGATGACCCAAGCAGGCCAGTACAAGCTATGACTTGTCTGTAACATCTGCAAGTAGGCTGGAGGTCAAAAGAAGGATCTCCTGTTCCCAGCAGGAAACCTTTTCTGAGATTCAGTGAAATGCCAGGTATAGACAGATCAACTGCTTAATGTCGTGTGGGATGGACCAACTCACACACATCAGTCACTCCCTTGAAATTTAGACTTGTTTATCTCAGGATGCTATGGGGTGAGAGGGTGTTTGTGAGCAAGCTAAATGAAAACAATGAAATGTTCACCTCTGCACCTCAGTTACCTCAGGTAACTTATTTTGTTGATGATAATCTTCAATTTGCCTGAAAATCAAGTACAGGCTGAAAGGATGACACAGAAAAAGTGTGAGTACTCTGTTTCTATCCAAGTACCTAACTTTGTATTGGTGTTACTGGACATGGAGAAATGCAAAGAGGAGCAAAGTCCCTTAATATTTATTGCATATCTCTGCTACTGACACTCAATATCACAGTGCTTCTAAAAATCATACAGAAGTTGTCAACATCTTGAAGAATAAACTTATTTTACTATAGAGAAAAGGGTATGAAAAGTGGCACCAGAAACAAGTTCCATATGCATTGCAAAATGTATTTTTAGTGCCTAATGCTGCAAAAGCACCTACGACAATAGTAAAACAAATTATTGAGAACTGTTGTTTTCTCCAAATTGTGTTTATCATTCTTAGTTAAAACTAAATTATTTTTGATTTGTTCAGTTTCTGAAAACCAGAACACCAATGGAAAAAAAACTGGAAGTATCTTCTGCATACTGAGGTGCAGGCAAGAAGAGAAATGCAGCTTTCTGAGAAGATCAGATATTTAAAGCCAAAGTCATGCAGCAGTGGTAGACCATGAATGCAGTTATGATGAAGGAACCAGCCATCCTTGAGAAATGTTGAGGCTGCTATTTAAAAATAATAACTAGTACTATTAATAGTTTTCTGGCTGTCAGTGTGTTCAGCTATCACGCTTCTGTGAGTGAGTGTTTGTAAAGAATTCGCTGAGACAGATCAGAGCTTTAGTAACTTTTGGGAACTGCCAAGTAGCATCATCTGGACATGGCAGAGTGGTATCTGGAAGGACAAAGAGGTCACTGTGTTATTCCCTTTGCTTTTTGAGAAGGAAGGTATGAGCTACTTTAGTAACACTGAGAAATCTTTTATCATCAAGGTAATAGGTGCCACTTTAACAGTCCATATAACAAGAAAGCCTGCACACAAAGAGTCAATATTTGGGATAAGACTCCCAAGAAAGTTTTGTTTTGTTTCTGTTACAACAGGGACAATTTTTCTGAATTGTTCGAGATTTCACTCCTTCCATTGAACTTTTTTAAAGTTCTTGCCACTTCTGTTGGTAGCCTGAAAGATGATCTCTTTGTAAAAAATGATCCCATTTCAAGTGTTTCCCAATTTGACAAGCTAATCCTTCAATCATATGGCTTAAGGAATGTAGATGTATTATAATGTATTATAATTTTCTTATCATAACATCAGACGTTTAAAAAAACCTCAAACTACAACACAAAGAAACAAAAAAAAGAAACCCAAACCAAAACCACCAACAAACCCTTCCTGAAAAAATATAAAATAAAAGGAAAACATGTAAATGTAAACATAGAAATTTGTCAGGGATCCGTATTTTCAGTAAATTATAGTTAAAAAAACCAGACAAAGTAAATGGAGTCTGACCTGAAATTTTTATTTTGTCATTTCTCAGCAACATTCTTGACAACTTGGCATAATGTAGATCAAATGGTTGATTTCTATGATAATTGTTTCTCTGATTTCATCTTTCGAATGAAATGAGGGATAGCTTACCGCACATTGTTTTGTGCTGAAAGTAGCCAAGAGAGCAACTCATCAGTCATACATTTCTGCAGTTTCAATAGTTGTAGGCTACAATCAAATTTGTCAGAATATTTTTATCCCCAAAGAGTCAGGTTGCATAACTAGCATGCACATCAGAAATATGCATTCCCAAATGTCACTGATTTTAAAGCTATTTTGAGATGATTGTTTGGTGTTTTGGAAAGCTGAAGGAAATCACACTGACTGAAGAAAATAAACACTTCACTTGCTGAACCCTGAGTTCAGAGGCAGGAGCACCTCATCATTACAGCACTAATATCAAGAAATCATGAACCTAAGAAGTGTCTATTACAATTTCACACGGGGAAATTCTTACCATAGTGGCATTACAGAAACTTTTGTGAGAAAATGCAACAAAACTTCAACAATCTTGATAGTTCATCAGAAGTATAAGCTAGTGGGAAGGGCCCGAGACTCCTTCTATGCCAACAAATTGATTTTTTTGATTACCAAAGAAGAGAATTCCATTAAAATTCTCACTTGTTTTCAGAACAGGACTATTTGCCTTGCGTAAATTGTTTACAAATTTTAAAATTTTCCAACAGTTACTGAATATTGGGAATCACATTGCATCCAATGAGCGGCTAAGTCAAAATGGATTAATAGTAGAAAAATGGGAAACAAAAAAAAAAGAGCTACAATAAAGAACAAAAAAATACAGTTTTAAAAGCAATGATTTTGTTCAGACTTAGTGAAAAGTATAGCTATTAAACACTACTCGAATTAGTCTGCCATTATAAAAATATTTAGAAGAAAATAATAGCATGCCTTTGTGCTTCTTACTAAGAGGCAAAAAGAGGAACTGTAACTTATTAATATAAATAACATTTCCCCCCTGGAGTATAGGCCAGGTTTGAGTTTCAAAATTTGAAACATTAAGTTAAATTTTAAAGTTAAATTACTTTTTAACAAGTAGTTTTTCAGAAAATAACAATTACTCCAGGGCTAGCATCAGCGATTTCTCTTTGATGGGGATGGGTCACTAATTAAAAGAAATTTGTTAGTCAATTAAATACTGGAGAATAATTTCAGGTTCAACCTTAGGCAGATTTTATGGTACAACCAAGATGGTTGAGATCAACATTTTCTGTTGTGAGACTGCTCTTTTGACAACAGAAATAGTAGAATGATTCTTCTTTTATGTAACAGAAACCTTGAATTTCTGTTTATTCTAAACGAACTGTGAAATTCCTATAAATTTTTTCAACTGCCCTTAATTCAAGAGCTCATAAGGAAGAGTTCACTTCCAAACTGCAAAATTCTGGAGACACAATGAAGACTTATCACATATACGAATGTTTTCTCCTTGTCTAAAAAATAAGAAATATGGTATTAACTAGAAAAATTTGAGCCTACTCACAGCAACAAAACATAGAGGTAAAAACTCTGTAGTTTCAAAACCTCTGTTAATTCTGTTTGTAAACTTTATAAGTGACCTAAACAAAATATCTTTTATTAAAATGTTAAATATAATCAGTGGGAATAACAACTTCAAGATGCATGACAAGATGTCCCAGTAGTGACCAAAGAAAACCTCAAGTCTGCAGAAAGGGACTTCATTCTGAAAGAAACAACTGCTTCACTTCTTTTCAGACCTTGATGGACACAGGTTTGGCAGAAATGTGTTCACAGATGAATAGTGGACTCCATATGCATACTACAGTGTTACAGATGAAGTAATCATATATAAAAAAGATTTGTTCAGAGGCTTCAGACAACAGGGGAAATCTTCAGTCACCCATAGAATTTGCTAAAAATGCAAAAGTTTAACTCAACGTTCTTCTTTTTCCCTTTAGTTTCTGTGTTTTGTCTTCTGCGAGTGTAAAGAGGACAAATGCCTAAATTACTCTGGCTTCTGTTTTGCTCAATACAATTAGCTGCAAAGCGATGACAGCATTTTGAATTTAGCCCATGAAGCAGGGAACTTAAAAACATCCAATAAAAGGAATAATGGATCAGCTTTGATTTACTTAGATTAACATCCGCAGTTGCAATTCTGCCACTCATGCTCCAGAAGAGCACTCTACTGTCTTGCAATTCAGTCTGACTTCTTGTCTCAGTATTTACAGGTTAGTATGAATGAAGCTTCAGAGATGAATTCTAATGTAAAAGATGATGCTTGAATGATAGCTGGGTATTAAAAACTGGAAATTCTCGTTTCCCTGCCTTTGACTTGTGGTGGACAGTTTGGAGACCACAATGGACAAGTCTGTGCAGTTGATACATGCAGTGCCATTTGTTTGAAAAGGAATATTTATATAGGAAGGTGGTCATTGATATGAATAAGCATGGACTGACAGTGAAGCACAGCTTGTAATTTGCCATTCCATTTTCCATTTGTGTCTAGAATATAACTGACATCTGTAATGTTCTTAAAGGTACTTTGGAGCTAATATCTTGCACTGTATGTAAGTGTATATGAAAAGTCAGACTTTGACATGAGCAATTAAATATTTGCTCAGCTTGAACTTAAGCTCTTGAAGTTTCTCTCTAGTGCCAGTTCCCTGTGCCCTCTGAAATGGACCACTGAGAAAGCACTCATGCTCCCACATATTCCACCTTTTCCCATTGGCAGTTCTTGTATGAAAGGAAGGCAAAAACTGTCTCACTGAACCTCTCTGTAAAAATTTCTGGACTCAATAAAGAAAAAAACCGTTCAGTGACTGAGTTTGTGTTGCAGCTGGACTGGCAAAAAGAGAAATATTACTCTTTGTGTAATGGCTCTATAGAAGATCAGTTACTTCTTTCTGCCTTTCACAAGAAAACTGAATTTGAAACTGAATTTGATACAGCAGGAGAATTACAGTTTGTTAGTCTATGGACAGCTTGGGGAAAAAACACCTGTTTTATAGAGGTGCTTTGAGGCTCTGCGAAGCAGGGGCCATTGCATTTTGAAAGGTTCACTTTGTTTTACATGTCACACCTTTTAACAGTTTTATTACAAGATTTTTCATTAACAGGAAAGTTAACAACAACATTCTTCCATTTCAATTTTAAGAAGTTACCCACCTTTTGACTTCAGAGTTTCCACAGATGCTGTAAAGTGAAAGAAAACATTCCAGGAACCAAGTTTTGCAAATGTATAAAGAAAGTAAGATTGATCCTAACTCCTCTTCCTGTGGTCAGTATGCTACCTGTCTCTGTGGAGCCGGTATTCATTATTTTATGCACAGAAAGACTGACACACACATATGTTACTTGTTTGGTTAGTCTGATGGCAGATGACTGATTAACTTGCAGATTAAAAGCAATGTAAAATAAGGTCAATGGGTAAGTTATTTCTCGAGCTTCAGTAGCTCCACCATTTTCAAGTACAGAGGATGGGAGAAAGAATAAAAAAACAGGTTTCAGAGTAGGCATATATCAAACATATATGGAGGGTATGCAATAGAAATCTCCTTTTAAAAATTTAAGTAATTTGTAAAAAGTCTAAGTGCAGAACTCTTCTAGTACGATACAAGGGGAATATCTACTTCTAAAAGTCTTCCTTGAACAAACATTTTTTTCAGTTTAAGTATGTTTGTTATTCTTCATAACTGCATTAACTATATTCATATTGATTGAACTACCAAATTTCTTTTTCTTCATTATTCATACCTTCATTCTGAAGTGCTGTGACAGGTTTCTATGCTACAGAAAAGTACAGATTCATTTTTCTATAAATTGACTGTCTACTGCATGTATTTTTTGCTCAGAGTTTTTATCTGAGAAAATAGAGTCATCTGATGAATGAGTCATCAAGCTTGGCTGTAAAAGGAGTTTAAAATCTTTATGCTCTCAAATTTGGATCAACTGGAGAAGTAGAATAAGAAGAGCACCCAGTTACAATAAAATGCACAAGTGCTTGGAACATAATCAAGATAAAACAACCTACATTTTTCCTCCCCTCCACACTCTGAAGCTTCTATTTTGTGCATTGTTCTTGATTCATTCACTGTAACTTCCAAGCAGGCCCCCATCCTCGGAAAGATAGACCTTTTAAAATTTGAAATAAAAATTTCTCACCCTTGTAATTCTTCTCAGCAACATTTGATTGTATCTTAGTTCCAGAAGACCAAATGGCTGCCTGTCTGCTCCACAGCCGTACATCTGCTCAAGGAAATTTGATTAAAGCAGTAAATCTTTATTTCTGGCTTCACTTTTTTTGTCCTTTTAGCTAATCCTGTCTCAACTTAAAATCAAACCAGATAAATGAGACTGTAAAACTCACTGTCTTTCACGGGTCTTACCATGTGCTTTTACTTCTTTCTTTGCTGTTTTGCCTACAAAAAAACCCAAATATCAAATATTTACTTCTGACATGAATTCATTTAAAACATTAGGATAGTTGAAAAGTAAGATAAAAGGAGGAGAATATTCACCTGTTTCCATAATTTTTTCTTTCTTTTGTGGTTCTGAAAAAGAAAAAAAGTGAAACATACCCTTCTTGTAATGTTTTGTTTAGTTGCCCTGGACACTCATTTTCACATTAGTAGCAGTGGTTGAATGCAGCACATTTGTTTGGACTCTCCATTCCCTACTTTCCTATATGTCAAAATAAAACCTTTATAATTGTCATCAACCCTTCAGCGGGTTTCACACTGTGCAAAAAGGATCAGATTAGCTGTTAATAACAGACACCAAAGGATATGAAACTCCAGAAACAGCATAGCTTAAAATATCTGCAGTTTTACTTTGGGACGGAGGTCTGTGGACCATTTTTATGTGCCTCAGGACATCTGTGATATGGTCCTTGCCTTTCTTCCCTGGAGAGACTGCAGAGTAAGCAGAGTATCTAGTCCACCCACTGCTGATCTGCAGCCACAGCAGAAGGGGAGAGGGAGCTGGATTCTTTTACGTTAATGCACAACACGAGGGGAGCCATGTCTAATCACCAAAATAGGATCTGGAACCTGAAGCTGAAAAGCTTCATCCACCTAAACTCTGTCCCCTCTGGCAAACTGGGATTTACAAATCTTTAACGGTAGTTTCTCTAACATCTTTTTCTATCACGCCAGGATGTGATTCAAAACCCCCTTGGAGAAGGAGTAGGCGGCCTACCAGGAGGAAGGAGTGACTGAACATGTCTCTCAGAAACTGGCCGTGATCTACCAGCCAGGGCGGGCGTTCACAGTAGCAAAAAAAAAAATACATGAGCTTTTTCTGTCTGCAGATGATGTGTGAGGATGTGTTTAAACGGCATATGGAAAGGTTCTGCTGTGCAGGTTTTGATGCACATGGGAACATTACATAAATTGAAGAGTGTCTGAGCTCACTAATTACAAGACTAAGACAGTTTCTATTAAATACATGCCTGTTGCTTACTGGTATCTGATGATTATATTTGCACCGTACGTGTTATGGGATCTATTTGCATTAATGCTGCAGTATACAATCAAGAAATATTGATGTTTAAAAAGTTTCTACTCAGAACCAAGATATATAGTTCTGCGTTCAAAGTTATTCTCAATTTTTAAGGATAGGCTTTAAAAAAAAGCCTATCCTTAAAGTTGAGCTATCCTTGAATTGAATAATTAAAAAGGAACAAGAACTGCCAACAGAAAATTAGATAATGTTGATCAATAACATTAATATGAGTGATATTCATATTAAATATTAATTCATAATCAATATTAATACTGAATGCACAGTGGACATCTAAAAGATGTATACTCCACATACAGCTGTGAAAATAATTGATACTAGAAAGGGTAAGCTGGTCTGAAATATGAAAAATACCTGACAGTTGCTAAGTTTTAAAAAAAATATATCACTGTTCAACACTCCCACTTCCAGTAAGTTTGTATTGAGTGTTGCATGTAGTTCTATCTGAAATTAAATATTCATTTTTATCTGAGTTTTAGAATCTATCTTAAGAGGCAGATTACATAGATTTTAATGAAAAATGCTGTAACTAAATTAAAAGTTTGGTCTAACCTCTTAAAAAAAAAGGATTTTATTTTTTCTGTTTTTACTGAAAATATTGATAAAATCTGATCACAATCTCATAAGAAATATCTTTGAGACAAAATATCTTTGAGACAAAAAAATATCTTTGAGACTGTAATCAGGGACTGAAATTTAATATTGTTACATAAAGCACATTTTAATGTATTTATTATATAACATATATGTATTTAAAATGTCATAGGTGCTTTCTAGTCCCTTTGTTTATGAGAGATGAGATTCAGTAAGTGATCAGGCAGCAGGTTGGCATGGTCAAAGCCATGAGCCAGAGATATGATTTTCCCAGCAATTTAGAAAAGTGATGAAGCTAGAAAGTGAGATGACATCAAATATTTTATTGACTGAATAAATATTATATTTTCTTGAGTGACAACCCTAGTATAGGTCAATAAGGAGAAATAAAGCTAAAAGTGAGAGGACAGAAGTTTGAGACTTAGTAGTTTGACTGAGTCAATGAGCTTAATCCTAACAACTGCTGCAGCTGTGGTTTCGTGTAGCCCAGGTGCTCTTCAGAGTAACCAGTTTCATATTTATATTTTAGGACTCTGTGTGAAATGAGAATTTTGATTGGTTTCGTGGGGTTTTCTCTTTTGCTACTGCTCAGAACATCTTTCTGGAAACTGAAGGAAATGTTATTATGTCATTAGTGGTTCTGAGGCTCTTATTTTTCCCTCTCATTCTAAGATTTGTCAGCTGTCATGAGATCAGGGAACAGTATGACATTAGCAACACTCACCAAGTGTTTCTGCAAAGTATGAAATTTTCCTTTTATTTAGCTTTATTTCCTGTTTTTCAAAACTGCCAACATTAAGAAAGAGTTTTACTTTCAGAAGCATATGAAATTAGGTCTTTTCCCATGAGAAAAAATTAAAAAATGAATAACATAGAGCTTGACAGCAAGCATTTCCAGGGAAATCTGACATGATATGAAATTTCAGGTGATTCCTGCTCTGAAATTTTAATGGAACGAACTGAAACCTCTCATAACGCGAGCATAATCTTCAGGAAAGTTCAGGCTTAGAGCTTTGCTTTTTGCTATGAATTATCATTGCTTTTTTTTTTTTTTTTTTACTAACAAGGCATTAGTATGACACGTGAAATAATATTGCCAACGGTAGGCGCAATAGGCATTTGCCATGACATTTGTCATGCTTTTTGTATTCAATCATTATCGTGAGTATATGAGACTGTACAGTGTGATTTTATTCAGGAAAGTTTTGCTGGTAGTGAATTATTTTTCTACCACACATAGAACTGAGATTTGATTTAGTTTGATATTTCACCTTCTTTATAAGCATTGATGCTTTGAACAAAAGGCTTTTCTTTTTTATGAAAATTGGCAAAGTTATTTATAACATTCCCATAAACCCATATAAAGGTATTTTTTGTTTCATTACCAGTGTCATACTTATAGGCATCCCTGGAGAAGATAGGAGACAGAAGAGAATCTAACCTGCCTCTGCAGATCTTCCCTAAGGCACACTCTTCCCTAAAGCACAAGCAGTGCCAAAAAGCAACTAGTTTGGAGCATTTGTTATGGTGCACTATAATCTTTATTCCCAGGATGAATATTTAGAAACTGTGACCCTCTGCCATCTACCAGGAGAGAATAATTGATAACCCATCCTAATTTGTACAGCTATATATGCACATATATGTATGTGTTTGTGTTATCTCCTAATTCAGATAAAGCCTTCATGCTCAAGAAGTGTTCAGAAAAATTTTGTATAGACTCACACAGGTTAGGAAAAGTTCAAATAAATGGCATTTCAAGTGGATTTGCTGTTCTGTTGTATGCACTGCATGTTAAATAACGAACATGATTCTCTTTGCACTCAGTAGCTGCATAAAAACACATTTTCTCTACTGTGGTTTAATTTTTACCACAAGTATTTCACTGAAGCATACGGTTGTCATATTCCATGCAGCATCTCGAATACTTAAATCCTTAGTGAGCAGAAAGTTAGCCCGGTCTTACAGTCTTGTAATCTTGGTTTAATAGGCTGTATGCCTGTCATTTCCCTTCTCATACCTTCATATCATGTGGGTTAATTAAAATCAAAGGAGACAGGGTGCTAAAGCTCTCCAAGATATCCTTTCATTAAGAATATTGTGAACATAAGCAGATAGATACAGAGAAGATCTCTTTAGTCCCTTATGTTGAAGGGAAAGTTTGCAATATGTACTCAGTCACATCATTAGACCTGAGACAACCCACAGGAGAAAGTTTTGCACCAAACTAGATTCTTCCAGTTCTCCTGCTTCCAAGAAGAACCTGACTGCTGTTCTACTCACTGGATCAATGTAGACAAACTCATTGCCATCATACACTTTGATTTATAAAGGCAATTAATTGGACAAATACATTTCTTTCTGGAATAAGAACACACCAAGGAAACCCCTTACTTAGTGAAGATAATGCCACACATGTATCATTTCTTTTATAAATAAATTTTTTAAGTAGGATAAGAAAAAGTTTTTCTGATGGATTTTTGTAAAGAAAAGGAAAGTAGGAAACAGTTCTTTGCATCAGTATCTTTGTGTAAGAAATCTGCTATCATATTGGGAAATATTTGGGGAAAACACTGTGCAAAGAAAGAAAAGAGGTCTGTATGAAACGCAAATGCTTTCAGCCTAATCTATTGAGTCTGCAGCTTTTCTTCACAGGCAGAAAGCAATAACGTCAAAACTGAGGATGGAAGTCTTCGCCACTGAGAAGTACCTTAGGATTCCTGAATAAGGTAGAAGTTGCCAAAAGGATTTAAAGACTTTTCTGCAGAGGAGTAGGGTCATACAGTTCTCTTTGGTGATCCTGCTTAACTACCTACCTACTTATCTATCTATTTGAGAGGCAGCAGGTGAAGGTACCGCTGCATACCCAAACACTTAGCATTCAGTAGTTGCCTTAGCTTCATTTTAATTTCTTATTTACTACAGGTCCTGCATCATTTTGCATGCTTAACTGAGGCTCAGAGAGGAGACTGGTATTAGGATAGACAGCATCGAATGGGCTGAGGTACCTAATTTTGGGTGGATGTTGCCAATCTTCATCAAAAGCAAACCAGATACTTGTCTGATTTTGAAATCCTCCTAAATGACCATATATTAGTCTTGCTATCAAAGTCATTACAGGGAAGAGGCTAAACTGATCATACCTTGGTAAACTCCCCTTAGTAGACGTAAGAAGGTTCTGCATTTTCTTCAGAAAGTGTACACAACAAACTGTAATAGTACGTGATCATCTGTGTTAGGTGGATATAACTGAAAAAAATACTGGAAACCTTCATTCAAGTCTAGTGCAACTTTTCTTACTCATCAACAAGCTAGATGAAAAAAAAAAAAAGAAAAAGAAAAAAGAAGTGACAAAAATATATGGAGCACTGTCCCTAGGTTATGCCTCTTAAAAGGTGGGCTCATTCTTAGATTTCAGATCCTTCTTTGAAGTTGATGGGATCTGTCCTTCCATATTTGATCAGGCAGCAAGTCTATCGTGTCTTTTTAAAATATGAGGTTGAATTAATTCAGAGGTAAAGCAAGTACCTTCTTTCCACGAGATTCCAGTGGAATTATAGTGAAGCCTAAAGACAAAGCTGTCTCTCAGAAAACGGATCGGTACTTATTCCTCTCCAGAGCCTGAAATGTTGTTAGTTTCTGCAAAAGCTGAGATAACTAAGAGAAAAGGAACAAACATATGGACAAACGGAACGAATGCACATTTCTGATGGCTGTCCTGCAGGTCTTGCAAAGGTCTTGTCAGCTAGAAGAAAAATAGTTGCTCACGTCAACAGTCTTGAAGCACATAGTTATTTAAATATAAACTCCTAGGAAAGAACCAGTTTCTTCACTTTTGTTATATAAGAAGTGGAAACTGTGGGTCTTCTGGTTTCCCATTAGAAGGAGTAGAACCAATGCGTGGCATGGTTCATAGATCATAGATGACTAATTTCCCACTGGAACAAAAATATTTTTGATTTAGAACCCTTGTCTTAATGTCTGTCATTAGCACTGATTTCTTTAAAGAACAAATTAACTTCTCTAGTTTTAGGATTTCTGGCATTCGGGTTAAGACTCAGGTGGCAAAAAAGTAATTTATAAAAGTCTCAAGATTCTTGCAGAGAGTTACTACCTGCCAGTAGATCATTACCCATGAAAAAGCTTAAACTGTATTTCCTTTTAAATGAGGACTTGAGGAGCTCCGGTCTTTTGAGAAATAAGATGACTAAGCCGCTCAGGTGCAAATATTTCCAGTCCATCCTCAAGGAATAGAAGGACACAATTTGATTTAGAAAAATCCTATGATGAACCCATTGATTTGAAGCAGGAACACCTCTAGTGAGGTATTTCTACATCACTTCAGGCGTAATTTCTCAAAGGAGGGCAACAAGAAACACGCTCAAAACATTGAGCATGAGATCAGTTGTAGCAGTTGTATAGGTGATCATAGATCACAGCAAGGTGAAAGTGATTCAGTTTTCTTAACAGTCACTATTAAGCAGGCGGGATGAGTTGTAATACTTTGTATACCCACTGACAGTGGTAATAGCTTGGATACTGCTCAGCCACTGCTATTTGTTCATGTTTTAACTTGATTGTACTCCACCTTCTTTTAACAGGGGAAGGACTTCTCCTTCAAGTGCTAGAACTCCTTAACAACATGTGTCTGGAACAGACATTTCAGAAGAGAAAGAAAATTTTGAAGTACCAGTTGTAGGTTTTTGTCTGTCATAAGGCAAACATGATATGCAGATAAAATGAGCTAATTTAGACTAAGAGGTGGGTATTGATGTCATTTAGCCCAAAGGAATAGGGCAGAGTTGAGGCAGTGAGCAAAAGTTTATAGTATATTTTCTCTCAGAGCATAAATCAAATAATAAATATTTCAAAAATCTCTGACTGCCTTAACCAGGACAAGAAACTTGTTCAGAAGGGATTTCCAGAGGGAGTGTCATGGAAGATGACATTAACAGAAGGCACAATGAGACAGTCAATAAAATACTGAGGAGAGTCTACTGTATGCATGAAATGAATCCAGTAACCATTATTTCTGACATATGTAAAGCTCCAAACTCGGGCACTGCAAGCAACTGTTACAGAAGAGATAAAACTCATCAGATTATTTGAGGCACTCTGCAGACTAAAGTGGTACTGTGCATTGGTAATGACTTGTTTTGTATTTATGATACTGGTCTGCAACTCCTTAACACAGAAACTTTCAAATCTGTAGTTGATGTAGACCTGTATGATGATGTGAGAAAAATCATATTTAAGGAACATCATAGTGAAGCGTATCGTATTTCCACTTGTTCTCTCCCTAACACATACCACTGCCATATTCAAGAATATCCTAAGTTGTAGATGTAATATAATCGTATACGGTATAGAAAACTCTAGTCACAGCATTGATACCCTGAAAATGAAGTGCCATTTTCATAGCGGTCTCAATGATAATGGTAAGGCCCATTTATCCCCTTTCTAGCTAAGCAAAGGTGATGCCGCATCCAAAAGACTAATGACAGAAAATAATCACATACATAGTGTACGTGATAGTCTGGATTCAACAAAGCTTAAGCATGCCCTTAAATGCTTTGCTGCCTGAAGACTGAGTTAATGATGTTAAGTGCTTTGCTGAATTTGGGCCCAATTCTTGCCAAAAGTTCACTTAAATCATGAAACAATTTCAGGGCTATGAAAGGTTGCCAGCGTCAGAACAAAGCGCCTTAAAATGCCTTTTCCATATAAAGTGGGCATTTAAATAATTTGTTTAGCTGTGATTTGTATTTAAATAGAATTTAATTTTTACCTTCTTTTATTCTCATTATTGTTACTTTCATATATTAAATAATATCTTTTTTGTAGTTGACTTGCTCCCCCTGCCGTGCTCTTAAAGTAATGCCATTTTTGTGTTAGTAATACAAAGGTACCTTGCTGGATCACATAGACTGGACTGTGGCATTTAGTAATGTCTGATAGTAAAAAAAGAAACAAGGCTGCATTTTTAGTACAAATGTCTTCACAGTTCATTATGGTGTGAAAGAAGTATAAGAGATTATTTTAACTTTAGATGATCCTGAAACAGAGGGCACTGTAAGGGATGTATAAAAAAACATTGCTATGCAGGGCTATGGGACTGCACATTTCAACACCCTAGCAAAAGCAATGAAAATATCCTGAATTCTCCGCCACTTACTCAAAAAGATTTTAGAAATTAGTGAATAGAAACTGTGAACTGGATTTCACATTAGTAAACTTAGTGTAAAATAAGCTACTTCATGCTTCATTTAAATAAATCCCAAATGTAAAGAATACAAGGTTGTAAAGTAAAATCTAACATTGGAAAATTCTTCCAATTTGGGAGCGTATATTGTGACATAAGTTAAGAATTCATTTTTCCTTTCCCATTCAGAGTTAGATAATGATCCAGTTTACATAATCTGGAGAAAATTTAATATTTTCTCAGATCTGAGTTGGGATGAAAATGTCAGTGGATTGGAATGATTTGTGGAATTCATGTCCATCCACATTATAGATTCCTACAGATATGAAGAAGCGGCTGAGTGACAAACTACTGCAATAGCAATAAGGTTTTAGCTGCTGAGGGTGCAGTGCATTCCTAGCAGACCAACAGCAAAGTCAGCTGTGAGGCTTCACTAGCCTAGTGGAAGCCTAGAGGAAGCTCTCCGAGACAAACAGGTGAGGACCAAGACCCATTTTCATCTATCCTTCTGCAGGTTGCTCGGGATTGAGATCAGATGATTTCCACCCACAATGCAAAGACAGACAAGTCTGAAACTCTCCCTTTAAAACTGGAAAGAAACTGAATAAGTCAGAGAAGAGGTGTTTGATTTCCAGAAGTGTTAAGGTGGAACAACAGAAGAATTATTCTAACCTTAACCAAGAAAGAAACCCTCTGTGATTCAAAAGGACTACAGAATGATTCTGGATCTAAATCGAAAGACCCTGAGCAGCAGCATTAATTCAGGTTGGATTTCATTATTTTGTTTAGCGCTGCACACACACATCCGACCTGAGTGAAGATTTTTTCATCCTGAAATAGATGGCAAAGCCTATTCTTAGGCATGCAATGTTACCTCCATAATTTATCCCTGAAAAGTTAAACTGTAAACCCAGAAAATAAACACCAGGAGTAGCCAGGCTTAGGTTATGAAGAAATCCGAGTGGGCTAACTTCAGGGACTAGAAAACTTAACTTGTCTGGGTAATACCTGTACCACAGAAATACACACAGAGACACTAATCAGAGGCAGTGACTGCACGTAAAGAGATATTTCAGGGCACATAGAGGCACTCAGACATAAGATCCGGAAGAGACTGCAGGATGGCAAAGTCTACTAGGGCCATGTCCAAGTATAACGTTAGGGAGAGAGGAAGAAACACTGTGCCTCTCCTTTTCATCTTTCCAAAAATACATATATGGGAGTGCGCAACATCCAATTTACATTGTGTCTACACTAGAAGTGACTAAGGTGATGGATGGATGATGGAAGGGATGTAGTGTTGTGAATAATATACATTGTTGACTTGTGACTTGAAATAGCTACTCGACTGTGAGAAACCTGGACTGTGAAGTCCATTATGATTTTGCCTGTTCCACTGTACTTGTAAATTATTCACAGATCAGCTGAATTTTATTAATATTTTGTAAATTTTACATGGTTTTAGCATTCTTGATATGTATTTGTGTCCTACAGGTTGTCATTGAAAGTCAACCAACAAGCCCAGCTCCTTAATAATCCTTTCCTCCATTTCAAAGCATACTTGCTCTTCCACAAACTTTCTGTTATTTCTCCTTTTTTAAGTAGAACGGCCCTGGTGGTATCATATGGCAAAACCAAAGATTCTTCCCTGTTGTCATTTTTGTTGCTGTTGTTCATCTTGAGCCGAGAATTAAAATAATTTGCCTTTAAGCAAATGCTGCCCATTACCAGTAGAACCATTAGTTCTTCCTGCATTAGGAATCTCTGACCAAGATTTTCCGTGTGTCCTAATATTCTGTACTTGCTTATGAACGTGTTTCCTATATAATTTCCTACATAATGTATTTTTTTTTCTTTCTGCTTCTTACAAACAGAAAATCAGAGGCATAACAAAATAATAATTCTATCACAATTGACAGAGTCAGTTTGAGAGATTGGATGCAGCTGACATCTGAGCACTTAAAACTGGCTATTTGTCTGTCATACTTATTTTATTCTTTCTGGGTCCAAACTAAATTTCACTGATTTTCAAGTGGGAAAGGCTACTCAAAAACAATTTATGTTACGAATGCCAAGGGAGAAATGAATAAGACCTTTTTTTTTTTTTTTTTGCACGTGTGTGGAGAAGAATATAGGAAAAATTAAGCATTAAAAATCAGTAATTAGGCAGTTAAGTGACAGTACAAAATCTGTTAAACACACTGTAAAATTAAATTAAAAATGGCGAGATCATTCCAGGGAAACTCTAAGCTGCAATTAGGATTTAATTTTTATAGTGTTGAAAAGAGTTACATCTAATTTTTAAATCCAGCAAACCATCAGGGGAAAGCACTGTTGCTGGTGCTTAAAGAAGGTGCAGGAGTGTTGCCTGTAATGTGAGGTTATCCCATGAGAGGGTTCACAGAATAGCTGTTCCCACCCCTGACCCTTTCCAAGGGATCGTGTAGGGCTCAGATCGTGACACTGAGCTCAGAGGCTTCTTGTTGCCTACCGGGGAACCCAGTCACCCTTCTGCTAATTTGGTTGCAGATGCTCCCTGTGTGATCTGAGCCACTCTCACGTGCTCCTTGCCCTGCACTGCCATGCTGCTTACTTTCCTCATGGGGCCAAAAGGGACCCAGTAAACTCACTGAGCTGAGGAATGACGTGTGTCCCACCACTGATACCCACGCCGCTGACCCAGCGGTGTCAGCGGTAGCTGTGGGGTGCAGTATGCAGCACAGCCTGAGAACTCTTTCCAGGTGAGACACCGTGGGGACAGAGGAGAAGGGGGAGGTTTGCATCCCAGCTGCCTGTCCTGCCAGAGGACAGCAGGGTGAGGCAGGTGCTCAGCACCTATGCTCGTGGCTCGGAGAAACCCTCCAGAAACACGCGGGGCGCAGCACATGTGGAGTGCCTGTAGAAATCCTGTGAAAGAAATCTATGCCCCTCCTTGTGGAAAAAATGATAGACAGATATCTTGTAAGGCTGTGTCACCCTCAGACCTGTCCTGCTGGAACAGCTCGGGAGGCAATGCATCATGGTGAAAGAAGAGGAAATGGCAGAGGTTTGACATGGAGACATCATACGAGAGTGTAACTGAAGAAGACTAGTGTCATGAAATATCTTCAACTCTGGTGTCTCCCTTTAGAATAACATCACTTACATCTATCTATGAAAATGTTCTGCTTTAAAGCCAAGTCCTACACTCTCCAGTCCAGCTTCAGGTGGGTGCCAGAGATATAATTTTTTCCAGTTAGAGAACATAATACATTTAGAAATATCCACTTTGAAAATCAAGTTATAGATTTTCATTGAGGTCAGTTTCCTAAAGCAGCCATCAGTTTCCAGATGCAGTAGCTCTCACAGACTTCTAAATTCCATGTTCACTTTCCTTGCTTTTTCCATATTAAGATATAGAAATAAAAATAGTGCATAGTGTATTCGGCAGGGTTTTCTTCACTCGTGACATTAAGACCAGGAACATATGTGATGTAGATGCACTGAAAGATGACCAGCTGTGCTCTCAGTCTGTTCAGTCTGTTAACAGGACTAAACCTTCAGCTTTAGGCATCTGGGGTACAGGTTGAGATGTAATAAAATATGTGGAAGAAAATGAAATATGAAATTGGATAATGTGTTTAATTTACTGTACTAATAGGCAGCAGTCTGGTTCTGATGTTGCCAAACAAGCATATTTAATACTTTGCTATGGTGAGTTATTCTGGGGGTAAATTAATTTTCAGAGAACACTGCCACAAAGATATAGAAGTCAAAGTCTACTGCTCTTTATGACTTCTAAGACAAACCACATATTTAGAAATGTGTCAGAACAGAAACACCCATTTTATTTTTCCATAATACACCATGCCAGTTTTCCCCCTTTTCTTAAACAGATTACTATCACCATTCGTGCCAACAAGCAGACTCGTTGGAATATTTTTCAAAAATGAACACAAATATGGGATTGAAGCAGGTGGAATGAATTAATTATGAACATATGGTTCTAACATAACGATTTCTGCAGTGTGGTGTGGAGACATCTAAGGGCCCAGCTGCACAACAAACCGGCAGCAAAGCTGCTCTAAGGAATTATCAATTACACAGCTACAAATGTTTGTGGAGCCAGACTTACTGAAATGATCTAGACTGAACACCCTGATACACACATACATTTCTAGGACAGTTTTTAGATCTAAGACATGGCAATGGTGTGGTTTGCACTGTTGTCCTGGTTGTGTTAACACAACTGAACACAGCATCAAACAAACAGCAGGCAGGGATTGGGAGAATGCGTGGGGAAACGGTGCTTCTTAGTACACAGTACAATATACAGCTGTACAATACACCCTACAACAGCCTATCTTGACTGTAAACCCAGCCTGCAAGTCCTTTTATGACAGAAGCAACAAAAGATCTTCCTGGCTTGCACTGTTCTTAACCAGTTCCAAGTCACCTCTACCAGTGCAAGTTATCGTCCTCTTATTCAGTGGAGAAGATTTTTGAGATAGACGACCAAAATGTATGAACTAGATAAACACAGCTAGAGAACATCTTAAAGAAAAAACAGAAAAAAGAAAATAACAAGCGTCCAGATCCACATAGGTTCACATAACCACATATAATTGGACCAACTGGAGGGAAGAAACAGCAGAGGGAGGGGCTGTGCACTGTCAGCACAAGGCATAGTGCAGCAGCACAGACACTGGCCACCCTAATTTAGAGTAGAATAATATTATGGTTTTATATTGGTCACGTTTTCCCATGCAAATTCCCATTTTTTTATTCAGTAATTTAGAATGTAGTAAAATTACAAATATTTTAAATATTTAGGTTCTTATTGATTATATTTGGTTTTATTAAATTAAGAAGATATGTGATGCTACATTTTTTAAGATGACTGTCAAGCAAAAGATCACAAATCAATAAAAAGTGATGGATTTTTACAATCCAATCTGAACTGAGGAATGAATTTGTGCCATTGTTTTGTTTAAAAAAAGTTTACTTGTCTTTTCAGTGCATAATTATGATTTTCTAAGAGCTTCATCTTTGTAGAAATTACTGTGAGACCAACACTTTGGAAAATCTTATCACCATCTTGACGGGTTGCTATACAGCTTCACATGGAAATTTATTTCTGTAAATATTGCTTTTTAATGCAGTCTTTAGATTCAGATTCTTTTTTTTTTTTTCATCTCAAACTCTGTAGAATGGCTCGATATGGAACCTCATAGCTGCCATTGAAGGAGAAGTGACCATAATTTGAGAGAACAATGCAAAATGCTTTTTTTCTTAACAAAGATTTCACACACAAATTATCACAATAATTTAAGGCAAACAGACAAAAAAACCCAAACCACTGGATTTTGTATAATCCAGCAGATGGTGCTATGATGCAATGAACTGGTTCATGAATAGAAGAAATACACTGAATGTAAATTTTATTCCTTTACCTGATGCTGCTGGGGTTTTTGTGGCTGGTTTGGCTGCAGGAGGTTTTGTTAGCTCTTGAAAAAAAAAAAAAAAAGAGAGACAGAACAAATTAAAACAATTACTACAAAATGTTATATCTTGAAAAAACAAACAAACCTGAGGAAAGGCTTCCAATGAGGTGCAGCCTAGAGCAATATTTTCACTGAAGAGTTAGACAAAGAGATTACCCAAAGAGAAAAGACCTCAGCTGCTTTCACTAAACTCAAAGACATCAACAAAACAGCCCGCTGAAGGACTAATAAACTCTTGCCATTAGGCACTGAATCACTTCCAGCTTTTTCTGTCTAGTAGTTCAATATCTATTGGCAAAGCAGAGTAAAGCAGGTGTCCCAGGGGTGTGGGCATGGCCTCACCACTTGTGCAGCAGCTGTGGGCTGCGACCCTCTGCATTTGATCTTGCAGCTATGAGAGCAGAAGGTCCTGAAGCAACCTACAGCAACTGTTGAGTATGAATTCACCAGTGGTGCATCTTGGAATCTGGCAGTCATTCATGGTGTCATCCTTTCCCCTAATCTGAATTTCTCCTTGATAAGAAAAAGTGAAATCAGGCTACTTCTGTAAAGTAGTACATTCACAGACATGGCTGGGAATCTCTCTGCATCCTAAGGAATGGAGGAGCATTAGGAGAACACCTTCATGTTTGATCTTGCAATTTAAAGAACAACTGCTTGGTTCTCCTAGCAGAGAATCAGGGTCTCTCAGACTGCTTAACTGTTGTTCTTCTGTTCTTGGTCTTTTCGTGAAACATTTGCACTACCCTCTCTTTGCTGGGATAGGACATTTCCTTGCTGATGAAGGTCTAAATGATGAAGGCTATGTACATCCCCAAGCAGACCTGGAGAATCTCAACCCTGGATAAAAGAACATAACTAGCCTACTAGATTTGTTTACACTACAGTATTTAGTTAATTGTTTTTATCCTCAAGAACTACTCAAAAAGTCTGTACTTAAATCACAATAATTTAAGAAATATCCATAAGCTAAAGTCTACCAGGTTTCGTAATGGATTTTTTAATATCAACTAAAAGATCCTCTAACTTAAAATTCCTGTTTTCATGAGAGGAAATAATTAATCATTTTAATCACAACCTAAATTACAGAATGCCAAAAAAATGTTAGTTAATCCTTCACATCTGTCACTGTGTTATTACAAAGAAAAAGAATATGGCTAAATCAGGAATGCAATTTTGAGTTCTTCCCCTCTGGTCTTTTGAGAAGTTCATAAAAGATGCATCGAATTGTCTTGTGAAGGAGAATGAAAACAAAACATATTTTGCATGTGTGAGATTGTTTTGTTTCCTTTCCATTCATCTAAAAGTCCGCAGCAGATAATTATATCCTAACTTAGTTATTATCACAGCATTGTAATTACTTGGGGTGCTCAACCCTCCTTCAGGGAAATATATAGAAGACCTTGAAGAAGAGTTTCTTTAGTATTACTTTCCTGGGTGCCTGTTTGTGCAGAAGAAGCCAAAGATACAACATGCATAGTCTACAAGTAACAAGAGGGACTCAATACAAAACTGCAGGACTCCTACATTTTTTCCCTTCTGAGCTCTCAGTTAGAGCTTCCTCCCTAGCAAGACTTTTTCTTTTTTCTTTTTTTTTTTGTAACATTTGAAAAAACAAATCAAGTTAGGGTACTTTTGTTCAAGCAAGATTTTTATTTTAATTTGAAATACTTAATTTCTGAGCACAATTAAGGAAATTAAGGAAATTAAGCAAAATTAAGGAAATATTCTGTAATTTATTTATTTATTTAAATTTTCTCTAGCATTAAAACAAAAGTGCCAAATGTTTTAAAACTTTTTGTGAAAGCATATGCTTTTCAGTTTGTAATCACAAATTATTTTGGTGTTAATGACACTACATTTTTATATGAACAACTCCCAGTTGAAAATGTCACCCTGGAAATTTCCCTTATGATAGAGCAGGGAAGTTTTGCTGTGACAGCTGCCAAGACGTTCTCCCATGAGAGGAATCATGTGCCCAAATCAATAAATCCTTTAAGACCTGCTTGCAAACAGGCAGTTAGTTCACTAAAAGGACGTTACTTGTAGATCAGGTCCATTGAATCTTTTGCTCAGTATTTCTGCAAAATTTGAGGAGCAAAACAAAAGCATTTCTTGAATGCCAAAAGAAGTTTTTTAATAAATTCCTACAAGATAGGATGGCAAGGAACTCTTTTACCATACAAATCTGGAAAGATCACATATGGAGAGGGGAGCCAGTGCATTCTTTAATTATGAATGTGAATGACATTTCAAACATCCGTATTTTCCTCATTTTTTTTTTATACTGTACCTTCAGATCTGAGCAGATGAAGTCTTAACAGTGAAACTGCCTTACTACCCTCACTGCATTGAAGCATTGTTGGTTGCAATTTTGTATAAAGGAAGGTCTAAGAGTTCCTTTGTTAACAATGCCATGTATTCAGAGCAATTTTTGGTTATTTATGCTGAAGAGCCCAGCCCCAACGTCTCTTCTGCATTAGGAGTCTGTGTATCTGAATCTGAAGTAATTAGATAGGCAAGGCCCTTGTTTTGCATTTGTGAAGATAAACATGGTGTCCCTCAGCATGTTGGACTCGGTCTTCTCAGTCCATTTAGCAAAATTGCTACCACTGAGAGCACGTTCAGCTGAGACCTTATTTGACATTTCATTCCCCGTAAAACCTCTGCTTTTGAAGACAGTGACACAAAAGTGGGGAAGGCAAAAAAATTGTGGAATTAGAAGTAGGAATGGATTTAGAAAGCAGGAATGGATTTGGAAAGCAGGAGGCAGGTGAAGTCTAAATATGTGATTTTTCAATTATAAATGGGGTAAATACTTCCTTCTTTGTATTTTCAACAATCTGAAATGTGCGGTCTGAAACTATATGACATAGAAAACAGCATAACCCATGGAATGGTAGTTTCTTACTTTTGAGTTCTTTGGACTTAGAAGCTTCTTTTTTCTCTGTAAGATAAAAAAAAACCACATGCATAAAAACACAGGAAGGATACAGGTAGATAGAAAACTGCAGTGTTGCTTTAGAGGTGAAACAACTGATTCGCTGCAAAGTGCATTTGAATGATAGTGAATCTGTTCACTTGTCGTTTCACGGTACGGTTGCATTAATTTAACCTTAAGTGTAAATGCAAGAAACGTGTGTGAATGTTGTGAATGTGAACAATTTTTTTAATTGCATTACAGTAGTAAGTGAGATTTGCCATGTGATCGAGTTACCATGACTAGCTGAGCCATGGCTACTCACTCCGTGCACATCGTCAGGTTTCAGAAATGCAAGGGAAAACACATGAGGAGCCTAAAGAGACATGTAATGAAAGGCATTATCTTCCTACAATTGTTGACAATGATACAACTGAGACCTAGTTTGGAAGGCTCCGCGTACACCTACACAAAACTCCGTCTGCCACATATTTCCCAGTTGCCAAAACAAATGGAAGATTTACAGCTACAGTGAAGAGAAAGAGAATCTGAGCCATCCTTCCAGTCCAGCCTGGAGGAAAGATCCCTGCTTTGCAAACTTTACAAATGTTCAATCAAAGTTCAAACTAATGCGTTTCTTTCATGTTTGTGAAAAGAGGGCAAATATTACTCTTACCAAAACTGAGCCAAAATGGAACAGCTAATGAACCTGAAGAAACTCAGTCAGTCCTACATACGTACTATGCAAAATCTGTCCCCGATTGATTTAAATAAAGCTAAAATAACACAGCTATATCAGAATACAGCACGACCAGGCAGCATAACAGAGAGACTTAACTAAGCTGTTCAGTCTCATCTTCATCAAAGATGACATGTTTGTGCCACTTATTTGTAGGACTTTTTCTCTGATGGCTGAGAGAAGATTTAAGATCTTTACAAAGCAGATGCAAGTGGACAGATGCACTCAGTGATAGCTTCTCTCTCCATTGTAATTCTTGATGCTATTCTACCCCAGGGTTTTCAGATAGCTACAGAAATCCACTATTATAACAATACTTGGGGCCTTGTGTACCTTTTTCACTAGTCTCACCTGTACAACTAAGAAATGGTTCATGGTGGTCCTGTGAGATAGGAAGCAGAGTGATGCATGAACTAGTGATTGAAGTTACTCCCCTGGGTGCCCAAGAGGAAATTAACATCCTCTCTAATAATCTATAGTGTACCTAAGAATATAGGCAGGAAAATGTTTGTCCAACAACATATGTGAATGATAAATTAATTATGCTCTTCAACTTGAATATAAGAAATACTTCAGGGCAGAAGCTGCCAAAATATGTAGCTTGCAAAACCAAGACCATCACATTACTGGCAATAACACAAAGTTGCTTCAGCTTCTGTTGCTCTATAAATTGCTTTAAATAAGTTGATATGAGATAAGGTAAAGTAAATGACTGCCAAGTAGTCTAATAGAGAGTCTTGAAAAATTCAGAGGAAAATACATTTCTATTTGGGTGATACGCTGCTCTGAACTGAAATGTTTCTAGGTTAATCCTCTGCTTCCACTAACTCTCTGTGAAAGCATGTTTTGCAGGCATTACTTCAAAGTATGATAATTACCACATTTAGATGAAATTAATCATGAGGCAGCTTTCAGCCACGTTATCTGGCTAAGGAAGCTATTGAAGCCTTCAAGAAGTGCCTATTAGTTGCCAGATATGGAAATTTTAAAAGGTGTATATTGCAGTGATATGAATAATTTATCACAATAATCTTCTATTGCTGGAGGTTATAAAAAAATAAATAAATTGGTTGCATCATTTACAATTACAGACTGGATCTAAATAAAACAAGTTCTTTCTTTCCTTTTTTCATTTAAGTCATGTACTACGACAAAATTATATATTTTCAAGTCATAATTTACGTTTAAAGAATCATTGTGTTTTTCCATTATCTGAAATATACAACACATATATCAGACATGTGCTAAAATGAACACATATATCCAACACATAGTAAAGTCCAAGTAAATACCTGGAAAATTTTTCCACTAACTTGTAATATGGGGGAGGTTGGTGTGGTTTTGATTTGATTTGGTTTGGTTTGGTTTGGTTTGGTTTGGTTTGGTTTGGTTTGGTTTGGTTTGGTTTTTAAGAGCAGAAAAATTACCAATAGCTGATTACAGTATCACAGAATGGTATGAGATTGTAAATATTCTTACTCTTAGGTTATTATTTTCATACCAAGATGCCTAAAGTTTCATTTCTAAAGCCATACTTCTGCAATTAGACTGGAATGACTTACAGAAAGTTGTCCAGAGGAGGTTTTGTAGGACCTTTAACCATGCAGTTCCTTTGAAGGTATATAGCATTTACATCCAGGTACTTCACACTTGAATTAAATAAATGACCTTAAGTACAAAGAATTGAAAAGCCAGTAGATCTCACAGACGGAAGAAAAACTGATTAGGTCTTCCTAAGTCCCTAAAAGTAATTATCTACTGTATGGCACAAAAGGCATGTTACTGAATAACTGAAAGGAAAATAATGCCAAAAAAGGATGGAACAATGAGTTTTATTGAAGTAATTAAAGTCAACGAGTATTTTGCCACATTCAATTTTGCTTTGCACGGGTCTACGGTTTAATTTTTAAACTATGGGAGTGCTGTTGGGGAAAACATCTTATATTATTAGGTTTTTATAGCCATGATGTTGTTTTCTTAAAAGCAGCAACAATAAGCTCTCTGGCCTCTTGGTGGGTCTGGTTTTTCTGGCTAGTGAGGAAGAGGAATTTCCAGAGGGGGAAAAAACAAACAACCAACCAATTTTTTTAAAACACCAGTGTTAGGCAACATATGAACAATATCCCAAAGATAACTTTGCCCATCAGCCTATGAAGCATAATCTCCAGAGTTTTAGGCTATTATAACTTTAAAACTTTATATTCTAAGTCTGGCAATAGGAAAGGCAAATGTAGGGCACGAGAACGGTGCCCACAGTTCCTGGGGGCCATGTTACTCATTAGGACACAGGCCACACATGAACACCAGTCTGGGTGTTCTAGCAGCCTAGCTGTATGGTCAAAAGCATGCCGACTGTCCTTGGTGTTGGCAGCAGAATACGTTGATTTGATTCTATGACTCTATGATATCTATCAACAGGGAATGCATTGTATTTTCAAGAAAATCTCACTTCTACAATAGGATAAGGCAATAAAAATCCCTTAGACATACTGGAGTAGATAAGATTTCAAAATCTGATGCTTCTGGTAATTTGGTGCCCAAACTGAAACAGTCAATTTTTCAGAAGTTGCTGAGGACACATTTGATTTTCAGGTCTTCTTAAGGGGCTTGAGTAGACACCTAAATACTGATCAATCCAAAGTTTTTGGATACCTCTCATAACCTTAGCCGTGGGCCTTTTTGAAAGAAACTGTAACGGTCTTTACAGGTTAAACACCGTAAAGAACAGAATCATTCATCATCTGTGGAGGACTGTGAAGTACACTTTTCTTTTCAGTGTTATTCTCAGGAGATATTTGAAGATCATTGTATTCTGGGTTGTATTCTCAAAAAGCAAGCACAGTTGTCCAAGCTCCCCTCTTCCCAGGTGAATGATCAGAGTTTTCTTTTACTGGGTCTTGAAAACGATTAAAGTATGGTAATTTTTTTTTATTATTTTATTAAAAAACAGCAAATATTTAAAGAAACATTATCTGACTTTGTTCTTATCTATACAGGCAAAAAAGATCAATTTTGAATTCAAACTAGGAATGAACATCTGGCAGTCAGCACAGATGTATCTCAACGAAACAGCAAAGCAGTACTTTATTCTTTCGCCTCTTTTTAGCACATAGCTCGATCTTTTCCTTAGGCCTTGATCAGCATTCTTTTGAAGTAAACTATCAGTACATAGTAGCTGCAAATGACATCTAAACCACAAATGGGGCAAGAAAAAAAAATATCCCTCAAGCTTATATAATACCTTTCATGCCAGTGAGTCCCTAGGAGGTTGGTAATAAGCCATTAGACAAGGATGCCCCAGTACTGTAGTATGAAGTGTGGTTTTTCGAGTTTAAACAAACTTCCAAACCAGAATATTTCAAATAGTTCTCTGAAGTGATTTCTAGATCTGGCGTTCACAAAACTTTTACACCTTTTTTAGCAATGGATTTATAATACAGTGTACATTGTGTGTTTGAGAATAGCAGGTTTTCAACAGCACCACACAACCTGTAATTTTTATATATAAAATGTAGGTCTGGGAAATAAATGGGTCTTAGATTGTACTGTCTTCAATGGCTTCTCTTTTCTCTCTGCTTTTTCTTCCCAGATATCTCTTACTCAAATACATAGAAGCATATAAAAAAATCTTAAATTAACATTGTTATTCAGATAAATGAATACTTCAGAGACAATATATTGACAGCTTTGCTACTGATGCACTGTTTAAAAGAGCAACCACTTTTAGCATTGGGAATGTTATTATATATGTTGTATCTAAAACTGTCTTTCTTTTTGGAAGCTCAGCAAAGAACATGAGGGTGATATCAAAATTAAAAAACTAAACTAATGTCAACATCAGCTGGCAACTACAGTGTCTGAACAGAATGGTGGTTAGTATCCTAATCAAATGTTTTGTAACCCAGTAGCTAAGCTTATGGATGTTAAGGATGCAAGGATTCACCCGTACTGGCTGATCCGGACTAAGCACAAAGACCTTGGAGAATTACCAGATGCCTCTGAAAGATGTGATTCACTGAATCAAAGACTAAAGAGAAATATTAAGCAGTGGCTAAAGGAGGAATTCTCATCCTAAACCTCAGCTAGCACTATTTATTTTCTCTGTCTCTTAGCTGATGATCACATATTAGAGCGAACTTAATCAAACCTCACTGATTGGCTAATGATCTACATAGACCCTCTGAAAATACATTGTGTGACGAAGATGCCTCACACGAGGTGACCATAGCTCTACAGCTGACGCAAAGGAGAATGTGTCAAATAAGGCTTACACAAATCTTGTATCATTGTTTGGCTCTAACCATTCATTTTGACTTAGGTATTCAATTTAAAGTTAAAAGTAGGAGAAGAAAAAGAGAAGAGAGCTGAAAAAATAACTGAAACTTCAAGAAGCAGAGAAATTGCTGAAAAATTGAAATTATATTTTCCAATATCTTGAATTCAAAGTTGCTTTGGTTCTCCAAAAAAAAGGCTTCTGGCTGTTATTACTGACCAAAGCACAGTCATGGGAGCTTAGTTCTGGCTTTGCAAATGCAATACAACAGCAGAGTTTTTAAGATAATGCACCTTACTAGTACAACAGCTAACGTTCTCCTTGCTGTCCTGACCAAGAGTTCACAAGAGTGAAAATCAAAATTATAACAGGTGGCATCTGATGGCTGAGAATTTCAATCACATGAATAAAAACCATAATTAAAGTTGCCTAAAGACCAGTCTCACTACAGTCTGCTCCCAATTTAGCAGATGTATCAGAATTTAAACCCAGTTTATTAAGTAGTAAGATTTGCAGTTAATGTGATTTACAGTGGTAAAGCAAGATGTCCCAGATAGCTGAACATTATGAAGAAAGAACTGCTATTGAACATATAGTAATTAGAGTAACATTTTCAAAAATCCTATTGAAATGTACTGTGGTCTAACTTTTCTTTTTTCTTTTATATGGAGCTAGTAAAATTTATTTTATTTCCACAAAATAGTATTGATTTCAACTAATATTCCAACATTCTGAAGAGTGATTATTTTTTTAAGTAGTTGTCACTCACTTACTTTCTTATTTATAGTTTTTGATAATTTTACACTAACTGTATGACATTAAAGTAATTGTCTTATTCCCACATTACTTTTGTATTTTTTATTTTGATTTCAGTCACTTGTGAAATAGCAATTGCTCAGGTATAGGAACATTTTATCTGAGTACCTACACTTTGTGCTGTAATTTCTCAGTTTGACAATTAAGATTTTAAAAATTTCATATCACAGGTAATTATAACAATCATTTCTTTTCAGTGGGCTTAAAATCTAGGAATGCTTTATCAAAACCGCTTATACTAACGTAAGATTAATTTTTTAACATACTTTCTCAAAACTCTGAAAGTTTGCATTGGCATAAAAGAACTGTTCATAAATTCCAACGTTTCTTCCACCTGGAAAATTCTGTCTTTGGACAAACACTTGTGTTCCCCATCCTCATCTCACTGCCCCAGCAAAACTGAAGATGTGTACAATGAAAAGCAAGGTATTGTACTAAAACTGTTTCAGAACTGTTTCCTGACTCATTTGGTAGCAGTAATAAACTTGCAGATCAGAGTTTAACTCGCTTCCTTTGGTAATAACTACAGTATACCAGAGAAATTTATTGGGAGAGGCCAGTAAACCTTGAAACATAGATTGGAGGTTTTGCATTTAAAACTCTCCAGTGTCTAGGATATGAAGTGAGGGGAAACTTCAGGTCATGCTACAATTGCTGGGTGAATATGGGAGGAACTGCAGCTCTTGGAAGATAAAATCAATTTTCCTCAAGCAATGTGGGACTGGACTATGAGAAACAATTGTCAAAATATACTGGTAACCAACATGGAATGTAAAGGAGTTTGAAGATTTTAGGACTATGATAAATCAGCTGGCTAACTAACATTCTTCTGTTGTTGATTACAATAGAAAATTGATGACAATACTCTAAAACCCAGGTCATTTTCTATTGAAAAATTTTCAAGTGCATCCTTCCACTCTCCGTAGAGGATGCTGTCTCACCTCACCATCATCTGTATTTCCTCTCCATTCACAGTAGAAGGCTTTCTGATAATTTCTTAAATTTTTTAGTGTCACCAAGATCCTTGCTGATCATCATCCCTTATGTGTATTGCTCCCCCACTCTACTGTCTCCTCACACCATTGTGTCCATCACCATTTACAAAGGAGCTCAATACTGCCTGCAAGCCCAGAGCAGAACAGCATGAGAGGCGTGTAATAGCCTAAAAATCACAGAGCTTTCCAGAAAACCGGGAGGCAACGCACACAGCTAAAATACTAAATGTTACCTCAAACGGATTTCCCAATATCATTACAAAAATTCACTCAACAGAGTAAAAATTAAAAAAAGTAGAGAAGGATGTGAGCAAATAAGTGATTCAGCTACACTTGCCGTAAGAAACAGTCTACTCTTTGCGAACAGCCAATTTCAACTGTATCAGTGATTCACAGTTCCACTAATTAAGGATCTCTCTTTTCTACTTTGCTGTTGCTGAAATAGATTCAGTTTCCTCAACTACAGGGAAAGTGGATACACGTTCTAGTGCCTTCTGCTTTCCTCAGGAGTTGTTTATAAAAAGTAAAACTCCAGAGCATGATGTGGAATCACAGTCATCCACCAACAGGAAGCCATAAGTGCAGTTAATTACACAAGCTGCAGTCATTTAGGGAAAAGATAATGCTTTTTGGGTAGCAAATGAAGGCAATAACATTAATTCCCAAAATTTATGCATCAGATCTTTTCCTGGAATAGTCCATCATTTGAATTAGTTTAAATGTTATAACAGCTGAAAATATTCTTCAGCATTTTTTACCTTTTCTAGGGGATCTACTTGCTACATTTTTTCTTAAGAAAAATAATTTTATAATGATTTGCAACATTCTTTTTTTATGATTAGAATAGGCTTTGTTAAGCGTACATGTGCTATGTGTCCTTGTAATATCTCTTTCTATACTTCTCAACCCATTTCAGTTTTTTTCTTTCTGTTGGATAGAAATACATGGCTTTTGAGATTAAGAACATCTGCCCATTTTATTGTCCTAATCATTCAATGATGCTTCATCTGACTTAGTCTCTCAGACTTATGTATAGCAAAGCCCCAAAGTTGGTTCTGCTTCTTGGAAAACAGCTCAAGAGAACAAGTATGACAACTGGGAACATTTACGGAAAGGTTAAGCAATGGCAACTAAGAGTGAAACGTAAAGGATCCTCAATTATAAGTCAGTAATACCTCTAGTCTTTTAACTTTTCTAGGGGAAATGCATCCAAGTGACTGAAGTATACTTTCAAATACGTGACATGAAAGTCTTTATCAAGTACATGTTCATTAAAACTTAGTAAGCTTTTAAAACTTCATTTCAAGGGCAAGGGAAAAAATTACTTTTTTTCTTAGGTCTAAGGCAAAAAAAAAAAGGAATAAAATCAGTCTGATCTCAGACTACTAAGATTCTTACTACTTTATTGACCTGTGTTGTGGGTTAAGCCTTAAACTTGTCTGTTGAGTGACAGCAGAAAACAGATAGCACTCCATAAATACTTCATTTCAACTTGCCTAATGTGTCTGTGCATGTGTGTTTCACATGGAATAATTATCCCAAATATCAAGCTTGCTGACTCGGAGGTACATCTTATTTTGAGGGCATAAAACTGGTTTTGTTCATTTAAAAGATTGACTTGTCACTGTTTGAGGCATAGGCATACTCTAATGCTGTTATTTCTGCATGTGACTTAAAAATAAACATTACATTAATCCCCAGACCGACATAAAAATGGTTGATGCAATAAATTATATTCTTTAATTAAAGGTTTGCCACCCAGCTACTTGCACAGGTACTTCTTTTAAAATGTCTGAAAAAACAAGGGTAAACTGATTATTTGTTTATCCGTGTGGTTTTTAATTTGAGCATGTATCACCTTTAAGCTTGGTTATTTCTAGGATCTCATTTCCACAAGAACTTCTTTACAAGATTGACAACACAGCATCAGAAGAGATTGTCAAGACACTAAAAGGAATCCTCTTCTTTGCTCAAGGAAGACTCTTTTGCCATCTTATAAAAAAGTGAGCTTGTAGAGCAAGTCCAAGCCTTCTCCCTTTTCTCTGTATTTATTAAAGAGTTGACACTTTCAGTTCTTTGCCAGCCAGATCTTCCCATCATTCATCATTTGCCTTTCTCACATCATTCCCTGCTTTGTGTGGTCAAAGATGGAAGAGAAGAAACAATGAAGCGGGTCTCAGCTGAGCATTACTCAGCATAGCCTTGTAAGCACTTAACTCACAAAGGGATCCCTAAGGCTGCTTAAAGATTATTCATCTACTGCTAACACTTCAAGGACAGAGGAGGCGCTTCAGACAGTGAATATTCACCTTCTTCTCTTCTAAAGCTTTTTATTTTTTGGGGGCAACACACGGAGGTGGGCAAGAGTGGGAAGGGAAACAGAGATTCTTCTAAAGCCTATTTCAGAACAAATGAAAAAGGAAAAGGAGGTCAGTCTTCTACCACAGATCTGCCCCATCAATCACAATGGAAAACCAGTCTTAATGTTGAGCCAGTTGTTACTGCAAGGTGAGGGAGAGAAAAGGAGAAGGTAGGAGAATCTTGTTTCTAACTCTCTACCTCTTTGCATTTTACCTGATTTCTAGCTCTTGAACACTGAACGTTAATGATGTTCTGGAGGGGTATAAGGGTTTGATCTTGCTATGAATAACGTTACCACGTCCAGCTGAAGAACTGTTTCAACAGGCAGTAATGGATAATATCTTCAGAGACAAGACAGTGGCCTTGCAGCCTCTGTACGTTTTCATAAGTGGTAGAGGTGTTTAAGAGCTTGATTCTCACAGAAAATCAGAGGGAGTTATGTACCTAGCCTACTTTGACACGTTTCTAAATGCCACCAGGTGCCATGCTACATTTTTAGGCACCTAAATACCTTTGAAATCATGTTGTCAGTCACTGGTGACGATGAGGCATAGAATTTAAAGTCTGCTGAGTGCTTTGAAACTTTCAGTGTAGAACGTATTTGGGCTGCCTTTTGCCTTGTTTCAGGAGCAGACTCCCTTAACAGCTAGTCACATGGAGACTATGGGAGTTGCTTTTCTGCTGTGTTTGCATCTCTGCTCTGCTGGATTTTTTGCTTTGTCCCTCACTGTGACCCCAGGATTTTTTTGTTTGTTTGGGGTTTTTTTTATCTGTTTGGAAAGATACAATTTTATTTTTGCTAACTAGCCGTATTTGTCTCTTGATGATTTTTGGGAATATCAATCAACTGGGGTCTTTTTCCCATGGAAAACTGAGTATTAGATGGTGACTACCAGTCATGTGTTCAGCTTACAAAGGTTTATAAAATAATGCAGAAAGACAATTGTCTCCAGCTGCATTCCTGCACTGACTCTCCACTGCATTCTCTTTTAGCTTATCATGAATATCTCTGAGGATATACCTCCATAATGTCCAAGGCTACTACACACTATCAGGTTATCTAGTCTGACACTTTGTTGTCAGAGACTCCTATATTTCTATTAGGTGCCTTTTCAGCTGATGTATTTCTTCCATTAGGTAAACAATCATCTGTAGACATCAGGGAAAGCAATATCCATTGTATGCTGCAGTAGTTTATCACCCTTTGTGCTAAGAACATGTACCTTATTTTCAGTCTAGATTCAGTTAGCTTCAGATCCCAGTCATTCATTCTTGTTAAACTCTTCCTACTAGATTAAAGGCAGCTATCGTACCCATAGAATTTTTTTTCCTGTGAAGGTACTTAGCGTCCACAATAACAAAGTCATCTTTTACTGATGAATAGAATAATTTATTCTTCTCTGTGAAGAATATCTTTAATGTGTAAAAAGCTTGAGTGACTTTTTTTTCTGTTCTTTGTGCAATTTGTATAAAGTATTGACATGCGAGTTCCAGTCTGTCCAGTGTCTTGTACTCACATAATATGTGGTCATAGTCTGTGTTCCCCATTGCAAGGTTTATAATTTCACGGCTGTATGAAAAAATATCAACCTCAGCTTGCCATTCAACTTGTCACTTTTAAAGCTACTTTCCAGATGTAAATGTAAGTGGCAATAAAACACATGAGGCAGTAGGGAATTGGGCCCTGAGGTTAGAAAGACTATATTTGGGTGTCACAAGAGAATATAACTGTGAGTAATGGGATAAAATTAAGCAAGGGAAAATTTAGGCAGACTGGAATGAACTGTGAGATCTATTAGATTGTAGAGTAATCTTCTGTGGGAATTGATGAAGGCCTAGATACTGCAGACATTTAAAACTGAACTGGATAAAACACTTAAAGAAATTCTGTAAGAAATTATACTTCATTGACAAAGGGAAGGATTAGATGATCTAGTAGGTTGTTTCCAGCTCCACTTTCTGAGATTTTGCTTTATAAAGCCCCACAAATAGGAAATTGTTAGCAAAGTCAAGAGATGCCACTAAACCCTGTGTCAGAGAGAAAGAAGTGAATAACATCACCTGTTGGTAATTGTGCAGAAATTCTAATTCAGCATTTCTATGGGCTTATAAATACAATGAGTATTGAAGGCTGAGTGCATAGCTTGTTTATGAATGCAGAAGCCTCTACTAATGCAAAAATGTCAGGAAACAGCAGGTGTGTTATGAATAGGATCCAGGAGAGGAGGAGTGGGAAAGAAAACCTCAGGACTGGCCTGACATGCAAAATAGTGTCATGAGCAAGTTATTAGTCAGAAATGAATCAGCCTGCAGTACAGGAGATGAAATCTGAAGCTCCAATGAGCCAGCTGGGAAAATTAGATGCTTTTTATAGGTTTTAGTGTATGGACATTTATTCATATAATGATATTACCAATTGAAATCATAGTTAAGATGAGACCAGAGCCAGGGTCTTTGGCTAAGGGTTGTGTAACCACAGAGCAAGCCAAGCCCTGGTCCCTGCAGAGATGTACATATGGATAAACAATCTAGCAGAGAAAGCTGTCAAGACAATATTAATAAGTAATATCCTAGAGAAGCATCACACAGTACTAAGGTCCATATCTTGATCTTTTTTGTGCATATGTTTTAATATGATTTGGTCCTGAAGTTGCTCTCAAGTCATAACACATTATACTCCCTCAATTATTCCTTTTATACATTAATTTTGTCTGCATGGGAATTAATAGGCCACTCATTGCTTATTGTTCCTCTTACCTAATTTTCACATTTGTCCCACCTCATAATCTCTCTAATTCTAACTGCAAATAAACATGAATTATAGGTGCATGTACTGGGTCTGTCTGGGATGGAGCTAATTTTCTTCATAGCAGCCTGTATGCTGCTGTCTTTTGGATTTGTGGTTCGAACGTTGTTAACTTTGTTAACGCTAGTGTTGAACAGTGCTTGCACGGCATCAAAACCTTCCCTTTCTCCCTCTAAGATGGGAAGAGGCTGGGAGAAGATGCAGCTGGGACAGCTAATCCAGATTAGCCAAAGGTATATTCCTTACCATGAAATTTCACACTCAGCAATAAAGACCTAGGGCAGGGGGAAAAGAGTGGCCTTTGCTCAGAAGGGCTGGGCATTGAGAAAGTCCAAACTGAGAAAGCCTCTGCACCTCACTGGCCCTTACAGATCTCACACCTCTGTTCTACTGTAAGCCCTGATCACCACCCCATTTGCTAACATCTTTTGGTTGACATTATCATATTAGCAAACATGAGACACATGGAAGTGCCCATGCTTGTGTGCTGAAAGCTGTCAGCACTTCAGTTATTTTCCAGCCCAAGATATAATTCTGGGAGTTGGACACGGGAGAGTGAAGAGTTTCAAACTCTGCTCTTGACAGACAACAGAGATGTCTTCCTAAAACTGTGTGAGAACACAGCTCATCAGAAAAAAACTGAGATCAAGATTTGGATCCCATATGAAAGTGTCCAATCCTTCGCAGATGATCCACCCACAGCACTTTAGGCAGTGTGGTGTGCGTATACTCTTCTAGATCAATGGATATGCCAAGCATGGGGTTTTTTTCTAAGTATAAATCTATGTCATAAGCTATATTTTAGCTCATTTCTACTTTTCTGGCAGTGCTAAAAGTACTGTCATTCCAAAATATTTGTTCTAAGAATGATGTCAAATTTGCATGAGATTCTAACATCTTCCTAGCCATGAAAAAAATAGGGCAAGGATCTTGGGAAAAATAAGTAATAGGTACATCATTCCACCATCAAACCCTTTAAAGCCACATTTGCAAACAGAAAAAAACAAACCCAGACTTATAGTATGAACGAAAAAGATAATTGGCCACCAGGGGTCACTAGTTATTCTCTAATTGTAATAGAAGGATTACTATCAAGACGGCAAGGCTAACGTTAAGTCAAGGAAGGAACAAAATTAAATGGATTTTTTTTCTGTTGTTCAGAACAGGAATTTAAAAATGATAAGAGAAATTTGATTCCTGTCTTTATAGAATACAATAACAAAGAACACACTATTGGTGTATAAAATGGATTTCCCCCTTCATTTCATCTTAAATCATTGCTTTTTTTGCAATTTAAAGATTGATCTTTAAAACAGAGAAAGTATGGCAGATGAAAGTGCGTTTGTGGTCATCCCAAGTCAAAATTAACTTGGACCTGGGAGGTTTTCTTTGCTCTTGCCTGATGACCTCCACTCTACTCTGCCTACCTAGTACTGTAACATCCCTCCTCCGAAGTGTGATTAAGCATAGGCTTTGTCCCAGGTACATGATTTCACTGGATGATGACAGGGTAGCAGGAGTAACCTATTTCACCTGGTTCTATGTCTGTCATAAGGTAATATTTTCAATTTTTATTTCTGACATCACCTTTTTGTTTATTTTTTCATGACTGCAAAGCAAGTTTACTTGATCGTTACAGTGACATCATTACAATGTACCTCAGAGTTTGTAACTTTAAACCCCAAGAGACTTTTCCTATTCAGGAGGCAAAGATTTACTTTAGTAGCTGAAGTAACATCACCTTCTCTGCTAACATTCCCTGGTGTGAAACACAACACCGTATTATGCGTCATTGATGCACCTACAACAATGGATGTACAACCACTGCAATCAAGGTCCTTGGTTTAGACTGGAGTTGCAATGGTAAGGGCTTGGATGCTCTGTTGGGAGCATGCATGTGCCAACACAAGAAAATACAAGTCAAATTGTTCTCCTTGGTCAGATGTGAGTGGATCTAACCACCAAGAACTTGACTTGGTTTATCTATGCTAAGAAGGTCTACTTAGGGAGGTACCTGGGTTTGCCACCCGTAAAACTTGTCATTGAGGATCACAGCCTAGGGATTTTTGAACACTTGTGCAGCAAATCAAGCCTTATGTTTTTAAGGAAAAACCTTTGCTTCCTTAACATCATTCACATTGATTAATATCCTTGGTTTTTTAATTGGGGAAATAATGAAAGTTTATGAAAGTTTGAGATCTTTAGTCCAGCTAGCATTGGTTTGACAGTCAGAAAATATGCATTATAAACCTTGCGGATAACTGGCCTGGGTGATATGTCTATAGCTGTATTTGCCCATGTGGAAAGTGGGGGAAAAGGCACTGACTACCCTTGCAAAGTGGTCGTAAGACTTACTATCAAAAAATGTTGCAAAAAAACTGGATATTGGTATTACCATTATTACTTGAAATTATGCAGCAATAACAGGAAGGCAAGATCATTAATGACAGCTGAGCAGATCTTTAGTTAGGAAATGGTGTGATGACCCAGGTTGATATTTTCAGTGCTCTATGAGCTCATTTATTGCTTACTTTACTTGTGAGAACCAAAACAAAGAGTTTGCAGCAATCAAATGTAAAGACAAAGGCTGCATGTGAACACCACGAATTTTTAGGAAAGCTGATACAAGAAGGAGCAGAGAAGCTCCAGGCTGTTGAGACTTTAAGAAAGGGATCATCAGGAAACACTCTATAAGTAAACTATGAATACCTGAAAACACAAATTTCTGTATATCCATTTTCATATATGGCTGATCACCAAAGATTTAACAGAGAGGGTCCCTTTTCTCAGTCAAATTGAGTGCTGGACACCTCTAAGCCAATGTGTCCCATCCATAGGAAGCTTTGGGAAAGCCTGGCAGAGGCTTGTCTCTGCTAAAGCTCAACAAGCTCCTTCATGGGAATTTGGATGTGAAGCTCTTTCATTATCCAGACTAGCGCATGGTAGATTTCTGTAAAATGTTTTGAAGTGTGACTGTGCCAGACTCTTGTGTCTGACAATTATGTTTGTTTAAGCAAGACCTCTGAGTTTGTAACAATGGAATTATCTATTTTTCAGGACAATTAACACAATGTTTTTGTATGAGCTGAAGGTCAGAGGATTAATGTGGTTTTATCTACAATGCATTTTTAAAAGCTAATTAAGAATCATTCAGTTCACTCTGTACTAAAGGCTGAGAACATTTCACATTAGATGACTTTTGCTCCTCTGTGGCAGCAGCAGGAGAGAGAGAGAGAGGAATGGAGGAAAAGAGGAATGGAGAAAGTGAGCTGGCATGCAAATAAATAGATATATCACAGGGATGCAGTTAATGGAGAGCAATTAAAAACTCCATTCTGATAACAATAGAGATAAAATTGTCTCCTGCACAAAAGGGCTAATCTAAAATATTAATCATCAAAAATATTCAGAATTTGTAATCACAAGCATTCCTTCTTAGAAGAAGAGAGACGAAGAGGAACAGAGGGAAGTGTTGCTCTCTGAGCATTATTTTAGAGATGTTTTTATAACCTAGTGTTTATGGAGCATCTACTCTCTCTCTATCTTGCGTCTGACAGTCTGTAGACACCACCATTCCTCTGTGGCGAAAGCCTAGTTAACGGACCTCCTGTCAGAGGTGTGAGTCTTCTGGGATGATGTATGTGAGGGTGCGAAGCAGAGGTGGGACCAGGGTGCCAGGCAGCCAGCTCCTGGCAGAAGGAGCTGCCTACTTGCACAGGGACGAGCGCAGGTGGTGGTGAGGAGGCAGTACGCCACGCACACACCTCAGTTTCAGGGATTGCAAAGATTACGGGAAGCAAAAAGAGTCAGAAAATCAGAGGTGGCCAGAGTTGAGAGGATTTGAAATCCAGGACAAAGAGTTTATTTTAAATGCAGTGGCTTCAGCCTAGCCTTTTAATGGGAAAAAGGTAAGAAAATTGGAAGCTGTTCCTACACTCTCACTTTTGGACATTAATCTACGCGGCTGATTCAAGTACCCTGAGGTTCATTTGCTGTGTCTGCCCCAAGCAGTATAAATACTGTAGGATATTGAGGTCCCTTATTTCAAAACTAGGCTATGCACCACTATTCTGGTGATCAAATCTGGCAACTATTTCAGGTTTAAAACCTTTTAGGGATAACAATAGGTGCTGCCAGTCAAAACTAGAATATACACATGCATTCAAAGAACAAGCTGAAAGAGGAATAACACCAACATGTGTAGCCAGAATATATTATGGATTACCATCCTCTTATACAAAAGCTAGTAAACTCTTCAAAATGCAACAACCTACGGAGCTAATAAAAGGGACAGAAATGTGTGAATGTCTTGGTTTGTCTAATTTCTGTCTTTCTAGCATTGGTAGGATAAGTCACTGGATTTAGCAGCAGCTCGTGAAGATGAACATATTAATAACTTTATGCTGCAGCTATGCCACAAAATGTAATCTTTTACAACTCTGTATTCTCAACTGAAATACAAGCTTAGAACCAGAATCAAATTAGAAAAGATATTTGAATTGTCAGCTTATTTTCTTTTTAAATCTGGGTTTATACATTTAAATATGCAACTTAACTTGGAAAATAGTATTCCCTTTCATCTCCATCACTTCCTCAGTGTGTCACTCCCTACTATAAAAGACTAAAGTATATTTAAATATGGGGCTACCAGGACAGACACAGGTAGTCTGTGTGATTCTCTGTATTTTTATATTGTACCAAACATAAATTACCTTTTTTCTCCCCATCCATAAACACTTGACTTGCAAAGCTTATGTAGATCATGAATGAGTCAATGGCAAAGAAGCCAGCTGGATATTGGAATTTGCATATGTATTCTACAATGTTAGCAAACAGTGGGATATATATACTTCCTGGTTTTGATGTAATTCAACAGGTTTGGATAATTAGATAACAGAGCATAAAGAGCATTGAGGACACAATAACTACAGCCCTGAATCTTTCAGTCCTATTTTAAAACTTTGTCCATTGTTTTAGGCATTGCTCTAGTCTACAGAAATGTTCATCTGAGTAGTCGATGACTTTAGAAGGTCATACAGAAGCAGTGTGACAAAACAGTGACTAGAACCAACGTTTCTAAGTATTAAAATGATGACCAAACAACTAGACTGACCATTTTGTTTCTCCTTGATTTTAATTAGACTTGATTTTAATGAGGCAGTTTCACAGGCTGTGTCATTTGCTGGAGATATGTTTGCATTTGTGCATTAAACATGCTTGCAAATTTACTGAAAAGTTGGGAAAGAGAAGTTACAACAATTATAGTGTAGACATGACCTAAATTTGAATTTCTAATTTCAATGAAACATGTATCTTTTTATGTTAATGGTATGAAAGACAGTGGATAACAACCACTAACTTTATTTTTAAGTATTAAAAAAATGATTTTTCTGGGCATGGATAAAGCCTCAGAGAGATTTTCTACCATATTAACTGATTCGATATGTTAATGTTTCTGTTTATTACTTTAAATTATCTGAATTTTTGAAATAATTAATGCAAAACCTATACACTTCATTCAGTATTACGAAACCATAAATTCTTTGGAATTATTTATTCTCTTGATTGATTCAGTATAAGAGAAAGAATTGTTTCTAATATTTTTGCAAAAACTGTAAGCCCATAGAATTGAAAATTACATTATACATACACATATATGCATGTATGCAAAAAGTTGTGCATAAAAATAAATATAATATAATGGCAACACATTACACACAAACATATACATATATTGTGGTACGTATATATTTATGTACTCCTCTTGGATTCTTAAGTGATAATGAATAATATATAGATGCTTAAAACTTGAAAGTTCTTACACTCAATAGTCACATATCTACTGCAGATAAAGACAGACTTCAATTTCTTACCTGTTTTTTTAGTTTCAGGGACAGCTGTCTTCTCATGAGCTCTCTCTTTTTTTCCATCTTTTTCTAAGATTTAATTAAAAAAAGTAATTTGATATGCTAGAACTCTGAATCATTCACTCAAATATGCAGTTAGCCAAGTCCTGATGGGAACATGCTGAAAAAAATGTGACTTATTTGTGAGTTTAGTTCAGATTATTCTTTTATAGTCCTTGCGCTTCACTAGCCAGAGAACAAGCAGTTGAAAATGAAAATTAAACAGTATCCATCAACTGTATTTGATTTGGACTCTTAATAATTCATCAAAGGCTAGGAAAAAATCATCAGTGCATGAATGTGATACCTTTTAGCTTAAGCTTCAGTAGCAATGAGATTGTTAGTAAATAATGAATTACATAAATATTTTTCCATGAAAGCAAGACCTTAGCAGATTTTAGATGCTTCCTGGAAATGAATCATCCAAAATGTTATTTAGATGGATATCAAGGCTTTGCATTTTGGTCATGGTGAGTTTTGGTTGTGATTCTGTTAAAAAAAAGACAACAAAAAACCCCCTTGCCTTCACAAAACAGCATACAATTAATCAAGTTGTATCTCCCATGAATTTTGGTTAAGGCGTTGTCATTATGTCCTGCTCTGTATAGAAACTCCTTTAAATTGTCTAACAAACCCTTAGATGGCCACCAAACAGAACTTTTTTACTTGTCAGGAAAAGAGTCTGTAACATATTGGACACCGAACATATTAAGCATCACACATTGAAGAAGCGTTAACATGCAAATAGTGACTAAACAACTAAAAGTAGGAAAATACAGAGACGGAAGTGTAGAATTAACCCAACAAAAACCAATGGGATTTGAACCAGGATTTGGAGTAAAAGCTGAATGAGACCAGTAAGGAACATTTCCAAACCATACCTTTCTTCTTAGTTTCAGTTGTAGCTGTCTTCATATCAGTCTTTTTCTTTTCTTCTTTTCTCTCTAAAAGAAGAGATAGAAGTTCATCTGACTGTGTGCACATATAGCTAGTACAGTTATACACATATGTATATATATATTTGGTATGGGAATCCTTGACTAAGTGGAATAGTTTCTAGATTTGACACACTGATCACTAATTCAGAGGTTTCTATCAGTATTTCAGAAACACAACTTAATATTCAGAGAATGGATGTGCAGCTGAGGATAGAATTGGAACCAGCACATGCATCAAACAAATCCTTAAATATTAATTCAAGAAATTATGTCAATTAAACTTGTACAACTAAGAGTTTATTGTGCTGATTCAGTAGCCATGCACCTATTCTGCTTCTCTTATAAAATCTGACTGAAGGGCAACAAAACTTGGAAGTGGTACTTGGCAATAAGTTCAGAATGCGATGAGAAGCGTGCATATATAATATATCTTTACAACACCTTCTATGAACTGAACCTTTGAAACTGTTATTTCAGAACTTCTGTTATTCATAAAGAAATGCAGTTAAAGCATCATATGCAAAAGAACATGACTTTTTATTTTAAAAAATTCTACCTGTATTTTGTCAATTAATTGGACAACAAGAGAAGTAAAGATATTTTTTTCTTTTTTATTGCAAAAATACACGACAATTTAATTACTTATTCCATGAATGCTCTTAATTAGAAAACTGAGAGCTCAGTTGAAGAAATGAGGAAGCTATAATTCTTATTTTTCCTTTGGGTAATGATTCACACTTTGATGGGTAAGAATCCAAGAGTACAAAACTAGCAAATCTAAATATTTTTTTAACTGTTCATCCACAAAAAGCCAGATTTTTTACCTTCAGTTTGCACTGCTTGACTTTGGGTGTTGATGCATTTACTGGAACTATATTTTTCTTTTTATGAGGTTTTACCCTTAGGAATGTGGATAAGAAACCAAATTTTATTACTGCACAAAATGGCAGAAAAACATGACCATAAGCCTTTAAGCAAGAGTCTTTTCTTTACTTGAAAATTATTTTATGTATAGAAATATTTTGTGAAGCCAGCAGATCCAAGAAGACAGTATGCTATTATCTCTTGCATAAATTAACATAAAGATAAAGGAAAAAGGAAGAAACTTACTTTTCACTTCTCTAGCTACCGCAATACTCTTTTCTTCTGCATGAAAAAATATATACAAACAGGGAAAGAAAAAAATTAATTGAGACACTGCACAACATGCTTTCTGAACCAAACCAAACCAAAATATATGTATATTTCATAGAAAAAAACCCAATATTTTTATGAAGTATGTGAATTCCACAGTCTATCGACAGTGGTTTCATAAATAAAGTTAATTTGCCTATTGTGGAGACAATGTATTTTCCAACATTCAGGGTCTCCCTGAATCATAATTCCGTTGATTTTCTGACAATAATGTTTAATGTTAAGTATCATCTTGACCTGTTCCAGTTCTTTCTTGTTTTGAAGAGATTTGTTCAATGTGTTTCCTTTGTAATTGTCTTCACAAAATGAAACAGAAAATCCTTTCATGTGTTTTACAGATTTTTTTTCTCCCATAGTTTTGTGTGCTTAATTCTCCCTGTTGAGACCTTGAGTGCACTGGACTTCAAGCTTCAAATTACTTTGTGTCTTAAGCACACTTTATGAAACTCAGGTTCCTTAAGCACATGTAGAGCATCAGAGTAGTGCTTATGCTACATGATCTTGTTTGGACTTTCATTTATTTGTACACTGTAGTATTCTTGCTGTTGTCTATCTCTAGGGTTCCCAGGAGCCTCTCTCCTTAACGTGCTGTTCCCGAGAGTCGTGCTAGGGAACGTAGCTGCCTCTTCAAAATGGAAGACTCTTCAACCTCAGATTACACACAATCTGTTCCACGGCTCAGCTTTCCATTGTCACCTATGACTTTTAAGTGTTTCATTTCTACATGTAATGTACAACTCTTCTAATTGCTAAAATGTTGTTTAATCGTTTGCTTGCTCTGCTTGATTTAACAAAAACTGTTAAACATATCAAGTCTGTCGGTTATCGTCAGAAAAATGTTTCCTTCTAGTTCTCTTTCACTAGCCTTTACTCCTAGTAACTAGACACTGAATGCTGTTAGTACTTCTGTGATTTTCATTTTTTTCTGAGTATCTCAGTTTTAGTGAGCTATTAATAGCTCCACTCTTCCAGGTAGATTAATTATTTTTAATTCTCTTTAATCAGAGACCGTTTCTGCCTTTGAATTTGTGGTATTTTGTATGCTCTGGGGTCTAGCTAAGCAACCTGAAATCTGCTCAAGTTTCATAGCAAAGTTCAGGGCTGTACGTGTCTTGAGAGTCACAAGCTGAGACACGGAGCTTTGAGAAGCGAAACCTTATATGGAGGAGGTACTGGAGGTAGCAGGAATTTTTACTACAAGCACAAGGAAACTATATCCCTGGCTGCAGAGTTTTTACTGCTAAGTCATTCCACCAATTATTTCCAGTGATATAATTTTCTTACATCAACCTTTCAAGTTGCAATATTCAAAGGATTCAGGGAGCCTAGAGATATCTATATTCATTATGAATTTTCTAGAGGATGATTACATAGAGGTATTAAAAGACTGTGGCCCCTATTTTCCTCTAGCACTGCCCAATGCAGGATTTGCTCTCTTAGACAAGTCTGAGAAAAACAGTCCCAGAGCTTACATTCACATCTCAGCTGCATCTACACCACAGATGTCCCTTACAGCTACTACTGACAAGAGTTTATATGAATAAGAAAAATGGACTCGGCAAACAAGTATTATGGAAAGAACTATTTGTGATTTAAGGAAGAAATCACATATCTTGAATACATTTATTTCCTCTCAATATGAGTAGCTGACATTTAAATTGTTGCATATTAAATGTATATTCAACGTTAGTAAAAATTTTCGTTTCTGAGGCAGTAAATGTGTTGGTTTTGGTCCAGATATGTGCGCAGCTAAATTAAGAGGCAGAACAAATAATCAAATAGAAGTTGAAGTGCATTTTTTGCACTGTAAAATATGAAACCCATCTCTACTTATTTTTTTAGCTACGAACAGTAGAGTAGCAAGACTATAAATGTCCATTGATCTGCTGCATAAGAAAGGATCATGATATGCACAAACAGTGGGTTACACAAGGAAACACAATTTTTGATGATTCAATATTGACTACAATATGGAATTCAAATTCAATGGACTATTGAAAAACCTGTCATTATTGTTACTGTTTTTTTGTAACGTAATCAATGCTATTTTTTACCGGGAGCACTAGTCCTGAACTACATTTTATGCACATGGTGTAAGAGATACACATACAAAAAGAACTTACTAGCTTGCAATGCCTACACAAGAATGAAAGAGACATATATGCAAATAGCAGAGTACAAGATGACAGAATCAGTCAGCAAGACAAGCAATGGACTTTGCATTTAGTCAATATTTTTCTGCAGATTTTATGCAGAAGTGGAGCTTTATGTAGTACAAGGAGGAAATCGGTGAGTATGAGAAGTGTGAATTAAAGCAGTGATGTGTCACTAAATGAGAAATCCAGTTAAAATTTTTTTCCTAGGGGAAAAAATTGAAGCAGCATAGAATACTTTTTATTTGAGAAGTGACTGGAGCAAAGAGAACAGCCCTAAAGCAGAGAAAATTCTAGGATGGAATTCCTTCTTTCTCAATAAGTGTTGAAGGGCTGAGGTCACCAGCCCTGGAAATCCAAATAGGATTCAACAGAAACCAAGCAAGAGGAGTTTCAATCTGAATTGCCTTTACCAGCTTTGACAATGTCTTTGTGTTATTGTCATGGGATGTCAACAAATTCTCGGACATCACGGGGAGAGGAGATAACAGAAACATGCTAACAATGCAGCACTTGAAAACAGGCCTGGTAAGACCATTGTGCCAGCTCTGAGTGGAAGCTAAATTTAGGGATGGTCACAATGTCATGGGAATACGGCCCAGGAACTGGAAGAGGAAGGTGGTCTAAGGCTTTCTTCTCCTTATTGTTCCAGATGCTCCATGTGCTTATGGTGATACTGACTTTGGAAGGACGTCAGCTCATCCCACCTCTGAGGTAAGGAGGGCAGCAAAATACAGCCACCAGTAGGTTCTTGTGGAGAGGAATGTATGTAACAAACAATAACTAGTGGGACTGAATGCCAGAAGTTTGGAGATATTTTGGTTCAGGTAAGCCTTCTAAAGTTCAAATAATTATACAAGACTTATCTGCATTTATCTAAAACCCTGTTTCAGGAAATCTCAGGAGAAAAGCTCTTGTGAGAGACTTTAGATATTGTCTGGCTTTGTGAAATACTGGTGATTCTGGTCCTGTCAGAACTGAGGAACAGCGGAGATACATGTATACTCATATACAAAACAAAACAAAGCAAACCAAGCACTAATTCGACTTTATCTGAGAAACCATAATTCAGACTGAATACAATAACTGAATTCCAGATAAGATTTAATTCATTTTTTCTGCATCTCTGTATACCTTAAGATCTCACCAGCATAATTCAAAACAACCCCTAAGTGATTTTAAAATTGCACTTTCTTATTAATTTTGATGAGATTATGTTTGTTATTCCTTTGTTTTAATTGGTGACGGAAATCTTTTCACTGCTGAACTCAATGAGAGTGTTGCTGTTGATTGCAATAGGACATGGACATCCTTTTAAAATTTTAAAATAACTCATTACCTTTTAATTTTTGATGACATTTCTTTCCCCTTTGCAAGCTGCTTAGGGTGGAGACTGACGATGTCAATTGCACTTTTGATTCTGAACGATTTCACAAATATGTTCACAATAAATTCCCTTTAGGGTTACAAATATTTTGAAAGAACTAAAAAAATGCGAGAACATATTTCTGCTTGGCCTAGGATTTCAGGAAAATTTTACTTTTAAAATTAAATTTCCAATAAAAGTTGACCTCAGCTGCCTCTTTGAAAAATATCCCCTTCTGTAGTAAAGGGTCTTTGTTGGTCCAGTTATTCTCTGTACAAGAAATAATTCTGTCTTGTCTCAGCCAAAATGTTGAAAAATCAAGAAATATCAAAGAAACCTAGACATTAATCTAAACCCCTAGCCATCAGCCTAAAGTTCTTAAGATTTCTTGTCTTCACACGCAAAACCACACATAAGTGTGTGCACACACATGCACCCACATACTATCTCTAACTTACAGATGGATGCTTAGACCAAAATTAAGTGCATTTTTGGCAAAGCTCAGTTTAAACTTTGCCGTTTCATTTCAGCAGAGTAATACAATGCAATTCGTTCTTGTATTGAGCAAGTGAAGGCTAATGAGGCACACAAGTCATTGGAGATCTAGTATACCCTGAAGTCCTACACAATCTCTCCAGCTTAATTTTACTTTTGGAAGCTGCTTCATTGTTTTCAAATCCCAAACTGAAACAGTATTTGGCAGCTCTGAAGATTGCTTATGAAGATGTTTCTGAGTCCTGCAGAAAGTATGTAGGAGCAATATCAGGCTTGAAATTCCTAGTGTTTCATGTGACCCACAGAAGTGTTCCTTATTTCTTCCTGTAGTGATTATAGGCTCCTTTTTCATGACTCTGTTGAATTAAGCACCAAATCCGTTTGTTAATTGCATGAGGCCATATGTTGTCCTCACTCAACAACACAGTGGGGAGCAAAGGAATACAAATCCCAGTCTAATGAAGCCAGACTGTGCATGTCAAGGTATAAAAGACAGGGCATGCCGTTTTCCACAATAAGACCAGGAATAGAAACTTCATTGCCATTGGACAGTGGTCAATGGCAAACATGATGCAATTATGATTATGACGAAGAATTAAATTCCCAGGAGAAAACTGACTTCTTCTGGCACGACCTTCCCTAGCAAGAGTGAAACCAACACAGTTAAGCCAGCAGGGTTAGCCTTCACCCTCCTTGTGACTGAAATTCCTACTAAGAAAAACGAATCAACAGCAGTACCAATTGTGTTATCACTCCCAGGAAGGGGTTTGAGGATACTTTTTATGGGACATGCATTTGAGAAAGGATGTCTGAGGTTCAGGAAAATGGAATGATCGGTCTATGCAGGACGTCTTCTGCAAGGGTTTTGCTTTTCTGGCCAAAGAAACATGGAATTTCTGCCTCTAAAAGCCCAAAGAATCTTAATTCAAGTAAGTATACTCCATTTACACTTGGAAGACTTTCAAAAGTTAAATTAATCTTCAGAGCTATTTGGATTTATTTTACTGGGTAGATTTTGGAGAATATTTATTTAAAATGTGTAATTTAATATTTCATTTGTAGTTCTCTTATTAATAATAACAATGAAAAAAGAGTAATATGTCTAATCAAAATATAAATATCTTTGCACACAATTTTTCTACATTCCAGTAAGCTTTTATTCTCCATGTCAGTTTAATGTTTTCTATATTATGCTAGAATAAAAGTAGTACAGAAGAGCCTCATGTCATTAAGTAAAATGTCAAGGGCTTTCTGATACAGCAAAGATTCAGGCATCATAGCTAAATCATTATAGAGTTTACTGCTTAAATGTCTAATTTAAATCACTAAACTCACTTTGAAACCTCGTGCATACTACTTCCTTGGTTTTACTGCTTTCAGTACAAATTCATGGAGATGTAGGGCCTATATTTCTCAAAAAAACACCCTTGCTTTTATGCTGTAGGTACAGTACTCTGTTATATTTACCTAAACTGTTTCTTCTATCAAACGAGATTAAAACCTAACCCATAGAACTAGGATATTTATGACAGAAATTTTTTTCTTATTCCTTGGATCAAAATTTATCAGAAAATTTATCCACAAATCATGTCAGTGTTAATAAAATGTTCTAAATTGGGAGAAAATTTTAGAATTTCCTGTTGTAGTTTGAATCATTGTCTTCCACTAGAAGGTCTTTTTTAAGGGTAATTGATTTTATAGTACAAAAAAGTTTTTTATAGCATAATCTTTGTACAGAAGAGAAGTCCATTGACAGGCTATACAGAGGCAGATTGTTTTGTACAAGATTTATAAACTTCTATACATCAAGGAAGCTTTGTTAAAATGTGTATTGACTTTAGTAATTTAGATTTTCTTGGTTATATCCCCTAATGTTATATTCATGAACTGAGGTATAGACTAGAAATTCTTCTTAAGATAGTCAGATAGAGTGCATTCTATACAGAAAAATGATAGATGCAGATTTTGATTACAATACCAATTTAGCCTTTGCAAGACTTCTGGAGAAAGTTAGACATATTTCTGAGCAACTCCCTTCACTGTGTTCTGCAAAATCTTTAATTAGAGGATTCAAAGAGAGATCTAGAGAAAATATGGGGTTTTTATTTCCTCAAAGATGCTTTGAAGATATTACAGGTAGTTTAAATTTTTCTCTTCTTTTACATCATTTAATATTACGAATACGAGAAAGATGTCAAAGAACAGCCAGTATACTTCAGTCAAAGGAGGGGGATATTTCAGAGCCCATCATGGTCCACTAGCAGATCAGAACATTTACATTGATGACTCTTCTGTGATAAATGCTCTCCCACTCAAAAATACAAGCACAGATTTGTGTGACAATATAACCTGGATAATCATACTCAGATACAATATTATTTAAAGTATTTTAGTGATACAATTCTCCTCAAAGTGCTACAAAGCATACTGTCTGTTTGAGTTCATATGTAATACGTGTTAAGATGTTTTCCACGGAGAGAAGGATTTTGATACAGGCTTCTCACAAATATGCTCTGATCTTTTAAGAAAGCAAAGCATGCTATTCTGAAACAATTAATATGAAGCCTTACTAATACCTAAGTAAGCCTCTGAGCTTGGTTTCAGATTTCTTGTCTCTAGCATCTTCCTGAGAGAATACCTTACTGCGTCAGAGAGCATGACATGGGAGAACTATCAGAAAGAAGGGTCCTTCTCAGGTGAATGGGAAATGGGGGAAACGTAAAGCTATGTGAGCTGGGCAAAAGAGTCAAGACCTCAGAGCCAGATTCACAGAGTGCCTATATACACTGCAGAGTAGTTTCAGGATGTCATTGGATAGCAAAATACGAGAAAACTAGAGTTAAAGGAAATGGATAAGGCTATAGTCAAGGAAGAAGCATATTAAAGTCAAAGTTCAGATAGCCATGGAGAACAGATCTGTTCAAATTACAGCCAGCACCAACATCCTCCCTAGATGGCAGCATCAGAGGGTCAGTCAAGCTGAGAACACTACTTCCAAGCCCTTGTGAAAGCTCCACAAAAAGATAAGGTAAGGAATTTAAAATGAGTTATTTTACTGCATGGTTTGCCAAACAAGCTATCCAAACTTGGAATACAAGTAGAAGTTCTGTATCAATGTCTTTCTCTTCATAAATTCCTTTTCCCTCTTTCTTTTTGGTTATTGTTACAGGATCTTTTGTTTTGTTTTGTTATTCTCTTCTGTTGGTGACCTGCAAGTTCAAATTCTTCATTGAACTTTGAGTATAAGATCTCAAGACAGCAGTGCTTTTTGAAAAGAATCAAGCCACCATGAAATAGGAGAGCAACGATCTGTTCTTATCCCTTCTGACCAGATGAGTATAAAGCATTATCCTTTCCAAGTAGGAGATATCTGAAATGTTCAATGCATACCCTTCAATGCAATTTATTACGTCCTACTAGAATAGAGTGTACAAATTGAGATTGCCTTACATAATCATTTCTTTTCCCAAAGACTTACCATGGAGGTGAAGGAAGAGAAAATGACAATGACAAGGAGATAAAGTCTGATATTTAATATATAATAACAACATGCTTGGGTTTTAAGACCTCACAAGTTCAGCAGACCTAGGCATTCTACTAGGCATTGGATGCTGTTCAAGAAAAGCTTTCAATCTGAATGTGTCAGATAATTTAAATGTTAGAGTCATCTGACACATATTCTCCTTTTCACCTTATCAGAAACAAGAATGGTCCACGATGGCCTAAAAAGGCAGTGGCAAAACAGGGCTATAGTGAAAACATTTCAATCTAGAAAAAGAAAATAATCTTCTCAGCCTTTACCAGCTGCATGGGTTTGTATGTTGTGCCTGACTATCACTGAGTTCGAAAGCCTCGGGTTTAAATAGATGAGTTTCGTAATTTTTCTCTGTGACAACTGTTCTCTTACTTCCTACAATTTTACCTCTTCAGAGTTGGCTGCTTCTGTCAAAGGCTGGGCCAGTCCTTCTATGCTGAATAAAGTACATTTCTCAACACATATTTCTACTTGTTCCCTATTATGAGAATTCATTATATTATCTTCAACCGTGTTTACGATAAGAACAATATTTTGTTTCAATTGGTTTATTTCATCAGATCAGTGATATTTAGTGACATACCAGTCATAAAGGTAATGTAACCATTAAGAAGTCAGAGACATGTCTTCAGCTTTTTCAAGGATTTAAATTTCTCTGCCTACTCTTCTTTTCCCCTTCTGATATTTTGCCAAATATTCCTATAAATTTGTTAATCATTTTCCCCAGAGCTGAAATAAAGCTTCAGAATTTAGGGTTTCTAAAGGTATTTTCTCATATATGGAAATCACACAACAGCCCAATATAACAGCTTTTCGCAGAAGCATTTTGCAAGTAATCCTTCCTTCTTCATTTTCTCCCAAACTCTTGCATGAATAGCATTGTATCTAGTGACTGACTTTGAGCCTTAAAGAGAATTTAGCTGCATGATTCTGAACAGATAATATACCCCCCAATTTGTTTGCCAAATGGGTGTCTAATTTACATTTACAATTACCTCAACTGCATGCATAAATGAGCTAATGAAACACACAAATGTGTAACTGGTCATAAATACTCAATTCCATGTGCAATTGCAGTAATTGCATGCTCCTCATGATTTTGAAAATCAAGAACTTAACGTTAATTTGATGCTAGTTCATGTTGTATAACAGTTATATTTAAAGATTAAGTTTATCACTCAACAAATGCAGCAGGCTTTTTCCATTATGTCTTTTTTCCATTATGGTTAATTGGTGGATAGCAGTGCTTACCATTGCAGGGACTTCTTTTTGCTGATAAGCAGGGTTCAAACATTTCCCTAAATTAAACAGGACTGCAAATCTATTTGTATACTGTTTTGTGTCACAATGACCACAGTTTTAAACTCCTTTATACTGTGTTTATGTAAAAAAGTTAATTTGAGGTAAAAGGTATTTTGGGGAAAGAGATCAGTCATTACATAACTATTTTTCTCCAAACTTTCAAATTTACAATAATTACATTACAGAAATATCTAATTAATTTATCTCTTTGTTTTAGTTATAGATTCTACCTAAATATAACTCCCATTTTCCATTTCCAGATGCAGGCAAATCTAGAGGCTCATGTTACTTATTCTGCTCCCATCCCATCTGTTTTTCTCTTAAATTGCAATTGGTTTCTGGATAACACAGAACTAAGATCTCCATGAAGAATGTCATGGTGTGGCTGAATGACTCCAGACTATTATATGAAAACTGCTATATAATTATCTGAAAAGACTCATGTGTTTTGTACTATTAAATTCTATGCTAGAGAATGTATATTGCACTAGTAGTTTTAAGTCATCAGGTTTAGTCCATTTTAAAATTAAAATGCATATTTCAATCCTTTCACTAATATGGTTGGACTGTAAACAATATACTTCAATTGTGGAGATTATGTTTTAATCTTCTGAAGGCAAGATCTGACTTTGTATTTTTCTTTCAGTGGTTTTAACAATAGCAGTAAGGTTGATAAATGCAGAGCCAGAAATATTATGTTCATTATTTCAGATAATACACAGAAAAATTACTGAATAACAATAGCAGCAAGAGTAATCCAAAATATATTAAGAGGATAACGTTGATTATGTTTCCAGTTAGATGCCAACTTATGGATGAACACCATCTAAAGCATTTTACAGACTGGGTCTCAATCTTGTAAACTACTTCACTCAGGAAATCCCCTGAGCCATCTGTGGGACTACTATAGGAAATATTCAGGTCATGCAAATATAACTGCAGCTTTTACATCCTAGGTCTAATCATCTGATGAATTTTATGGTATAGGTTATATTTATAAACAAAATCCATTAGAACACAGAGTCAAGTTAATGAGTAGAAGTCAATAAAGGAGGAAAAAACTCAAACTTGCCTTCAATATCTGATGATTTCTTTCTTGGACTGTGTTCTAGAAGAAGACGAGGGGGTACCATTTCCTTATGTCCTGCACATGAATACACAGGTTAAAAAGAATAGAAAATGTATTCACAAACAAACTGAGCAGATTTACTGGGAGCTTGAACTCCCTTCAGAATTGTTCATGTTTAAAATATTACAATGTAAAATATTATCTTCCAGACAACATAGAAAGAAAATGTATTCTCAACAAATAAAGTAATTTATTTTTAAGAGGCACATTTTAAATCAGTGAAGTCCAAGTGAGTCAAGCATATGCTGAACTGCTTACAGTTCTATTTTTCTTCATTAGCCTAAAAAACTCTGAAGAATAATACTGCGATAATAAGGTTACATATTCATGATGCCTCTTCTACAATAAAAGCTCATTTTCTTCTGTCAAACAAATGATCTTCAGTTGTTCCCTCAAGTCCACTTATCATGAATTTCTTGAAACACCAGTAAAAATTATTATGTTTCTCATCCATAAGGATTATTCTTAATTAGCCTGTACTAACCAGGTCATGCACTGTAAACACCGACAAGTTTCTGATTCCAGTTGCTGACTGAAACACTTCTGGCTCTCTGAGAGTCTTGAAATGTGCTCTCTCGTAGCATTGAACTGGCACTTTCTGTACTGGTTTAGCCTATGTGCAGATACCATGCTTTATCCAAAGTATTTTTCATTTCATTTCCCCAAAGATTCACAGGCAGATCTATTGCACTCATACTACTTATGCTTCTTTTCTAGTTTTCAGCGCCTGTCTGCTGTCTCCTTATTTCCTTCTAATTTTCTTATCTGATATTTATGCTTAGTAGCTATCATATCATTGTCATTTGGGTAGTATAATTTATTTTGACCTGTGAAATAAACTTAAGTAGTTAAATATAATATCAATTCAGTCACATGCACCAGCATACATTCATTTCACCACAGTCCACATGCAATCAGGCTGTTAAATTTCAATTCCAGCTCCACATCAGAAACTCAAAGCCGTGCCTCATGTTTGGTGACAGACTCAGAAGAGAAATTAAGATCTAATGAGCCTTGGAAACTGCAGTATCATACTTAACCCTCTTGTTTTAAAAAGGTCTGTATACTCATGGGGAATGCATGAGAAAAACGTTATATTGAAGACAGCAATGGGATTTGAGTACCATGGTCTTAATTTTACTGTATCTCATCAGCATATATACAATTGCAGGCAAATTATTTGCAAGCATGTAGTTTGGTTCATCCAGTAATTTGTGTAAAATATCAAACATGGAGCTGCTCAAACTTGACTCAGATGCCTGAGCCGCTGAAGAAATATTGACACATGGACAAAATCAATACGTTGAAAGTGCAGTGCAACAACTGGTAAAAATCTTATGTTTTACATGTGTTTCCTGTCTTAGCAATAATAACAAGTGGATATTTACCAATTTCTAACCTTAAAACAAATGCTTAGCAGTGATATTCCAAACACTTCACATTTTAAAAAAACCAAACCAAACCAAAAAAACTAACCAAACTTGAAATTGCAAACTTTAAACTAAAGAGAGGCTGAATACCATTTGTTTCTGATATAATTAGGAAAGTTATAAAGAACTTCATTAATTGAATTCCTAGTTTAGAATGAAAACAAAAACATCAAAAACAATGGAGTACCTTTGAATGAAGTCCTACGCTAAATTTTGGTTCTCTTTTTTTTTTTTCTTCTTTGTTTTTGCCCAAACTAGATCACCTCTATCCCTAGATAGAAAAGGTGATAAATTTTATAACTTGGACTATTCGTTTTGTATGAAAGATGACAAAGGATAGTGGCTCAGAATGTTGAGCAGAGCAGTGATGAAGGTTAGTCAATAATTTGGATTGCAGTGTGGTATCTAGTGCATGGGGCAATGAGCGAACACCTCTAGGTCAAAGTAAAGGCTGGCCCTATTATCTTCCCGTTCTTTGCTGTAGCAGCAATTTTCTAATCATTGCACCAGTGTTAGTTAGTTATTGCCAGTGCAATACCACTTATTGTTAATGACTCGTCAAGTTCTATTTTACAGTTTTCCAAGTTTTAAACAAATCATTTATTTCATGCAAATTGACCACATGATTCAATATAAGAGTGTTTTAAGTACCTAAAGCTTAATCTTCATAGATCAAAAACTTTCCCTTAGGCCAGAATGTTTGTTGTGAGTAGGTTCCCATCCACTTCATTAAAGAGCTTCTTTAATGTTTCCATATGTTATTAAATATCTCTATGTTCACTTTGATGGGAATGCAAAGGACAGTAACTAAATAAATATTTCATCCAGTCTTTTGATGAAATATGTTAAAGAGGATATCCCAAGTCAAATTTCTTTTCTCTTCCTTTTTCTTTTCTTTGTAAGTTATAAAGCACAGTGGTTTTCTACAGCACAGAGGACTCATAAATAGAAATGAGGAACTGGTCTCAGCCGATCAGACCATTAAGATTAATTGTGTCTACTATCTTGACTACAGCATTGGCCAGTTGAACATATATCCATCATGTAAATGAGAGGAAAGCAGGATGTCTGTAATGATCCTTGTAGACAATCAGCTCAGTCCGTGAATTGTGAGAAGTCATTATCCAGATCACCACTATTACTTTTGGACATACAGTTATCTTGCTGCTTTAAAAATGCAGCCACAGAAAAGCACTGAAATTTAGTGTCTTTGTATTTATTTGCTTCTTATTTCAAATGTAGACTTTCTTTTCTCTCCTATTAGTTAAGCTGAAAAGTTTCATTTGATTTCTGTTATTTTATTTTTTTAATTAGTATTTGATTGCACCAAAAATGTGCGTACATATCTTTGCCTAATCTGTCTATGCAGTTGTGCTACAGGTACCTCTTTAACATAAGATATTGTAAACAACTATCTAACAACAAGTTATTGCTGTTGGAAACCAAAATAGTGAAATGATTTTATTTTAAGCTCATAGAGACGTGTGCAGCAAGAGAAAAAGTTTTATGTTAAGACAATAATAACTTCTTCCATTACCTGAAAGGAAAGAAATATGTGAGTAAAAGCTTTAAGACATGAGATGGTAACATAAATGCTACCTTGAAAATAAGCTACAATCCTCAAGTTCTGCGAAGATTCAGTCATCAGTGTTTATTAAATCACTTGAGATGTCATGAAGAAATTAATTCTGACTTGGTTTATGAATATTTTAGAATTTATATTACATGATAAGGAATACAAGACAAACTTTAATTACCTTACTTATCTCAATCTCTACAGTGTCTTTATATATGTGTCAGAAGTGTCATGTCCAAACATTGAGGATAAATTGATTTCTTATGATAACAGCAAATCAAGTGAGCTTGCTTTCTTCCCTGATCTGTCCAGTTCAATTTCTCTGCAGTGACCTTAATTGACTTAGATAAAGTCTCTAAATTTATCTTTCTAGAACAAAAGATCATGGAATAAAAGAAAACACTTCTAAAATTATTCTACAATTATTATTATTCTAAAACAACAAAAGGCATTGTGGATGGCTGAATATGGTGATAAATAATGCCATTACATATAGCAATGTTGGTACGGTGCCTTCAAAGAGCACAGCAAAATGTCTGCATATAAATCTCATGCTGCCCAAATGTGACATCTTTCCCTAACAATAGTAGAAATAATTGAAATAAACTAAGTGTGCTCTTTGCAGAGTCATTTTCTACTAAAAGTAAATTCAAATCAAATATTTCATGAAACTTGGAACAAGACATGGATCAGCAAAATAAGGTAAGACTGCCAATTGTGCTTTTAGAGGCTGAAATCTTAATGGAGGCCCATCATTTTGTCTAAGCTTCCAATTGTGACATGTAAGTTACTTGAAGTTAAAGACGAGCTTCCCTTTTTACTAGTCATTGTTCTTCAACATTAGAGTGTCACTATTCTAAGGAAGAGTTTCTCTGCTTCATTTATGCATGAAAAATTATGAGCAAATTGCTTTTTCATTAAGAAAGAACAGCTGAGGATCAAGAGGTGAGACTGTGTAACTGTTTTAAACAACGCAAATGCTCATTTTCTGAAAGGAATGAACTGAAATACAGGTGCCTCAAACAGGTGATCTTTCTAACGAACACATCATAACACGATGGGTTTGTGTACACTAGTAAATTAAATGGTGCCTGGCAATATTACTGGTCTCTGCGATTCAGACGTACATATCCTGCAACATTTTTTTAAAAAGCATCCAACAATTTTGACCAATATCAAGTAGCAATGTCTCAAACAATTCCTTAACTCATTCCAGGAGTTAACAAGGGCCATGGACCACTCCCAATAGGCAGCTAGAATGCAGCCAGCCCATTTTGACGTTGAGGAAGTATAATGGATGCACACGACTCTATGGCAGAAAAAATCTCATCCAGAAAACAGCTGAGTTGCTTAATTTAGTAATCTAGATGTTGCCCACAAGTCTTAAAAGTGATAACAAAATTATGTCAAGTGGAAAAAATTAGTTTAAACAGGTACTTAATGACCTTTCTGGAACTCAACTTTTGTTAATGGCAGATGGAATTCATGGATAAAAAAATAAGGCTTTTAAAGATGCTTATCCTGGTAGCCAACCTATGTTTCTGTTTTGTCAGTTACACTCAGGATCTGGCTCTTTATTAAGCAGATAATTTCTCAACACACCGTGAGAATCTCTTTTTGCGTGAGGTTGATATTTCCCAAGGAAAAACACTGTTATAATATGTGCAGTGATTACCAGTACAACACTTCAAATTTTCATACAATGACTATTAGTCAGCTACTACTACGATGTGTACAAGAAGAAGAAAAGGAGATGTTACATAGCTAATAGCAAAACTAAGGAAGCAGCCGTGGCAGCAAGCCTGACAATATTCAAGAAGCATTTGGACAAAACCCTCAGGCACATGGTGTGATCTCTCTTGTGACCTATGACAGGACTAGAGGTAATGGCAGGAAGGTGTGCCAGGGAAGGTTTAGATTGGATATTAGGAAGAGGTTCTTCACCCAGAGGGTGGTGGAGCACTGGCACAGCTCCCCAGGGAAGCAGTCATGGCACTGAGTCTGCCAGCGTTCAAGAAGCATTTGGACAATGCCCTCAGTCACATGGCATGAATTTTGGGAGTATCCTAATTAGGAATAGGAGTTGGACTTGATGATCCTTTTGAATCCCTTCCAACACGAGTAATTCTATGATTCTATGATCTATCTAAATGTTCCACTTTGGTTTAAAATACACAAAAAATATCACAGATAATATTGGACCTTCATATAGTGCCTAACGTGTATAAAGCATGTTATACAGAGATACTCCTTCCTCAACACACAAACAACAAAACCAAGCCTTTTATAAATAAAATATCATTGGTGGGAGGCAATGCATCTATTAAGTTAAAAGCAAGGGCCAGCAGGTTAACAGTGAAGGTGTTGGAAGAGTGAACCTGAACGGATAATCTAAATGCTCTTTTAATTGGAGTAGGGGGAAAGATTAAACTTCCTCTCACAAGGCGCCGAATAGAAAGTAGCAGCATCTTGATAGTCTTCAATTTTTAATGTGTAGAGATTTGAGTTCATGCTTTGGTTTTGATAATGCCTTCTTATATACATTTATACCTATATAATGTATGCTACATAAGTACGCATATGAACATCTGTGTACACCTATATGCACATATATATGCAAATACATATCTGTATTTTTTTAGTGATGTTTCAGAACAGAAAATACTTGTTCTAGCCCTACTTGATTTGATAACTGAACAGATGTGAGATTCCATTGGCACAGATTCCAGGAGCTTGTGTGAACGTAGTCCGTTGGTATGTTTTCACTCAGTCACCAAAACCAAAGTCACAACTGGGAATTTGTTTGATTTTTTTTCTTTTCCTGTGGCTTTGTGTCTCTCACAGTGGAAATGTGCATGTCAAGTGTACAAGTTAGGCAGGCAAGAGAGCCATGGGTAGAGCTATGAGTGATTTCTTTTTTTTCTTGTCAATGCTACTGGTCCCAACCAGAAGTGCATGCAATATCTCTTGACTGCATCGTAGAGCTGCATAGTTAAATCCACATGTAATATATCTGGTGAGAATTCTTTTCCAGGGATTTTTACCATATTTAGGCTCCAAAATCCTTCTTTAGCTCAATCTATATCTTGTGAAAGCTGTTCTACTTTATGACTTAAAAGATTTAAGGAATTAAGGAGTTAAAAAGTAAGTTTTAACAGTTCTGTCATTACATGTTAAGTAACAAATCACACAACCTTTCCTGACATTAGAAGAAAATTGAATTTAAAAAAATTGAAAATTGAATTGAATGATCACTTCCTCCAATTATTTATCACATGCATTTAGCAGGTAAAAATAATCCTACATCATATGTTTAGAAACATTCAAAGATGATCCTAGGACCATGAAAATGAGGGCTTATTGTGTAGAAATTATGGATTATTGTAGCTATTGCTATAGACTAGAGTGCAAATGAATTGTAAAAGCAGATTATAGAATGAAAAGACGCATTTGCTCTTCCAGCCTCTCCCCAAATAACATTTAATAAATTGGTATCCTATGCAGTGATCTTTAGCATAATTAACATGAATATCAGGAGTTTGTATAGATGCATACTTCTCACAATGTGAAGTATCCATAGGAAAATAATAAACACCGAGAAAGGAAAACATTGCAATTAAATACTTGCTGTTAACAATTAAACAGAATGGAGGGGACTGATAAGCTGTTATGATGCCATGGGATCACTGCTCAGTAATTTATGAGCTATTTGTACTTGTTTTATCTGTACATAGCATCATTTCAACTGTCATTAGTACAACTACATCTCAGAAACATTCAGTCAGAAAAGCTATCTGGACACTACTTCAAAAATGCTAAAACTTCATGATGTCTTCAAGAAAAAGTACCTATGTCATGTCTTGCTAAACAAAAACAATTTATAAAATCAAATGACGGATACTCTAATCTCTCACAAAAATTACTGTTAGTTTGTAGAAAATATGGTTAATACAGAAATCAAAGGAAGTCCATGGAATCCATATAGCTGTGATCACAAGCTAAGAAATTTTTCAACTTTCTGAATATTTTTGTCAGAGTGAGAGAAACAAGAATTTAATGATTATGTTACTTGTCTTGTCTGTACTCTACAGTCACCTAAGAGAGTGAAACTATAACCATTTTTCTGAAGCTGGAATTTTAACCATGCAGTTTGAAGTTAAAGGGAAAAGAACTGAGAAATTTTATTAGATCAAATATCAGGTGTAGAGCCCAATAGTGCAGCAGCATTGGCTGCTAACTCCTGTTCCTCAATCCAACTGAAATCAGTGAGAGGTATGTATTACGTAGGTGTTAAGTATCTTACACTTTGGAGGTTGTGTTATGTCTAAATAAGAAACGCAGTGATATTTCTCTTTCTTTTAAAGATGATAAGGCTGTAATATTATTGGGAATTACAGGTTGTGACATAGTGATAGTAAAAAAGTAAATATTGAAATTCAAAGCTAAAATTTATACCCTTTAAAACATACAGTGATGTTAGGTTTGATGAAATACTCAGCACCTGCTGTTTCTGTAGCAAGATAATATACATCGCCCATACTAGGGGTATCAAACTCATGGCTTGCAGGTTGAATCCAGCCCTCCACCTTGTTTTATCCGGTCCAGCACTTTGTTTCTACCTGACAGCAGCACCGAGCTCCTTGCCCCTGCACTGCTGCCAGTGCAGTTGTCACATGTGCAGCGTGTGTGACTCGAGCCGTGCTGCAGAAGCAGGAGCAGAAGAGCGGCAGGAGCCATGAGTTTGACAGCCTTGGCCTAATTGTTCCAGGCTGAGACAATCTCAACTAAAGCTGCTGGTTTTGCGTAAAGTATAGGAGAAATAGTGGAAAAAACCCCAACCCTGTAGTACTGAAGTTAATGGTCAGTTTAAACCAATCACATTTTAATGATTTCTAGTCTTCTTTCCCTTTTTTTTTTTTTCCCAGGAAAGATCCTTTTTCCTATAAAGAGCTTGTTCTTAAGATAGAGAATCCTGGGATTCACTGTCGTGAGTTCCAAGCCTTGTGTTCAAGGGTTCCTCTATGTTATTTGGGAGACTACCTTAACTTACCATGTTTTTCTATTCCACTTGAAATGGATATAACAGAAATTTTCAAAAAAAAATTTGAATGTTTTAAGTATTCAGCAATTAAAAATTCCAAAATTTAAATTCCATGAATCTGGGAGCTGTAAGACTAGGACTTTGTTCTGATATTAAAATTATTTAGACTTTCTTCGTTTGGCACATTTGGATAGAGAATACCCTCTGTATTTATTTAAGAATATATTTACCTCTACATTTCTTCCTTTTCCCCTTCTCTCACTCCCAAAATGCTGTAGGAATGTTATTATTACTATTTATACTTTTCAGAGTGGCATTGCAGGTTTCTTGGCTGAGCCAACAGTGGCTTCTGATAACACCATTTGAAATCTTATAGAAAACCTGTCGTTTCAAGACTTCATTTGAGCAAAATATTTGCTTGTACATTTTTGGCATATAATGTACTTAGGCTCTATCTCAAACAGACATTTAAAAGTTAACTTTTAGACAGTTAATTCTAGATACGTCACCCAAGGGATCCATTTATAGTCAATGCAGAGAAACTGGTACTTTCAAAAAGTGATTCATCTTTTCTACCTTAAGCATTTTTTTTAAGATGAAATGGTCCTCTGGAGGCCTCCATTTCATGCCATTGGCTATAAAGACAACTAAAGGTTAAAGTCTGACATTAACTTTTGGATATCTAAATAAGGTGCAAGAATTGCAAACACCTCATTTTGCAGTTCTACATAAAGATGACACTAAATGCCATCAAATTATTGCAGGACTAAAATGAAGGAAAAATTTGAAGGACAAAGTGAAACAAGAGGAAGGAAAGCGAAGTACCAGAGGAAAGAACAGAGTTTCCTGATGGAGAAAAAAATAAATTAGTCTTGACTTATTCTAGGTATATGTCTTTTTTGACAAAGCAGATTCATGCAGAAAGTGCATGACAAAAGAGAGAAGCGCCCGAACAGAAAACAGAGCAAGGAATGGCCTTGTTAACAAAAAATTCAGAAGAATTGGAAGCCCTTCAGCATACCTTTTTCGTTCTTCATGATGGTTCAGTGTATTCAGTGTTAGAAGGTGTTTAAAAACATATTTGCATAGATCTCAGCTATATTCCTTTCTATTAAAGTTGCGAAACATTAATTGTATGGTAGTTAACTTCCCTAAGACAGTCTCAGGAATGTATTCTAATGGTAATAGATTAATTACCTCACCCACAATTTTAGAAATATATATATTTTAGACATATATATCCTGGTTTTATACGACTAACTGAAGGAGAAGATTGTGGGATATTATGTCTTGTCAATGACAGATGTTCACTTGCAACCCATGTAAGGTTTCTAATTTCCTGCAACGGTTAACATTCAAGATGTAGTTGAGTGGCTTGATTGGCTTAAGCAATTGCCTTGTAGTTTTCCAGGCACTGTGTAAGGGGATTAAGCAATTGTTTAAGGTCCTCAGAAACTATTACGGTGATAAGTATTTAAAATATAGATATGATAGTGCTCAATGTTACAACACTAAAATCTTTCTACAGGTCAACCTTACTCTGAAATATTAGAAAATGGCAGAGCCAAAAATGTACTTATACTTGGATCCGTGTAGACAATCCTAAATTCTTTTTGACTATACTATTTACTAACAACGTGTTGCTGTGCAGATGTTCCAGCCTGTGAATCAACTAACTCATGTCTATTAACAAGTCTTACTTTCAGCCCTCACATAGAACATTTGAAAGGGAAGGACTGAAAAAAATTAATTTTTAAATGGTCCACACAAAATATATTTCTCATTCTTGGAAATGGCTGAAATATTTTGCCTAAACTAATAATCTTTACTGAAAAAATAATCTGTAATAGCAAGTTTTGAACCCTACCAGCTGAAGTTTGGGAGAGCTGTATGTACCTGACTTCAATGAAAGTCTTTTCTACAAGCACTGCTTATGATGTGATCTCATCTCTGTAGAAAATGGTATCTTATCTCTTTAAATAACTAGTCCTATGCAATGTTTCAAATAGAACTACTATCAGCAAAATCTGAAATATACATAATCATTATCTGGGTTCTTTTGCAATATACGGATTTTTAAAAGTTAATAAATCTAGGCATGAAAAGGAGGATCTTTCTTCTGGGAAACGTATTTTTCCCCATACAAAAAGCCATCCAAACTCTAAGAAAGAAGCATATGTTCTTATAGGCTGACATTTGGAATTTATGATTTTTAGGTTTCTGAGTTGTCTCCTTGCCAACTATGCCTCAAAAATATAGATAAAATTATTTTTGACTTAAATAATTCTGTGCAAATATTTTTTGTATTGAATTCACTTCTGACAATGATGTTGAGTACTGAAGAAGGGTTGTGTAGCTCTGTAATGCTTCCATTTTTTAACCTACTTGAAATGCCTTTCGTATTTTTTGTAATAATTCTAACTGGAAATCAATGATGGCAATGAGTCATTAAATATAATAAATATTTGACAAGGTCATTGTTTAAACTTTTTTACCTTTCTAATATGAAACTCAGGGTGTTTTTATTATTAGCTCTTTTTTTGGCATTTAACTTTTGCCTTTACTTTCTAAAAAACATACTTCTCAAAACTAAAGCAGTTGACTCTTTTGATGGTCCTCCACAATACAACTAAGTTTTTTCAGACATTGTTAAAGAACTTTTTGAAATAAACTTTGATTTTGAAACTTGGTTACTGAACTGTATGAAGTGGTTATGATATGAAATAGTAGTAATAAAATATAATACAAGTGTGATAATTCCTTTGTTACTCTAGTATCTCTGTCTTCGCAGATTTGTTTATTTCTATTAAAATAAAATATTTAGACTCATTTACAATGACAAATGTTTTAGGGGTTTTTTTGTATCACATAAGTCAGACTCCTCAGAGTGACTTGCAGTAAACGAGCAAAGGAAAAGATCCATTTGTCTCTACGGAAGCAGAATACCATACATTCCCTGGGCACCTTCTTCTGAGAGAGTGGAAGGCGTTTGAAACTTTTTTTTTGCAAAATTAAAATAAAGTGCCGTAAGAGTGTTGACAGATGCAGATTTGTGTGCTGGCATCTGGCTCTGATTCACAGTGGAGTGATATAAACAGGGAATAATGGAGAGCTGTTTTGTGTTTGTGCAATGGTGTCAGGATTTTGTCCTGATAACATCTTCATTTTAAGAGATCCAAGTTTGACCAAATAGACACAGTTTTGGGGGTGAGAGGGGAGTCATAGACATGAACCTCACTGAAATTACATGAGTGACTGTCTTCTCATAGTTTTACATAACAGAATAGAAACGTAAAGAAGCAATATTTGGATTCTAAATGAGAACTAAAACTATTTCAAGAATTGCACATTAATAAACCAGTACATTTTCAATAGTTAAAACTGTATTTTTAGTTTCTTATACATATATTTATAATTATTCTTCATTACTTCTTTCCTTTCAGACTATTAGAGGAATAAACGCTTCTGTCTTTCGATCTTCTCCATTTATGTCATCAGTAGAATAAAAATGTCAACAAGTGTTTCATCATATGAAAAACTTTTTTATAAGCTGACGGACAACTAACTGTCAACTCTGAAGATGAATTCAGATGACCCTCTGTATATTTTGGGGTACAGTACTGCCTTCAGAGGGAGAAGACCTGTTAGTTCTTAGGTACCTTTCCTGTTTAAAGTAAAACTGAAAAAGTTTCACAGCTCCCAAACTGTCTTTTTAGTATTCTTCTAAAAAAATTATCTGGTTTATTTCTTTGTTACTGTAGGGGAGAGGAATATTGAGTAGGAAGCATTAGAAAATATCTCTTAATGGAAAAAACCCAATATTCTCTTGTGTTCTTTCTCAAATGTGAAAGCCTATAACTTCGCCCGCATTTTTTCATGCTGAATTTCTCCAAACAAGAAACAAATAACTTGTTACTTTTGTATGTATTATGAATGATTTTTTTATTGCACTGCATCAAATATATCCTCAGAGAAAACATACTGGTATCAAAGATGTCCTCATGTAAATCTAATGTAACAGGGTGAAAGGTTACACACTGTCATTGAAACATCCACAACACATCCTAGTCTTTAATCAAGTAGGAGTGACACTTAAAAATAGTTCAAGAGTCTGAAGTGCTTTGCTATATGAACAATAGATGGCAAGTATTTAACTTCAGTGCTACAGCCCACCCACAGAAAATGCAGGCATTTTTGCTTTCAAAATTAGGCACTTAGTACTCTCGGGTTTTTTGCAGTAATACACTCCATGATTTTGCAATATTGATGTATTTTTATACCAGTAGCTCTAAAATATTTTTTGATATTAAATAGCAAGTATCATACTGACAATATCTTGGAATTCTCTTACCATATTGTGTAATAACAATAATCCCTGCTGTTTGGCTGAATACTTCCTGACAATGGAAGAGAAGACAAACCTTGGAAGAACATTGTAGACATGAAGGGCATTCAGTCTGCCACTTCTTTCAGGGACCAAGCAGACTGTAGGTTTCCCTACTCTCACTACAATTTGCCTGAATTTCTTATGTGTCTGTATTTGTCATATAGATCTTTTCTTTTTTTTCTTCAAGAGCATATGTGCGAAGTTTGAGGCTTCGATGATTTTTAACAAGAAGGTGGGATGAATGTTTTACTCTGAATGATACATTCTTATCATGTAAATGTACCAGAAAACTCAATTAATTTCTCCAATGCAAATATTTTTTCAATAGAATAAGATCAGTAAAATCATCTACATCAATTTGGCTTTTAGATCCTGGCATGGAAATACACAATAAATGTATGAAATAAATTCATGAAAGGAAATAATGTGGCCACATTCCTTTGCAATCCGGTTATTATTAGAAACAGTTATGCTGTGGGATAAGCTCCATAGGGTAACTGCGTGCTCCAGTGCAAAGATTTTAGGTAGACTCAGTTGACAATAATATCATATCTATGCTTCCACTGGTTTTTTTTATCATTTAGATAACTGTGAAGATCATCCAGTAGGAAGTCCAGTGTACTGTCAAATACAAGCTTTTTAAATAAAACTAGCATACAGTAAAACTATGCATGTAAAATCAACTCCAAAGTGACTAAAATGAAAAAAAAAAAAAAAAAAGAATCTCATCGTAAATATACAGTATGCCTTTGGGAAATAAAGTGCTACATTACAACCAAAGTATTCAAGAGATGCTTATCACTCTTCTTTCAGCAATACACGGCATGCACAACCACGGGCTGAGGTGGGCATGCAAAAAGACAGACATGCAAGGATCCACTTTTGGTGGCTGCATTAAAAAAAGGGCATTTCTTAGGAATATTTCCTTGATCTGCCAGAGTAGTTCAGGAAATATAAATGTAAAGCAAGCTGGAAAACATTGCAGAGAAAGCAAGGGAGGAGAGGTAAAACAGGAATATTTCAAAAGGGGAATAAAATAGAGCAGGTATCGTTAACTTAGAGAAGCACTTGCTTGCATGCTAAAAGAGTGACAAACTAGTGTCGTGAAATCCTGAAATCCGTCCACGTGGGTGAGAATTTCCAACTCTCTAAGGACCTTCTAACGACAGTGGCCTTCCGTATCAGAAAGACTATCTTGGACCTCAGAAATATTAGTGTCAATAAAGAACAAAGGTGCCACTCAAAACCACAGTCTCTCAGCATCTGTTAAAACACAAACTTTCCTCTTTAGATTTTAAAATTTTAAAAGTAAAACTCAGAAAATCAAGCCTGGAAGAAACACATATTAGTTCTTCATTTGCAGGTAGTCAAAAGGGGAATGAAGGAATGTGGACAGAGCAATTTGTTAATGTGGGAAAATACTCCCGTATGTGACTAAGGAACTGTAGTACAGGGATAAATAAGATCAGAAACTCTGCCAGTTGAAGAAAAGGTGGTTCAGCAATCCCTCTGAGAAACTGTCACTTATCACATGCATGTTAGGCAGGAAGTAAAAAATATTCTCAAGATCCATTCTTCACCACTGAACATCAGAAAGCAATTTTTTTATACTGTATACAGTAGAGCTCAAGAGGGCTGTCAATGTCTCAGTAGAATCCAGGACAGTTGCTGCTGTAGTCATATTATTCTTCTAGAAGATGGACTTGTAGTCTAGCAAAACTATCTGATTTTATGGCTAAAACTCCACTGATACCTATCGTCAGTGGCTGAAAACCTCAGACAATTTTATAAGAAGTGAAATAAAAATCTCAGAAGTTAATTGATATTGATATAATTATTATGATTTACAGGAGGATCTCTGTGAAACTAGTCATTATGAGGGACAAATGCTGGCCAGAGAAACAAAACCAGCTAAGGCTTCATGAAGCACCTTAGCAACAATTCTCCCTTTGATGCCTTCCTATGAGTTCACTGTGTACAGCTTACATATATTTCATTATTTTTTAAAAAATAAGACTGAAGTAACATGATAAAACTTTGAGTAAATTAATAAAGTTTCAGCCTCAATTGTTAAAAACAATACAAGAGCATCAACTGATGTCCAATAGATTGTTCAGGTGACTATCAAAATGTATTAATTGTTATATTTCAAAAAGTCTATCTATTTAATGAAACCCAAAGATCTGAGTTTTACTTTTAATTATTTTATCACTTTAAAATGTCATGTTAAATGGTCTACTTTGTTATAAATTCTTGCATAAAATTTATAGAAACCTAAAGTAATTTAATGTTTGCAGTAATTAACACAGATTTTTCAGTAATACAAATATTCCAAAACCACTATCAAAGAATAAATACTGAATAGTATTGTCATTACTGACATTATAAATCCATATATAGTACCTAAGGAATCTAATGAGTAGGATACAGATCTTTTAATCTCAAAAAGACAGTAATTCATATTTAGTGTAAACAATCTTACAGTAAGCTAATGTGCCTATGAGATGGAATTTTCTATGAGAAAAATTATGCGGTTTTTCTCCTTCACAAATGGCAATATTGGGATTGACAGAAATTACTCCTGGTTTGAAAATATTATGGTGTCAGAGTGACTGTAATTAAAATCCGTAGCTGAACTTCACTCAGATCTCTCTGTTTGGACAATATAATTTATCATAAAATATATAAACTAATAAAAGATAAAATATACTAAATTTTAAAGCTGATTGAATATTAGGGTTATTAAATGGACTTCGTATCCTGGTGTTCCCCTGTGTTTATCTTCTCAAGAAAATGAATTGCAGTAATATTTGAGTTCACAACAGCCAGCGTGAAATGAACACGTTACATTAGAAAGGCAGTAACGAACACTAACCGAACAGTGTTTGGTGGCACTCTCCTCAATGATTTCTGTGAAGAGCACAGAGCTGGGCATTCCTGGCCTTTGCTTTGTTTCTCAGAGGGATGGTCTGGGTGAGTGCATTGCCTTTCACAGACTAAGCTTGTTTAGAAGGCAATGCTTTATTTTACCTCTCACAGGTACCACCACAACAATCATTCACAGCATTTAACTTCAGATGTTGATGAATGACTTAGTAGGTCAAAAAAGCAGTTGCTTTACTGGTGGAGCCACTGGTAGACCTTTGGAGACCCTAAGTTAGGGGGATGTCCTCTTCCTTTTTACCTACAAATGAGATGATTTAAGCTGCTTCATGACTGATTTTCACTTTCTAGAGCCTCAAGTTATCACTCTAGTTGTTTACCTGTAAGGCCAACTGACAATCCCATGGCCATCAAACATTTGTTCAGATGTGTTTAACCTGTGGTTTCTCAGCATAGCTCTGTCAGAGCACACTGAAATGGCACAAGGCAAAAACTGGGAGGCAAGAGCAAACAGTCGTGCCTTTTATCGTCTGAAATTCAAATCACTACAGACTTCCCTCTCTATCTCCCTTTCATCGTCTTCCCAGTTTCCTTGTCACTGGAAAGGTCAAAACTGAAAAGCAATCTTCTCCAAAACTCTCTTTCCACAGCATCTCTTCTCTGCCTTGAAAGTGCCAAACAGCCCAGGGAGCCATCTGGGAAAAGGCTCTGACACATGTCAAAGTTACTTGCAAATGTCAGAAGAACTATAAGAGAGATCGTGAAGAGCTCCATGCAGGTCTCAGTGTTATGATTTATTAATAGTACAGCTGTGTACAGCCAGAAACTTGGTGACTCACATCTGATACAGTGGCTTACTTTTTAAATCAAAGCATAACTGAAGGCCTCTGGAAGGTTTTGTTAACCTTTCTCCTACTCCGAGCCCAGACCAGTCTACCTGTTTATAACTGGCTGTCTTTTTAAGTCCAAGAGGTGATATAATACTTTGCTCTCTTTTAATGGAACATCATGTCTCAATGTCATTCTTTGAGAACAGACCATACAAACTCTCTCCTTTCAAAATTCCAAGCTTGTTCATTTTCCCTCCACAAAAATCTGTGCCTTCCTTCTCTCCATTTTGAAAGCCTTTTTTTTTTTTCTTCCACATCCTTAGGACTTCCCAGCTCTAATTGGACCTAGGCATGCCAAGAGATGACTTAAGCCACAACGTAGAGATAGGAAAACACATTCAATTTGGAGAAGTATCGATGAAGAGCTTGAACAAATAACAGACAAAGCTTCTAAGGCCTAGCATGTCCTTTAATAGTTTATCCTTTAGTTTTCATAAATATCATTGCTTATCATTCCTAGGATTATGTCCTCTTGCACTGGATTTCAGAAGGATGAGCATTCATTAAATAAAGTTAGGGTAGGTTGCCTCAGTATGTCATGATTTTCAGTCATCAGAAGTTCGAGATTTTTTTTGCCTAAGCATTAGATGTGTTAGAACAGATGAGCATGGAGATGTGGGAAGAGGGAAAATAAAGCACAAAAGTGGTGGATAAGCTATAATATTTCACATACTAAGAGTAACAAAGGTAGCCCTACTTTTGAAGCATTCTGAGATTAATGCTTGCTGTTCATGGGGAAAAAAACAATAAGTTATCAACAACAAGATCCTTCTTCTTGCACCTCAGCCAAAAAAGCGTGGAAAATTCAAGCAATTTTTATAGTCTTCTATTGACTCTACCTTTATCTTGACCTTAATTTTAATTCATGCATTGTAGACAGAAAATTAAAAGCTTTAATAATACAGCCATTAGCTCTTATGCTTTATTAAAATAATTTGCACACTCTTTCTTGCACTTGCGAGACCTTTCAACAATACAAAACACACATTTAATACATTAAGCAGCAGAAACTTTCAGGGAAACAGAAGAATATTAGAACAGAGTTCAATGATGTAGGAAAGTACCTGGATAAAAATCGCCTTGCGCAAACATGTCAATCACATAGCGACAGAACGCATATTGATCTAACAGAGCAAAAAGGAAAAAGAGAGCAATAAAGAAACGAGATTTAAAATTCTATTTCTATTTAACAGTGAAGATAATTCTTGGCAGTGCAAAGACATGTCTAAGAGACATTAGTACTTATATGTTTGGGTGGGGTTCCTGGTCTTCAAGTAATTCACATGTTCAGAAAGAGACCATTTATTGGCCTCCCAGCTGAGAACTTCAGAGCTACCAGTGTCCCAGAGCTACCGACTCTTTTCCTGGGCAGCAAAGGTGTAGTGGACTACCCAGGTCAACAGTGTGTAGCCTCAGTTTTAGTAGACATCCTGACCCACGCACAAGTACTGTGCAATCTGCCATCTGGTCACAAGTCCCAAAGACTTTCTTATATCCTTGAAAATGCGTTTCAAATAGTCATAGTCACGTGATAGAAAAATTCAATACACTTTTATATCACAGTATTTTCTTAATATTGTTTAACAGTATAATCAATATGTACATTTAGTGAATGGAAATATAAAAAGAATTCTGTGTACTTACTCTTCACTACAGAATTATTTTTCAAACACTAATCTTTACAAATATAGATAAGTATATATTAAATCTGAATATATATATTAAAATTATGCTGGTCAGAAATTAAGGCTTCCAAATCTAAAGGAAACTAATTTCAGAAATGTTGATTGCCTATTGATTTCTTCTATGCATAAGCAGAGTTAAAGACCTTGATAAATATTTTTAACATTAAGAATGGTGAAGAAAAGTTACCAGTTGTAACCAAGTGCAAAAGAATAGCAATATTATTACTGAATTCTCCAGACAGACAGAAAAAAATGTGTTGTCCCACTGGACTCTAAGGGACATTGGCTTTGAAAGTTAATGTTGATGACTAACCCTGGTTAGCTAAGTTAGTTCCCGGCTGTGCTTGAGTTAAGCATATTCATCCATCTGTCCTAGACTGTTCCAGCACACTTCCTAGGCTTCATCTCTCTTTCTTCACTTCCTGTTGCCTCTCCCTTCTACTCACCTATAAAGTCACTTACTTTCTCTTTACCAAAGTGAAAACAAAATTATACAGAATTTGGAATGCTTAAATTTTTTTAAATGACATAACTGTTGGATATAAATGAAAAATTATGTTCCCAAGTATATAATTCGTATTGTATTGCTTTCTTACATTGTTCATTGTAGCAACAGTATTAGTTGATGTTGAGACATTTATGCGATTTCTGCTCTGTTATGTTGACTGCCACAGGTGGAGAACTGCAGTTTTTAAGTCATGATTGATTTTTTTATGTGATTATAAAAATTAGGAAGAGGTTGGCAAGCTCTGTGAGTGCCCAGGTGTTTCTACTAGTTGACAGGAGCCCATGCAGTTGTTTCCCGTTATTGAGATGAAAAGGGTAATACTAGTCAGTATTGAGTGGGGTAAAACTTTCAGGACATGCACCAGGCTACGGCTATAAACACTGATTGTAAAATCTTTAATGACTATTCATAACAGGTTCTATTTTTGTACTTAGGGATTCAAATTTATCATTCTGCTTGACTGCAGATTTGGATTTCTTTCTTCAGGAATCTGAGGGATTTGGCTGCAATATCTGCCCTGTGTCTATGTGCTATATGTAAATCTTCTGAAAAAAAGTTCCAGTGTATGTGTGAGCAAACAACTATGTGCAAATCTGTACTCTTGGTAAGCCCCTCTAAAGCCATTGAAGCCAGCAAAGTGTTTTAAACAACTTCAATGCACTTGCAAATAGAGCCTCAGTGAGTCAGCCTTTATTGCTAATTAAAAGGGAACTAAGCCAATTATTTAGCCCGGAAAGCAAATGAAAGGATGCAGCTCTTACCCACAAAGCTGAGTTTTCCTTATGTTTTTGTGAAAATAAACTGCCTTCATCCGTGCTACCCATTGGGAAGAGACCCTGGACTGTTTTGAGGCTTTGTATGGAAGAGTGCTAGATAGCATGGAAAAAAACCCTGTCTGGGGACACAAGCTGTATGGACAACCACAGGACAGAGCACAATCCTATGATGGTTCTATTCAGGTTATCATACAGACATAGCCTGAGGGCCTAGCAGCTCACACCATTTCATTGATATTAAAATGATTCATTTTTTAAATGCAGCAGTACAAACCAGGATTAAAATACCCTGTAAATACTTGCATTGCTTTTATTATTATTTTTATTGGTTTGGTGTGCGTTTTGTTTTGTTTTGTCTGTTTGTTTTGAAATTTTTTTGCTGGAAATGTAATCTGGGTAATTTCTTTTTTTGTACCTGAGAAGAAAGATTTTGTATTAAACTTCCCATAGCATTTCTTTAGTAAGTCAGTTCTGGAAAACTGGGATTTATTAAAAAAAATGAAGGCAGAATGTTAAACTGAATAACAAAAATAGCATTTCTAGTGCCTATGAAGTAATGAGGTGCACAGTAACTTCCCATTGAAGTTCATGGGGATTCTGCTAATCAGCCAAGACTGAAACTTAAGCAATTTTAAATTAATATGAATTTACAAATATATCTTCATGGCCAAAAATTCATTTTAATTTAAACTCTTCTGTTAAAAAGAGAATATTAATTTTCACCTTATAACACAGATATTCATCCCAATACTAACAAATCTTGTCAAAATTTGAGACTAGATTCTTATTGATGAAATAGTCATAGATATTTCTGTAATAGGATTTCATCTGATTTACCCTAGGAAATTACATTTATTTTTAAATTTTAGAGTAAAGAATGATGCAATGGCAGGGACTTCATAAAAACCTTTCTGTGATTACTGTTATATTTTCTACATTGTTGTAGGAAAGATGGCAGAACTACTCCCTTGAGCAAGGAGAAGAAGGATTGCTGGATCAGGAAATCTTGGCAAAACCTTACTGACTTCAAAATTACATTCGCCTTGGGTCACAGTGGGACTGAAATATAGAACTGAATTTTCTCAGAATATCCAGCTGAGCAGCAGCAGCTTATGGTGGAAAAGGGAAGGATGAAAGCGGAGAAGTCAGCTTTCACTGAACATGTGTAGCCCTATCTCCAGTGATAAGGACAGGTGAAGAGGCTTCTTCCTTTCTCCACCCCAGCTGTTCATTCCCACTTCCACCTGCCACTGTTCAGTGCACAGTCATTGCGGTCACATTCTAAAGTAGACTGACGATGGGATGTGTTTATGTTTGAAGTTAAGATGGATCATTTTGCTAATATTTATCAGTTAAAATGGGGAGTGGGGAGCCACAGAAAAACAAAAAAGCCACCACTCTCTATTGCTCTCTGTAATCTTTATCTTCTACTTACTTGAAATATTTTGCTGTCAGGGATTAAAGTGCCTCATCTGCACATGACTGCTTTTTGAGAGCCTTATCCTGAACAGTATGGAGTGGATCACACTGTACACTGAAGCTCTGTCAGGGAAAGAAAAACACTGAAAGAGATTTGCACCCGCCAAGAGGAGCTCAACAATTTGCTGAACCTTTCCCTTGGTCACAGCAATCAGCATAAAAGATGCTGCTTTGATTTTATTGCCTCAAAGGCTTCAGTATTTCGAGTGAAAACTAAAGTTAACTAGAATACAAATAAATGTTAAAAAATACTGGTTCAGCACACTACGCATATCAGAAAGGAAGCTATGTCTCAAAATCTCTCAGATTTGTAGAAACATATCATTTAGACAACTCCCAAAGAGTCCAAAGCTGATGGCTATGAAAATCTGAGACAACCTGCCCTGGCAGATTCAGATATCCAGGCAAGAATGACTGCTTTGTTGCTCAGGCATAACAATTGATCTGTGGTTATCAGCTGAATAGATCAGATAGGTGTGCCCCGCAAAGCTGAGCTGCCTCTATTAATGTCAGAAAAATCCTGTGACTACAGCGTGTCAATTTGTACAGAGAGGCAAGTCCTGTCACCTTCATTCCTACAAAATTGTACTTAATCGCATTCAAAAGCCATAGGGAAATCATGGGACAGTCAGTGCAACTCAGAAGTGGAAGAACTCTGACAAAGAGAAGTATATAGTTAACACCTCCATTTAGTGTTTGATCCATGTTAATTATCACTTGATTTCTTCCTTTCACCAGGGTTATGACATTACTTTTTAGGAGAATTTTGGAAACTGTTCGTATCGAATCACAGGTATATCATTACAACACTAAGCTGAGTGGTGCAGTTGACATGCTTGAGGGATGGGATGCCATCCAAAAGGACCTAGACAAACTTGAGAAGTTGGGCCTGTGTGAACCTCATGAAACTCAACGAGGCCAAGTGCAAGGTCCTGCACCCCACATCAATACAGACTAGGGATGAAGGGATTGAGAACAGCCCTGCAGAGAAGGACCTGGGGGTACTGGTGGATGAAAAGCTGAACATGAGCTGACAATGTGTGCTTACAGCCCAGAAGGCCAACAGTGTCCTGGGCTGCATCAAAACAAGTATTTCCAGCAGGCTGAGGGAGGTGATTCTACCCTTCTGCTCTGCTCTTGTGAAACCCCACCTGAAATACTGCGTCCAGCTCTGGAACTCTCAGAACAGGAAAGACACAGACCTGCCAGATCCAGAGAAGGGCCAAAAACGATCAGAGGGATTTAACACCTCTCCTATGACGAAAGGCTGAGAGCGTTGGTGTTGTTCAGCCTTAAGAGAAGGCTCTACAGAGACCTTATTGTGGCCTTGCAGTGCTTAAAAGCAGCCCACAAATAAGATGGGGAAAAACTTTTCAGCAGGTCCTATTGCAACAGGACAAAGAGTAATGGTTTTTAACTAAAAGCGGATAGTTTAGAGTTAGGAAGAAATTTTTTCACTATGAGACTGGTGAAACACTGGAACAGGTTGCCCAGAGTGGTGGTAGAAGATCCATTCCCGAAAACATTTCAGATCAGGTTGGAGGGGGCTCTGCGCAACCTGATCTAGCTGAAGTTGTTCCTGCTCATTGCAAAGGGATTGGACTAGATGACTTTCAAAGGTTATTTCCAACCTAAATCATTCTATGATTTTATGATTCTGTGATCATTACATCATAAAATACCTGAGAAAGAGATAATGCCTCATATATTCTGTTGTAATACAAATTATTATGTTCCCTTTCCTCCATTACTCCTCTCTTTATTGCTACTGAGGACATATGCAGATGTAAAACCAAAACATAATTCCCAACAGGTCATTTGACAATTTGTATTTTCCAAAATAACTTTACTAGCAATACACTACATAATACTCCACTTAGCAAATCCATGAAGACTCAGGCCTATCTGAAATTTGTCATTCGTAAGCAGGAATTTAAACTAAAGTGAATTTTTATCCATGACAAACAGAACATTTTGGTTATTTTGATTAACTTGGATTATTTATACTTAATAGCCTCCTTCAAGTGATCTGAGATTCATCTGGAATATGTTTGTACTGCACTTTTCTTTTTCATGGGTGAGCTTTGGTCCTTGCCAGTTTTAACTCCATTCTCTCTGCTTCTTCCCTACTACCTTTTTAAGATCTTCATCTGTTTCCTCTTGGTTTTGTTTACCTTTCTTTTCCGATTTAGTTACAGTCTGAAGAGCTTTCTCCTCCTTAACTTTCGGTTTGGCCTTTATTAGCCCAACTTCTGTTGTTTTAATCTCTGCCTGCTTGACCTTCTCAGTCATCTTTGCTTCTTTTCCATCCTTCGCTTCCTTTTTCACTTTTGCTTCCACTTTAGTGCTCTTTGCTTTCTTCTCCTCTGCAGGCAATAAAGAAAAATCTTTCAGTGTCATTCTTTTTCCCCCAAAATAATACACTATGCCATTTATTTTATCTTGTGTTATTACTAATGAGTATTCATCTTTAACAACTTGCTCAGATCTGATGAAAGTTATAATCCCCTCAAACCAGACAGTTTTAGACAGAAATATGAGATCTAAGCAAGTTTTGCCTTCAGTCCTATACTAAGTATTTTGCTGATGCTAAGGATAGTAGCCTATGGCAAACAATTGTCAGTGTTTGTAGCAGCAATATGTTAGCTTTTAAGGTTTAAATGAGGAAGACAAATGTTGGTCATGAAGCAAATACGGAAGGTGATTCCAGGCTAAATTTGAGTAAATTTAGACTTTGGAGATCATAGATAAACTCTGTTGTAAGCTGTAAATGTCATTGATTTAAAATGCAGCTATCAGTAAGGGTTGCTTTATGCACCAATTCTGGAAGTCTTGAGTTCTCAAGTCGACATCTATGCCAATGCCCCAAGCTGAAAAACTAGTGCGAGACAGGCCAATTCATGGTATGTCCTGCAGCAGAGTAAAAAAGTTTAAGAAAGCATGAGTTTGGGAAAGGCAGGTCCTGATTAACTAACCTGATCCATTTCTATGACAAGGTGGATAAGGCAAAGTCTGTGGATGTTGTCTACCTAGACTTCAGTAAAGCTTTTGACAGTTTCCCACAGCTCATGTCTTGGATGAGCATACTCTTTGCATGGTAATAAACCGTTTTCTTCACAGTTTTCGAAGGTCTCAGTCCTGGAGACAAAACTTAAATACTGCAAAATCCATGTCTTCTGTAAGACTGGACTTGTATTTCGACTAGGCCACTGAGCTGACTAGGCTGATTTTATCAATATTTGAACTGAATAGTTCTATCTATTCTAAAACAGAATGCAGGTATTATTATAAGGGACAATTCCTATATTCAAACAAAGCCATGGTATGACCAAATATATTGCTGCTAGTGAAGAAAGAATTTCCTTAATAGTTATACCAAATATATTCACTTATGGATAGGCCTACTCCTTTTTCAGGGAAATAGTGGTTCATGCATTTAATGTTCACCTTTGAAATTTCAATGCATTTCAAAAGAGATTGTACATAGAACTGAAGATATTTTCATGTTCTAAAGACATTTTATTCAAATTTTATTTTAATTTCATTATACAGACACGTAGCTGATTTTTCATACGTGTTATATTCCCTGCTCCATTAAAATCAAGTTTATGAATGTTAATGTCAATTCTAGTAAAAAAATTTAGAATAAATACATAAGTAAATACCTTTTGGAGGAGGTTTCCTTTCAGCCTTCTCGTGTCTCTCAGGCTTGTCTTTTTGAATTACTAAAAATGAATAGAACTGTATATTAGGGGAAATAAAAGCAACAAAACCCCCTCAAATGACAAAGAATGACAAAATATTGCTAAACCACAACAACATTCTTGGAAGTGTCACATTTCTTCCTTCATGATTCCTGCTTTTCAGTTTGCAATATTCTTGCTTCTTTTTCTCAGATTCACACACTGGGGAAAAATCTTCGAAATAACTGTTGAGACTCACCTAGTCAGAAGACAAGGCAGTCATAGAGATCTGAAGCTTCGTAGGGAATGTTTATACTTCACATTCCAAATAACACATACTTGCTCTGTTCAAGTTCTGAGTAGACACAGGCTTGATCTTCTTGTGCTCCAGCCAACCAGGAGCCGCGCAACTACATTTGTCGTACAGAAAGGGTTTTTTCTCAGCTTGGGCTCACTGTCATACAAACACAACCACAAGCCTAGTGCTCACTTCAGAGCCCAGCTCGAGTGGGATCATGTCTGCACAGGATACACTGTGTAAACACATACAGTGCTATATTCCAGAAAGGCTGTCAAAATTTTACAAGGTGACTTCTAACTTTCCTTTTTTGATTGCCATCCAGACACATTGTCAGAATAAAACAAGTTTTGAGACTTAATTATACTTCTTTCAAGTGATAACTACATGACAGAAACATTGTCTCAAACTGAATTCCAGCCTGGAATTGCTGCCTGTATAAGCTATGACTGACATTTAGACTTGTTTTTATTTTTTTTTAAGGTAGTTCTTAGATTACCTATTTAAATACCATTTCTATCACTGGAGCTTTCTGGAGCCTTTAAGAGGGGGCTGAAGAAGTATTCATAGTCATTTGTTTAGGGTAGAGAAAACCTCCTGACTGTGGGGGAAGTAGCCACCCAGTTTTCGTATGCCTGTTCCCTAAAGTTGACCTGGACCTGAGCATCCTCATTTTCTAGGAAGTGCAAGTGATTGAAATGGCCCCAAAGCATTACTGGTAGCTGATCTAGTTTAGAGCTGACAAAACGGATGTAAGGCTGGCGAGGGACAGCTCAGCACACTGCCCACAGAAATGTGGCTTTGGAAGAGCTGAGGGCAAGGAGTGTCTACACATAAGGACTTGAATGGCATGGAAACCGTTCAAGAGAGGGTAGCATGTCTATATGTCAGACTGCAGCAGAAAATCTCCCTAGTCAAATTCTTTATAAAATTTTCTAGCCATGAGTCATGGCTGCTGTTAAAACACATTAAAGCTTTAAGTGATTATTTGGTTAGCTAGCACCAGATAAATGAGTAAACAGGCTGGCTGCTCTGTAGCAATATCTCAGTGATTCTTGGAAGTGATATGCTTTTCAAATCTACACAGACACTGCGGGCATTTATTTTATCTGGATTACTTAAGCATGATTTCACTTTATAAAAAAAAATCATACACTTCTAAGTTATATATTGACAGTAGAAAAAAAAAGGCCATATATCCCTTTAAAGAGAGACTGGACAATGGCTGACTTTCAAAGTCTTTTAATACCTTAAATCTTCATTCCACTTCTCTTTCTTCACTCCTACATTCTGTTTTAAATTTCTCCCTGAATCCAAGAAAGACTGATTTGTACAATTTAATCTATATTGTCTTAATGGATTCAAATTAAACCTAATTAGTTCATGTGCCCCATCATCATCAGATTAATCTGCATGCTGTAAAGACTGATATTAAGACACATCGCGTAGAGTGGGGTTTTTTCAGGAGTTAACTGAGTAAAAGTAAGAAGAGAAAAAGAGTAAAATTTAGCTTCATTATAGAAATATCTGGCTTCTGAAAAGAAACGCATGTAAAAAAAACAAACCCCAAACCCCGAGTGAAAACACTCAAATGCCAAGTAATAATAAACATTAGCCTTTAAAAATGGCATAATAGGGCAAGCTGATTGGATTTTTAAATGCCCCTGTCTAAATCATGGCTAAAGATGGAATTATCAGTCAAAAGAATATTGAAAATAACCTCTCATACATGATATTGCTTATGATAATTAGTAGATACGTAAAACTTAACCAAAGCCACTTCTGCCATGGAGAACAGTATAAATCATGTACTGAAATGAAAATGTTATTGCAAACAAAAAAAAGAAAGGTGAGAAAATGAGACAATAAACACTTGGATTAAGTCTGTGCCAGACTGAAGTTGATACACAGGAGAAAGCCTTCTTTGCAAGCAAATTACTGAATCCCATTGCAGAGGAAAAGACAAAAAGCAATGCAATATAAGCTTATTTCTTTAGCTGCACAAGAATGATTTGTAATTACCTCTGTGCACCAAAACAAGAGAACTAAGCAAGAAATATATGCTGAGCAAGACTTCACTCAGAGGTTAAGACCTGCTCAAGCAAAGGTGAGAGCACCCAAAAATGTACAGCATGGACTAGAAGAGCTTTATACTTTAAATGCTCATCGTCCCACTCTCCCAAACCACACAAACACTGGAAACCTAAAACTGTACATCTAATAATGAACTGCATTACCTTTCAAAGGTGCTTTCTTTTCATGTTTTTCTGGCTTTTCAGGTTTCTCTTTGTGAATAGCTAGAAATAAATAATAACAACATTAATAGTTATAAAAAAAAAGTTGCATTTTAAGAAAAAGGAGAAAAAAAGATCAAGAAACACAGCTAGGCACTGTGGCTGTTCATGTAAAGAACCAGAAAGACTGATTCAGCGGTTGCTGTCTGATGCTGATGCCAAAACATGTGATTAGAACTTTCAAAAAAGTTGTCCACCATTCCTGAAGTCTCTACCATAGGTTGGGGGAAAAAAATTTCTTCTTAATATCTAGTCTAAACTTCTCCTATTTTAATTTAAAACCATTACTCCTTGCCCTATTGCAACAGGACCTGCTAAAAATTTTTTTCCCATCTTTCTTAAAAGCCCCCTTTAAGTAATGAAAATTATCAATAAGATCTCCTTGGAGTCTTCTCCAAGCTGAACACCCCCAAATCTCTCCAGCCTGTCTTCATAGGGGAAGTGTTCCAGGTCTTTTATCATTTTTGTGGCCCTGCTCTGGTCCCTGGTCCAACAGATCTTTGTCTTTCCTGCCTTGAGGGCTCCAGAGGGGGATGCAGTACTCCAGATGGGGTCTCACACGAGCAGAGCAGAGAAGCAGAATTACCTCACTCAACCTGCGGACAATGCTTGTTTTGATGCAGCCCAGGATACAGTTGGCCTTCTGGGTTGCAAGCACGCATTGCCTTCTCATGTCCAACCTCCCATCCATCAGGATTCCCAGACCTTTCTCTGCAAGGCCCCTCTCAATCTCTTCATTCCCCAGTCTGTATTGATACTGAGGTTTGCCCTGCCCCAGGTGTAGACACTTCGTCTTGTTGAACCTCATGAGGTTTTCACAAGCCCACTTCTCCAGCTAATCCCGTGAAAGAAGGTAGTCAAGAAGAGTTGTGTTTATTTATTTTGTTTACTGGTTCATTTTGTATGTTTTGTTTACACTGTTGTTTATTGTTTAATTTTAGTTTATTGTTAATTTTGAGCTTTCTTGTTTATTATTTTGATTCAGTTTGAAAGGGTTTTTTGAACTCCGCATACAAACCAACAGTTTTTCCAGCTATGAATGACTAAACACTGTAATTAATTACAGATCTAATTGCAATGGCATTATAAATAATGCTCTTTGGGGCTTTTTGTTTGCTTTTAATTTCCACTTTATAAATTGAAATAAAGTACACTATAGTGGCTAGATTTCTGGCTCAGGTTTCAGAATGTATCTGAGTTGGGCAGTAGTCAGTAAGTGGTTCATGCTCTGGAATATTCTCCTAGGTGGGCTGTGATTTGTTATTTTTTTATGGTTGATGTTTACACAGTAACTTGTTCGTGGGTAGGCAGAACTGATATTTGTATGCGTTCATATCCTCTGAGGTACCCTACAGGGACCAGGCGTGTGAAAACACTAAGTTGCTTATTTAATCCAGCATATGAGTTTAGACTGAGAACATAAAAATGTATGCATGAGCATTGCTATGTACTCTCCAGCCTTATGTTGGTATTTGAAAAGCAAGTAAGAATTGTGGAAGATAAAGCAATGCTGGGTACCTATTTATTGCAAGCAACTTCTCAAAGAATTAGTCCTGCCCTATTCAGTGCCTCTGCAACAACCCTACTCAGTACTATATTAAAAATGTAGGATTTTTTTTCACATGGCCTGCCTTGCTACCTTTGTGTAGAAGCTGTCAGTGAGTGACGAGTGTAAGTGATCATACTTACTGTGAAAGTTGGAAATACTCAGAGGTTACTGGGAGATTATACTAACCCAGAGTATAAAATACGTTGTCTCCCTTCCTCAGAAAAAAACAATAAATATGCAGAGAGTACAAAATGCTACACTGTGTACCTGTAAGCCTTTATATCCTCTCATGATTTTTATTCATAAAGTTGTATAATATTTTTTCCAAGCAAGGAGATGCATAAATGGAAATTGAGTAGACAATTAGTTCTGGGGTACCTCAAAACATAAAATAAGTTCTGACATTAAATCATTACCTGCATGCCTTTCCCTTTTCTCATGTTTTTCTTGTCTTTCCAGTTTGTCTTTATGTGTCACTAGGAAAGAAAAAATGTGTATATATATATATATATGTTAAAAAAAAACCCAAATCAACAACCTGCAGAAAGGAATCAAAAATAATTCTACCAGCGTAAGCCTTAGGAGACAAAGCGGCAAATTGTTACTCCTTAGTTATCGCATGCGTATCTGCACAGCACACATCATACTACATGGGTGTGAGCAGACAGCTCTGGCTAACATGTTGCTGTCCACCATCCAAGTCACCGTATCGTGGTTTCCTACAGTAACTTGTGATATTTGCAATTATCTGTCCATTCCTGAAGAGAAATTTTCAGGAATCTGTCGGGGGCTAAGGCGGAGCTCACAGTAAATGCTTCTGTCTGTACTAGAAAGAGGACATCACCTGGGTCACTCCGCAGTCCATCAGGCAGAGGTTTGTGAAAACCCTGGAGCATAAGAAGCATCAATGCACAAATGACACGACTGTCACTTGCCAGCTGGCTTGAAATGGATAACCAGTAATGGGTATGGATAGCTGGCAGTGGATACAGATAGCTGGTAATGGACACTAGCTGAGATCAGTCCCTGGCAATGATGAACTCAGAGCCATAATTAGATGCTCAGTATGATCAAAGTAAAAATTGACATTATGACAGTGGAAAATGTATTATGCTATCCACTCATTCATCTAACATTTTCCACTCACTTTTCTTAAAATTTTACACAATAATTTTCCAGACAATGGGAAACAAACGTGGATTTTGGAGCACTCCAGAAAAATCAGCTGTGAAATTGCAAGCTAGATTGCTGACTCCTGTGGAGACTTCATCCCAGGTCAGTAAAACTCCCTTTGTCAAACATGAGAAAACAGGGAAATTCTTTTACACTACCATGAATTCCATATCTAATCGGAAGCAAAAGAAGATGGCTAGAGAATATTCAGGTTTTCACAAATTTTTAGCAAGGTAGTGATAAAATACACGAGTTCCTGACATAGCTGTGTGACTGCAACATTTCTAATTATTCTCTGTGTCATTAGATAACTTTGCTAAACTTAATCACAGAAGTTGATCAGAAATTACAAGAGGATATTTTTTTCTCTCTCCATTACCTAAATCTTGAAAAGGGAATGTATTTAAAGAAGAAAATAACAAGTTAAATATAGGGATGCAGTGAAACTTTTGAATCATCTAATCACACTACAAAGAAACGGGCCTTAGAAAGACAGATTGAAAGCAATGTTTCTTAGTACTGTGAAGACAGAGAATTTCTATAAGCGGTAGCGTTTTGATAGCAGTTGTAGCATTAATTCACTAAACAAAACTAAGTAATACATTCACTTTAAGATAAAACACACTTAGGTGGAGGGAATATGAATAGGAGTTATGACAAAGCAGTAAAATAATTCTTCATTGGCTATCTGAGATTGGCTCAGATAATTTTTTCATGTCCTAAGAAACTTAAAAATTTTAAATATTTTTCTCCTATCAAATAATGTTGAAGAGTTTCCCAAGATTTCTACAAAATAACAAGGGTCTTAACGAACCGCACATTTTGTAATATGGAAAATTGTAGTGTTTGGTCTGTAATTTTTCCAGATCTCAGAAAAATATTATTTTGTTGCCACCATTCAATTTTCTAGTACTAAATATGTCTTCTAACAGATGCTTGAGCTTACACACCTGCCATTCGTCTCTAGAGTCAGTCTTGCTAACTCAACGAATTTTGAATTATTTAAATAGAATGGAAAAGCTCCAATCAGAGACCATTGTGAAGGCTTAGTCAAGTATGGATTTCAGGAACATGCATGCTCATTTGCGTTGTGACATTCATGGTCTTTGTCTGAAATAGATAAGCTATGGCTGGATATTGAGTCTTCCCTTTTTCAGGTGATTTGTTATGACCATTGACCTATTTACTCCTCCAGAATGGGTTTCTTCCTCCAGCCTGAGATTTCATTAATCACGTTCCTATATAAAGGACATGTTTTCAGAAGGCTTCAAGTGTTTTGACAAGTAGGTATGTTCCAACAAAATTCCATTTTGCCAAAGAATCCCTCATAAGAGGCAAACTAGATGATGGCTCCTGGACGCCAGATCTAACTCATGAGTAGAAGGTGGAGAATATCCTGGTTCTGACTCCTACAACAGCTGGATCTGTAATTTGATGTTGGCATACACCACCAGCAAATTAGTAAATTCCTTCTGACACCCTCTCACCAACATCTCTGAAATGAGTCTGGGGTAATTTTTTTCTAAGGCAGATCTCTGACACAGAATGCCCCCAGGAATCACGCCTTGTATAGTATGATTTGCTCAGTACATTTTGCTTAGAAGGTTCCCAAAGACAAATATTATGCTTGGATCTATTCAAAATGAGTAAAAAAGGCACCTATTTATGCTCTGTACATCTTTTACGTATGTTAATAATGCAGTAAAAACTTATTCATTAATCTCTGAATATAATTTTGGCCTTTCTGCAGAGCAATTAATTCAAAGTGCTTTTAAAAGCTTCATTCTCCTTCCAGATAGCTTTCACAACACCTCGTCCATCCCTAAACATACTTGGGATTTACAAGAAGGGTCTAAGGATCAATATATTAGGCAGTTTTAAACCATTGGTAACAAGATGAAGAACATTAAATGCTGAATACATACCTTTTAGGGGTTCCTTTCTCTCAATTTTTTCTTGTTTTTCAGTTTTGTCTCTGTGAATTGCTAGAAAAAAAAATTAAAAATGTAATAAATCTATAATATGGGAATACTATCTACAATTATTATATCACCAAAGTGATCAAGGAAGAATATTTGTAAAATCAAAGAGTAGGTTTTAACTCTGATTCACAGGTACTAGATGATGTATAGACCTTAATGTCAATATTTAATTTTGGGTCCAAGAGAAATATTTTTCCTTGAATAAGCCTTCAGATGTTAGACCATATTTTTGCTAAAAAAAAAATAAAAATGATTATTCAGCAACTTTAATCTAATCTGCAGGATCTCTTTTTGTCCTGTTATACAAGCAGCCCTACTCTAAGCTTTCTGACAGAGGAAATTATTTTCAGTCCTTGACAGCATTGCTTTCTATTCTTAACAAAAAAAAAAAAAAAAAAGACTAACATATTGCTTTCCAAGCTCTTTTTTCTTTATTTTTAGCTGTTACTTAAGCCACCGAATGGATTAACAAGAAAACATCTCTTTTGATCAGAGTACAACTTCAGGAAAAGTGCTGTTTAAAACACAACCTGTCCTGGAGGAAAAACATGAATCCTTACGGGCTTGGTTGCTCATCCAACTTTCAGGCCATGTTTTTGCACATGGTTTTATTCCATATGCTAATGATTTAGACAGACAAAACTATTTCTTGTCAATGTCTACTGCTAAAAGTCTAGCATTTTGCAATTTCAGGTAAAAAAATATTTTCTTTGAAATACTCAAGTTTGTGTCAACAAGTAAACCATAGAAAATGCAGCTCTGATTAGAAGAAAACTGGAAGCTTTACACACAAGCAGAGTAATGGTTTTGCCTACATCAATTCCACTAGCTTTTCCACAAATGTCATTTTGCAGAGGTGTCAATATTTTTTTATTGGTTAAATATTTCCTCATTAAAAAATAGATCCGTCTCCTTAAGAAAAATAGTTCTAAACATTCAATAATTTAATTATGTCTTTCACGTGTTTGCACTACACAAATACATTTCCAGTCATAACAGGTAAATTATTCTTGATAACAATTAACAATACAGTGGAAAGAGATTTTGAAGGGAGATTTTTCAAAACCTTTAAGGAACGTATTACTGAAGGAATTACAGACTGTAGCTTATTCAATTGCTTAAGGACATTTAGTAACATACCAAGGAAAAAGAGTCTCCTGTCTCCTTACACTGTGTAGAACTTAGACTGAATATTTTTGCAGAAACTGTAGCACGATTGGACAGAGCAAGCAGGTGCTAGCTCTGTGCAAAACACTTCCAGACAGCGTGTTGTCAGTTGTGTATGGGTCAATAGCACAGTTTTGCAAACAATATCCCTATGATTGTCAATGGCAGTGAAACATGAGCTTCTGCACATTGGACAAAAGCCTTTGTAATCTCTATGCCAAAAAATATAGCTGAACTATGCAGAACATACTGGCAATCAGAAGGCTTGTTTTTAGCCACAGAACATCTTACTTGTGTAGCAGACTGTTGTGGGCTTTAAAATTCAATCTAGTTTCTCCACAGCATTTCCCTATTTCTTGCTTTGGGAAAAAAAAAACCCCTAACAAAATGAGCCTTGAATGACACCAATGGAAGTTAATGTCAGCCGACCTTAAAGTGGACAGAAAAATGTAATTTAAGGGTCCTTCGCATCATCAAAATGGTATCAAGGGATAAAATTCAAGGAAATATTAACACTTGTGTGGACTCCAAGCTAAAAACATGGAGAAGGCATCAGCTGGTTCCTTCTTGAGAAATAAAAGTAACTCGATATATCTGGGCAGGGAGCCTGGAATGTGGATAAGCAGTGACCAAGCTGGCATAAGCATAAGCTATTTTTCTCTTCCCAGTGATAGGCTGAAGGTGATCTGTGGTTGATTCAAGAGACCTATACTGTGTATTGATATCCTCATAACCTCAGAGCTTGCTAATCTCAGATTGTAATGTTTACCATTACCTCTTATGGGCACTGTCAGAGCTATGACTTTTGGGTAGAACATTATCCGGGAAGGGAAAGAGTTGCCAAAAAGTTAAAGGGTTCATGTTTCAGGGCTGTGACAACTTGCCATTTTTGACTCTTCAATCACAGTGCAGCAGGGATACCAGAGTTCACTGATACTTCTGATCCAACAGACTTCTATATGATTTTTCTTTTTTTTTTTTCTGTTTTTTTTCCCCATGAAATGTTTTCATGTTGAGCTTCACACATAGTCTTAAAAGCTCTGTCACAGAAAATAGTTCACTGTCTACAGACCTTTTCTAGATTTAGTCACTTGGATATCTATTTCTTTGTAAAGAATCATAGAATCATAGAATGGTTTCGGTTGGAAGGGACATTAAAGCCCATCCAGTTCCACTCCCCGTGCCATGGGCAGGGACATCTCCCACCAGACCAGGTTGCTCAAGGCCCCATCCAACCTTGCCTTGAAACACTTCCAAGGATGGGGTGTCCATAACCAACCTGAGCAACCTGTGCCAGTGCCTCACCGCCCTCATGGTGAAGAATGTCTTCCTAATTGCTAATCTAAATCTTCCAGTTTAAAGTCATTCTCCCTCATCCTATCACTACTTGCCCTTGTAAAAAGTCCCTCCCCAGCTTTCCTGTAGCCCCTTCAGGTACTGGAAGGCTGCTATAAGGTGTCCCCCGAGCCTTCTCTTCTCCAGGTTGAACAACCCCAACTCTCTGAGCCTGTCCTCATAGCAGAGGTGCCCCAGCCCTATGATCATCTTGATGGCTCTCCTCTCGACCCATTCCAAGAGTTCCATATCCTTCTTACTTTGGGAATTCCAGAACTGGACACAATACTCAGGTGGTGTCATGATAGCAGAGTAGAGGAGGAGAATCACCCTAGAGTTAAATATTCATTCAACTTTAATTCAAGCATTCTATTTGCTTTATGACACACTTTGTAATTAAAAGATCACATCTTCTCTCTCCTTGTCTTTTTTTTTTTTTTTAATATGATGCTGGAGTCATCAAAAAAAAAATAAAAATAATAACTGAAACTAGGTTTATGACCATTGTGTAAGCTACAATTTTAACACAATTCAAAGAGTTTTTCTTGGAGTTCCTTGCAAATACCAAAAGACCAGACACTCAGAATGAACTGTTTTTAGCATTGGAAGAAATATAATATCTCAACTTAATTTTTACTGACCTAGATTTTGGAAGTTGAAATATTTTTATATGACTTGGGATAAAAATTTAGCCTGAGGTAGAAATATGATCATGAAAAATTTCTTCCTCAATAAGTGGAGTGTGGTAAATTTATAAATAATCTAAAATAGGAGTTTAAATGGAAAATTTTAAGGTAATTTAAAAACATATTCCAACTTTAAACATATAAGAATATTCCTATCTACTTCACATAAAATTAATACCAAGAAAGGCAGTATATACATGAAAGATTTTTCCAAATTTCAGTCATCTAATAGCATATTCGATTTTCATCAAGTGGAAGACATAGTGAAGAGCGATGTGATTTAGATTTTCTTCTCTAAAATGCTTGAGACGGAGACATTCCCCATCCTAAAAAATGCAAGTAGTGTAACAAGGAGGCACTAGTTCCATACCTAAGAGGAGTAAAAATAGCTTCCAGCTGAGTAAGTCTTGAGTCTACTGCTTAGTATAAAGCTAGATGATGAGTGCAATAAGCATGAAGCGGGGATTGCTTGCTCCAGCTAACTGACTAAGTGCTTGTCTACAGAGCAACGCTTGGGAAAGTTAAGATAAATGAACTAATGCAGAGAAGTTAGAGTGCATTAGTCAGAGAGCATTAAATCTCTGAGTAGATGCTTTTATTCAGAAGTAATCTTAGATGGCTGTAACTTAATTCTTCATGAAAGAGCACTTAAAAAAAGAGGAAAGGGCTTGATTTGAAGAGGGGCACAGGCCTCCATGTCCAAAACAATAATCTAAGGAAAGCTCAGCAATTGATGAACTGGTAGGGGACACATTTCAAGCACTCATTAGAAACCACCTTAGTTATCTGTGATGGGAGAAGGGGCTTACCTCTGAACTTACCCAAATCTTCCCCACCTGGCATCTGACGTGCACACCCTGCTCACTGCAGTGCCTAAACTCATGCTGGATTTAACCCTTCAACACCAAATGTAAATGTCTGTGTAAGAGTGAGTCCCTGTCCCATGAGTTACAGGCTTGTACAATTTAAAATTGGATTTAATTGCAGCAGTCAGACAGCGTTGCATCCATCTGAACTGAGATTTCAGTTTGATACCTACTGGTGGTAGTCAAACTGCTGAGGTGAAGTCAAGCATCAGCTTTACCCTAGGCTGCTCTAAGGCCATACAGCTAAATAAATACTTGACACAGCACCTGAGCCACTGCAGCTGCATTGCTACCTTTACCACATTACCTAGTTTACAGTTGACTCAGATATGTCTGTAGCCGTACCTCCAGAAATCAGAGCAGACAGCCTCTGTTTCAAAAGTAAATATACCATTTAACCTGCTAATTTTGTCAACTTGTTCGGGTGTCTATTACACTATATTCGGCAGCCTGGTCTTCTGGGAGGTGTCCCTTTCTATGACAGGACAGTTGGAACTAGATGATCTTTAAGGTCCCTCCTTTCTAATCCAAACCATTCTATGATTCTATGACATGGTCAGCTATATTTATCTATTTAGTGGTCTTAAACACCTTATGTTTCAGCTATGCAACTTTAATTAGGAGGATATATTTTATTTGTCTTTATAATCTTTATAATTTATCCATATGCTAAAACACAGACAGATTCATTCTGTGATGTTTGATATTTGAATTAGCAGAAAGATCCTATTAACAAGCTGATAGGGGAAAGAGAGACAGATATGCATTACACAAAGTAAATGAAACAGTTTCAAAGGACCTGGAATCACTATGTCAAATCAAGCTGAATTCAGAGATATTTTCTGCTAAAGCCCTGAGAGTTTAGTGCTAATTCAGAGACATAGGAATATCTGTCCTAAAATCACTGTGATTTAATCTATGGCTGTCAGAGAAAGCATTTCATCACTACAATTGTCACCTTCCATCCCTCACTCCAACAACAATATATTAGTCCAGTGGATGTGGGAAAAACCACACAGTAGATCAATCTTTTTCCATTCCTTCTCAATGTATCTTGTAATAATATATTTCTCAGAAATGCAGGTCTATTTGTTTCACTATTAATACCAGTTTACCATAAAAATCAGAAATTATCTATTCATTTGTATTATCATTGGACCTTCCATGAGACTGAAATTGTATTTACTTTTATCTCAATATATTATACAGATGTTAATCCTTATTGCCAAAGTATTACATAGTTACCTTTTCTTCATTGATGGTAACAGTAATAGCAATCATAACACCTAATTCTTAAACAGCCTGCAGCAGCAGCTTAGAGCCTCACAAAGTCTGTATGTCATGAAATGACAGAGCAACAGGACATCTGTTCCCGGCTGAGCGAGTCCCATCTCTCATGGCTCCAGCTGTGACAATTGCAGTGGTACCACTCCAAGCTCACCCCAGTTTACTGATGTCTTTCCTGTACTGGGAGGCCCAGATAGGATGCAGGATCCAGATGTATTCTCATGAGAGCTGAGTACAGGGGAAGAATTAATCTGAGCACATGTTTTGTCGAATCATTTCTCAGAGTATTTATTATTTTCAGGATTAAATTGACTATGCACAGTAACTGAAATGGACTTATTATGGACTGAATTATCAGGCGTATAAATAAAGGGACTTAAATAATGATACTTAAATTTTTTTTTTTCTGGCATCTTATAACTTCTTAATAATCATTTTTGCAGTGTTCTATGTAAAGAAATGAAATTCTTTATAGATGAAATGGTACATAAGAGGCTATTTTGGTCAAAGCTGCAATTTCACTTGTGTTTTTAGAACACTGTGCTTGAAAAGTGGGATCCCTTGCTAATGGATCTGAGTTCACTATTGCCTGGCTAGCCCACTGATACCCTAAAAAATTCATTTTCATACACCATTAAGTGGTCGAAAAGCAATTCTAGGCACTCCAGATGACGTTGATTAGCACAGAACTGGAAGGTTGGCACTAGAGGTGTAAAATGCTATAAAAACATATAAAGAATATATACAGAAATTAATATAACAGTGTGAGGGAGGGTGTATCTATACATACACTCTTTTTAATAAGCTTCCTTCTTCCTTCTGCCATTACTAAGCACAGCACTGGCTCATCAGAGATGTTCATCAAATTTTACATGGCTTAACCTTTACAGAGGAGGCTTTCCTAGGCAAAAAATCTGCACATATTCCAGGAAACTTCTTCGACCTCTGAAAACCAGTCCAAACCAGTTCCTCTGTGGTTTTTTTTTGTAAAGTGCAAGTTTGAGGAGATTAAACAGTATCAAAATGAGTAGATTCTTAAAATGAAGGCTTTCTTATCTCTGTTAGACACCTGGCTCACTGTTAACTATGACTTTCTAACTTGGATGGCACCCACTGGCCTATAAATTTACTTTCTTCCTTGCCCAAAACACTTCATGCCTTTTGTACCAAAGGAATTTGCTCAGCACTCTGCTTTCTTGCATCTTTACTACAAACAAGATTCTTGAATAAGTTTGGGTAAAAGAATCTTATTATGAAAGTGCATCTACAATATAGTCCCACAAACATAAAATGGTACTATTTATTAATCTTAAGGTACACATGAATTATTGATCATTTTCAGTCTGTGTAAACTGTTCATTGAATACTTCTATAATACAACAGTGGTAACATACATAGTTAACAAATACACTGCAAGTTACACACGTATATATAGGTAAACCAATAAAAAACCTAAAGTTACCTTTTGGTGCTGTTCGTTTTTCATGTCTCTCCGCTTTCTGTTTATGAATTTCTGAAAACAACGTAATGTTGAATTATCAATATTAAAGTAAATTTCACAAACGAAAATATCAGATACAGTCTCGTAATGAAAAATAACTAAGTGCCTCAAATATTATAGCGGAGTCACAGATTTATTCTCTGCATATTGAGAACTATATACAATAAAGTTCAATTTTTTACATATATATGCAGACAACAGGTATGGACAAAAATCATTAGGTGACTAATAATTACTCTGTTTCTAATTGAACAATACAGCTACTTTTAAAGTGAAGAATAAATTTTGCTGCTCTTTACGGCTACACGGTAATGCGTTCATCATGAAACATTTTTCTGTATGTATCTTGAGTTGTTTACCCGGAGTAGTATTTTACACTTTCAAATCACCTTTGCAAAGAAAAAGGCATTTTCTAATTTTTTAAAGCTCAAATGCTCAATTGGTTGCTCCAACACACAACAAAATGTAGTCTCAATATTGTATACAAATTACAGAGATAAAAGTTCCCAGGTGAGGGATCGTTGTCTTGGAGAATGATTCATTTTAATCATGCTCTATACCAACACACTGAGGTTTGTCTGGTTAGAAAAGGAAATGGTGCAGTATTTTCCTGTCCTTGCTATGCCATCTCTTTCAAACAGAATTTCTCTCCTGTGACATTGTTACATATCCTCTGTAGCTGATTTTTTTCCTACTATCCTTATTGTGCCAAGAAACAGAATAATACAAAAAATAGAAAATATTGAATTTGAGAAAAAAACAAACGAGAATTAAATCAGACTTCCATAACACTGTCTGCATACAATGGTAGATATTTAAATCATTGTGCTTTTATTTTCTGCAGTAAGAAACTGGTATCAATTACTGGATCAAATCCATCTTTAACGAAAGCACATGCAGATCTTGCTAGACTCTATGGGAGGTGTCTACTTGTATTTTAAGGGTCTAAATAACAAGAACACTGATCTCAAAATTGATCCAACAGAGAAAAAGTCATGCATATGACATCTCAGCTCTAAGGAGCTAATTTAATTCCTACTGAAGGCAATTGAAATCTTCCACTTATACACTTAGTTATTTGTCCAGGCTATTATAGGATGCACATTGCCAAAGAAATACAGTAGAAAATTATATTTTCCCTCCCCAAGACTCTGATCCTTGCATAGATTCTTGAAAATAAATAAGGAATGTTTTTATTGGATAGTATTTGCCATCTGAAATAACGATTTCTTTTTTGTGTCTGTTTAGCACAAAATGTAACTATTCTATGTCATCCATCCATGTTGTCTTCAGATAAAGAGAACACTATTTCTCTGAGATAAAGTGTAATAAAGGCCAAAATATGTATTAGTGTTACCCACCTATATATGGTAGCATAACTGAGCTAATTATACAATGCCATTAGGCTAAAAGGCCTTTCTCTTCAGTTTTCATCTTGTTCTTTGCAGCCTGTGTGTGTAGTTCATTTATTGTCCTATAAACCTCAAAGATTGTGCTTAGGAAGTAATCATGCCAAATTGATTTACTGCATTTCAGCTGACCCCGAATTTCTGCAACTAAGTGAGGATATGCTTTCTGTCAACTAAGAGAACCTAGTTGCTGGATTTTCAAACTTTTCCCACCTGTCCTGCTTATAAAGATGCATAAAACTAGTTAAAGTAGCGTAAGTGATAGGAATGGTGCAAGACAAGAACAGCTGGAGGATTGTTCTCTGATTTTGATCACATCTGAGCAGTTGTCCATGCTGCTGCTCCAGACTGCCTCCAAACCTTGACTTAGTGCATTCAGAGAAAACTGAGTTACTTCCTCTGCATTGCAACATAGAGCTGAGACGTATTTCACCCGGCTCAATGGGTCAGCCTATACACAGAGGTGAATATGGCTCACTACGTGATAAATCACATTCTTCAGGCAGAGACATCTACACAGACACATATTCCTTTCCTGCCTAAAGATTCTTCAGCTCTGCTGGGTTCCTGCCACCCATTCATTATGTCTCTCACTACAGAAAATAGGCCTCTTTTTCTTGAAAAAGTAAGTATAAATCTTTGTTATTTCATTAAAAAAAAAGCTTTTTAAAATTACTGTGGTTTAAGGGAATTTCTTATTGCTAATTTGACTGCAAAATATGTATGAAACAATGACTGTAGAGCTGGCCATCCAATTCAGCTCCACATTGCACCAGCAGTGGGGTACATTTCACACAAATACTTAAGTAAGGTACACCAATAAAATGTTTTCTAGACAGCCGCACTGAGAATCTCTCCTAACTTGCTGTTGCAATTATGATACCACACATCACACACACACCCCAAATTCTTTCAAGTGAAATACATCTTCATAAAACATAAGACTGTGCATACATGCTTTTGTATATTGCAAAATGTGCCGTCATTATAATCTCTTCACAAGATCTCCATTGTAGTTTGAAACACCATAAAAAATTGCAGCCTAGAACACATACGTTCTGATACATGACAACCTAAATTTTCCCAGCAATAACAAATCAAATCTCAGTATATGCTGATCTTGATCAATTTACATGATAGAAAATAGTGACTCTTTGCTATCTCCAAAATATTTAAAATAAGGAAACATATTAGATTATTTGATATTTTTTTCTCTTCTGAGTGTCTCTGCCTCATTCTTTGTGACAAATAGCTTTAATTTTTTTAGTAATCACATCATATCTTATTGCTGATTTGACAAAGTGGCTATAATATTATAGAAGACTTACATGGCCAGTTTAAAGCATGTAATTTATCTCTATCAGTGTGACACATTGTTAATAAATCCAAAATATTATGAATTCATGTTTAGAAAAATGACAGAATCAAGCAGCAGCAAGGATAATCTTTGTCACCACGGCAACCATCCAGATTCTTTATGAGATGACAGCAAGACTTATTAAATTATTGTAAGGGAGTATGTGTTTTAAAAAAATGTATTTCACTGTTTGTTTTCTTCTATCAAGCAGACATGAAAAAATTAGCTTTCCTCTTGTGTTTCTTGGATTTTAGATGGATAACTTCTTCATTTCCATAAATATGGATACTGTTTGACACCGACTTCTCTAAACCCCAGGTCTTCTGCAGACATACACAATATGCAGAGTGATTATTTTAAATAACTCTAAGAAGGGAAGTCTTCTCACTGACCGTTTCAAGATGCTGAGAGGAGTTATATTTGACTCTAGTGTTAACATGCCAATATAGCTATTTTCTGTTGACCCAATGCAGGCCCTCACAATCAGTGAAGAATCAGTATTGCCGATGACTTTACTGAAAATCCCTGATGAAAATGCAGTTTGGGGTAGCTTCTCCCACCCCTCATGCAGCTAATTTTCATTACTAGCAATTCACAGTGTCTAACAACAGCCTGGGTACGTCCTATGAAACCCCAGCACCAGGAAGATCAAGGTGAGTGAAGGAAAAAATTACAGTCTCCTGAATACACCTGGGCTGGTGCTGCAGCACTGCGAGGGTTTCCATTAATGTGAACAAAGAGCACAGCCCCTCATGGTAGGGCATGAGGAGACTCCTGGTCCCTGCAAGGGAGTTTCTGTCTTCATCTGCTCTCATGTTTCCAATTTTGCTTTTTTGTTATCTCCTTGATTAATATAGTAAAGTATAAAGCACTGTTCTTAGCCATCTAAATGCTATTGTGTTATGATAAATACTTAAGTGTCTCAGCCTCCATGAATTGCCTTATAAACCACAATGTACATTTCTGTAATACAGGACTTCAAACTTCAAGAGGGCTACATTTCTTCTCTTAGGAGGAGAGCACAGTCCTGCATGTTGTTTTATTAGAAGATGAAGCGGTGAGTAGCAACCTACCACTGCTAAAACAGCACGTAGATCCCACCTTCTGCTGAGTTTCCGTTTTACCTATAAAACATACTTTACAAAAACCAACCAACCAGACAAAATATATAAATTATATAAGAAGCAAAGTGAGAAAAAAAGGGATTATTGTCCCCATTTGAAATGCAAGTTTTTTACTCAGAGTGCTCTAGAAAGGCAGCAAAAGAACTGGGAATTTAACTCAGATCCCTGACATTCAGTATTTTCTGCTAATACTTAAAGCCATGCTGTTTCTATTTAAATATCATAGTGAGGATGGAACATAGGTTTAATGTCTCTGCTGTTTTAAATATATAATTGAACAAATGAATTTTACTTGAAATAATAATACATTATTTATTCTAGGCAGATTTTACCAGTTGGTCACCTCTTTTGTAATCTCTTACAGGTAACAAAGCAACGTACACTTCAGTGCTTTTATATTCAATCTCTTATAAATATCTAAATAGGAAAAGGAAAAAGTCTTATTCAGAGTCCTGGTGAACCAGAGGTTAATATTTTGCTTTTAGGCAGTCAAAACCTTTACAGTTATTGTCAGCATTTTAATGGGGTTATATACTTGCTAGTTTATCGAGATTAATTGATAGGAGGCAGTGGATTATCCTGAGGAGTTGGTGGAAATAGATACTGAGGGCAAGGCAAGAATGAGTGGTGTTAAGAGCTTGAGAAGGTGAGAGGGATGTTATTTCTAAAGTGTTCTAGATGTCTGTATGAAGAACTTAGTCAACTGTCTTGCGCTGGTATCCTCAAGAGAAATTTGCAGTTGTGCAGCTGATACCTATTTTTAATCTAGACAGTACCAGCTGGTGAGGGTGACAGTTATCCTTGTGGGGCTAGGAGAAAAAAGAATTACTGCATTAAAGCAACTTCCATCTAACGACTAATACATGATGTAGCTGTACTCTAGAGGAAAAAAAAACAAATTTTGAAACAGGAAGAAAATATGAGGGGCAAAAAACAGGAAACAGTCAGGCAATTAAATTGGTGCATTATGTCTATATCCACAATCTAAACAGACTGTAAAAGAAAGCTTTAAGTACCAACAGTCAGCATTGGAAAATCTAAGTGACACATACGAGTAATTTAGGTGACATCCCTTCTAGCTTTCTAGTTGTAGTCTTATCCCCAGTGTTGTTTTAGATCTTGCCCTGAAGTCTGGTGCCTAAGATTGGTCTTGAAAAAATGACAGGAGATGAATTGCCTCTTACCAATGAAAATGCTGAATGGTTTGTGTGCACATCCAGTGCATGAGATACCAGGCCACAGTGTCGCTTAAATATGGTTTCAAAATTGCTTATCCATCTCTTTGGAAATCACAACTATAATTTAGAGTGAGGATAAAGGTTTCTTTTCTTCTTCTTTTTTTTTTTTTTTTTTTTTTCATATTTTTCAGTATTATCCACCATCTCCTTCGTTTGCTGTATGGGACTACTTTTCATGGAGGTCACAGAAGACCATTTCTCACTCTTCTTGGTGAAAACCCTCTACTCTTTTATATTTACCCCAAGCAGCATGCTGCTCTCAGCTGTAAACGTTGCTGTGAAGTGATTGATTGGTCCTAAACTTATTCAGTAAAGCTCAGCTACTTCATTTTTGTTCCCTTTATTCCTTCCACTTGATACTTTGTTTGGCATCACTAAACAACTTCCAGAGATACAGAGAACATGACCTTCAAATATTTCTGAACAACTTGCCTATCTTGAGCAGCATACAGCAAACAAGTAGGCTTTATGCTACCCCAAGAATACAGGGATTTAACATGGCCTTCTAGATATATATTAAGCCTTCTTTATAGTGCCAGGACAGTAAAAAAATGAATAGATTAGGTTCCTATTCAAGAGATATTAAATTGCTTCCACTCTATTGTTATTCCACTGTCTATAATAGAAACCCACTGTATGTGATGTGCTGACATCATCATCATCTTACTGAAGGGTGATTCCAGGATGATGTTTTATCTTATTTTCACTTTTACAAGACTATACAGGAAAGGAGATGCATTGCAAGCAAGTTATTTTCCAAACAGGAAAACACGTCAGCCTGTGTGAAGATTTTATTATTAGCTACTCTTTCATAATCTCCAACTTTCTAAACTGAACTTTTCTCTTTATGTTAAATACAATTAAATATATACATACTTTTACATATAGGTATGTTTAAAATAGCATTCTTTTTGATATAAAATGATATAGTTTAATGAATTAATGGTGAGTAAAAGTGTGTCACTATATTACTATGCACTTACTTAAACAGTTTTATCACAAAATTGCTGATTGGTGTAGTTTTTATATGTTTTTATATGTTTGGGCGCTTTTGCATCTCTACCAGTTCTGCTTAAAAACTAAATCCTGCAGACTCTTGAAATACAGAACTGTGTTTCAGTAAAATAAGAAAATATTTAATTCTTATGAAAAGCTGAGATGGGAGGGGAAGTTTGATAAAAGTCCAAAAGACTGAAGAGCTAGCTGTAAATATGGGAGCTGTAACATAGTGCTCTTAAGATTTGTTTCATTGAAATAAATCCAAAAGTTGTACTACATCCTCCACCAAAATAAAAAGGAAATGGTTGTGGTTAATTCCAACTTGAAAGCTTCAGTTTACCAAGGCAAATGGAACCTGACACAGTGCACAACCACTTTTTTCCTCTTCTTTCTAAAGCCTAGCTGATTTTATGTTTTGGGTTTACTTTTCCCTTTGATGTTTTGTGTTTACTTTTCTGTCTGGCAAGGTTTTTATTTGCAGCGGAGAAGCAATATCTTAATATAAAGGTTTGTAAGCAGAGGAAGGTATTTGGAAATACCTTTGACTAAGCATCCTGTGAGCAGCACCAGTATCCTTCAGGAAGACTTTAGGCAGATTGTTTTATATGGAGGAATTTTAATGTCTGGGCTTTTGAAAGAGTTTAAAATGCAAGATGTTAAATGATCTTCAACCCTAAACATTTAATGCATAAAAGTAAATTTTATTCTAAGTATATAAATAAATTAAGACTGTTGTTTTCATTCCCAGACTGCAGTTTTGTAGGTTGGTTCTGAAGTGTAAAAGGAAAGTTAATTATACTTTAATTCAAAAAACAACAACAAAAAACCTCCACAAAAAGTCCAATACAAAGGAATCAAAGATAGATCAACTTGATGAAAAGCAGGCTTTTCTTTCTGTGGAAACTAAAATTGTCTATCTCTGTATGGACTGCAAAGACGTTATTGAACCACTCTTTAAAGATTATTTCATTATCAGTTTTATCAGAGTCTGCATTTAATTGAATGTAGTTTTATGCAGAAAAAATGCAGACAAAATGCAGACAAAAATTCTAGACCTCTAAATACAGTAAAATGGTACATGTAATAATACATAAATTCTCTAATCTTGATTAGCATCAGAGAAATCTTTTCTTATATGAATCTATTCAATGGGGGTTAGGGTTTTTGTGGAAGAAGGAAAAAAATAGAAGAACACACAAGACTAACCACAGCTCCTCTGCTCAGCTTTAAAAAACATCAACTCTGCAGATCGTACCTTAATATATTAGTTTGCAAATATATGTTCTTCTAAATTCAGTCGCTTCCAGATCCAATTGATTTTATTTAGGGGCCTGGCATGCAGAAAAGAGATACTTTTTCTGTGGGCCATGAGCACGGGACTCCATTTACTATATCCTCTGCTTGGCACATCTGTAGCTGTGAGGGGTTTTGAGTTCTCTCAGAAAGATGCTAGACCCCTAGTTTTGGTGCTGTGGCTTTAACTGAGCTTTGGTTGACCCTCTTGCTTACCAGGTCAGGCATTTGCTTTGTCTCAAGCACAGAGGACTCCCAGCCAGGGGAGCATCTGCCTAACACTCCTCTCTTCTCTTAGAGTGAGGACCACCCCAATGCTCCGCTGCTGGGCTATAAATGGAGATTTCCACTTGAGATAACAGGAACAGCTTGTCTTAAGGTTTCCCCTGATTTAAGAGGATAGCTTAAACACCTACAAACCTTTGTGCTGTTGCACTTCTACCCAGGATTCCTACTAGCCTTGTTTTTCAAAGTTTCCTGTATATCTTTTAAAAGATAGCTGGCGAGTTTGGACTAAAACATCTCGACTCATGTGGAAACCATATCGCTATTCTTCAACAAGCAGAAGAATTATAATTGAACATCACTATTCCCTAGTGGTGTATAAGTTTTTTTCCATCTAGATAATATGGAAAATAGTATCTTTACATTATAAAATGCTATTTTATAATGGATATGCTATTATTGTATTGATCAGAATAAGTAAAACAAGATGAGATTGTTAAAAGAATATTAATAATGTAAGTGGATACCACAAAAATGCAAAATGTAAAAAATACATATCTGGAAAAGCAATTTAACATCTGAGAATTAAATCAATCAATGATTTTCATCTTTTAACACAGGGTGTACTTTACACAATGTTACATAAAATGCTTTATAGTAAAGTGTAGCCTAGGGAGACAGTGAAAGCCTTTCAGAGAGTTCCCTAATAGCAACTCATACACAGAAAAGTGAACATTACCATATAGCAACATAAAAGAAACTGAATCCAGAAGGCATTAGAAGTACAAATAGATATATACTTAAGGGATGAACAGAACTGCATAATTAATTTCTAAAACACATGCGTAACAACCACACTGGCAACTCAGTTTTCAGGTTGCATCTGTGGTACTCTGGATTTCTTTTCTCTAGTCCATTTTCAATTTTTTTTTTCTTGAAAACTCTTTTCTGAACATGCCTATTACCTTCAGAAAACTCACTTATTTTCTTTATCCTTCCAAATTTCTTACTGTTTAGCAGAAGGACTTGTAAGTGATAAAAAAATTGGAATTTCAATATTGTCCCCATAAATAAAATCAGTTGCCATGTTAGTTAGCAATGTGAATTTTTCCAAATATTCTTCTAATATAAATTATAGTAATAACAAATGGTAGTTTATATATAACTTACAGTTATAAATTTCAGAAAATCCTTTCAGTAAAGAATTTTATGTTTAAGAATCGTAATAGGCTCCTGGTGGCATTTGAAGCATTCTAAGGCACCCTGGTATTCACCAGCTACCTGCAAGGGTGCATTTCTCCAATAGGTCCTCTGTCAGGTTCGCCAGCCCCATACTACATCTGAGATATCGTGTGGTATCTAAAATGGCACTAGTTAGCTGTGTTTATTCACTTGAATCCTCCCCACTGTGTTTCCACTGTGGGAAAAGGTTGTCGCTTGATGATGCTGAGTTACAAGTAAAAAGAAACAAACGTTCTAATGTAGAACAGACTTCTTCATGACAACCAGATATCTAGACGGGATTAATTACTAACCATGTGGGAATTCAGGAAAGAAAAATCGCTTCTTCAAAATCTTGTTATGAAAATTAATCTGTTCCATCAGCCTACTGCCATTGCAATTTTTCTCCTTAACGTTAATGTACGTATTGTGTGCAGCCTTGGGTTCATGGAAAGTGACAGGTGGATTACAGCCATGTAAGAACTGTGTTCATGTTGAATTTAGTGACGCTATGGGTCAGAGAGTCCCTGACTGGGGCAAACATTTAAAGTATGGACAACTGTTTTGAGAAACTGTTTTAACAGTTCTTTAACCCTTCCTGACGCGTTTATATGGGTCACTCTTGGGCAGAAATAAGAACTTCACTCCCGTTCGCTGGACACTCTTGGGCAGAAATAAGAACTTCACTCCCGTTCACTGGATCATATATAAGCATTCTCATACACTTAGATAAAAACAATCTGACACGTATTACAAATTGCAGGACTAAAACCTTAAATGTTTGTCGATATGTTTTTCCCTACTCTGTCCGAATATACTAATCAGTTCTCTTTAGGCTTATACAGATCATGCCATCCAAACTACTTTCAAATCCAAATTTGCAAATACCCTGCCAGTCTTCTCTAAGCAGGTTACTCCTACCTCTCTCATTTCCCAGGCAAAGCTCTCACAGATATTTGCTTGATCACCCTTAAAAGCAGTTGTCGGAAACTGTCTGGTCTAAGAATCTTTACTTTTCAGAGCATTTTGTTTGTTGTTGTTAGCACAGATTAATACCCAGATCCGAACAAAGAAATACTTTATGCCAAATACATTCTGACTGTCTTAACTAAAGGGGGCTTAAATGGGAGTAATGGGAGTGAGCATCTGGGGTTAGGTCTAGCAGAACTGGACCTTGGCCAGAGCTGCTGAGGGTAAGTCACTGTAACAAACTCTGCTCTTAGAAGCTGCCACAGCAAATCATGACGTTGTCTTCAGGATATTAATAACCAGCCTAATACTCAGGCAATCATATTCTCATTTGAACTGAAGACAGAAGGATAAGGTACTTGGCTGAAAAGTTTATTTGTAATTAACGAAGTTAACTGCAACTTGTAACAGAGATTTCTGTTGTTTGTAGCTTCTTGTTTTAATATACGATTTGTTAACTGTAATTTTCTGAAAAAAAATGTTTTATAGACAAATAAGGAGAATAGGATCATTTCATATAGCCATTTTATACATCTTTCTACCTCTTACATAGTCTAACTCACAGAAATTCAGAGATCCATCTCTACTTAGAGGAAATAAATTTTCTTTTGATTGTTGGTATAGAACAACCTTATGCCAATAAAAGCCTATTTGGTAATAAAGACATGATAACAGTGCCACAATGGTCCTTTATTTCTTATTCAACTTTCTAAGCTCATTGTATTTACTGAAATGAAGATTACTTACATGATGATTTATGGAGAGTGGGATAAGAGAGAGAACGATATAGTCAGAGAAACAAAGAGAGGATTGAATGTAAGCCCAAATATAAAACCAAGGAAGGATAACTTACAGAAACAATATGACCATATAGTGGATTCGTGTTTCACAGTGAGAATATGTTGGCCGTTTTGAGTAGAAGATAGTACTTCAACATAAAAACCTCACTGCTACACATGCACAGCTTGTCAGGTATACTCTGGCTTAAATGAGGAATCTATGTTTAGGTTTTGAATGTTCAGCTACCCTGGTATAAACTGGAGGTAACTTCCAGAACAGTTTAATAATGGTATTTTTAGTCATGGATGATGCTGAAGCGTCTGCACTTGACTATATTTTACAGATAATTATTTCCAATTTTGTGCACTAGTTTTCTCAGCTGTTCTTCAAACTAAAAACTAGTGCCAGTAAGATCCACCAAAAAATATTAAATATATCCCTCTCTTTCTAAAACAATAATTTCTAGTAAAAAGGACAAAATATACAAAAAAATACGGCTGTCAAATAATGGGATTTTTCTTTAAACATTAAACTAAGATTAGCAGTCATAACCAGAAACAAAGCCAAAAACATATTAAACATGCAAGAAACTGTTATGAGGCTTTTCAATATCTTTTGTAAAAACGCTCTGTAGTTTTAGCAGGTTGAGAATATGCATTGTTAAAGACTTCAAAGTCCTCTACAGAATAATCCTTCACTACTTCCACTGAAGAACACTGTCTTACTGGACAATATCAGGTGTTCATTCTTTTCCAATTATTAAAGATAAATATTAGTGATAAGACTTGGACTGGAAAAAATAATTTCAATAAAAAAGGCAGTCGAGAGGGATTCTGAAATTGATAGTCCTGTTGCATGTGCAAGCCCATTGTCGTTACTTTTTTATTACTTTTTCTTTCAATTTACTTTTCTAGGAAGGTGATCTTTGCTTTCTTTAGGTTTGTAATTATCATTACAATTTTCTCTGCTTCCTTCTTCGCTACACAGTGTCCTTACTACTCCCTTTGAATATTTTTCAATATGTGATTGTATTGTGGTACTAGCAATCTTCTTATTTTTTCAGTTATTCTATTCCATTATAAAGAAATTTGTGCTAATATTTTAACATTCATAAAACCTGCTAGTCAGCTAAGCAAAAGACTGAAGGCTTGTCCGTACATCAAAAATAGGCATGGAGATTTTTTGAAAACTCTCAGCCTATTCATGAATACCACAAAACTGTGGGTTAGAGCCAATACAAGTACTTAAAAATGATGCACAGAAATCATAATGCATAATTCCAGGGTGAAATCTGAGACAAGTTTTCTGTAAATATGTGTAGAATTTCAAACTATTTAGCTTCTGGATGTGGTGGTAGTGTCTACTACACTATTTCATTGGGTCATTTTTTTATTTAGGATATTCAAATGCCACAAGCATAAGAAGAGTCACCTGAAGAAGGATAATTTATAGAGTTATAGATAACAATGCTGTGCAGAGTGAAAGAAACTTTAATTGAAAGCAGACTACATTCCATGGCCTTGAAATTTGGTTCTGATTTTGTGGATCTAACTATTAACATTTTGATACCCAAAAAGTCTCCAAGTGTGTATAGATGGTCCTCCTTTGGGTCCAGCCTTAACAGTAATCATACCTGAAAAATCATGGATGAACTGTCTTGTTTTGGTTTAGAAAGCTTTTCTTCTGCAAATCTTATTTCTGGATGGTAGATACGACAGCAAACTCTAGTTAGGAAAAGATGCCCAAAGAGATGTGAACTTTGTGCTCTGAGGAGCAAACTGTGATGTCTGTGAGAGTTCTACCTGCATGAGCTTCTCTGAGTCCTCGTCTCGCCTCCCAGGACTTTTCCATGTGTGCTTATGAGCTTTACCCCTTGGAGCGAATGTCACTGCATGCAGTCAGAAAAGTTGTTGACTCTAAACTTTACCACAGGGCTCCTGAAAAAAATCTATATAGGCTTAGACCCAAGCAATTCAGCTCCTTGCTCTTCAAAAGTTTTTAAGAGAAGTCTGCAAATAGAGACAGTAACAGCTCTGAGGAGCTCACAGCTGCCTGTCTCTGAGCAGACATATGCTGGGCTGATTCCAACAGCATGAGGTTTAACAAGTCCAAGTGCTGGGTTCTGCACTTTGGACACAACAACCCCATGCAGAGCTACAGGCTGGGGACAGAGTGGCTGGAGAGCAGTCAGGTGGAAAGGGACTTGGGAGTGCTGGTGGACAGGAAACTCAACATGAGCCAGCAGTGTGCCCAAGTGGCAAAGAAGGCCAACGGCATCTGGCCTGCATCAGGAATAGTGTGGCCAGCAGGACTAGAGAGGTCATCATTCCCTTATACTCGGCACTGGTCAGGCTGCACCTTGAGTGCTGTGTCCAGTTCTGGGCCCTCAGTTTAAGAAAGATGTTGAGATGCTGGAGTGTGTCCAGAGGAGAGTGACGAGGATGGTGAAGGGGCTGGAGCACAAGCCCTGTGAGGAGCGACTGAGGGAGCTGGGGTTGTTTAGCCTGGAGGAGGCTCAGGGGAGACCTTATTGCTCTCTACAACTACCTAAAGGGAGGTTGTAGTCAGGCAGGGGTTGGTCTCTGCTTTCAGGTAACTGCTGACAGAACAAGAGGACACGGTCTCAAGCTTCGTCAGGGGAGGTTTAGGCTTGAGATTAGGAAAAAATTCTTCACTGAAAGGGTGATTGGCCATTGGAATGCGCTGCCCGGGGAGGTGGTGGAGTCACCGACCCTGGAGATGTTTAAAGGGAGATTGGATGAGGCACTTAGTGCCATGGTTTAGATGATGAGTAGGTGTTGGTGTTGGGTCATAGGCTGGACTCGATCTCAAAGGTCTTTTCCAGCCTTGTGATACTGTGATACGCAATCCTCTACACTGGCCTTTCTAAGGGACTGATGGCTTCAGGCCACATATGTTACATTTCTTTAGCCCAGAAAAAGAGGTGATAAAATAAAGTATAATCAAAGCTGGATCCTAGCTGCCAAGATGAAATGGAAACCACCAGTGACCTGGAGATGATAACTTATTTGAGTATGTTGCTATGGGAAAACTTACGGCTACACTCAGAAAGGGTCTCTGACCACTCTTTTCATCAGTCCTAGTCAAGAAACAACTTGTGGCACGGAGATAAAGATGGGACTCCTCGGAAAGATGGAGGGAAAGATCTTTGCACCCAGGAAGTGCAAAACTCCTCTCAAAATCTGTTTTATAGCTCAGAGAGATGAAGCAGGTTTGAATTTGGGCTCTTTCACCTCTGTGTGTATGAGTTATCCTGTAAGATACAAACTCCAGAGGAATCACCATCTCCTTGTTTATTTTCCTTCATCCCAAAGATAGAAGACTTTCCCAGGCATTTTTCTCCAGACCAGAATTGTGAGTTTTGAACATTGAGAGAAATATTTCAAGCTGGCAGTTAGACACCCAGCTCCTTGAATGGAGGATTTTGAGGTCCAATCGATCTCATTCCTTCCAACTGACTAATTTAAGCAGCTTCCAGTTTATTTTGAAGGCTTCCCTGAATTCTATTTCTACAATCTAGTATTCCAATGGAAACTGTAAGGCATGAGTACGTCTCTGATTTCCAAAGATGGAAGCATTGTGAGCATGGTATTGTCATGAAGATTTTATGGATTAGACCTTCCACGTAGTGAAGTACTTTCACAATAATCCCAGCCTGGTCATCTACACTAGCCCATGTAAAACTAACAATGTATTTTTCTCTTTGGCAGAGGAGACAGGGCAAATGCTGAGCCCTTTTGAGGTAAAGTAAAGAGATGGAGTATTTTCCTACAGTGTTTGTAAGTTTTCTTCAGTCATAAAGTACAAAGATGAATGATCTTGGTCTTCAAGCCTATTCGTTCCTTGACTGTCCTTTTGAGACTGGCAAAATGTGTCATTAAATAGAAGCCTGACCCAGTTCCAATTAACTTCAGAGAAAACTGGATTGTAATCTCAGCATCAACGGGAGTGATAGATTCTTCAATATGAGTATTTATCTGCTGAGAGTTTGATGGCTGCTAAACTCAGATCACATAGGTCTGGTTATACATCTTGTTATTATCAAGCTGTGCTCAATTTGGAGAAAAAAGCACACTCTAGTTTTGAAATGTTTTGCATCCTGTCATTGATATTTCAAGCTTTTTAATACATTTTCATTTAGATTTAATAGAAGTTGAACTTAAGTTTTATGTTTCAGCATAACAATTTTTGTGTTTGAAAATATTTTCCTCATAAATACAGCTTGTTTCACTTGTCTGCTCATAAAATTCAGTGATAACTATTTTTTTTTCCAAAAGATTCAGACGCAGTCTTTTTAGGGGTTTTGTTTTGGCACAAGACAAAACACTTTCACAGCAGCTTAAGTTTTAGTAAATATTCTTTCATATTATTATTTCTATATTGTTATTTCTAATTATTTTTACTATCCAGATGTACACGTAACTCATAGTGGCATTAGTAAGAATCCTGCATACAGGGTGAGGATTAATATTATTTCTGAACTCTATTGTTTTTTTATGAAAATTTTTCATATCTTTTGGATAATCATGAAGCAGTCAAGAATTCTCACAGAGCAGCAAACAGTACAGCAAGTATTATTACTTCAGTTTCTTATTTAATAATTTTGATTAAAAACCCCTTATATATATATATAGTAGACTGACATATAACTAATGAAAGAATCTATATCACTGATAAAATAGTTATTTCGTAAAAAGATTGCAAAATATTTGCCCTCTACAGTAAGGCAACTGACCCACCTTTTTTCAGGGAAGGTTCCATTTCACCTAAACCAAGAGAAAAGAACAAATGTCAGAGAAGAGATATCCTAATAAAAACCCCATACAAACAACAAAAAAAACCCCAGAATTTTTCTCATTTTGGCTAATTTTAATTTTTTACAAAAATTTTATTCTTTATATGCAGAATGGCAAGCACTCTATTCTGAGATTTTGGATTTTTAATTACACATCTCTCTTACCATAGAGATTTTTCTGTGTCTGGGGTGGATATATTCAATGTGCAACTGAAACATCCAACTCTGTGTTTGTGTTTCTGAAAATTGTCTTATGACTATAGTTTACAGTTTTCTTGGAAGTTACACATGCTTCCATGTTCTGAGGAAAGGCCCAGTGATTCCATTTTATCTCTAAATAACAAAATCCATATGGAGATTAACAAAACTGTAAATCTAGCAACATTTCCAAAGAAATCCAAAGAAAAAATTACTAAATTTCAGTGGGACTATGAGCACGTGATTGCTGCCATGTGTCCCTCCCTCCACCCCCATGTGGACATGGAATTTAAACGATTTCCCAGGAAGACTGTGGCAAGAACACTGAAATGTACAGTGGACAGTAAGTTCACATGCACATACATTTTATGATATAGTGTAGTAAGTTGCCTACTGCTTTTTCATGCTCCTGATAATTATTGATGAAATTCCTCTTAGGCCAGAAACTGGAAATGAAGTCTCCAAACACTGCCTACTGCGCATTTAGCTCTGGAATTTTTGTATATCATATATTTTATGGCCTTTCCTACTTGCTTTAGCATTTACCCACTTGACTATTTGAAAGCTTTTAGGTCCTTTGGGAGTTATGAAACTGTAAAAATGAACATTTTCAAATTTTAGAAAGCTCTTAATATTTCACTTTTTCTGTATCTGTCTCTCCATATGAGAGACTGGCTTTCAGCTAGTTGTAAATCATATCTCAGAATAGGATGCCCAGTTCACAGACTCACATGTAGCAGCCTATGTATTAGTATTCATATATGATGCTAATATAAAAAGATAATGCACTCAGTTAAAAGGCAGAAATTTGATAATATATCAGTATTTATGAACAAATGGATTGAATTCAGTTTCAACGCATGTTGCTTTTTAATTATATTCTGGTATAGCCAAATTGAATAAAAAAACCCCTACTATGCAATGAAGATGTCACTCCTACAGCCATTGCTTGTCAAAATGACCAATACAATGTGACATGGTGATCCACTACTGCTCTGCTCGTACCAGAGAATCATTTCTTATAACAGAAGGAGAGTTATTTCTAGACTTGAAGCACTAGCAATTTACTTTCATTTATCAGATGTCAAATGAAGAATGCTACTATCATGGCAGAACCATAATTTCTAAACTGAATTCTTTGCAGTACATCATCCAAAATCTCCATAGTTCAGGCAAACTGCTATTTTTTCATTCCTTTTGTTGTGGTTGTTGTTGTTGTTGTTATTGGGGTTTTTTTCAATATATTGTCATGTCGTCAAAATATCAAATAAAAAGGTTCAAAGTTTCTTGGTGTATCATCTTCTATATTTACTGTGGTTCTTTAGATTCTTACTGATTAAATAAATTAGTAATTACCATTCTCTGAAGCAATATCTTGATGCATATTTTTGTTGTGGCTTTACAGCCTTGTATAAATTAGCATTTTTTGCTTCAAGATGCGCTAATGGTAATATTTAATTCTGACAGCTTTTTGTAATGGTACATTAAACACAAGATGAAAGCTAACAAAGACACTAATTTACTGCTTGGAATAGCCAGTAGATGCTTTATTAGCAACAACATTCACTTTTCATTTTCTTTGACCTTCTTGTATGTGAGGTTAAAAGCTGAGTAAGCCAACATAATGCGTGTAAACCAGCAGTTAGAGCAGTTACAGAAGCCTTTACATTACAAATACCTTCATCACTGTCATCATCATCACTCCATACGATGTCAGACAGTAAAGAAATAAAGCCATAAATCCAATCAGTGGATTCTTCCAATGCCTCATGAATGATTCTCAGTGGTTCTGTGCTGAGCTTGGTAACAGATCTTCCTGAGTGCAGAGTTTAAAACAAAAGTGGTGTGAAAAAAACCCCCCACCTCCTTCAGTAATTAATCTTCAATACATGACTAATTATACTCTCTCCTTTAACAGAAGCAAAGATTGTGAGTGTTAATTTTTATTATTCAAGGATTTGAAGACAGCTCTTCTTCCTGTACAAGACTGGTATAAAACTGTATCCTACTGTACTTGCTGTTAGCAGCGTCATTCAGGACCCAGCGGATAACTCTGTCTGTGCTCCAAGTTCTGGCGCTTCTTTGGAAGCTTCGCTGGGTTAGGAAAAATAATCTTTTTAAGCCCATTTTTTTCTCTGCCTCAGGTCCTGTTGATACCTATTTAAGATTCCCTGCTGTCTATGTCCCACTCCTTATGTTGTGGCTCCCCTTAAACTCCCTGCTTTACAGAAGTCCTGGATAAGAAAATTGCTGAGCCCTGGCTTAACCATACAGACAGATCATATCATTGCCGTGAAGAACATGTAAAGATTTGGAGAAGAAAGGTATGTAGACCTGGGCCAGAATAAATCTGAGTCTGGACTGAAGGGGAATGCATAGTCCAAGTTGGGACACGGAGGCAGCTACTTTTAAACACATTCTCCTGTGAATCTGATTCTTTTCTTACAGTATTTCTATAGTTCTTTCACTTGTGGACAACTGCATACTTAACCTGTTCTTGTCTTATTCTCCTGTAGGCCAGTAAGCTGGTAAACAAAGAAGCTGTGCAGTTTAATGTGCCCCACCTTGCTGGGACCTCTAAGAGAAGTGAGGCCCCTGCTCCACACTGTACGCGCAAGAGGGAAGAGCAATCATCAGTAGATAATGCATTCCCTGAAAGCCTTTTCCAGCTGTGATTTCACCAGATTTAGCTCTACCCTGTTTATGCTGAGACAGTATTTCAGAGGAACTTTCCAGCCTCTGACAGAGTATTTCTTCTGACCTTTCTGTCCTGCAAAGTTTTGTTTTCTTAAAATCTGTACCCGACACAGCTTAGGGAGAGGGACAATTCTCAGTCTACGTTACTGTCCACTATAGTTGAAGTGGCAGTCTGAATGATTGCCTTGTCTTGTGTGGAGGTTTCCAAAAAATGTAGAGGGTCGAAGGTAGACCACCAATAAGATTTGAGTCATTGACCTAGTCTTGTTCCTGGAGTTTCTATAGAAATATATATATACTGAATTTAGCAGTATCAACATGGGCACCATATCTCTGTTTACCACTATATTTCCATATGCAAATATTTTAGTAGGAGGTTAAACACAAGTCTCTTCAGAGCTACTTCTGGTTGCAGTGTTCTGACTCACAAGCACAATCTTAGCAATAATCAGAAGCAGTCTCACACGGACCGGCGGGTTATGAAGACAGGCAAAGTGCAGGCTTAAAGCAAATTTTATGATGGCAGTGGTACGAATAGTTATTTCTAAGTGTGCTGTAATGAAATGTACAAGTAATTTTGTTTGAAAGAGAAGTGTCTCACTAAATAATTCCTTTTATTCCTAATTAATTACTCTGAAACAGAAGAGATCAGGTTGATTTCCTATTATTTTGCATCTGCCTTTTAATAATGTAGACCAAAGAAATATTTTGATAAATGTTTTTAAATACATTATTATATGGATATGTAATACTGAACAATCAGGCATATCAAATAAATTAATCATGCCATGATGAAATAACATAATTGCAAAGAAATGTGCATGATCTCTTCATATAGTGTAATATTGTGTGCACTGTTATATTCAGAAAGATTGAGTAGTACGACAGGGAACATTTGTTTTGTTTATTATTTTGGTATTTGAACTGACCTCATGCATTTAGATGTAGAGATTTTATTTTTTCAATTGAGTTGCCACAAATGCTCTTCTCAAATGTCTACCAGGAGAATGAATATCCGTATTTAGACTATTAAAAAATAAATTTATAACCTGACCCTGATGTAATTTGCATTTCACTCTGATGCAGAGGTGCTAAGGAGCCCAAGTGGAGTAATAGAATGAACACAGCCAGAGGGGTCTTAGCGCAACTAAGGTTTTGTAGCACAGGCAGGGATGGTTTAACTTCGAACAGCTGCCTTGATTTCCTCTCTGCCTATCAACCTACCCTTTACTCGCTGGTTGCTTAGGGGTGGCTCAGTTGCTTTTACAGCCACAGGCTTTCACAGCCACAGGGACTACAGCTGTAAACTAAACAAGAATTGGTGTCAGTTTATTTTAATATACTGGTCTATCAACTAGCAGTTCAAGAAGTGTTTCACAGGTAACAGAGCTGTCCCCCCAGGCAGACAAGGGAAACGTTCAGAAAAGAGCAAGATCAAGAGCAGAGGAAATTATTCCACCCACCCCAAGGCAAGCCATCCTTGCTGATGAATCAGAGCCCCCAATATCATATCCTGGTGTTTAATTCACAACATCTTCATAGAAAACTATGAAAAGGGATTAGAAATTCTAAGTGTCCAGAGGCAAAATTCTCTAGTCATGCCTACACTAAAAGGTCCAAGTTGCAAATCCTCTTTAACATAAAAATGTTAGAAAAATTGTTTTGGGGCTGTGTAGAGAACATTTCAGTGGTATCTGCAAAATTAAATTTTGTATATCATCAGATACTGTGAGAGCCAACTGCAGTCTGATGCTAGGGACACGGGCTTGGAAAGTTGTTTCCTTGTGAATGGATCTTGTGTCTAACTTCTGTTGTATTTCCTACATTTTTAAAAGGCAATGCTAACAGTAACAATGTGTCCTAAAATTCGCAAGAACACTGCAGCAGGTAACACTGAAGTGAAAATTACTACAGATCAAATCCATGCTTTTAGCTCTCCCCCCAACTTTGACAAAAACATGTTATTTCCCTAGTAGAAAGAAACACACAAGAAAAAGAAGGAAATAAAGCAATTCAGGGGGTAACAAGTAGAGAGAAAGATGTCATTTGTGTCACACACATGCAAAGAAAGGTAATTTCCAGAGGATTTATGTACTATTGCTTCAAGAGTGAGGATGAGAGAATGCAGATTTTCATAACAAAGTATAAATGTGATATTTTGTTGTAATAAAGATTTATTTTTATTATCTGCAGATGTCCAGCAATGCTACAATGTATTTTTTTTTATAATAATCTTGGATTCAATGCATTTGGAACAAATTAGCTGTCCTCTGTCTTTTTGGTTTTTTTTTCGCAGACCTTAGAACACAAATAATTTTAAAATTAAGATCACAATATACTTCTCTTGCTAGCATATGCTATATAGTGTAGAATATATAATTTGGAATTATCTGTAAATATAAACTATAATTAATATATGATATCTCCTATATAATTTATTGTGTTGGGAGTAGCAAGGATCTTGAGTTTAAACTGCAAAGAGCCTTTACCAATACAGAGTACTGCTATGAGAGGTGTAGTTTTTTGTGGTTTGGGTTTTTTTCAAAAACTTCAAAATTTTAATTCCAGAACTTTGTGGCAAATTTTAAAATTTGGAAGGGTTAAAACTGACAGAGGAAGAATCCCAGTCAAACTGAAGGACTTGGTATTCTACCTTTCAATAAAACCTTATTGTAGGAAATCACAACTGAATTTGGCTATAGAAAGTTTGTTACAAGTTGCAAATATCCGCAAGAAAATTTGGAAGCTTGTTTGAATTTACTTTACTGAAAATATGGTTGCAATAATTATTTAAGAAACCATTTCAGATACGTTGTAGATAATAAATATTTCTAAAAACTTCCTGTGCATTTTGAAAGAGGCTTTCATAGTCATTACATCAAAATTACACTGCTACAATTCTTTGTAGCTTTCCGGCATTATTGATACAGAAACAGCAATTTGGTTCCAAATGTGAGAACAAGAATTCTGACCAACTAGTTTCTTCAGTTTTGAACTCTCCTTGGCTCACAAACAATTTTAAATCCAAGTAACTTGAGAACAGAATTCTTACCTGTAATTGTAATTAATAATTCACACTTAACACAGTTATTTTAAATCAATGAATGCCAGACCTTCAAAGTCCTTCAATCAGCATTGATTGAAGGTACATTCTTGGGGTAGAAAATAACCTTAATAAAATGACAGTCACTTCAACTTCACTAAAAATGAGGTATTTTGCCATCTGAAGATACATTTTTTTTCATGAGGATTGGTAATGTGTCCTTTAACAGTGGCTTTTGGAAATAGGAATTGATTAATCACATGGTACAATTTGTTGTAGTGCCTTAAGCGTATTTGGTTATGTTTCATGATCTATGTCATTTATTCATGTGAAGTGCACAACAAAAAGTGACTAAATGACTTATCTGTGCAAATCACTTCAGTCATTATTGCAGCCTTAATAACTCTGCCAGGAATGTAGTCTCCTATCAATCTTTTTTGCTTGACAAATAGTTAAATATATACCCAGAGTTCAACCTATTTTAAAGTCAGGTCTTTTTTTTAAATAAATTACAGTGAATTACTTAATAATTGTTGGATTTTCATCAATTATACATTTTGACTGCAGTGAATTGAATGTAATTAAATTACAAATGGTGGTAATTAGCTGGTGTAAAGATTGATTTATGAGATATAATCTAATTCATTGATACTCACAAGGTGCAGCTGATGAAGACAGAGACTTTCTGTCATGTTTGATAAAATAAAAAATATTAACATTAGTTCATGATAATAAAATATACCCTAATTTTAGTAAAATATTCTCTTATAAACATAGACAGACCTCTATTTTAATTTGAAAGTTTATATATTTTTAAGGTTTAGTAGTAGTAGTAGTAGTAGTTTGGTTCTACTGTGTGGTTTTTTGAAGAGTAGCATTTAACATATAAAACTCATATACACACATAAAATCTTTCATTATTGATATTCCAGTTTATCAACATAGATGTCCTTAGGTCTTGTCTTTGTATTTCATAGACTAACATTTTTATCATGCTTAGATCACTTAGCTCCAGGACAAACTCTGGTGGGCATAATTGCATCATAAGCATAAAAACTATGCCAAAGAAAACTCAGACCCAATATTACTTAATAATTTTAGAGATACTTAAATTGAAAATATGAAGACTACAGTCTATAGTATAAATCTCTGTCTATCTCTAATATCAGCCTTACGTAATTATATTGAAGTCAAGTCCATAGAGAAAACCTCACCTGAAAGTGGGCAAAAGCATTTAATCCAAAATGAGAACAAAGTAGAATATACTTGTCAAAATTTAGAAAGAAATTCAGAAAGCATCAGAAAGTATCAAGTAATTGCAGGTACTTTTGATATGGCCATATATGTGGACAGAAATGTAGGTTTAAATTGGCATTCCATGTAATCGTTAAGAGTGGATTTGATATCAGCTGAAAGGCTTCTGGTCTCATGGGTCACACCTTAATTAGATGATGTTTTCTGAAATAGCCAGACATTTTATCTACGATAATCTGAAGGTTTATTTTTTCACATTCTAAGGATTCTAAGAACACAGATCTTAACTTCAGATGAAAAAGACAGTGCTGTTAAATTGCACAATTGCACAATTGCACAATGGCATTTTAGAAGGGCACTTATGAGGGTAGAACAAGTACCTCTCAGTTTGCCATCATTTCCTGGGAACCTCCTGACTGAAGGTGTCTCTTAGCTGAGAGACCTATATCAAGTATGATGTGAAAATCAGAAGGAGGTTACTGCAATGAACTTTGCAGCCCCAGCCAGCAAGATTTGGGGTTAGCAGGGAAGCACTGCTGCCACGTCCAGGCACTCTTTGGCCCATGCTTTGTTAGCTCCAGCCAACAAACCACACGCGTATTCAAAACACTGCAGGCAGAACATCTTTACCAGGTGGTAAACAGGGATCGTCACAATGTTGTGAATAGGTGGCTATAGTGGATGGCAACAGGATGAAACACAGAAAGGCCGGTAAAAAAAGGGAAGAAACACAGTCAGCAATAATAAACATCCTCAGCTGTCACTTGACTAAAGGAAGCAGGTAAGGAGTGAAGTGAGAAGTTATTTCATCTCTGTGGGGCTGCTGTTGTGAAGGAAAAACTGGAGTTCATTAAAAAGAAAAACAATGCACTGTAGGTGTGAGATAATACAGCACGAATCGGAGCAATGTAAAAACATAGTTAAATAAGGCACAGGTATTTTCACAAGTTGCAAGCATATTCCTTTGCTGAAAAGAATATATTACATATGGTTGATGCTATCAATGTTGAACGATATCAATTCCTTCAACAGTAAATAACCAAAGAATTACATTACCACAATTGTTACTGAAATTAATTACTGCTTTTGTTTGTTTAAAAATAGAAATTTCACAGATACCATTACGTGCAGGAAATTTGGGTTGTGTTTTGTATCCCATGAAGTACGTTAAAACATGCAAGACTTATTTCTCAGATGGTATTCATCGAGTCAGTTTCTGAAATATTGTATTTTTAACTTCATGACCACATGAAGTTTGATCGCAATTTGCCTTTTTTATATGCTAGACCATTTGGGATGAACGCGGTACTTGCAGCTGTGTAGTATTTCATAGATCATCATTCTTTCCAATATAAACTAATTTTCTAGGGTTTTATAACTCAGCTGTGAGATTTCCTGCAGATTGAAACATGGGAAATCAGATGTCATCTGGACGGCCATTCTTTAAACTGGAATTGGAATCCCTCATTCTTTTTATCGTTATTGAAGACAGTGAAAAATAATATTTTGAAGTTTTGGAGTACATTAGTGAAAGTCACATATAATTCAATTAAAAATTGAATTAATAACTTTAAAATGGGGAAGCTGTTTACTCATGCTCTGAATTAACACCTGTAAATACAGTAAAATCTTTATTTCAAAAGATTATAGCACTGTTTTGATAAGATCCAAATTGAGCACAGTGAGGATTCACATCTTTTTTTTACATCCCATTCCTTTGTTGTGTGGAAGATTTGTCTAGGGTTTTGCATTTATGGAAAAGCTTTTAGCAGTTATTTTAATTTGATGGGATTGTGAGACACCTCTTGCACCAAGAGATAAAATGATTTGTTCCGTTACGTTCGCTAGTACTTTAAACTAAGCCAGAAGTTCATTCTTTTTCCTGAATGGGTGCGAAGATATTAACAGTTTTAATACTGTGGATATACTGTCTTAAAATACAACATTAAATGTAGAACACTCTTCTTTTTTGCAGTTCTTAGAAGTTTCCAGTGAGCAACAGAATGACTAGAGTGCAATGACAGTCCAGGAATAAAATGTATGAGTATGTTCCTAATAATGATTATCTCACCAACCAGTTGAATGGCCATATTTTGCTGGCTTATGCTTTTCTTAACAACAAAACAAACACCCTGCACCTAACAGGTTTCTCACCTTACAATTTTATCACTTAGGAGACTGGGAAAACCAATGTTCATGTGTCATTGGTACAGTACAAGTTGTTTGGAGACCTGCTCTTCAGCTTCGTGTGTCTTTTTTCTCGAAAATACAGAAGTTCATGTAAATATCTATTATTCCTAAGTTTTCCTTTGTTTGTTTTCCTCTATTGAAGAATATTAATAGGTGTATTATCCTGACTACCTAGGGCCAACCAAGACAGTAACAGAAGTGACCACAAGCTAAGGCAGGGAAATGTTGGCTTCAGACTGTGTTAGTCAGAAGCTGGGGCAGGACACACCACAACAATTTGGAGAGACATTTTGCCATTAACTTAAAAAGGAAGAAAAACAAAACAAAAGCATTAAAGAAAACATCTGTCTGGAGTCCTTGCTGCATCTTGTGGAGCTGGAAGCTCTGTGCCTCTATACCCTGTTAGCTCCCCATTCCAGTAATTGACAAAGATTACCTCCACAAGGATCTGCCTTTGTTAGAGGTGTCTAAAACCCCTCTTTTTGGTTGAGCAAAATGAATTATCCACAACAAGGAGCCTGCTTTTTTTTTTTCTTTTATGAAAGTAGTCATGATATGATGGCAAGTTCACTGTGCTGAGTGTGCTCTATATTTTCACTTAGTTTATTTTGTGAACAGTTTTGAGTTCCATAGATTTGGTGAGGTTTCATTAGGTTTGATTTATTCTGGCCTGTAGGTGACTGGCTAAATCACTATTAATTTACTCTGAATATTGAACACTCTGGATCTGAAATTAGGGTGGTGTTAATTAGCTGTAATTGGTCACAAAGATGTCAGGGAATTCAGAACATTTTATTAGTCCGTTAGCAAATGTAAATTCCTGGACAATCAATCTTTATTATTAAAATAATATTAAATTATTTAGTTACGTTTACCAATTAAAATATATAATCCAGTTATGTGTACAAGAAATGCATGAAATACATTAATGAATTATGAAACCTATTAACTAGGTGTATTTTTGAACACAAAGGATGGTAGTGGTAACAAAATGTTGCAAAGCACGTATCAATCCAAAATGAATCTTTTTCTGTATTTCTGCAAATACTGAGAATGTACCAGAGATCTGCCAATGCAGTATGTTACTTGTTACTTGTTGCATATTGATACATGCTGCTTCATGAGATTTGTAGGCTTTGTCTCAGGGTTTTGCAATGCATGTCGCCTTAATGCCACGTTAGAAATAGTTCAGTCAAGTTTATAATTATGTAGTACCACACGATATTAATGCAAGCTTTCATTTCTTTCCTCAAAGGAATGAACATGACTCAATAAAGAAAAACACTACAAAATTTAATTTCCTTCTTCTGGTAGACAGAACAGGGGTGAATCTTTCTGCACTGATCTAATTCTTGTCTCATGTTTTCCTCAAAATCCACCATCAAAGCTGACTTGCAGATCCCATCTCTGTTCTAACTTCTGAAGAAACTGACATGTAACCACCTTTGCACATGCATGCCTTGGGACCTTTTGCAATATTTTATATCATAATCAATATCTCCTAAATACTAGAGAGCACTAGAAAATTTATAGTGATCATGTTTAGAGTGTGTAAATTTACAACAAATATATCTTCAAGCTTTCTATGAGAGAAGCCTGAATATAATGTCAGCTACATAAAACCTAAATGTTATCCTTCTTAAGTCTTCCTCAGTGCTAAAAGCTCTTTTTCAAAAACTGAAGACAGACGAGGGCCCAAAAAATAATTTACTACATCTCTTTTTGGATGAAACCAAAAACTTAATTTTCTTATAGTTACTTCTGGAACAACTTTCATCTTATAAAAATTGTCAAAATTCCCAAACTTGATAGTTTCCTTCTAAAAGAACACAAAACCACAGTAATCAAGAAGCAAAATTTATGGGTTGGTGCTCTAATTATAGAGGCAACATGAACTTTATACTGGTAAATTAAAAGAATACAGAAGAGGTAAAATATATATAGTACTTTATATCTTTTTGGAATTATTTTCTTTTAAGATGAAAGCAGAATTGTTAATGGTTGAAATAAGAAAAAAATGCTTGAGACAAAGTCTAAAAGACTTGCTACTCTCTTGATATGTTTTGTTTCTACTGAGCTCCTCGCATTTCTGTGTAATCTAGGTAAATAATAATTTAGGGCATTACGCTTCCTTTATTTTCCAGAGGCTAGCAGGTCTGTAGTGCAGTCTGGAGAAACAAATCTGCTTATACTCTTTAGCCACACAGTCCTCAGCCTGGTCTACTATATTAACCTGCACCTGTTTTCTGCTGCAGTCATTTCTGAGCAGGACAGTCACCACTAGTGACTCTGCCATGGAGATGGTCACTTCTGTCATAGAAACGTTGTGGAAGTTTATGGTGGGAACCCATAGGTCAGAGCCAGCCCCAGTGTGGAGGCATATTACACAGCTCTCCCAGAGCTCTCTCAGCTCAGGTCATTGCTTCCTGCAAATCTGCCAAAGGGCTGGCTCTGCAGATGTGAAAAGTATGCTTTTAAGTCATTCCCCTTGGAATCACTGTGAAACACCTGCATAAAAATCAACAGGATTAACTGCATGAATGAGTGAGTTAAATCCTTACTTCGAAGGTCCAGGGATCTACTCCTCACATGTGAGGGTGAGAGAATTTGCCCTTGAGTTATCTTTGAGTCTCCACTGAGATCGCTAACCAGGTGGTTTCTAAATACTTTCTGTGATTCTAACAGACGTTTCAATGAAAGCTTGCAATCGCGTAAATGTTGATCACTGGACATCTCTAAAGTTGGTCTAGTGCAATCCCTCTCAGTAAGGAACTGTTGTCAACAACAGATCAAATCAGCCATGGTCACATGGCCAAGTCTTGAACACTACCAAGGGTGAAGAATGTGCGGTCCCTCTAGGCAATCTGTTTCAGTGCTGCACTGCCATCCTAGTAAAGACTTTGTAGCCCGCCCCGCCCAGTGTTCAACCTGAACAAATTTCTGGCTGTATCTCCCTTGTTATATCACCTGATACAACAAGGACCTCATCTTAGTAACTGTTAATCCTCTGTAGTCTTTGTAACTGTGCTTCGAAAAGCTTGAGGCTGCTCTTAGGTCAACCCTTAGTTTCCTCTTCTCGAGTTGAGTTATTCTAGCTTGCCTCATTCATATGCTATGCATACTTTCTAAACTTGAACTACATGGAACTTCAGGTAAAGAAATGCGAAAGAAATTGAAGGCACTGACTTATGAAATAAAAAGTGCTGTTTAAGGAAAAATACACTGAATATTCTGTGTTTTGCAGATTTAAAAATGTACAGTTGAGTATAATGTCTTTGGCATCATTCATTTACATTTAAAAACTAGGAAACTGATTTTAATCATGTTTGCAAAACTAAACTGCCAGTTTTGAAAATAACTGTTCACTTTTTATGCAGTTCTGGTTGTTCAAAGAGCAGTGTCAAACCCAGAAGAAAACATTGCTGTGCTTAGATTAAAGGAATCACTTTAAAATATGCTCTATATTCTGTTTTCTGTATGAAATGATGGCATTACCTCCAGTGGAGGTAAAGTGCCAGAGTGTCAGAGGGTGAAAACCATTCTAGAATCAATAACAAGAGCCAGGTGGGCCTATGTGAAATATTCAGTTATTTCCACAGAGTTTTTATAAATCAGTGGGTTTCACCTGGAAAAATCAGACAGAAGTTGAAACCCAAGGGTCATGATATGATGTGTGTAGCCATTGTTATGTTTATATAAATACAGAAAACAGTCTAATAAACCCTGGTATGAAGGAGCTCAGCAGTTCTTTCTCTTAATATTTCACTGCTGAGACCTGATTTAAATGTTATTTTAATTAATCACCGAGGAACAGAAATATCTTTGGGAAGGAAAAGAACTCAAGAACTCAAAATACTAAAGTTAACATCACTCAGACATCTCCATAAGGTATGAACTCACCCTGCAGATTAAATTTTAATTTTTTTTTTCTATTTCTACAGCCTGGTCTGAAAAAGTCAGTTTCCATCAACACCTTTGGGATTTAAGCTCATTTAACCAATACCACATGAACATCAGATTTCCATCTGTTTAGAAGGTTTTCCTCAGTCTCCAGTATGAATACAGATTCCTAACATTACCCTGAATAGCATGTTGAGTACACATGAGCTGACAGCCAGTTCAAGAATCACTTAGTTCAGGAGACTTGCCCGAGTCGTGCCTTGGTTCCTGAATGCTTACTGAAAACATATTAAGAACTTGATTGATTGATTGATTGATAGTTAATATGGAATATTAAAATAAGAATACGGTGATTTCTTTCTCATGATTTACTTCTATGTTTAACAGTAAGTATGTTGTGTACAAACTAAAATCTGATGCCTGTTTTGGGAAAACTGCTCAAAAGGAACTTTATGTTTTGCTGTGACCCAAGTGAATTTCTTCTGAAAACGAAGACAAATAAGAAGGAAAAAATTAAGAGCATTGTGATAAATTTTCTCCACATTTCAAGTGTCTGTGTTTCAGAATCTGGTGTTTCCTTTAAATCTCTGTGTCTCAAAAGGTTTTCAAGTAAATTTTGAGGTTAATATTGATATATAGCAGGACAAAAATCTATGGATTTATTAGTAAACTAATAAAATCCAGGAAATTAACTTGAAACATCAAGTCAATTTATTTTGAATTAAAAAGCTGAAGTCTGAATGTCAATTCCTAGTTAGTTACTGTGACAGCTATTATAACTTTAGATCTAGAGTTCTTATTTTAAAAATAAAAACCACATTAATAATTTATTTTCTGATTCACTCATAAGTTTCCCAGTCATTATAGCCTGATTACCTCAAAATGTTTTGTTACCAAAGTGGTTCGCTGAATACGGTGCACCTATTATAAACATAGGTAGGCAATTCATTTTCTTTTCCATTATATATCGATGCCAGACACGAGGCATAAAAATCAAGTAACGATTAAGTAATTCCTTTCCTCATTTATTTCTTCCCATTCCTCAATCGTGACCATAGCCCTTGTACCAGACACTTCATTTTCATCTTTGCTCTCAGTCACCGATATGTATACCAAAACTTCATCTTGTTCTGTCAGTTTGCCAGGTCTTAAACTAGACTAGAATTATTGCCTTATTAAAGACAAAGGTGTGACTTAGCTGATGTTAAGATTTTGATCCTATGTCCTTATAGGTTTTGAAAATTAATTTAGGGTCAGCATGTTTAGAAATGATCTTTTGAATATTTCTTGTTATTGAAATGTTTAAGACCCTGTCAGAAGGCGCAAGGCAAGTATGAGAGTTTTTAAAATATATTTTGGAAAATGTGAATTAATAATTAATTTTATTTTTCTTGCAATAATTTTTAGATAGAAATTGAAAAACATAAATCTGACCATATAAGCTCATATACATATTAAACTACTGCCAACATACACATTTTCCAGGATGAAGATGGGCTGTAAAATTGAGATATTTAAATAATAAAGATTTATGAAGTGTAAACTAATATTTTCTGACATTTCTCACAATATCTCCTCTTTTTGTAAACTCAGCAGAGACACTGTGCTGGCTCCAAGAAGCTGAGAAACACGCAAATTTACACAGTACACATTCCTTAATAAATTTTTAATTTTTAATATACAGGACATCAAACAGAATATGCTGAATTTTACCTGCAAAGTCTTTGTAATCCACCAAGTCAAACATTACAATAGCTACTGCTGACCAGGTAACAATCAGAGCAACAACAAGAAGCCATGCTGCTGGTGAGCTGAATGTTGTCATGAGGTCTTCTGTAACCGATTTCTTGCTCATTTTCATGGGGGCTGAGGGAATGGATCCGTTCTTACCATCTATTATTGTTGTGGTTGTAGACATACGTCCTAGGAAAACAGTCAAAGTAGAGGAAATAAAATGTAACATTTAGAGACTAAAAACTCAAAATAAGAATGTTGCTTTGAAATCTTTCTGTACTCAGAGTATTTACAATAAATTTAAATATTGCATTATTAAAGACAAATTCTTGTGCTTTCTGGAAGGATTTTTTCCTGAACTGAGTCCACTTTTAGAAAAGATAATTTGAGAACAAACATGGTGAAATATCTACAGCTGCCTTTTTGATTATAATATGACATTTTTTTAGTCTGCTATGAATAGCTACAGACCTAGGGGAGTGATTGATGAAAGCGTGAAATATTATTACTCTGCAAAGGGCTGTCTTGTTACAGGCTGTAGGCCAGGTTCTTGGGTGATGTGATTAACTCTACTTCCATTGACTTTAATGGAGCTAATGCGCCTACGCCACTTAAGGTCTGGCTGGACTTCCTCTGTCAAGGACATGTATTGATGGCAATAGGAACGTATGCACTCCACTTTAACAGAGACACAAATGATTGACATTTCTAGTATCCTTATCAGTTGCAAAGAGGTTTACAGCTGATTTTTATGTATATCTTTCTTTGTAATATTTTTTATTTAATGCAATAATGCAATAAGAAACAAGAGTTACAGTGCCAAAGCAGACTTCATTCCAGAAAGCCTATGTTTAGTAGTAGAAAGGTGGTAGGAAATGAGTACTTTAGATAAGAAAATAGTTGACACACATTATCTGCTTAATGGACAGTAAAAAGTAGTGACTTAATCTATTTCTTCCACGGGTATTAAGAAATGGTATTTCTTGACACAAACCGGAACTATGGTAACTGAAACCCAACAACACTGGAAAATTCCCATATTAATCTTCCTCACAAAAAAATTGATAATCTAAACAATCTTGGTTGGTATTTGTTTTTCAGTTTATACAACAATAGTAAAAATATTCAGAAGTCCACAGTCAACATCAGCAGAACACTATACCTTCACTTACCTTAATTTATGGTATCTGCTTGTAAGCTACTGTTAAAGCTACGTTACTTGTGCTATGTTACTTATATTCTTGACCTGGTTGATGATAACAACTCTCCTAAATTAATGTCAGTGATTTCAGGCCCACAGAGATCTGAAATTTCAAAGAATTAGGTGATGCCTGCCTTGCTCATACTTTTGCTTCTCACTCTGAGATCATCTATCTTCTGTCACAGCTGATACAGCTTGATAATTTTCTATGATGATTGAGGTGAGGAAAGTGGCAGAGCTGCTTTACGCAAAGATAAAAAGAGATTTAGTTTCGCTTTGCATGTTGAAAATGGCAAATACGCCATTGGAAACTTATCAGTAGAAGAAAGGTATAAAGTTGTTGATGACTTTCAGATATTTGCCATCACAACAACTACTTAAGAATCCCTATATTGATATTCTTAAAGAAATAAATGAAGACTTAGATCCTTGATATTACCCATAGGTACACATATTTATCACTAAAAAAAAAAAGATGGCACAACAAGTTGTCCTGTTGTCTTGCTTATGAACTCTGATTTGGTTCTTTTTTTTTTTAGGAAGTGAGAATAATGCTCTAAAGTGATACAGAAATTACCTGCATGTATCTCACGTACATCTATAGAAGAGGGAAGGATAACTCTGGTATCAGAGATTCCTTAACTCTTAACCTGTCATATATTTAAAGTGTTCAAATTCATATCTTGAATTATTCTACATTTCTTTTGTTTATTAGATAGTGCATTGCATTTGTGTGTGTACTTCCCTTAGATCTAGGTTTTAAGCTTACTTCTACACAAGCACCCTGACACTGATTAGTGCCTTGTTTAAAGCCCGAGAAAGCTGCTTTGCTAGATAGCAGTGTTGTACAAGCAGAAAAAGATTGGCATATTACATGGTTTTTGTTACCTATTTGGAATTTAGTCTTATTTATAGAATGTTTATTCTGCTTATGAATAATGTCTACCTGCTAAGACAGAATTTATGCGCTTTTTTATGTATACTATAAAACCATCACTGCTTCCATTTCTCCAAACATAAATTTTGGATCAAACATTTCACAACAGCAGGAAAATCTGCCAAGTGACAACTACAAATAAAGATCAGTTTCCTAAAGTCAAATTCAAAATCAATAGCATTTTGTTATCCTGCTGCATACAAAATGCAAGAGATTTATGCATGCAACAGGTCATAAATGACACATTATGCATGTTTTTCCCTTGGGGATATCAGTCAGAGTTTATGATGTGTAAGAGAGAAGAGAAAAGTACTGTCTCATCTTGACAAATCTGATTAGTATCACAGCGTATCTCCAAGGACACACTAATGGCAGGTATTTGCACAGTCATAATACAAGCAATTAATAATCTATGTGTGTATATAGATACAGACACACACATATAATTACCATTCAAAAGATCATTCCTCTAGGTCTGTTACTTTTTAAAAATAGTTTCTTCCTGTTTAGTATGCCTAACTTTTAAAATTCAAACTCTGTGCCTTCTTTGATGAAGAAAATACTTTCCCTCAATTTATAAGTTTAACACTGAATTAAAAAATCTTGTGTGCTGTTAAGTTGTCTGATGAATGTTTTTGACTGCTGATATAACCGAGTCAGATTCCCCCTCAAAAACTCAGGATGCCATACAATAAAATCACTGCCGTTACATTCATTGAAGTAGGAAATAACAGCTATTGATGCAAAGTTGCCCAGAAGTCAAACTAAGAAAACTGTTAGACTGTTAGAGGTTCCTGATTGTTGTGGTTTTGAATTTGTCTGAGGAATTTTTCTTCCTATTGCCAACAAGGGGAACATGAGAGGGGCAGGGAGAGGACAAATTCAAATTCTTCGGACAAATTCAAAACCACAGCACTGGTGTGTATGCTTGCAGGATGATTCAGGTGCCTAAGAAAGGGTTTTGGTGTTGTTATAGGTGCTTTATGATATCAGAGACATCCTCACAGGACTGGTAGGACAGTAACTTCCGGACTGCCTGGAAGAATCCAGCCCGATGCTTTTCTCTGCCAGGTGCCTACTTTGCAGTGCCCAGTTGTTATGTGTATTTTTGCCCATCTGGTGTTACATTTACACAGCTAGACCAGTACAGAAAGAAGTGATCTACACAGGAGCAGTGCTTCCATCGCTCATCCATTGTCAGCAACAATTCTTCTCTTTCTCAGAAAAGTGACAAAGTTAAGCAGAGCTTCTGCCCAAGAGGTCAGTGAAGCTTCAGATGCCCAGTGGGGGACTGAGAAATACAGGCATTTTGTGCTTTGAAATGGCTTGATGAAGCCTGCCAATTTTCACCAGTAAAATTGACAGGGGCCATTCAGCAACAGGTTAAAATCAGATTCCTTAGCTTCTCCAAACGTCATTGCCACCCATATAACATGTATTTTATCTCATTAGACAGATTTTGGTATCTGTGTTACAGGCAACCAAAATCCAAGTCAATTTGCATAAGTACACTTAGATAAACACTGCAGTGGATCCAGCAATTCAAGAGTAAATCAGTTGTCCGTGCTCTGGGGAAGGCAGCATCTGTCACAGGAGTAGAGGGTGCAAGCTGAAGGCTGTTACAATTTCAGCCATCCAGTTTTAATCCACCACCACATGTCTGCTAGAGCCTCCTGGCACTGTGGTTGTGATTGCTATCGATTTTCAATGAGCATGAGAACTTTGAAAAGTTAGATATACATTTCTATAAAAAAAGAGATTACCCTGGGGATATAGACCTCTGACTCCACGTGGCAATTTCTCATGCACATAGATCTACCCCATCAGGTCACAAATGTCACCTTTATATCAACAGATTGATTTGCTAAATTCCAAACAGCTAAAACTCTGAAACTCTTACTGTTCCTCAGGTTTTATAGTTGTCACTTAGGATACAATCCGAAGACCCATAGGGTCTCACAGGTATAAATAAACCTTGACAATCGGTGACAACTTTGAGGAGAACACTATGTGACTTTTAGAGTTCAGGGTGAGCTTGTAGTCCTGACAGCTTAGATAAAATACTCTATATTTGTGAACTGAGATCTTCTTAAGATTTAAAAATGTAGTACTTCGTGGTTAAGGATGGGTGCTTGATTTTGCATTTCATCAGCTGTATCTCCCACAACGCCAGAAGAAAAACAAAACCAGAAAAAGAAAACAAATGAAAATATTGCTACTCCTTTTAGAATCATGCAAATATAAAATAGTAATTTTCTATATTTATGTTATTTCACCGTTATTTTATGCATTACAGTCTTCATTCTGCCAATAGCACAAAAAAATCAACTACGATATTTAATTTCAATCGCTTTTTAAGGCTGGGCATATTAAAAGCAGAGGGCTAGTCATGCAACTAAAGAAAAAGAGGCTGCTTCTTTTTAAATAACAATATTATTGCTAGGGCAATTCAGCTGGGATGTGAGAAGCCTCATTGCAGTCTGCTCTAAATGAGAGAGCTGGTAGATTTTGACTTGTCTGTTCCACTCCCTGGGTGAACACTCTAATAAATAGGCTATAGAGTATTCTGGATTCAGGTCATTAACAGCTCCTGTTCGACCTATTCCACTTCACTTGGAATATTTAAATACTAATTAAGGGAACACAAAAGAGAAAGGATGACTGCATAAATTGACACTGTATGTTAAGCACCGGCTTGAGCCTTGGGCTTTAACCTGGTGACCTTATCAATCTACCACCGCTGAGATCAAACAGGCAGGAGTCTCAGCCTACAGTAAGGAGGACACTGCCAGGAGAGGTGGACAAGGGATTAGAAGCCTTCGGTGAAGGACTGGGCATTGTATATGCAATAATCTGCTACATTTTTTGAGGACCAGCATTTCACTTATTTCACTTTGAGTCAGTCCACGCACGTCTACAGCTCTTACAATAATCAGTCTTTTCCCATGCAAGGAAAATATTTTCTACTACAAGAAAAGACTACACCTACACCTGTTGTTCGGATGATACTGATGCCTGGTTGTGGAGCGGTTCTTTTTTAATTTCTTTGCTGTCATTTCTCCACCCTTGGTTTATACAAGTGGAAAGGAAAAGGCAGTATTTCTGCTGTGGTTCATAGTTAGCAGCTTACAATAGAATAATGGCAGCAACATTATTTCCTGAAGTGGCCTAATGACTTTTGTCCAGAAAACTTTTGCTTCATGGTTAAGTACGTAGCCAACTTCCCAGCACTTCCATTGGCACAGAGAGTTGGAAACGCTTGACTCGACTCATGACTTTTGCACTTTCTATACATTTATGTGGGAACAAAATGCTGAGCAGAGAGAAGAGAGACCCACAGAAGAGCAAGAGGAGTCGAGCTTGGCAAAACCTTTTGCTTTTCTTACAAGTACTGATAAAGTACGTGATTACAGTTATTTAAAACCACTTATGATAGAGGATTTGTAGTCCTGGTAACTTTCAATAAATTAAGAACCTATAATTGTTCCACTAATACAGATTATAATTTCTATTGGACATACATGGTAATATAAAGGCAAGGTTGTTCCCAACACTGATAGAAGGGCAGATAGGAATAAGGAAAGACAACTTAAATAGCCAAATTCACCTTGTCTCATCTTTCACCATTATCTGCACCAGGTTGTGAGCAGGACAGTGATTTACAGTTCAGCCCAGAAATGGGTGATGGGCACCTAATGTAAGTCTTCTGATTGTGAACAAGCCTCTGCAAGTTATTGAGCAGAAAGGTGGTAATTTTAAGAAAAGCTAATTTATTTAGAGCTGTGACATAAATGTTACCTTGAGATGGCTGACATTCAGCTATTTCTTTTCTTTTGTATCATATTACATCCTTATAGATATGAGTGAATGAATGCAACTGGAATAACTAAAAGGTCATAATATGTAAAAGGAGTTTCACAACTGACACCAGAATTTACACACAGAGTACTGAAGTGTTACCCTACAATTTACATAATTAAAGTGCAAAGAGAAAAACCTCTCAACACTTATGTATATATTTGCAAACTTCTCAAAATGAAAAGGTCTTTCTGCAGAATAAAGGCTTAGAAAGATGTGACTGGGACTGCCTGTGAGGGAAAATTTGCAGATTTATTGGTGACTGATAGTTGTAAAAATGTAATACTCTTTATGAAATGTGGAAAATAGGTTTGGAGATTATGCAGAAACCAATTCTATGCGAAAAAAGAAATTGAATAGAGATTATGTAATATGGAGAGGATGGTGCATGAAAATTAACTGAACAATTGAATTCAAAAAAGGCATTTATAATTACATATAGTGCTGCTTACTTTTTTAATTTCCTTTTCTTTTATTATATCTGTATTGGTTTTATTTTTGATCAATAGAGAGCATCTGATAATTTCAAGAAGTAAATTGTATTAATCTTTCCTATTCATTCTTCAAGAAATTATGTACATTAATCTTTTTTATCTCATCATTTTCAATAGAAATTTGTGGAATAAAAGCTGCATTTTATCAAGTGTTTTCATTATCTAGTTCGAAGAAAACATGTACTTCATACAATATCAGTAAATAACACTAATAGCAGTATTACTAATAATAAATATTATGAGGTTAAAACTAGAAGCTTTAAATGCAATATTCTCAGGTGTGACATGTATTTTGCAATTGTAATAAAGACTGTTTCTTAGGATAATGTACACTGACACATGCTATGTGGAGAAAAAACAAAGTGAAGAAAATAGTGTAACTAAGAATAATTGTAAAATCTCCGTAACTCTATGAAGAGAAAATTACTTTCCAAAGATGTACAACCAGATTATGATAGAGAATTACAATAAATGCTGACCAAATATTCTGGCAAGACAGGGGTTAAGAACTGTGTGCCTGACTTTGGCCAGTGACTGCTGCTGAAGACAAGATAAAGCACCAACTGGACATGTTAGTTCTTATCATTTTTTTGCTGACATTATTTTCATAAAATAAATACCAAATAAATATCAAAGTACAATAAAAGTCCATTTTTAACAATATTTAGGGTTTTTTTCCATTGCTTTTTATTTACAATGCTACTTGTACAGAAACAGGATGTTTTCACTTTAAGAACCTACTGTATATACCCTGTTTGCAGTCATAATTCTTCCACTGTGATACTGCAAGCATTTCCATGTCAGTCTATTGTGAGAACTAAGATGATTCTAAATGGGAGGGAGAAGCAGGAGAAAATGGACTTTTAAGAAAAAAATCTACTATTTTTATGCAAATATCTTTTATAATAAAGGAGATATATAAAATGTATGGGAGGATTTTTTTTTAACACGGAATAATTTTTCAAAGCCTGCTGTGAAGTGCTAGTGACTCTCAATAAAAGAAATATGGAAAACTCAGGAACTAAGCTCTACTGTTTTTAAATATGTTCCTTACTGTATTTTGCTCTTTCTTATTTAATGCTTTGTAACCTAGTATAAATAATCTTTTTTTAAATAATTCATCAGCAGAAGTGCAGCAGTTGTTCATCATATTCCAAGAATAACAAATCAAAATACTTCCAAACCACACACTTTCCATCTAGTTAAAATTATTTTAATGCATATATCTGTTTTTTTTCCCTGAGGACAGCTACAAAGATTATTTAAGGGTACTGTTTTATATATAAAAACATGTAACAAGTTTGCTATACAGATTCAAATGATGAATTTGGACCATTACTGTATGCAAGAAGCCAGAATCCCCTGACGGCAACCCGGTCTTCACCCCCACGTGAGCCCTCCTGACTAAGGGGACAAACCTGAATCGTAGGAATCAAGGATGCTTGGTCTAGAAAAGCTCAGAGCGTGGAGGCAGGTAGGAAGGAAGAAAGCCTTCTACAGCTGGGAAGTACCACTTGCTCTAGCAACAAGGATAACTGAGAGAAAAGGTCTTCAAAAGACTTTGAAAAATAATAAGGATATATAATTAAGAAAAGATTTCCCCTGCATAGAAGAGTGGTAACAAAAATCTTGCCAAACACTTCCTCCCCACATAAAAAAAAAATAAAAATCTTGATGCCTGCAAACCCAGTAGGCAACATCTTCGTTTTGGGGAATGCAGCACTGGATTGTGTTCAAGAAATACTAATATAAACTTTTATTTGTTCTGGAATAGGCCAAGGTATGAACTGTAGTATTAGTTAAATTATATATGAAGAAGATATATTCTTTCCTTGCACAGATGTCTTGAAGCAAACTGAGAACTTCAAGGAGGGGAAGTGGAAACCAGTTTCAGTAAGATCCTAATTACTCTGTGGTTTAAAATACAATCAGAAGTAACATAATTCCCTCTCAGCTAACATACTTTTAGCCTTTGACCTCAGAGAGCCCACTTATTTTAACAGATGTCTGCACATCATAAATCCCATTTAAAATTCATATGAGGTGAGTCTGAAATCACTCGAGAAGTTGAACTTCAGTGATTTGGAGCTGAATTTCCATCTGTCCTTTACACGTTTGAAATGCATAGTGTAATAGAGAATTGGTCAATACTTCAAATTAAGCAGAGGAAAATTGGTCTTATATTCCTTTGCGAGGAAGTCTAAAAAATTTGTTCACTTTGTTCCAAAATTGTTTGTAAAGAACCTTATGCCAATATGACCTTTAACCTTCTGTCTCTTTGTGGTTGTTTCTTCTACATATACGTATTTCAAAGGGCTTTTACATTATTCTGATTATTCAGGTACAACAGACAGAGAAGAGATTAGTGGTTAGTTATTAGTTAAAAGATTTGCTGTGTTGTTGAGTCTTCTTAAATAGTCTTATATGACTGAGAGCCTCTCTGCAATAATTCATACCTGAAATGACTTTGGAGAGAAAAGGAAGGGAAGCCCTAAGGGCCAGGTTTAACAGAAAACAGGTTTTTTGGGGAAATTTCATAGATAATTTTACTTACAGTTGTATCACTTTGTGTAGTAATTTCTTGAGAACTTAGAAGACCACAGGGGTTAGCAATAACCAATCAGAATAAATTACTTCTCTAAAATTAAACTACAGGAGGTACAGTTGATAAGAACAAAAAAATACCATTTGCTGCACTTTGACCTAGTGACAAAGCAGGATAAAGGGACATTGAGATGCTCCCTTTCCAAAAAGCAGCAGATTTTGTCTTTTCATGTTATGGAAGTTTGACATTTAAATTTTTCTCTTTGAAATAACTCTTCAGTTTGATATATTTTTACATATTCTTTCATAAATGTTAAGATTAGTTAAAAAACCAAATGTTTAATTTCCAGCTTCTCAGTATGTAGATGAGATATGAGCGTAACTGAGTTCTGAACACAGAATACTAAATTATCCACACTGTGAAAAATCCGTTGTTAGTTGGTTCACACCTGAATATTTTATTAATCAGTAGAAATACCCTCCCTTCTTTGGAAAAACATTGGTGCTTTAAAATAGAAAAAATATTTACCTTTCTGTTCATCTCATAAATCTGGCATTTCTGAAAGAAGCGGCAAAGGGATATTTGGATGTATTTATGAGTTGATACATTTTCAAATGTCAAATTGAAGGTTGGAAAAAAATGGTTGAGTTATCTTTAAGGAGCAGGATACTTTCTGCAGTAAGAGCATTGTATGCATTCCTTTTGTTACACGTTTCTGGAAACTCCACTTTACGCATCCTTGCAGCTTTCAGAGAGGATTAGAGAAAAATCTGACTTTTTTGTGGAAAAAAGGAAAAATATCTGTTCTCATCTGTAAAATAATGATAGTAATAATAAATAATGAAAGTCACTAGGATAAACTGTAGGTCACAAATACCTCTGTACTCGCTCTGGACATGTGTACCAGTATAAAGAGACTGTAAAGAAAATTCCAGATCTTTACTTCCTCTGGTGGAACTGCTATTGTCTCTCCAATAAGTGATTAATAAGATCAGTTACTCAGTTTCATTTATACCAAGTTAACATGACATTGGAGGTAAGACCAGCTTTATACGTCTTACTGGACTGATATCCACACACTCTGAAAATGAAAGCAGTTCAACATAGGTTCCACAGCTGAAAGTGGAAGCAGTGTTTCACATCGCAAGTCTGCCAAGTCTTCCTTATGGAGCTATCCAGTCATTATAGTCCTCAACCACACGCATACAGCTTGAATGTATATATGCATGTCATATTGAAGAGATCTGACTCCAGCTGTGTTACGAGAGACGGAAGAAAAAAGCATTTCAACCAAAAAGAATATAGAAATTGCTATAATAAGTGTTATATAATAAAAAAAGTACTATGCTAAAGAGTGGGGAGACAAAATTCTTCATTGGCAAAAGCAGAAAACTGAAATAAATGCTCGTGGCATCTGTATCACTAATGTATCTCATCTGCAAATGATAAGTATGGAACTATCATAAGTCACGATGTCTAGGAGAGAGAAAACAGAAAGAGATCTACTGAAGAAAATTGTTGTGAGGTTTGCAAAACTGTATAACCAATTTCATGAGAGACATCAGTTAACTATAATCCATAGAAAACAGGAACAGATGAACCAAGGTCTGTCTTCTGTCAGGGAGTTATTCTCTAACAAATATTGGAGTACTCCATCTGTATATTTACTAAAGGCAAGTCCATCATACAACATTAGGGACATAAGGTTTTCTGAAGCTTGCTTTGAGACTTCTAAGACTATCAAAATATACCTCCACAATGCTTTGTGATATCATATTTTTATTCAGTGTGTGTTCTCGTAAGAAAATAATTCTAGGAAGCAGTGACAGTCAGGACATAAATAGCTCCTCTAAAGGGTTTTTGGGGGGGTTTTTTCTTCTTTTTTGGTCTGAAAGAGTTCTTTGGAAAATACCCATGGAGATATAGGGCACAAGAGAGCTCTTAAACTGACACCGAGGAACAGAGTTCAGTGTTTAGGTAAAGGTTAATGGTGTACTTTATGATTTTCTTCTTGCAATACTGAACTAAAAAATGGTTATTTGAATTTGAAGTTTAATCTTGATAGAATAAATTAATATTATCGTTCCTCTCTGATCTTTATTTGGAAGTAGATGTGACCTCTACAGGCAGCTGAGATACATAAGATACAGTGAGGACAGTTAGTCTTTGTTGAGGGTACATATTCACAATGCATCTGTCATCTAAAATGTGTTCTGAGATTCTGAGGGAGGTGATTCTTCCCCTCTGCTCTTGGGAGACCTCATTGGGGATACTGCAATCAGTTCTGTAATCCTCAGCACAGCAAGGACATGGATCTGTTAGAGCAAGTTCACAGGAGAGCCACAAAGATGATCGGAGGGCTGGAGTACCTCCCCTATTAGGACAGGCTGAGAGAGTTGGGCTTGTTTAGCCTAGAGAAGAGAAAGGTCCAGGGTGACCTTATAGCAGCCTTCCCGTACTTATACTGGGTCTCCAGAAAAGATGGGAAGAAAGTCTTTACCAGATACTGGAGTGATAGGACAAGGGGTAATGGTTTTAAGCTGAAAGAAGGTAGAATTATATCAGATATTAGGAAGAAATAGTTTATTGTGAGGGTGTTGAGGATCTGGAACAGGTTGCCCGGGGAAGTCATGAAAGCCCCATTTCTGGAGGTGTTTATGGCCAAGCTGGATGAGGCTTTGAGCAACTGGATCTAGCGGAAGGTGTCCGTGCCCACAGGAGGGGGTTAGAACTGGATGATCTTTAAGATCCCTTACAATCCAAACCAATCTATGATTCTGTGATTCTGTGATTCTCAAGAGCTGGGAAATCTTTACACTGTCTTACAAAAAGTTCAATAGAAGCTTATGCCAGATACTCACATCTCGGAAAAAAAAATTGTTTCAGATGAGTATTAAGTAATCTGGAGAAAACAGGATGTTTTCAGACTAGTGATACCCATTCTAAGAAGCAAAATCTTTGACCAAGTAGGAAAAAGTCACTGTGCCCTTCCTTACTCACAGTCATTCATGAAGCAGCAACCACCAACTAGCCATGTCTTAAACCATTTTATTCAGAATTTATACTCACCAAATTTTGGAACATATGGAAATCTTGTCAATTCAAGTTTGATGAGAAAATATCACTACATAGTACTCATGTACAGACACAGAGCATTAGATATCTTTTCTCCCTATGCAGATATTTTTATGCTACCTCATCTACATATTGAAAAGAAAGAAATCCAAGAAGACTAAGATTCCTTAAAGGTTACCTGAGGAAAAATTAAGATCCCTTCCTGCACCTTTCCTCTTGCCAGCCGAAACCAATCAACACCTGCCAGCAGACCAAGGTCATGACCAGATTTTAGAAATCGTTAGCAATACTTGACTTTTACCCCCAAGAAAATTAACAAAAAATGAGACTATTAGTGAGTCTTTCTTGCATCCATACCTAAGCCTGGAAGACCTCTGATATCGCTAATTTTCCCAGTACCACATTCGGAACAAATGAACACAGAGGAGTTACTCAAGAGCACAATGACTGGTCTACAGATTGGTTTGGAGACTCTTGCTTTTGTGGGCTGGAAATCAGGCTTACAAACCCTTCTTATCTAGTTTTACCTATTATAAAGGACCATGGATTTACTTACAATTTATATCTTCCTATTATGCATCTTCAGATCTCTGCAGAGTAAATGAGATAAAATAATAAAGACATCAAGTAACCAAACAGATACGAGATTCAGAGTGGTCTCTAATTTATTGCAGTTATAAATGTCAAGTGGTTACCTGGCTACATTAGTTATCTCCAGAAATGGAGACATTCTCTACAATAATTCCTAGAAATATCCCTAACTAGGGGTATAAAATGACATCTGAAATAATGGGTAAGTCTGTATTAAAATGCATGCACAAGTAAGTAGAGCTCCATATCTCTCCACTATTACTTGTTTGAAGAAACTATGGAATCTAAATTCAGCTTTTAGGGATCAGCTATGACCTTTTCTTGCATAAATGAGTGCGTGAAAAACAGCACTTTGATGTGTGCCCTTGAAAAGGTTTTTTGTTTTATTTCCAAACCATAAGTGAATTTCCAATTTCTACATCAACTCTAACTTGAAACATCATTTAAATTGTGTGGCACTCATGAAAATATGCATGGAAGATACCATGAAGTGCAAAGTTGTTACAGCAAATATTTTTGTCTGTGTAATGTTAGAGTTATTGTATGGACAAGATATTTTCTTTGCAGTCTTTCCTGGTGGATAATAATGGCATTATATAACTTTTGTGTTTTACGAAGAATCAGCAGATTATCAACTGATGAATGTAGATCCAGATTTTCCTGTTTCTTGAAAAAAATGTTAACTTATTTTTCCACCTGGCAGAACAAATCCACATTCCAAATGAATGGGTTTTTTTCAAGTATATACACCACGACATTCTGTATTAATGGTTTCCAATAATGACATTATTTTGAAGTAACATTTTTTCACTAAGCACAAAGTTGCCAAAGAGAGTATAGAAAAGTTCCTAATGTTGTGAATATATCCAATTTTTTTAGTATCAATTTGTTGAATCATAAAAGTAGAAATTGTTTTTCCCTACCTCATTGAAAATGCAACTATTTAGCCATATGAATGCTATAATACCTTAGGAAGATGTTTTTGGTACAGGATTCAGGCCTTAGAAAGGAAGAAAGAATTTTGATCCATGGTTTTATTGTTAAGTGACTCAGAGAAGTGGCATCTTAATCTTAAAAATAATTCACATGCAAGATTTACTTGTAGGCTAACAGTGCTTTAAACTTTTTCAGTGACAGATAAGATAAAATTCTTCTCTTAAATCAAAGATGTCTAAACCAGAATTTTATTTATTTTTAATGTCTATCTGTAGAGTATGTCTAAAAAAATCTCTTTATCCTACTTAGATTAAGCTTCTAAGCACATAACCCAAACCAGGCAGAATGCATTAATGATAAGCCTGTGTATTTGTAATATACATGAAATAAAAATAATCTCTCCTGAGAGACATATTTGTGAAATTATTTAAACAATGTAAAATTCCAAGTTTTAGAAAACAAATTTAAACTATACATGTGTATGTAGAGCATAGAAATGTTGCAAAAGTACCATTAATTTTAATTCACTCTCACAGCTTTTTTCTGATCAGCACTTGCATAGAAATAAAATTGTTGAAACATCTCCAAGTTGCCCTTTCTGGGCACATCTCTGCCCTATTCATGGATTGGGCACCCATTTACCTGCATTTTTGGAATGTGAATCTTTCAGAAGTTCATAGCCTCTCATACTTCTCTCTTAAAATATTTGACATTGAGACAAAACAGGGCTGCATCTTACTTGGTCATGGAAGTCTAATTAACATCTAAGTAGACTCCAGCAGAGCAGCTCTCAAATCTCAGTGATACATCTTAGAAGAGAGGAAAATCTTTCCGCTTTTTTAATGGCATAATCAGTCCAAACCCCATTCATAATATTAAAGACTTCCCTCAGTGAAATTTAAAACGTTTTGTTCTGAGCTAAAAAAAGCCTTCATCTCTAGGTGGGCCTTCCACGTTTTTATTGCTGACTGGAACAGAAAGTAAGCTGCATCAATGAAAAATTTTGACCTGGCTGGAATTATTAGTTTCCTTATTTCCTCCCATGGATTCTAAATCAAATACTTTTTAGCATCTGCTGTAAACATGCACAAAGTCATCGTGAAACCATTCAGCTCTCATTTGCAAGCTGTAACGCCTCCCCATGTTCTCTGTAATAGCAGATCCATGAAGCAGGAGCTCCAGTATTCCTAGCCCACAGCAACAGCAGGTGTTGCAAAGTTTCCATCCAGCTTGCGTGCACTTGAGACACTTACAGGACCTCTATAATGTTCCTGGTATCTTCCTTAATCTTAGTCTTTTGTGCTTCAATCCCTGACCATCAGGGTGATAGGAAAATAGAAGAACAACATTGCATACCTACGCCTGAAGTTCAACTGTGATGCCGGAAAAGGATACATTGGTTCTGATTTCATCCCACTCTCTCTCATCCAACAAAAATACCCCTTTTGTTCTGTATCAATGAAACAGGGACAGCAACTGAAAGGACACTTTTCAGTCTGGTATTGCTTTCCAAACTGCCTATGTCATTTTCACAGGTCTTCTAGAGTTGCTCAAATACATCCATATAAAAACAATGTTTTCCAATTTACTAAACCTTCACATCATCCTGGTCACATTCAGAATGTGCAGTTCTGTTCTGGGTATTTTTATACATCTTAAAATCTAGATTTATTTGTCCCTGGTTTTCCAAGATCTGTCTTCCCTCCAGTTCACACCCTGATGTAAGACAATATTATTTTCTTTTGAAAGAAAGGCAGATTGGAGCAATTAAGTGAGGACTGAAGGCCATGCTGGAATTCTGGCAGGAGACAAAGCTGAACCCAGGTCTCCTATTCTAATTTCTGGCTCATTGTTCCTCTGTATTGTGTGATGTTTAAGCTAGATATACCACAACCTTCCTCTGTGTATTGTTCATATTATTTGCCCATCTTTTCAAGTCATTTATACATGTTCAGCATGTGTATAAAGTTTCTTGAAATCTTTCACTCTTGGATTTTAAGTATAGCAAAGCTACTGTTACTTTCTATTTTCAGGAAACATTCAAGCAATTCCCTGAATTTTCTTTAATATTAATACAGCAGTTTCAACTCATAACTTTGTCATTATAATGAAAAGAGATAGAGATGTCCTCTGCAGATGTGGAAGTTGATAGTCCTTTCTAAATTTTTAAGAAAGCTTTCGAGAGCTGCTTAGTTATTCAGTATATATCTTTGCAAGAGTTTTCTGTCTGTTATATTCTAGTCAAAGACCTATTCATCATCTAACCTTTCTTTATTAATTTCCTTTTCTATTATATCAATAGAGTGCAGCTTCAGCTGTAATTAGATAAATGCTAATAAATAAAAAATGCATACTTTCACATTTATTGAAGATGATAATTTACATTACAGTCGATATTTCAGCCTTACAGCTTACATTGACCATATTCTCATGGTCACATAACTGATAATCTTTCACTCACTAACACAACTCATCCCCCCAAAAGTACAATACATTCAGAATGCTATTAAAGTATTATGATGGAAGACAAGAATAGACACAAAGTGTATCTAACATAGTTGAATGACTAATAATGAATAACATTCACAGTATGAAATAGAAGTAGGCCAGAAGACATTGTACTACACTTGCCATAACTTTTCTTGGCTTTTTATTTAAGTTGGTGCTTTATTTAAATCTTAGACTAGGTGCCACATAAGAAGTATGAAAGAAATTGTATTGGACGATCCCCTTAAAGAACTCTACTGCCATACTGTGCAGCATCTTATGAGCTTAGCTGAACCTGCACAGGTAGGCTAGTTTTTACAGATAAATGGAGAAAAACTACACCATCCTCAGAGGGCGCTATTCCTTATCAAACCACTATGCAAATCATCTTGGAACACCATTAAACATCAGGGACTTATTAGAGTCACCATTCCTGTGATAAGATATGTAAGTGTAAGATATACATGTCACGGAAAAATATTGTCAGGATTTGTATCACATACAATGTAGTTCTGTTTCAGCTGATACTTTAATCCATACTGCCTTTAGTCAGGAGCTACCTCTCTGCAGAATTAAGGAAGATTAAAAGGAGTTAAGAGTGCAGAAGCACTTGCAGAATCATACATTTGAAATTTAAGCTGGTATCTTTAATGCAGGCTAAATTCAGATCATACCCTTAGAAGCGCACAAGTTATGAAAACAGCATTTGTACAAGAGATTCATAGAAAATTAATAGTTTATTTGTTGGGGAGTTTACATTATTCATATCTATAACCAAAAGTGTTCATGAAATGCTTGTTATAAAATCAATAAAGAATGAAATAATTTATTATTTCCTTTTCCTTCCACTTTATTACCCTAATATCTAACCAAGTTGGAAATACAAAACAAAAGAAATGTTTCTGCAACCTAAAATAAATCAGCAGCTTACTAACTGACAAAGGACTAAAAACATATGCTCTTTCACATAGAACATGTGCTTTTCTTTCAGCGGATGCAACACTACTGTAGTTTTACTCAAAATCATTGAAAATATTCTCTCCAATCACTATGAGAATAAAAGGTAATATTTATATATTTAATGTAGCAGAAAAATTTGAGCCTTACAATAAAAGAATAAAAGTCATAAAAGAAGATGAAATATTGAAAGTGAACATAGATATGAACTTCTAATTGTGGTTAGAAACAAAAGAATCTTTTCCAAAAACCAATTCAGAGATTTAGCAAACTTCATGTAAGCAACTTTAAGATCTGAGTAAGTGCACCTACTTTTTAGAAGACTTAGAATTACTCAATTTGATAAAGTGAAATAATTCTCAACAAAGCCTTTAAATCACAATGTTTGTATTAGTAGTGATAGCAATAATAGTGATTTCAAAGGTATTGACACATTCAGTGAGTCCACAAACGTAAGAATTTACAGTAGACACAAAAAGTGGAATAAAAATAGGACTGAGATAGAGAAAAAGGTGGAATGTTATCTTCAAGAATATGAATCATAGAATCATAGAATAGAATCATAAAATCATAGTATCACTTGGTTGGAAAACACTTTTGAGATCAAGTGAGTCCAACTGTACCTGTCCATTACTAATCCTTGCCCCTAAGGAACTCATCTACCCATCTTTTAAACACCTCCAAAGTTGGCAACTCAACAACCTCCCTGGGCAGCTGTGCCAGTGCCCGACCACCCTTCAAATGAAGAAATTTTTCCTGTTGTCTAAACTGAACCTTTCCTGGCGCAACTTGGGGCCATTTCCTCTCATCCTATCACCTGTTACTTGTGAGGAGAGCCCAGCACCCACCCTGTCACAACCTCCTTTCAGGCAGTGGTAGAGAGCGATAAGGTCTCCCCTCAGCCTGCTCTTCTCTAAGCTAAACAACCCTAATTCCCTCAGCCGGTCTTTGTAGGACTTGTTCTCCAGCCCCCTCACCAGCTTCATTACCCTTCTCTGGGTAAGCTCCACAGAAAGTGCATTAATGTTACATCTCATGTTTCATTTTTATCCACTTAAATAAAGTAATTTTGCATTTACTTAAATAAAGCACACTCTAAAAGAGGATCTGAGAGGAGAAAGAGGAACATGGATTACAAGGGCTTCACAAACTTCTGTAAACATTCCGTTTTTTCCAGCACATTTTGCACCTTTCTGTTTGGTTTTATACCTATTCTTGTGCAAAAAAAAGGAAAAATGTCTCTTGTTTTGGTTGGTTGTTTTTTTCGGATTAAAGATTGGTCTTCATATTACGTAGTGAGTCATGGGCAGTTCATCAGGCAAAAATGAATAGTGCAGAGCGGGAAGAAAATCTAGGAAATTTTCTAGGGACTTACTAATACCATCTTTGTTTCACCATTCCTTTCTAATTCTTAACACAAGGGCCTAATATTAATCATAACCATTTGTTATGTCGTATGTGACCACACGACTAGGAATTCGGACTTCTGCACGATCTTTTTCCTACAGGATGAGAGGACATGTTGCCCTTCCTGCTTATTCACATGGACATAGAAAAAGAGGAGGAGGTGGAATAGAAGGAAAATGAGATAGCTGGGCTAGAAAACAGACACATAATGGCATTATAAGGTGCTTTTAATTGCTATTTAAATAACTTCACTTGGAAAATGGCTGCCTTCTCCAGTGGGATAGAGCTGACATTGGAAATGCTCCAATGCAACCGATGTGTATTTATTTCCAAGGGACGATGAAATCCATACCTGTCTACATGGACATTTTGAGGGATAAAAAGAAACATGCAGAAGTTAAAATGGTGTTCACATTTGAAAAATGCAAAGAAAATATAAACAATTTAATGAAAGCATAAATGGGAGAGTGGCTGAGGCTGCAGATACAAGGAATCAATGTGCCTACGATGCTTGTAGATAAATATTATATTGCATTCAACATCTCTTCTAGCAGCTCAGGGCCACCGACAGAAAGGAAATGAGTTAGTTGAAATATTAGATAATGTTTGCGATATCTACAGAAAGGTCTCATTATGAAAGTAATCCTGAGCCCTAGGCCTGCAAAGATATTTGTTTAGTTTTAAATTTAAACTTATATACCAGAGTCTGAAGCCATATTGTTAAAACACATAAAAAAAGAACTTTTTTTTGATATGGTTAAACATTCTTTCAGAACATGAGGATTTCTGAGACTCAAGAACAGACTTAAAATCACTCTTAAGTAAAAGAACCGTGAAGAACTACTGCTTTTTGTCCTACTTGGGGTCGTAGTAATTTGAGACAGCAGAATGAAGAACCTAATCTACAGGATGAGTAGGAAAAGAGCAAAGATGGGGAAAGGGAGGAATGAAGCTAGGAGGGAGACGTGTGTGCTATGGGGACCACGGGCTCAGGCACCCCACTCCCTGCACATGGGACATGGGACCATCACAGACATCTGGCTCTGGGAGGAGAAGTGTCCCACTGCAAATGGCTCTGTCGAGGGGCAGTGAGGAAACTCGTAGGTCCTGAAGGTCACCAGATCAGCAAAGTGGAGAGTGGGGAAATCTCTTTTCTTTTTATTTGGGTTACTCATGTTAAAAAAGTCAGAAATCAGAAAATGTAACTCATGATTTCTACACATAAATAAAGCTGGTAAGCACTAGAAATACTCTGAAGAATTTCAGTATCCACTTTTGGAGAGTTGTACAGTTTAATATTTACTTTATTAGAATATTAAAGCTTAAAATTATTAGCAAGAGGACTTTATTCTCTAAAATATTAATGAAATCAAAGAATCTTTACAAGTTAAAATTATTGTAAGATTCTAGTGTAGAGACTGTTACTTGCTACATCAAGTAAAGTTATGTCTCCAATGTTTTCTGGACCTCTAGGCACAACCACAGTAAGTAATAATAAAATTAATCCAATATCACTTTATAGTTCTGGCAGCCTCTAAGGAAGTAATACCTCTTCTGGTTTTCTATCCTTAGCATGATGCACTGAAGATTTGATAGAAAGCATTTTGTAAAGATAATTCAGTCATTTGTATTTCTTTTGTGAAACTGCCGTTAACCCTTCACAGTGTGAAATGCACCAGACTTTACTGGGCAACAAATGAAATTGTGGAAAATATATTTTAAAAGAAACTTCCTGCTAATTAGTCTTCAAGACAAAAAAGTAGCCCTCTTTACCTTTTTGACTGTATAGTTGAAATTACCTTAATTAATTAACTTAGGCAGAATTACACATTGCCCTCCCACCCGGATACACTAATACCTACATATTCACATTTAATTAACATTTAATTTTAATTTTAAGTGTGTACTGAAATCTCATCAATATCTGTAGCTAACTGTAAAGCAAAAGGCTTTCCTGAAATTGTGTTCTCACGTATTTGTAAGGTTTTATTTACAATTTCCAAACTTATTAAGATCCCTTCTTTCCAGATTAACAGCCACCTAATGAAGTTCCCCTTGTGATCTTTTTTAAATAAGCTCTGTATAAATCACTAAAAGAAAACAACTATAAATCATTGGAAATCTCTGCTTCAATAGCAACTTGCAGGCAAAAGATAAGAGCTGTATTACAAACTCTATGGATTTCTCACTTGAGATACACGCAGGGAATAGGCATGGAGATAAGTCTCTGGGCAGAGGGCCCTGTTGCACGTGTTTCTGGAAGAAGAGAGAGAGTAGGTTTGGAAAAAAAAGAGTTCTGGCTCTTCCTGATCACTTCATCTGGTTTACTAACAGCAGAATTGAGCATTACATTCTACACACTGTTTCCAGTGGGTTTCAGGTAATCAATACAAAATTATGAAGTCTAGAACAGGAGATGCATTTTAAGATAAACATTTCTCACATAGATTAATTCTGCTTGGGCATCTAATAAAAGGCTACTCTTGTTGTGAAAAAAAGTGCTTTTATTAAGTACTGAGTTGCCATACCTCTTACTACAGTGACAATTTTATCAAATATATTTACAGATTAAAAATATGGAAAGAAAAAAATACTTTTTTGAACACTTCCTTTTTGAAGCAGAAAGAAAACCTTGTATCCTCAGAATTCACTCTCTGCTATTGAAATAACATCTTCATTGACTTTATGGATTGTGACACAAATTAAGAGCAGAGTATGTAGTGATTCTGCTCCAAGTGATAGGATATAGTCAGCCATCTAGTCATGCAGCTGTCCCAGGCAGACAGGGTGACTTTCAACCTTTACCACAGATATTTTGCTGTAATTAGTGTCATAATAATAGTCATGGTAAAAAAAAAAATCAAAAACCCCAAAACAACCCCAAAACCCAAAAGAATCCCCAACCAGATCAAACCAACATTAAATATTTACAGGAATGAGACTAATTTTGGATATCTCTTTGTGAAATGTTCACATTTTTTAATCCTGTCATGAATGGTGATGCAACAAAATCTCTAGGAAGGAGAATTTAAGTTTTCTCTTAAAAAAGTTTTCTCAAAAGATTGAAACTATTCTGAACTCATGATATAATTATAGTTTAAATATTGAGATTATAGAATTATGAAATGTATATAGCCTGAATTGTATCATATACATGTGGCATTACCTCTTCGGGAAGTTATGTTGTACCTTACAATATATACTCATTTATCAATTCAGTTGACTTCAGTAGGATTTAGATAGACCTGAACCCAAAATTCAGGTCCTACCTATTACAGGAGAAAAAGGTCAAAGCAAAATGAGGATCTTAACATTTGAATAGTTGTATTAAATTATGCCTCTAAAAACAGTAAAGTAGTTCCCAGGAAACTATATTTATGGTAATTGTGTCAATTGTGAGTAACCTCTTAGCGAAGATTGAAACAAGATTTAACCTTCCTGACATGCATAGAGAACTACAACTTAAATCTACATAATCGAATATAGGAAAAAATTGAGTTCATTTACATACCAAAGGAGGCTACAAAGGCTTAGATTCATTGTGCCTTTGACAATTTGACTCCAGGCAAAGGTACAGATATACTTTTGAAGTTATAAGAACATAAGCATGTGCAGGGAGTAGCAGGTCTTTACTCATTACATATTTGTAAAGGATTTTTTGAAACTATCTTTGAAGACAGAAAGAGGAGACTTCTCCAGTGAAAAAGTTTTTCTGTGCCTGGAATTTAATATTTTCCTTTCTTATGGTAAATGCTTTTGCATGGCACTAAGCAGAATTTTTAGGCCAGAGACAAATTCATACTGTGCTGTAGGACTGGTTCTAAAAAAAAAGAGCAAATTAACCACACGATTCCAGTGAGATTTATTCAGGACCTAAAGTCACAGCTTTTTCATTCTGATTTCTAAGGGCAAAGCCCGCACTGACCATGATTTTGAGCAACTGAACTGATTTGACTAAAACATAGGTAAGTTTTAGCATATGAGACAGTTCAGGACGAAAAAAAAATCAATATCTTCCATAGCTTTTTTGTGTTTAGCCTCCTGTACATTATATGTTCTGTTTTGTTAGCTCAGCTCTTTTCTCCAAAATCTAATAAGTCTGAAGAATAACATAGCTGCTCAGTATGTGCTTTATCATGTTCTTCTGATTATGCTTTGCATTTGGGGAAGGGACTAGAGTTACACCCTCTGCATATTACCCGCAGCGTTCTCTAAAGATCTTGAGAAAAGAGAGGAGAAGAGAAAAAGGAAAACTATCAGAGAGTGAAAAAAGTATATCAGAGGTTATGGAGAAAAGGACAGAATGTGGAATAGGACAAGATATGTTGGTAGTGCCACTTGGTATTTCTTCTTCTACTTATTGGTGGTGTTATTTCTGCCACTAGTCAAATATTTTGTAGTAATGTACTTGCTCCATAATTCCTGAAACAGACTTACTTATGTAAATCAACTGTGCCGTAGGCATGTATTAGGAATAAAATCAGAAGTTAAATCATAACGGTCCCTTTTGACCATATGCTGATTCAGTGCATTCCCACTCAGGGCTCCGAAGTCTGAATGGTTATAGTCCAGTGAAACAAAACAAGGTTTATATAAAGCTACTGAGCTAAGTATAAAGTATAAAATATAAAATAATCATGATTTCAAAAAAAATTGTTTAAAGCTGACAAAAGAATACAATAACGGATCATATGGATAAGAAACATAGTTAGTTGTCCATAGTTTTTAGTTAAGTCTTTAGATGCAGGACTACATAATTCAGATCTCTTTATCTGCTTCGCATTCCCTGTTACCAGTCTGGTTTGCCAATGTGAAGTAGTAACTATGTCAAGCCTGCACTTCTCTGTAAAGTCCTCTTTGACCATACCTTTGAATTGGCTTTAAATTACTGAGAAATCACTGTAGAAAAAAGAATTGTTGCTGTTTTACACTTATCTATACATCTGCGACTACCGAAGACATTTAAATATTAATCTTTAATAATTCTTTTTAAGCCTCGCTCAAATGACACTGCAGTGGGGGAAGACAGAGAATATAATTGCTGGTGCTTTTTGAATCACAAACTGAGATTTTTTTCAAATGCTTTTAAAAATAAATCTTTTAAAAATTAAATATTAAATCAGGAAAATCTGTGTTAAGGACTACACATTTTCACTGTTGGAAATCACTGGTTAATCTGATGGTGTCCAATTAAACAGATTATAACCTGTGTGCAAATGAAAAGAATACGTTCTTGATTTAAATTTATGTTATTATTTAAACTCAATTATTGTCTTATTCTACACCAAAAAGCAACTAGGATTTTTTTTAAAGTAGAAAAGATGTTTATTTCTCTAACCACTGAATAAAAATTACATGAAGGAAAATGAGGTCTATCAGTTGTATAATCTTGTAGGATGCAGTGGTCAGAAAATAAATTACAAATAGTATTATATTTGTTTAATAAATCACTTAGCTTATCTAAACTGGTTCTATTTAAAATTGACTTTTCCTGTATACCTATTACATTTACAGAACACAAATAACCTATTTTAAAATGCTGGATTTGTACTATTTTAATTGAATTCCAATTTCCATCCTAATGAAGCTTGACAGAAATTATAAGTAAAAATGAAATCGTTATCTAGTAAAAAATAAAAACACAGTTTACCATTATTTATCATAAAACCCCTACATTGTAAAGACTAGGAATCTGGATAAATGGCTCCTGAACTATGGAATTAATAGACAGATACTTAGGCTATCTTCCTCTCTAAAGATAAAAGGCATAAATTTAATGAGAAAGGCTTTATTTAGGCACCATATTAGTAATCCACCAACAGGAATCAGTATCTCCCATTCTTTTGGGGAAAAGAATAATAAGTGATATATGCAAAAAAAGATTAAAATTGATCTTTTGAAATCCAAGTTTCTTGTTTGTTGATGTAAATTATGATTAAAATCAGTGATTTAAAAGGTTTTTCAATCATTTTGATTTAAAACAATCCACTCTCTACTACTTTAAACATTGTTTAATCTGGTAAAATGAACACTGTCCACAGTTTCAATCTGCTTAAACAGAGCAGAAACCAGTCAATATGAGCATCAGAAAGAAAAGCAAAGCTTCTCCATTTCTGTGAGCAGCTGACCTGCCTAAAGGGGGCAACTCTGGTTTTTCTGTTTTCTAGATTGAAGCCAGACCTGTATTATGAAATGTTTTAAACCAAACCAGTTTCTACCTTCAGGAGCAGAGCAGCAGAAGCAGCATGAATCCACCTCTCACTGTATGTTTATATTGTAGGCCGTGGGTAAAAGTACTCAAAATATTTGTCAAGGATTAGAATTAGAAGGTGTAGAATGGGACTTTCAACAATCTAAGTATTTGCACAGATTTCATTTTGAAATCAGTGTGAATTGATCTCTCCAATAACTTAAAAATACCGCTAGGTTTTTAAACACATTTCACATTATATAAGTAACTTTAAAGTACGTTCCAAACGCTTATGAGCATAAGTGAATAAGTTATTAGACCTACAGCCCAGCTGTTTGCACACAAGTGACCATGAGCTAACAGCGCACACACGTGCTTTTAGCCCATCACGGACTAGCAACCCAACACACCAGCTAAAATCTCTGGTTTACAGGTTTAAAAGTCTATAGCTAGTTGACTTTCTAATGGGTTATCTAAGGTAACATCACGTTAGAGTTTCTCAGTACCAACTGAACGTGTATACATACCATTGAAGCTGTGAGTAACTTTGCCTGTAAATTCTTACACCTAAAGCTAACAAATTTGGCCTAGTGGTTGTTTGTCCCACAGGCTATGAGAAAGCTCCCAGGCTGCAGCCATACTAAGCAGCTCGAGGGCCCAGGCCCACAGGCACAGTGGAATTCAAGTTTTGAGGAATTAGTGAGAATTTGGAGCTTCTGATCCCTCCAAATATTTACTTTTTTACAGGCAGTCCTGGCGTTTCTGACTTGGCTGTCCAGGTGATCAGGCTGTTGATATTACGTGGTGCTTCTGAACAAGACCATACCGATTCCTTCAAAAAATCACTGTCAAACTTGTCGCCTTTTCCTCACCCCACTGCAAAAGGTGTGCTCTCTACTTCCTTGTCAACACTGAAAGCCAGAAAAAGAAATCTTTTTATTTGATAAATTTGCTTGTAGCAGATAAATTTTATAGAAACCTCATAACTCAATATTTACACAACAGTCTAACTGAAGACTAGGAAACATCTCATGTGCCTTTTACCATGAAAATGAATCACCAAATCTAATTTATTCATCTATCCTTTTGCACTCGGCTCAACTAGAACCTCTAGCAGCAACTCATGAATTACCATGAGAAGCAGCTATCTCCCTTTTGCCCATAGTGTGACTTTGCTAAACTTTTTGCCAACTGGAGACTGCTGTTAGCTTCTGGCTGTCACACTCGTGAAGTTGTTATGATTTTACCCTGTGGCTCTCGTGTTATTTCTCATACATTATCAGTTTTATGTATATTAAACTTCCAGCACACAGATCTTGTTAAATCTGCCCTTTGAAATGGTTTACATCTTAAAATTTTTCATAGTTATCAAATAGCCCGAGAAAAGGATTAAAATCTGGAAGCTAATTTTGATTTTGTCACTGACAAGCTGTGTGGCCCTGGGGCTAGCCTGTCTCCTTGCAGCCTGCTCCAAGACAGAGGAAATGTGTAGCTGCACAGCTCTCAGCAGCAAAATAAGGACCAAATTGTGATTCATTGTCACATTTCTGTTTGACTTCTGCTTCTCTCTTGCTCCACTGGGGAACAAGTTGTGGCAGACAAACAGCTGGCATAGAAGCCCTGTCTTTCTCCTCTCCTCACCTCCTCAGATTAGATCAGTGTACAGTCTCCGGTGCATTGCATCAGGCAGAACGAAGTCTCTGTTCATTCTTCCTTGTGTGGGAGGAAAATGTGTCAGGGGACAGCTATCAGCCTCGCACCGTGACCCGCAGTAGAATGCACTAGAAATGATCAACCATAGGGCTGCTGCTGGACCTATTGTACACATACAGATTAAGCTGCACATTGGTAGAAACCATTTCTCAGAGGTGCCAGGCTTGTTGTGTTCGCATTTCAGCAGTGGCAGCTCTAACTACATCTGCCATTGAGTCCAGTCCAATCCCCGTGTTCATAAACAGAGCAGGGTAGATACCTGCAGCTTTCTAGGCAACGACTTAAGAGGATCACAGCAAACTCCCTGACTCTTGCAGAATACTCAGTAACAGTCCAAAAGTCAAAAAGTAATAGTAGTAGTAGTAATAATAATAATAATAACAATAATTATAACAATAACAATAATTATAATAGGAACAACAGAAACAGATCCTGATTGTTGCAAAGATAGACTACTTATATCTGTACTAAGATTTTTTTTGCATACGGTTTTAAAGACTTCCACATTTTAATAGTACATTTCTGTGGTTGCAATTACATGTAATAGGAGGATGCTGACGATAATCCTTTGGAATCTTCTCCTAAACATATGCCAGCAGAAGACCTAGGTCCTGCCAGCTTTCTAAGGACATCTATAAAATCACTATCTTCAATCACCACCCTTTCTCTTTCACTAGGTACACTTCACCAGTATTTCCACAACTAACAATTAGTAGCTGTGGAAATGAATAGGCAGTGTATATGTCTTGCAATGTAAGTAGACAGGGCACGGTCATTGCTTGATGGATACATTTTTAAGCTACTTATTCTCATTGTCATTACCGTGATGTCAACCTGGAAAAACATCCTCAGGGCCCTGCGCATCTGCCTCTGAATAGATCATGATATTGATATGGGCAGTTAGAAAAAGGTGCCTTGAGATGCACCAGCACTATCACTCTGCTAGGGCTGGACCATCTCTCTAAAACAGCAGCCGTGCTGACTATGGCAGTGCTGAAGCCAGCATCACGGTTATGTCATGCTCTCTGGAGAGTCAAGGCACCCCAAGGAGCTGGACAGCCCAGCTGATGTGTGGCTGACAGTGGAAAATAGAATACCTGCCGTAAGGAGCAAGTAGTTTAATATTAGCAAAGTTGTGAGGACTCCAGCATGGGCTGGGGTGTACGTTGAAACAAAATAAAATAAAAAAGGAATTGTGTGTAGCAAGAGGTATTTTAATTGGTTTTCATTTGTCCAAACTATATTTTGCTGAAGTTTGGATCTGAACTGTCAGACTGCCTTCTGAGGGTCCACAGTAACCCCAGAGGAAAGTAAACTGTAGTGAAACGTTAGCCCAGTCTGAATTCTTCGGTTTCTGCCATAAGCAAAATTTCTATCTTGTGGATACAGCATTTAAAAATCAGCTAATCAACATACGTCTGTTCCAAATATAAAAAAACAAAACTAAACTAAACTAAACTAAGCTAAGCCTAATTATACGGCTTATTTACACATCATGCTGAAGGTCACGTTACTGTGTAACTGATGTCGTTTATCACTGAAGTTTACTGCTTTGCACAGAAAAAAACACAGAAATATGCACAATGTCACATCTAAGGAACACCTATAAAAGCACTGTAACACACTATAAAACCGTTTTCAGAGTCTTTATTTTATTTTTATTTTAGGAGGGTTTTTTTCTTTCTTTAACAAGCTAAATGATTGAAAACTCACTTCCAGGCTGAAAACTCTTCTTTTTTTGCTATTAAATTTGGACTGAAAAATCTTGCTAATCGGGGCTTTTGTTTTGTTTGGAGAACCTTGCAAGTGGTATCTCCACATTGCTTCCCTGACACTGATATTATTAATACATGCATTATGGAAGACCAATATAATTTCACAGATTTAACTGACAGCAGCTACAAAATAACTAGTGTTTCCAGCAATCCTGGTTAATAATATCCAGATAAACTACTGCTGGTATTTGGGTTAGGGTTGTCAGCCTGAACCACCTGTTTTGGCAGCATTTGCTGCCAGAGTTGAATTATAGATCCGTCCGACTGCTGATTAAAAAATCATACAGACATTGTCTCCTTGCTGTAGCTAACCAGATATCAGGTAAGGATTGTGCAATTTGACGTAGTCCTAACTTGAATACTTTAGAAGACAATGGGCTCGGTTTCTAATACTGCTTAATGTGTATCCTCTTACAAATACTGACAATGAAAAATGGAAGATGAAAAGTACAGATTTCATACAGCGAAATGCCCCATAACCTTGACAAGTAGAGTAGAAATAACTTTCAGAAGATTGTTCAAAAGCAGTTTTTGTGGTGTTATTATTAAATCTGTATAAATATTGGAGTAATCCACACCAGGAAAAAAAAGGTTAGAATGAGATTTAAGTAAAATATTCATTGTTAAATTTAAAGAAGGTTGCGTTTTAAATATATCTCCTGTCTGACTGTGGTTGGTAAAATATTGTTATACATCTAAAATGTTATTTAAATATGAATGGTCAGGAAATATTAAAGTACATGAAATATTCATATTTCAGACTATGTATTTATTTGTTAATACAATTGCCTTTCATCCTTGCAGGCCTAGCTTTGGCACACTTATTTCAGCACAGCTTTCACTGAGTCCTTTAGAAAGGAGTTTACGTGAATAAGGCTTGCAGAGTTGATAGCTTTTACTCTTCAGTAACTTCATGTACAGTTCACAAATACTCTGTGCTCCTCATAGAAAAATCAGGGTGACCAAGCTAAGCTATTCTGACTCTGGCAAATCTCCAGTTATAATGGACTACTAAAGTTTTACCTGAGCAAAGGCTTGAGGGTGGAACCACCTGACATTCAGATGTTTCCCTTCTTGTTTCACTCTAATGGAGCTGCCTAAGCAGTGTTGTTCTGCAAATGAGACTAAAGCTATTTTTAGAGGTGTACAGAGCTCTAGCCTCAGTAACTGGTAGAAATTCAGGCTACTGGAGTGAAAAACAAGAAAAGAAAAAATAGGAAAGAAAAGTCGAAAGCAATCCAACAAACAAAACACAATTCTGGAATGAAAGCATTATTTGCAAAGAGCAACAAATCATACTGACATGATAGCTTAAATGACATTGTCAAAGTAAATATCATTTTTGGTTAATTATATTTGAAAATTGTTACCATACCTTCTGCTGTAATCTCGGCCATGATGATGATGGTAAGAGATACTCTGTCAAAGATCTACTAAAGGTCAAGATCTGCGGTGGGAGCTTAGATAATGGCTGCTGACTCTTGTAGGAGCTGCAGAATGAGAAAGAGGGAGGTCCTCTGCTTTTTCTAATTCTGTTCCTTCTTCTTTTGCAGCCCTCTGAACTTTCTGTTTCCTCTGCAGACTCCTGCCCTCCCAGAGCAACCTAAGGCCTTCCAAAGGCAATTCTTAAAGCTCAGTCTAAAGTATCAGCTTCTAACAAAAATAGCCATGCCTCACAGTGAATCTTCAGTATGTTTTTTCTAATATACTAAGAATTATGCATACTAAAAATAAAAAGTAGAGGTCCAGCTCTAAACAGGAAAGCAAGGAAAGCAGCAAACAGCAAAATAACTGGGAAAGAACTGTTTAACGCTCCAGCAGCCTCACTAGCATAATTGCAGTTCTTTGGGGGGTACGTCGGGAAACATGGAATATAGAGTTCAAAGTAACCTTATCCATTCCAGCTCAACTTTATTCTTAGCACGCTCAGTGCTTAGCACATTCTTCCTGTCCTTATTTGGTTTGGGGAGGGTCTTATGAAGCTTACTGCTGACTAAGGGGGAGGGTAAATTTAGGTAATTTTCTCCACTTTGATTCTTACTCACGGCTCAGAGCCAATTAAAACACTGCTTTAAATCCAAAATTGGTGACTTCCTTCATTCAGATTTTTTTGGTACTCTTCAGATTTGCTGCAATTATCACCCATACCTGTGAAGTTCATCTAAGTATCACAGAACACAGATAAAAACGCAAATAGTAGTGCATTACGTACTCTAAATACATGAAAGTAATATGTAAAAGTATTAAGCAGATCAGAATTTTTCTAGATCTGATTCATGGAAATAAACAGTTTGAAAAAAACATGATTTTAAACAAGCTGTTATAAAACTGAAAATAAGTAGACTTTTAAAATAATTTAGAGGAAGAAAATTAATAACAATTTAAATAAGAATAATAATTTAAAAACCTGAGCAATCTTTTCATTGCAGTGCTTGCAATTTCACAGTTGTGGAAGGATGTATGTAGGCAACTGTTTGAAAGTGAAATTAGTAAAAAAGTGCCCTCAAGCCAGCATACCTTTACATAAATGTCATCATCACATGAAATCAGAAACCATCTTAAACAGTTCTTACTAGGGAACCTACAGTCAGCTTGTCTCTGCTACATGGGCTGGCATTTGTGCTTCTCATCTTCCCCCCAGGAGATATAAGCACCTGGCTCTATGGCAAAGCGTATGGAAAGGAATCTGTTTATCCAGCACACAAGATGCAGAAATGAACGGTCACTGAACAGTTTACAGTCAAGGCCAGGATTTTTCTCTTCCCTCTACTCTAACACACTCAAAATCTGACAAATATCCTAAAATGTTAGCTCTTTCTAGCCAAAGCTTGCAGTTAGTGCTCCTCTTTCTTCTTCAGCTCTACTGACCTAATCTGTTGCACTGACAAGTTTTGATTGTTTCATGCTTAGTAGTCAGTGTCTTTCTGATCATCCTCCTAACCCTCCCTTTGCCCATCTAGCCTGCCCTTCAGAAGATCCTCCTCACTGAGGATGATGTAAAGATTTTAGACAAAATCTTATTCCTTAAAAAAATACTCTTTCACAAATACAGAAATGTTCTGTGGAACCACATTCACATCACCAAAACAGCTGTCCACAATAGCTCAGCGGTTAATAAAGGGTGTTAGAATGTGCAATACCAAGGCAAAGGCCTTGTCATTAATCACTCTCTTCTCCTGGAGCAGTTCCATTTTACTTGAACAATTAAATATTTTGAGACACCTGTATTTTGACAAACTCTTCGACAATGCTACTTGTTTGAGATGTGAGAGTTATCATCTCAGCCGAATACCCCAGGCACAGAGCTAATCAATATTGCAAAGTCAGGATTGCTTTCACTTGAACTATCATTCAAAGGGAAACAAAATAATAAAAGATCAGTTTGGGAAAATAAGAAGAGAGAACTCGGGAAACTATTCGTATCTGCATTTTGTTCTTGTCTCATGTAGCAAGATCTTAAAAGAGGTGGATTATACATAGGCATATCTGTTGGTAAAACTGTATGTGTGTTGTTGTTTGATTGTTTCCATTTCAGCTCCTACCACCTGCCCTCTCACCTCCATGCCTTACTTCCTTTGCTGCTATTTATGCTTACCCTCAATCATGGGCTGATGTTCTGAAACCAAGATATAAGAGCAGAAGAAGTGAAAGAATCCAACTGGAAATCAATTTTCAACAACATCAGCCCAGTGGCCAGAAAGAGAACCTGTCTGGTAGTCTCTGCATCCCTTGGATATGCAAAACATTCTTTCTGGGAAGTAGGCTAGAGCTGTCATACGTGCAGATATCTTACAAGTACAGCTTTAGGCAACTGCATTGGAAGTTACACAGTTGCTTCCTTTAAGAGGGGCAAAGTCAAGGGAGTTGGGTGTCATGTTTGCTAGAGATAATCACAACCTTTGCAAAAAAATACCCAGAACCAAGGCAAGCAAAGTTCTGCTTTTGTGTATATTGATGTAGATTTATTTTGAAAAAATGAACATTACCATCTGAAAATTACTCAGAATGTTATATTTCTTCTTTAGAGGTCAAAGCAAGGGAAATTCTCAAAATTCTGTTTAGGGCTGGTTAGAAGTTTTTTTAAAATAAGAAGTTTAGTTCCTGGATCAAATTTAGAAGTTTCTTCAACACCAATCTATGGAATTCACATTATGCAGAAGGCCAGCACAAAGGCTGCACAGCTCTTCATTCAACAAAGTAAAGATTAATTCCTTGACCTAGCTTATATATTGAACCTGACTCAGAACGTGTTTTGGTGGAAGCCTTCTCTGTCTAACCTGGTAAGAACCCTCCTTCAGTAAAGTGTCCTTACTCTCTCCTTGTTCATATTTCAAACTACAACAAAACCAAAACACTGAAAACTGTTTTGGTTCTTGCAAGTGATATCCACACCCGAACACACACGATTTCTCCTCATTTTCTTCCCATCAGGTCTCAGGCACAATGTAAAAATGTTCCCGGCTCGAGTTAGCAATAGGTAATCGATTCTCACTCACAGAGGCCACATGGGAAATGAACTGTCCCAAGATTAGATCTCACAACCAGTGGTGGTGGAAGGAGCTGTAGCAGCAAGTAAAGTATGCTCCTCACAGCAGGTTCTTGAGATATGCAAGTCTACGTTAACGACAATAAGGTGAACATTCTCTTTGCTTTATAGTTACCTGCTTAGGGAAAAAGCAACAATCTTATGAAGAGGGGAGAAAGAAATACCTTGTGCTGCTACACATGTCTGTGTGTAACCATGTGCCTTGATCACAGACAATGTGTATTTCAGAGAGAATCCTAACTGATGGATGAAAGAAAAGCAATTATTTGAAAATTTTATTTTAGGAAAATGTCAAAGGTTTAGTGTTTGACAGACTCTAATACCAACTCCTTCTTTCAGATGAATAGTTGAGTTGTTCATATAATCAAAGTAGGAGTATAAAAATGTTTTATGAGCAGATTTCTGGGTTGCCTTGATATTATTAAAAAGGGAATAGGGAAAGACAATAGATCACATTGAATTATTAAGTAATGAGAGGAGAGACTTTCTTACTGATACAAGGAAGTATTTGAGACTTGAGAAAAAACACCAGTCAACAAGAAAGTGCAGAAGAATGTTTAAGCTTGTTTGCTAAAACATTACTGAGGAATTCTCAGACTTTAGTCCTGCAGTGAGAGAGTGAATGATACTGAATCCAGCGAATAGCAAAGACACATGCAGAAGCAAATATAGGATGAGTGGTGTCTGTCGGTGACTTTTGATGTGCATATGAAGAAAATCACTAATATTTGTTTGAGACATCATCTGGTTTCCACTGAAACAGACAATTCCACTCTTTTGTTTGTTTATTTGCTCAATTTTTGCTTAGGAATACTGTCACTTATAAATGAGATTTTCATTTGGTTGCCTGTGTTTTGCAATATAAATACAAGCATATATTCATATTATGATGCCCTTGAAGTCATGATCAGTCAAAGATGTAGCTGTAACCTTCTATGGACTATTACACAACTCCAAGGTAATTGTTTGACATTTGTGATTGATGTTTCATGAATAACAGTTGCAAGACTTTTAGAATCAACACAACCTAAGTATAAATTCATTTTGGATATATTGAAGTATATCCAAAGAACAGAACTAAACAAGCCCTAGGTTATCATATTTGATCTAAGTTAAAATTTGGTATGTGTTTAAACACTCTCATAAATCAGTCTGCATAGTATTTCAATTAGAGAATTGTACACACAGTACCTTTAAGCAACTTCTTCTTAATATATAAGAGAGAGTTGAAGTCTGTAGATCTGTCCTACATTTAGTGCAAAGAACTGGCAGACAGTTGAGAAACGCTGTCTCCGTAGGCAGACTGGACTGAACACAAATCAGCCTTCGCCTGGGGACAGCTGACAAGCGCACTGGGGTCACCTCACCTTGGCACTCTGAGCTCATTAAAGGGCATTTGGTCAGTTAGGTTTCACAAAAAGAAATCACTCCAGACCTACATGATAGAAACTCAGCAGAAATGAAAGAAAATATCCGTGATACTGTGTCTTCCACATTATGATAGACAATACTCACAATCATATGCCGATATAACCTCCGTCTGTGTGTGACTGAATAATGAACCACTTCCAACATCCCCAAAGGCCCATTAATTGTAAAACTACTTTCAGAAAACAAGGATTTTTTTTAGATGGCTGCTTATTCAAAATTTTATTTTAAATCATGTTTCTATACTGAAAGAGCAAGACTAGAAAATATATCATGGAAATATATGTAGCAAGACAACTAAATTGTTCCTGAACTTGAAATTTCAGACACAGCTCCAAATTTCCACTGATATATTTCAAGTTGTCTTAAGACCTCATTTTTTTTAATAAGTTTCAATAGAAATCAGCATATAAAATATTTTTCTTTCAGATATGAACACAGTTGAGGACAGTGTCAAAAGCAGATAAAAAAAGACAATTTTGGACAAAAGACTGATGTAAAAAGACAGAAAAATATATATTCTCATGCTAAGTTATTGGGAAAAAGTATGGGGTAAAACCAACAGTCATGTATTTCACCAATTTGAACCCCTTTTGGAATGTTTGAAACTACCTGCTCAGCCTAATCTTTAAAACAAAGGGGAAATCTCACCTTCTTTTCCATTTAATGACTTACGTTTCTGCTTGATATGTAACATTATGTGCCCCATGTTCTTAGACACTCAGACTTGGCTGCATTTCTCATGTCACACTAGCAAAAGATTACACTTGCAAACAACTCCAGTAAAAAACTCAATAGGTCCATCTGGATTTTGGCTCTTTCCTAGCTTGACTGAGAGCAGATGCTGAGGATCTAGGCAATGTGAACGGAAGTCACTCCAAGGTAAGCATCATTTGTTTAGAAATGCAATAGTAGTGTGGAAATAGGCTTGGACAACAGAAAGTTGTTTGTCCTAGTTCTTTCTTGCAGGTTTAAGCTGGATGTTTTGTCCTGGAATTCCCAGTGTATGTGGTCCTGCAGACAGTCTGTGTCTCCAGGGGAGTTTTTTAAGAGCAGGTTTTTTCTGTTATTCCCAGGTCCCTGTTTGCCCTGGGACATTACAACTTGCTTGAGTTATGTATTTCCACAGATGGGATAAATATCAGCTCCTGGGAGTTGATAAATCATTCTTTGACTCCCAGAATACAAAATTCTGCAGCTATAATTAACCCTTTGTGCATCACATTCAATCACTTACCCAGCAATATACAAAGCTATGGTGCAAAACACTCAAGAAAACCTGGCATCTGTTATTTGTCACAAGTTTAGACAGAGATACAGAGGAAAGGAGAAAAAAGTGTAAAAGAGACAAAATATTTCAGCAACTATCAGCTATAAGAAAGAAATTACATGACAGCAACTGGATTTATAAAAAAATATATTTGTTTTGACAATAGCTGTAATTATCCTTTGAGCTTCCTCTTTCTTTCTCCCTCATTCTAGCCACAGTCTTGGACTGATCAATGTCAGAATTTCAGATGAAGAAATAATAATAATAATCATAACAATAACAATAACAATAATAATAATATAAAATTTTATTCCATCTAATTATTATTAATATTCAAAAATATAATCTAAATTGGAAGCTTTTTTGTAGGGTGATATAGCCACTTTACAGAGTACAAGTGGAAGATGTGGAATTAGTAAATTCAACCTTGTCAGTGCTGACAGCTGCAACTGCAATGAAAAAAGTATTTCTAAGAAATAAACTTTTAAAAGGAGGATAAATTTGAGCAGTCACCATAGCAGAAATATACTAGTTTTCCTTGAATAGTACATCACCATTTGTCACTGTCAATCACATTAGATTCCTGTCCAGCTCCAACATATGTCCAAAATCAACTTCCTATGCAAACAATAAATATCTGCCTGCAAAGCTGTTACTGAAAAGACTTGCCACATCTTCCCTACTCCTCCACCTTTCACCTGGAAAGAGCAGAACCAAGACAGACCAAATACAAAGGAATACAATGATCCTAAAGGGATAGCTAAACCATTTCTTTTTCCAAATTCACAGTTTAAATGAAAATAAAAGTATTACCCTTGAGACACAGAGTAGAAGCTCCTCAGCTGCGTCCCCAGAGCTCGGAAAGCAAGACAAGGGCACTGGGGACTTTTGGAAGCTCCCAGCTGCATTCCCAGGGCCTGAGGAAACCGTGGAGCTCTGGTACAACTGGCACAAACTGCAGCTGCCAAGGAGCTGTTGGCAGTTGTTCTCTGTGGGGTGAAGGGGCCGTGCAGCCAGATTCAGTAGTGCAGCATGTCGAGCCACTGTGCCACGGTAAAACAATCCAGACAGCGATACAAGTCTTTTCTGCAGCAGGAGGATTTGGCCTCCAGTATAAAGGTTTGTGCTTGAGATAATTTTGTGGGTCTTGGAAATAATTATAACTGTATTTGTGTATTTTAAATTTGTAGAACCCTTTTTAAGTTAAAATTTAGATATAAAATCCCATTTGTATCCTTGGTGCTTTAAAGACTTTCCTCTCTGATCCCTTGTGGTGGTCTGCCTTTCTTGAGTGGACATTCTAGGCTTTTGCTCAAACTTCTGCTTGGTGAATAGTTTTGGTAAGCAAACGTAACCTGGATATTTGGATTCCACTTCCCCTAACAATGCTACCTTATGATGCACAAGGAAAAGCCATGTTTCTTGTTGCTTAGGTAACAGACATTCGAGAGAGGATGGTTGGGTTGGGTTTTGGGGTTGATTTTTTTTGGAGAGTAGGAAGGTAGCTAGGGTTTTACTTAAGTTCTGCAGAAGGCAGATATAACAATATAACAATATTCAGCATAATGACAAAACACGTTATCTGTTCTACAAATAAGAAACAGAGAATGACAGCTGGGAAAAAGAGTTTGGTTCAATTGCACAAGTAAAAAAAAGCAAGACCCCATCAAATCTACACAGATGTAGGATGGAAGTACAACCAACAAGAATGTGCACTTTTCGCATATCACTGAATTCCAGATTTCATTCATTATCACGTTTATGTCCCATATACTACGAAAAGTGATATTGACAGAAATTTGTGTCTTGTGCAGTCCTGAGTGAAGTTATGCACAGAGGCAGAAGATTGCAACGAATGAGATGTGCACATCGCAAGTGGGATTATGGACTCAGAACAATTATTTCACTCTCCCCATCAATACATTTCTTTTCTAAGCAAAAAATCAACTCTTCATTTGTCACAGTAGTGTCCTGACCAGCAAACAGTACTGGCAAACTAAATCCCAAAGGTCTTTTAAAATCAATCGGAGAAAAGCCACCGATTCTTCCACTCCATACTAGCACAAGTGGGATATGAAATAAATTTATTACTTCTCTTTTTGTTCTAAAAGACTGCCACCAATGTCTGTTAGGAAGAGAACAGAAGCTTTTCCCTTGTCTGGTCATCCAAGGTCTGACAATCTTTTCATTAGAGTAAAAAGGACTCGAGGATCAGGCACTTAATGCTAGTGGTCCTGAAGCAAATTCATCATCTTGAATAATCCAGATGTTTGTTGAGAGGTTAATTTAAGCACACCTGTCTGTTTTAAATAGGAGGCAATGAGAAGATATTAATATTCTCTTGAATTATTTCAAAGATACGACTAATCTGCAAAAATAATATCTGTGTCAGTCATTGCCGGGCAGCTAGGATTTTGTCACTAACATTTGTCAGGATTTCTGAGTCCTCAGTGTGAAAGATTCTGCCAAGTTACCAGCTGTCTTTCACTCTTTCACCTTAAGGTATAAAACCCAACCTACAGTTTCCTTCACATTGTTCTTTTGATCAGGGATGAATCATACAAAGAGATGGATTCTCCTTCCTGAGTAGAATTTAATATAAAAAGATCAAAAACATTTCAGAAAGATCTCCGATAAACTATTTATTTTAACCTCCGAAGACCGTGGTGTAGATAAGTTAGATGGTCTGGCATGATATAAGTCTTCTTTCAAGAGGGCAGAAATTGATCCTACAGAATTTTTGTTTGAGTCCTGAAGAAGAGGAATAATGTCTAGTGCCATCACTCAGGGAACTGCACTGAATGCAACCTACTAACTAAACACAGCTTCTGCTAATAAATCCCTCCCATGGCAGTGGTAATGAGGTCAGGTGCACATCAAACACAGCCTCCGCTTTCATATCAGCAATGAACTTTCACGAGGAGGAAAAATGAAAGGGCATTAAAAAGTATGAAAAGTAAATTTTAGTTCCTTCGGTCCTTTATATCCCATGATATGTGTATGATGCCAGATCAAGATAGTTTTGCTATGGAAGTTGGTTGTGATAAGTATCCCATTTTGTATGAAGGAGAGTGCTTCTGCATTCTGCTGCCTCCAAATGGAATTACACCAGCACAGCAAACTCTGCACCTCTTTAAAAGAGCAGCTGCCTCAGTGGTTCCTCAGACAAAAGTCATGTGTGAAGTACAAGAATGTTTCAAATAAAGCAGTTCTTTTCCTGCAACAGCATGAATGAAAGAAGCTTTTCATCATCTGTTGGTCATGCATTACAGAAGAGGTCCTGACACCAAAGAACCTCTTACTCTTACTGACCCAACTCAATCAGAGTGCAGTTTTCAGAGTATCAAAGATCACAACTAAAGCAAGTGGAGCTTGCCGGAAATTTCAAAAATAGAGTGCAGGCTATGCATTTGTATTGTATGTACACTTGCATCACCATTGTGGTTTAAGAACCATGACAACTGCACATGCAACCGATAACTGTAAACATAAATATTTAATTGAAAACATGTACAAGTTATGACCATACTATAAACCAATCTTTTTTAAGTTATCCAAAGTCTCGCAGCCAGTTCACCAACTATCTTTCTTTAAATGCACAATATAGCAGTGAATTTGAGTCAGATTATGGAACAAATGTATGAATGAGTGAATGAATGACTGCATAAATCGTAGCCATATATTTCAAATTTCTAATCCTTTATTAATTAGTATTGTCAATAGAAAAGGATGTGTAACATCTCTGCTACATTTCTTTGCAAATCTTGCTGTCCTCACTTACTTCTAAATTAATCTTGTAGTATGTTCCCCAGAACTGAAAATTTATTTCAATAACCGAGAATATCAGTACATAAGCTATCAGTTGTCAGTTTAATTTTGTAAACTTTGCAAGTAGTTTGTTTTTTGTTTGTTTGTACCATCACAGATACAATGTACAAGCCCCTGTATTTCATCAATAGAGTCTTAGTAGTCTCACACAGTGGCAGCAGCTTATCTCATCATAATCACTGATGGGGAAAAAATGTACCTAGGAAGAAAACTTACCTCAGTGCACCAAATACATTACAAACACACACATTAAATATATTTCTAGAGATTTTCTAATGATTCTATTTTCACAGAAACATTACACTAATAATTTTCATTTCGGTCTTGGCTAGATCCTCATATGTTGCACATAGCCAATGCATGAGACTTGTGTTACTGTGGGGATGGAAACAATTATCTTGCTCTAAATCTTCCTAAACATCTGATCAAAGCTTTTGATTTGGCCTGTTGTTAAAATCTATGCTGAGAGGATGCCTAAAAATTTCTACTGGCACTTTCTAGATGTGTTCTGGAAGAGGCTGCCTTGTAATGGCTGACTAGCTGCGTGGGATTCTGGTTATACAAATGCCAAGCCAAAATACTGGAAAGTTTCAGAACTCAAGAGTTCAAGGAAAGGCCCATACCTAGAAGCATGTATAGCCCTAGTTTCAATAGTGGAAGCATTGCGGTTCCTGAGTTTGTGGCTAGATGTGCTTAGAAGTGAGGTCTACTGCTACAGCAGAGCTGAGGGAGACACAGTGAGGATCAAGAGCTGGTCAACTCAATTTCTAGATTTGTGCAGATTTTCACCAGAGGAGGTATTTGAAATAAATACACATTTAGGATAGTAAACACAGAATCATAGTATCAGAGAATGTTTGAGGTTGGAAGGGACCTTAAGGATCATCTAGTTCCAGCCTCCCTGCTCTGGTCAGGGACACCTTCCACTAGATCAGGTTACTCAAAGCCTCATACAAACTGGCCTTGAACACCTTCAGGGACGGGGCATACATGGGTAAATAAAATAATTTATGAAATAAAATTCTATTCACGTTGAATTCTCTTGCTCTGGTCTGGAGACCTGTTTTCTGCTGTATTTTCAGATTAGACAGCAATTTATGCCCACAACTCTGAAAGAAGATATCGGGTGCCTTGTTTGGATGCTCCTCAGTGGATGTAATTTTTACATTTCCATTAGCGTGATTTCTGTTGTGCCAAAGGTGTTTAAAATGAACTGTTAAGATGTGAAATCTAAATTATTACTTCACAAACCTTTGCAAGGATCTGGATCCCAGTGTAAGTTTACACCTGTGATCACCTACTGTGTCTGTTGCTCAACACCAAAATAACATAGGAATTATTTGTCTGTCACTATTAAAAAGAAATAAAACTGAACTATTAAAATATAAGATCACCATGAGAATTTTAAATACTTTGTGACACATTTTTATAAAAAACACTTAAAAGTTATTTTTCAAGTGATTAACATTGATTAATTCACCACTGAAAAGATTACTTGCATAATTTTTAGGATTTATAATTAACACAGTGATTTGTATGAACACTTTAGTCTTGAAAGAGTTTTTAAAGGTTCTCCTTTCAAATCAAGCTGTTATTTTTTGCATTCACAACCAGTAGGACAAACTTATATATGCTTTGCTCTTTATACTGTCTGTATTACATTACACAGAGAATAAGAGAGTGTATTTTGAGGCTGTTAAGAAGCCGCTGCTTGTGAGGGAAATGCTATGCCTGAGCCTTCTGACAACCACACAGTACGGTGTCATTAAGGTGGAGGATTCCAGTGGCAATTGCAATTTTATTGATTGCTACACAGATCACTGCTGCTCACATCTAAGTACTGCTGAGGGAAAGCCCAGTATTTTGTACATGTTAAATTCGGAAGGAAAGAACAAAACTTGGTTGTACGAGAAAGTATGTTTAGAAGGCATGAATGTCAAAATGCAAACCCAAAAGGACATGATATACAAGTATAAGCAAGATGAAGGTGGTATGCTTAGTTTTCTCCTATAATTGTTGACTTGGAAAAAGACAAAGTAAATGCAGAATTTGAAATTTTTGGTGTTATCTACCCAATCCTTTTAAGTTAATCTAGCTTTAGAGTCCTTGCAATCCCAACGGCCAAGGCAAGCTGGTAACAGAAAGAATGCACCTCCTTTGTGTATTTAATCTTGGCTGCTGTAAAGCTTATACACTAATTTTGGAAAGAGAGACCATTCTCAAGACCACCCTAGCAAAAAAAGCAAGAAAAGCTACCCCTGAATTCAGCACAGTAAGAAACAAATTGCCTGGCTGTATCTGTCAAGGTAGTACTAAAGTTGCAGAAGGTACAAGAATGGCACAAGAAAGATTACTTGGTGTGAGCAGACTGATGTTTTCCTATTGCTGCTAGAAAAATTAGTCTGTAGCCAAAACGCCAGTTCATCAGTCAGACTACATCAATTATGCCCAACCACTTCACAGATCTCTTCTTAATCTATCCTTTCCTGGCAAATGTTAAAACTTTCACCATATTTTGAAGGATCAGAAAGTTTACTATGCTCGATGACTTGTCAGTAGAAGGATTTGCCTTTTTATTGCAAAAACGAAAACAGCCACACCTATACTTGATCACAAAGACTTCCTTTAAAATTATTTATAAAAAGACAGCCTCTTTTGTCTCTCATTTCCCTCTGGAAAACCTAGTATTCAGAAATTTGATCTTTTGTCTTCCAGATTTTCAAACATCTCCTAAATCTTTACAATGTCAGATTGATTCTGTCGTTGAGTTTGAGATGAAGTTAGTCTTTTCTTGATATCCTTATTTCACTACTCTATCTCAAAGTCTTCATTAAAAATCCCTTGCACTTATAATTTATTCCTTTAGCTTTAGAAATCATCTAATACAAAAGAAAGACTGGAGTAAAATATTCCCCCAGTATTTCTCATGCAGTTACTTTTGTCCTCCTCTAGTGGAGTGCGCTGCCAGGACTTACATTCCAAGGGAGACTGGGAAGCCATTCTGCCTGATTCTACGGACCTATTTCATCTGGTCCCATCAGGTTTTGCCCTTATAGATTAGGGAGCACCAGTACTGGTGGCAGTGGATACCCATGAAGAACTACTGGATGGCTACCATTTTGAGCCCCATCGTTCCAGTGAAAGTTTTCCACTGCTAGACAAATTTATTCCTTAGCTGTATGGAAATGAGGTGGGTTCCCATATAAGCAGACTGATAAATAACAATGGATTGCTTCAACTTTCAAGTGCCATCAGATATAAGCTGCAGAACTACCCTTGGCATGGTTGCTTAGACCAAAGATGATCAGCACAACACAAAATATGTCCACTACATCAATAAATAGACTAAGCTAGCTTTTTCTTGGTGGCAGAAGAAATGAATTAATTTCATCCAGTTAATTCAGTCTCTACCAGCAATGCTAACACTACGGGCATTCACTTGATACAGGCAACACTAGCCACAGGCCTTTTCTCACCATGTGAGTCTCCAGGTACTGTTTCTTACTTGTCAGAGTCTCGACCTGTCACTTGAGGCAGGCTTTTTTGTAACTTGGATACAGTGTATCAGGGGATCTAGAGCCAATTATTGACAAACAGCTTGTCTCTGGATGACTGCAACACTGGGTAGGGAGTTGGCAGCTCTGCTGCAGTGTCTTTATGATTACAGTGTTCTTGTAAAAAGACCATAACTTTTTTAGTGACTACAAGATCTCCAGTAAAATTGGAAAAACAAGGCTGAATATAGGCAACAATCAAAATCAGATGCCACAAAATACCAGTTCTCCTGATTTTTGGGTTTGTCTCTTTTCAAACAAGAATACTATGGGTCTAGTAATCCCATCCATCCTCTGAGACCTCCACTATCTTCTCATATCTACCTGCTTCCAGCTGATATGACAGCTTGCCTAATTTATGAGACAGTTGCATTAGTGTTTCTACCATTTTAACGATCCAGCACACTCACCTCAGTGCTCCCTGTCAAATCTCCCTAAGGATCAAAACTCAGATTGCAAGGTATGGACATCTCTATATTTCAAATTTGAGCCTCGAGTGAAGACTAAAAACTAAATAAAAGAGAAAGTCAAAAATCAAATTAAAATTTACATAAGAAGGAAAAATTTATCATTCTGCACCAAGTGTTTTGGCACTGGTCATCAGTGGTGGGGGCTAGCAAAAAATTCCGACTTTTATTATATCACCTCTAGTTGGCTGTACAAAGCTATGCTGGTCTAAAGACTTAAATAAAATCTAGTAGCAAATGTATAACACTGCATATCGGGATCCAAGGGACCTATGAACCTACTCTTGCTCTCACTGTAAGGAGCTGAAATGTAGCAAGTTTTAACTTTAATGTGCATGAGTATTGCTATTAATGTATCCATGTCACATTTCATTGCAGTCTAACACTTGTCTGGAAAGAGGGAAAAAAGCTTTCATGAGAGTTGTGCTAAAACATTCCCTTCAAAAATAGTCACAGTATCATAAGGTTGGAAAAGACCTTTGCGATCATCGAGTCCAACCTATGACCCAACCTACACCTACTCCTGCTCATCAACTACACCATGGCACTAAGTGCCTCATCCAATCTCTCCTTAAACACCTCCAGGGACGGTGACTCCACTACCTCCCTAGGCAGCGCATTCCAATGGCCAATCACCCTCTCAGTAAAGAACTTCTTCCTAATGGCTATTAGGACTTCCTAAAGTCCTATGGCTTTGCGTTTTGTTTAAGCCTTCCCACAGGACTCAGGATGTAGTTTACCCCTGACTCAAATTGTCCTTATGACTCTGTGCATACTGAAGACTCCTCTGATATTGACAAGGTTCCCTTTGTAAATTATATAAATTATTTTGGTAGTTTGCCTGTTGTTGAAATCACAGCAGATTTCAATTGACATGCATTTCTTTGCGCCAAGATAGAATGAGTTCATGAATCGACTTATCTCTGGAGTATTTCTTCCTAAAATAAAAATCTGTAAGCTGTCTCTCACTTTGCTTTAAATATGCACAGACCTCTTGACTGAAACTGTCTTGGGATATCTGAGAACTGAATATAAATAATTCTATTCATTTTCAGTGACTAAAGACTAAATCATAGGGTTCTCCTCCTACCCAATATCCACATTAGTCTTTGGTGGTTGGAAGCTGACTGAACTTATAGATAATGCATCATTATCTTATTTTTTTATTGTAACTTTTAGTGCAACTAAAAAGGAACTAAAAGGCTACATGGAATGAAAAGGAAATTTTGAAGGCAAAATGTTAGTTTTTAGCAGTCTCCTGTCAAGTCACTGTTGAGTAGTTCAAACCTGAACAGCCTAAAGGGATTTAGGATTTTTTCACATTTGTATTGTTCCAAACTTAAATTCAGAAGGACAGTGTTTTGGTTAAAAAGGTGAGTTTAATGACCCTACAACAGAGTCTCCATTTCTATACCTGACCTCTCAGAGAATGTGTGAGAAGTATAGAGGGAACAGACACTGGAAACTCTCACTCCCAGCAAAGAAAAGAGAGAAAACAACATATGCCTGCAAAATTTACTCAGGAAAAAAAATCAAATTTAACTTTAAGATGTATTTCACTGGAGCAATCTTCAGGGCTAAAATCCTGTTTTAGGGTGAAATTTCTAAACTTGCTTATGGTCAAGGATAGTATAAGAAAAGTAAGCTGAGAGATGGAAACAAGGAGACATTGCAAGGCACTAGGCTGGTGCTAAAACACTGCTCTCCTTACACCTGCACTTACTCCTTACACACATCTTGAAGATTCTGATATTCCTGTATTTGAAGGCCAGTTTTTGTGATCATTCATTGGTGAGTGAAACCAAATTTGTATCCTTATTTAAATGGCTTGCCAGAAACTGTGAATCCCAACTGTTTCTCCCTAGCAAAGGATGATGTGGGTTTCTAACTGCTGGCTGAACAATAATTTTAAATGGTACCTACCAGTTCCCACTTTTCCCTAGCAGGAGTTAGTTACAGACCAAGAGGGACAGACATTCCCTGACCTCATTAAAGTTTTGAGTTGTAGAGTACACCACCGAGATGTACTCCACAACTAGACTTTAAAGGTTTTAAATAAAATCTTCAAAAAGGTTAGAAATAATTTATTTCAATGTATTGGAACTGTCATCATACTTTCTAGTCATTAAAGAAAGTAAAGCAGCAGCACCATCACACATACTTCATGGCACTGGGAAAGGCCCCGATGAAGCAGCAAATAAATACAATTTCTTGAAAGATATTAGACTCAGATTGTAGTAAATTGCAGTTTTAGAAAACAGTGGGAGATATCAACAGAAAATGTGATAACAGGAAGCAACAGGAATTAATTTTAGAGGTAAGCTGCTGAATCCTCCATCTGCATTACCATTAGAGAAAACCACCCTAAAGTAGTTTACTACAGGTGCCCCATGCCAAGAGGTTCAGTGAACACAGGTTAAGAAAGAGGAGTTAGAACTTTTTAAGGTCAGTTAAAGGTGAAGGTTTTAGTACTTGAAATACAGTAGGAGTATATGGATGTCATTTCTAATGTCAATCCTTTTGCATCCTGAATTAGACTGTAATTTTTTTTCCACTGGGCATTTCTTATAATATTTTTAGTTTTTCTAGTAACAGAATGGAACATCTTGAGTAATAAGAAATTAATTTCTCATGTGTTAGCAACAACCAGATGTTCAGTTCTAGGCACAGAAAAGAAAGAAAAGCAATGGCAGACATGAAAAAAAAATTGCCTTAGAACTTCAAGCACCCTAATTTCTCTTGTTCTGCATTGCTGTCACTATTCTATGTAGATACTTCTATGATACGTTACTTATGTAGGTAAGAATAGGAAATATCTTACGTCACATTCACTAAAATATATTAGATATATCTTTGAGTCTGACAACTTTGAGAGAATGACTGCTTTTTGAGTATGGAAGGACAACAGATTATATAAAATAGAGTATTTTTTTGTCTCTCCCCTTCTCCTAAATATTAAACAACCATATCAGAACTACATTTTTTTTGCATTTCTTCCACACATAATGATTGATCTATCATTTTTCATTAGTGACTATAGTTTCAAGTCTATAAGAACCTTGTCCTTACATTCCTCAAGGAATAGAATCAATCTAAAGAAAAGGCAAAACATGAAAAAGAGAGAATGAATGCTTTGCTACGAACCGAGCAAATAGCTTTACTAGTCTTTTCAGTGCTCCAAACTCTGAGAATATTTCAGTGCTGAACATTTCTTCCATGTTAGATCAGTTATTTGCGTTTTCCATTTGCTACTCAAGACTAGAAAACTGAAGATACGTTAGCCTTAAGTAAGCAACTGTACTTGTTCGCTCACACTGAGTAACAGATTGTACCACTCACTACTTCTTCTTCCTGCCAACTCATTTCGCAGTGTGCTGGTACAAAGGGCTTGTTGGTGAAGATGGAGTTTTGCTGGTGTGGTCATTATTGGCCGTCAGCAGCTGCTCACTGGCCTGCACACAGGCTAGAGGAAACGGGGGTAGGGCTTCCAACTCCCTGTTGCAGATATGCAGTACATTCAGAGAGTGAGCCCTACACAAAAGACTAACTTATATTAGACATTAGAAAAGATCTTCAGTGAGTGAGAAATCTAGGAAAAAAGTAAATGTAGGCCATTTTATTTTTCTGTGTTGAGCCAATGGTAGGACACAGTGTAACTCAGAGGGTTAATTCTCTAGTAGGACGGTCAGTACCATGGAACCAGGGCAGACAGCATGATACTGAGTGGTCCTTGCCAGCCCAGTAATGGAAGGAATTGATTTAATTCAAAAAACAATGTCCCATGACCTCCTGGTTAGAAGAAGGCTCAAGATCCAAGAAATGCAAAAGGATTTGCTCTCTTCTGTGATCATATAATCAAGAAGGCTAAAAATCTTTATAGAGATGCATGGCAATTCTATTCCAGTTACACAGTAGTTTGGGGATTTGTAATAGATAATAATATGCCCCAGGATACCTTTGACACTCCCAGAAGATAGCCAAAAATGAGACTTGCCCACTTCCAGTGATTCCCACCATGGGTAGTGGAATGGCCCCAATCAGTCACGTGCCTGTCATACTCTGTCTGCCTATCGCCCCAGTGTATCACAGGACTGCTGTGAAGTTTGTAAAAAGCTTTCCCGCTACCATTGTCTTGCTTTTTATGGCCCTTACATGACTAACTTCATTCTCTACCTCAAAATCATGGAACCAAAGCAGGGATAAACTCATGTCAAATAGCTAAGATTTACTTTTCTTCTCTTTTGTTTTTCTTGATTACCTTTTCTTTTTTTTTCATTTAATAGATAGACAAAATTGTATTCACAGACTGGAATATGCCATTGTTGCGTTAGATTAGCAGGGTCATGTTATTTCCTATGTATTCATGTATCAACCATTCTCATGATCAATTAACACTGAATCCAACCAAGTAAAATACAAGGTAAAATAGATACAGATCTTCAAAAGTACTTCAAAAGTCTAAATAGTATTGTAAGAGAATAAAATGAAAAATAACTTTTAGGAAATTTCCTTAAATTTAAATATGAAAATAAAAGGAAAAATAATTAAGCAATTATACACAAGAGGGAGTTTGATTATCCTATGATAATAATTCCCCTAGGCCTTCCCAGCAGTTTTTAATCCAAGATATAAATAGCATCACTGTAAATGCTAACAGCTGAGTTTCATATTCGTTTTCTATGTTATCACTGTGCAGTTGCATTGGTGACAAGGTCTATCATGTCCTTCTGAAAAAAGGGCAGAATTTCAGATAGGCATCTGAACAATAGTTTTCAGAGGGAAAAGTATTTAGAATTTTTAAAAACAAATCTTGAAGTAGAAGAAGCTACTGTTATGGAAAATCTCACTCCTTCTTTCATATACGAAGTGTTAAAAATGTATTTCTACCTCTGAATCATATTTATGAGGATATCAGAAATCCAATAATAATCATCATATTTCCATTAGTGTTTCTGTTTTGTTTTGTACCCAGATTACAAAAGAACATTATTTGGCAGCTGGAAAGAATATAGACTAAAAATGTGTTACGCTGTCACTCACTGGGCTGTCTATAAGCTTTTGGAATTCTTGAATCAAGAAAAATTAGTGAGTTTTCAATCAATTCACAAGAACAGATAGGAGGATATAAAGGTTTTAATAGCTGTAAGGAATAGGAAACATTTACCGTTAGAGAAGTAGTTTTCAGAGATAGTTTTATATCCAAACTATGTTTTAGCACTTTTCAAGAGTGTATATTTCCATCCCCAAATTCAGTGCTCTTAATTTAAATAACAAGGTAAGGCAGCCACAAATATACGCTCAGAAGGCAGCATAACAAACTGGAACTCTTTAGAGGCAAAGTTTACCATGTGTGATCAAACTTGACATAACCTAATTAAAGTACAGTCTCAGTAGCTTTCAGAGACAATATTTGACAGGGTTCAGTAGTCCCATTTTCATTTTCAACTTGCATCTCATGCACACAGTTGCAAAAGGTAACCCTATTTACTTCCTTAATTTTTTTTATTTCAAAAAAGACATTTTCCTATTTTAAAATTATAATTTTGTACCAGAAAAGAAGTCCACCCAGAAACATTGCTCCTATATATAGTTCTGTGTAACTTATGAAAACACTGTTCACATTTTCAGAAGACACTTAATGTTCATGATTAACAAAAAATAAAGTGTGGGAGATACGTAAATATTGGCCAAAATTTATGTGTCTCTTACAGGTTGCTTTTCATCAGTTGTTCTCAAAACTGTGATCATAGCGTCATAGAATCGTAGAATCATGGAACAGTTTGGGTTGGAAGGGATCTGCTAAGGCCATATAGTCCAATTTACCCTGCAGTGGGCAGGGACACATTTTCAACTAGATCACGTTGCCCAGATCCTCATCCAACCTGAGCTTGAATGAGATAACTTTATTGACTATCATTTTCAGGTATGAGAAAAAAAAAACCACAGAGGGCAATATATATCTAACAAGATCATCTGTTACTAAACAACAGAATTTGGAATACAAATCAGATTTCATCGTATCTCATACGATCATACTGTTTCTAGCTATTTCTTTGATCACCTCTATACTCTTCAGTAAACTTTTAAGAGAAATGCTTTACTGTCAGTGACAAATTATTTCCATTTCTGTTTTAACTCAAAACACGTGCTTACTTTCCCTTGTAATTTTAAAAGAAAAACAGTTCAAAAATATTCAGAAAATAAATTTAAATAATTACAGGAGCAATACAATTTCCTGTTGCAAAGACATCCACTTACCTTCAGTCATTCTTTTTCTATTCTTGCAGCATGCCAGATGTTAATTTGGCTCACAGCCCCTTGCATTCAGTCCTATTGCATCTTTAATCAAGTGATTAAGAGAGCTGTTATTTCATTAGTACATCCTTTTACTGATCACTGTGACACATTTTAGTCATAGATAAAATGGGTACCAGAGACTTGTTTATAAAATTCTACATTGTGGTTTCTTGCCTTTCAATCTTTCAACATTTTTCTTCATCCTGCATTGTCCTAAACAATCTGGTCTAGCAACTCTTCCATCTCTGTATAAAGGGCCTTTCATTTTAAAGCAATATCCACTTGTTTTATCATTTTCAATATTAAGAAAAAAAGAAAGCAAGAAAGAGAAAGGATAAAGCGATGAAGATGGGTATCTTATTTTGTTGTTTTCAAAGGCCTCTTGACACAAGGGAAAAAAATAACAATAATCAGCTTGATATCTTCTCCATCACTTCTGGTAAAATTGTCCTAACTAAGCTACAGCCTTGTGGCCAGTGTATGCAAATCATTCAGGAGAATGGATACGAGGAACATTATTTCATGATGGATACTGATAAGACATGGACTTCATAGTGCAACTTCATAGGGATTTAAGTAATGCTATTAATAATCAAAATTAAAGTATTTGCATTGCCAGTATCCATTTTGAGCTGTGTGAAAACTTTCAGAAGTTTCCATAGAGATAACACAATGAAAAACTACACAAAGCTCAATCCTTTAATGAATGTTATATACCTGAGATTTTAAACATACAGGTGTCTGTGAAATTCATGCTATATTTCCAGATATCTTCAGCGTCATATTATACCAAAATAGTCTGGCGTATAATGATAAAAACCATTTACGTATACACATACAGTAACAATTTTGTCAATTTGGACTGCACTGACCAAGAGTTCGGGGCTCAGTAGCCCTGCTGTTGACTGTAGTGTTCTTCTCAAGGGCCATTGCACAGGCAGTGTCTCTCACTTCCCCAGGGTGGAATCTGCCACTCTTCCACCACCTTCATCTACAGAAATAAAATTTGCCTTCGTAATGAGCGAGTCACTGAAGAATTGCCTGATACTAATCCTTTAAAGACATGTTCAGGGAAGAATTTTTAGTAGTTGAATGAAATCTCTTTTTTTTCTTTTTGTAGGATCAGCCACACAGCTCAGAGACCAGTGGAAAAAGCAGCTGACTTTCATGTCCAAAACAGGATATGATATGATCTAATCTAAGGAGTATGTCAACTTCCTTCATCAGAGAAGAAGGCCTTTTAATTTTGAGCCAGCAAGAGGACCTAATTGAGCAGGTCAATCTTTCTCCATAATTTCAACTAGAATTTGTAAGATAAATGGATTTGTAAATAGTCATTCATTCCGCCAAGAAAAGATGGCTTTCAGAATCGCTATTAAAGAAGCATTTGACATCCTATTATTATAGTCTAATTGCTGCATACATTCACAGTGCCATAAAATTGTGAAAGGGTATGCTGTTACTTTTTCCTGCCAAGTGTATTGTGATGTAAAATGTGCAGAAGTATAGGGTATGAAAGAACTGTAGTGAAATTCAATTACTGTAGCATACATACAGGCTTTGCAGAAAACGTAACAGGAACATGCAGCTCTGTGTTACTGACAGATAATCAAAGTACTGGCTGTTTCTCACGACTGTTGTAAGAAGGGATTTTCTATTCAAGCTTTCCTTTTTTTAAAAAAAAAAAAAAAGTAGAACACGTACTGTTACTTTAAGGATTACATAAACAAACAAAACAACAGTCAGAAGAATGAAATGCATTAACAAAAATCACGTTCAGTTTCCTGTAAACCCTCCTGCCTCCAAAACAAATGCAGGATAACCCTGCATTTTATTATAGGTTTCTTCAGTAGATTCAGATACAGAGTTGTGATTATGGCCTGAAAATCTTAGGCTGACACTGAAAGATGCGCTTCAACTGCAAATATGTAGCAATTATCATGAAACAAATTTCATTCCACAATTTAGCTGATCACCATGGAAACCTATATGCATTGGCTCCTAATTGGAAACATTCCAGACCTGTAAAACATTGTAGGCTTAAGACTGCATAATTTCTTATTTAAGCAATTGTACTCTTCTTCTGTTTGTGACAGTACACCATGGCAATTTTTGGCAACAGCCCTAGAGAAAATTTATTTTCCTGAGAAGTCTGTCTTTGCAAGTATTTTTCAATTTGTTAGGTATTCTGTCGTAAGATTATTTCATCAATGCACTTTCACCATTTATGACATCAATGCCTGCATACCAACATGTAACTCCAAGATAAAAATTAGTACTTGAAGATTGCTAAACCCAAAAAGTTTTAAAAATCCTTCTGATTATTTTCTGATAGATTGATTCTAAATTTCCAAATGTTAGTGTCAAATTTATCCATTTTTAATGTTGTTTTTAGAAAAATAATTAGACTAACTTAAGCAGAGGTGACATACTGATTTTCATTGGTGCTTTCCTAAATCCATTCTCCAGATATGAAAATATTCTAACAATAAAAAATGAGGAAGACTTGTAGGTTTCATTAATATTACTATAAGCCATGTAGATCTTCTCTAAAAATCTAATTATTAGTTATTATTAGTTACTAGCTACTATTATTATTTTTTAATTTATTTGCCATCACCATTTTACCTTTACTTTTCTATCAAAATTACAAACTGCCTTATCTTAGATGCATATTTTCTCTGTGTGTACATGTATATGTATATATTACATGCATATGTAAGATATTAGCTGTGTAATTTTTTTTTAAAGCTGGACATAAATTCCAATTTCATGGATCTTTTCAGAAAGAAGACTTTTAACTGCAAATTAATAAATGATTGCTTTATCTTTGGAGCTATGCAGTTATACTTTCTGGCTTTCGTTAGGTCTGTAGGAAGTGATGTTCCCTATCTTTTGAAATGAAAGGTTCAAGCAAGAATTGTTTTTCTGGGGAGAGATGCTCACTGAATTTCTAGATTAACTTGCTTGCAAGATTTCCACCTTTTTTATTCCCCAAAACATGTACAGTTCACATATTTCTTCTCAATTTCATCTGTATAATTCTACTCTTTTTGGGTGTTATAAGGTTAATTTTCTTCATAGTAGCTTGTAGGATGATATATATTTTGAATTTGTGCTGAAAATAGTGTTGATAAATCAGAGACATTTTCATTATTGCTGAGCCCTGCTTACAGTGTCAAGGCCTTTTCTGTTTCTCGCACCACCTCACCAGCGAGTAAGCTGGGGATAGGCAAGAAGCTAGGAGGGGGCACAGTCAGAAAAGCTGACCTCAACTGACCGAAGGGATAATCTTTATCCCATTGCATTATATTCATCAATAAAATCTGTGGGGAAGAAGGAGGAAGGAGGGAACAGTCAGAGTGACGGCATTTATCTCCCCAAGTAATGTGTGATGGAGCTTTGCTTTCCTGGGAGTGGCTGAACACAGGCTTTTCTTTCCTTATTAAACCGTGATTATCTCAGCCCATGAGTTTTCCTTCCGGTGTTCTCCTCCGTCCCACTGTGGGGGGAGTGAGGGAGTGGCTGTGCGGGGCTGAGCTGCCCACCAGGATTAATCCACAATGGTACTGAAGTCTGTATCTTTCTGTTTGAAAGAAAACTGTGGTCCGGTAAATGCATTAGGAAAACTCATATCCAAAAAATATTCCCCAGTTTGCTTCTGTAAAACAGTGCATCATTAAAGAGGAAGGAGACTGCACAGGCTGGAAAAAAAAAAACAACCAGGCAAAATAACTTCTAACTTAGAATCCTGCATCTAGAAAAAACACAAGAAATATTTCTATGTTACAGAGGAATTGGTATCTGAACTAGCTGGTTTAAAATCAGTTCTGTTCCATCCACAACCACTGTTAGATTACAATGTAAATGCTTCCCAGATTGCTATCAAAAGCACTCTACAAATGCATTTCTTTCATCCATCACTATCTTCAAGAAGTAAAAATGAATCTTTGTTAAGCAGTTACAAAAAGGGCACAAAACACTTCAAATTATTCGAAATAGTTTGGGTGGTTTTCTTTTCGTTCTGTGACTAGAAAGATTTAGCAATCCTGTTCCCCATCATCCATGAAACTCTCACAGAATGCACAGAGCAGAGGAATATACAGATGCTTACACCCTTATACGCATATATACAGTCATCATACAGTGGTCATTACACGTAAGTTTATATGTAAGGTCCATGGAGTTTATTCTAACATTAGGTGGTATCAGTCTGTACAAAGTTATAGCACTAGTTTGTTGGCATAGCTTTAATTTATGCAGCCTGATTTTTCAGTGAAGTAATACTTCTTTCTAATGCCCATTTTCTGCCAGAAAATTAATTCAATGATGAGTCAAAAGAACTTATTCCTCAGATTCACAAAACCAAAATGAAAAGTGATTCTATACGAAAGGTGTGATCTTCAGGTGGAATAGAGTATGTTCATTTGAGTTTCAAATATGTCTTCAAGTAATTAAACTAAGAAATACACAATTCTTTTTAATTTCTACAAGGCTATGATTTGATCTTTTATCTTGACTGGGCACTACGCAACAAAGCCATTGGTTTGCTTTTTAACTGTGTCAAACCATCTTTCCAAGTTCAAACTCCTCTGACAGTGTGAAGCATGGAGATGTAATGCAAGTGTTTCATTGTCTAGTGAAAGCTTTTTTGAATCAGCTACCATGAAGGTGTAACATACCATTAGTGCTTCTGTTCTTCAGCTCTTGGTTTGACCTTTGGCTCTCAGTCCACACACCCTCCCCTCACTTCTGCATTTCAGTCGCATAAGCACCAACTCCTATCCTTACAATGCAAACTGCTTGTCACAAGAAGCGCAGTATTATCAGGTTATTTGCAGTATAAATTTAGTTCTCTGGTTTTCTTCTAATGGAAATTACCTCAAATTCATGTCCAGTCTTGGGTGGGGTTACCTGGTGATGCTGCTGCTTCCTTAGATTAGTCAGGGCCAAGTCCAAGGACTTTATGGTGCCTGGCAAAGAGAATAGCTTCTCCAATGCAACAAGCTGCTGCCAAAAGTTGCTCCAATCACTCCATCCTCTCACTAATGACTGCAGATTCTTGCTGTCACTCTTGTAACAGTAGCTTCCCTCCCTTTTTTCTGAATCCCTTTCCCTAACGCTTTCTCTTTCCTAAGGAATAGTCACCAAATAACCCTGCCCGCATTTCCTCTAGTAAGCATGAGATGAGAAGGAAATGTGGTGCCTGTTTTCCTATTAGGACAGGGAAGGATGGTGTGTTTAGACACCATAGCAGCATTGTTGTGTGAAAAGCTGATGCTCTTTTTTCCAAAAAGTGGCCATTGTAATACCTATTGCACCACACTGAACTAGCTTATTCACTAAATTTCACTTATCACCGGATTTGGCTGCCTCAGTAGCTAAAAGACATGAAAAATAATTCCAGTTTCTTCGTTCATAGAAGTAACTACCCTTCTTGTTGGCTGTTCAAAACTTACATAAGTATTTTACGCATCTGTTACATTGACTTTAAAACTTTCCAAGCTCTAGCAACCATTCTTATTAAACATCATGACACAGCATGCTAATTTATCTGGTAATTGAGAAAACATTTAAATTTTGTTCTAGCACTACTTCGTGTTTCAAGTCTTGGTATTTCTGAGAGCTAAAGTTTGGATACAGAAGACTTCTCTTGCTAAGCCTCCTGAGAACCTTATGAATAACCAGTCTTGCAATTACTAAATGTATGCATTGATTTTATTAATGCTTCCTACCTTTGACTACTGTTTTTAGCTTCCTTGGCACAATTTGAAGTTTTATATTATTCTGGCACTTAAGAGAGTTCAGAGAGTATTGATAGCTTTTGCCAAAAGTCTCCTCGAGCCTTTTTATCGTCCTTAAAAGAGCTACTTTACTTCTGTAAATGCTTATGTGATGAACGAATGCCTGTTTCCTGCTAGTTGCTTTACAAAATGAGCATTTTTTGAGTTCATGCTTTGAATGCTTGTTCTGTAAAATCCATTCCCATAAATGGAACTCCAGGAAGATTGATGGTGTCGAATTAGAGTACACCTATTTTAAATCTGATTGCTCTGTTATGATCCTGTTAATGTCAATATATTCCTTTCTATATGCTTACCAGGTTGCTCTGTTAGGATAGCAGAAGGGAAGACCCTCATTTTCCATGTGAGCTGTTCAGAAAACAAATGCAAGAAATTAAAATTAGGTTTCATCAAATCAAAAGGCAAAATAAAAAAAAATTCACTTCAGGTAAGATAATAAGAAATATTATTAATTATGTTAATTGCTAACAGCATGGTGATAGATACCATTGTGTTAATTTATATGCAAGACAAGTAAATAAAGGATTTGTTTGTAAAAGGTGGTTGTGATTACCATCTCTTTCCCAGAAGTGCAATACTTGAAAGATTGTCCCAGGTTGCATGAGAAAAAGATTTAATTTAAATTCCAGTCTTTAGTAATCTAAAAAACAGAGCTTAGACTGGGATATCCAAGTTCAGGGATAATGTTGGAAGTTTTCTATTTTCACATAGTAATTAACATGCCAGTTTTTACTCAGTACTTTAATACTCATCTAACTGCAGACAAAATGACTGAACTTTGTCTTTTTCTTTGTTAAAACACTCATAAATATCCACGTTACCTCATTCCTCATCTTGCACTTTTCTTCCCATCAAGATCAAGTAGACAAGCATTTGTCTTGGAGCCACTGATGTCCTGCTGGGAGCAGCTGGTGGAGGTCATCTTCAGAGGGAAACATTTCTCATTAGACAGCAACTTTTTGAGACCAAATACACCATCAAAAAACCCCAATGAACAGTTAAATGAACCACAAAAAATGTTTATGGAAGGAAATGCTTTCTGGAGTATGTCCTTTATGCATTCTTATAGTGGTTAATTTTTCTGAGCATAATTGATTTTGATTTATGTTAGGTACATGCCTTCAAATAATGCAACTTTCCTAAAACCAGCATTTTACTTTCTGAAAATCAGTTCTGGAGATAAAAGTTGACACGTGACCAAGATAAGTGTGCATCTAGCTAAGCTGAAGCCGTTCTCCTCTGGTGGACAAAGAGAAGTAGACAGGGGGATTGAAATCAATGTATTTATTTTAAGAGAGGAATTAATTTTAAATCTTACAAAGAAAAGATAAGGGAAGACATATATTAGCAGGATTCTGAAAGCAGTGAAGGCACTACAGTTTGAAACCTTGAAATACCCATTTTATGAGGTTAATTTATATCTAATATGTTATTGAAGTAATTTAATGGCATTCTCTTTCTAAAAAGACTGTTTAGGAGCTTGGATAGTACAATGACAGGTAGAAAGCCTAGAAGAATATGGTAGTGCTGCATTAATTCAAATTGAATAGGTTGGCTGGGCTTGCAAAGATGTTCTAATAACCTTGTTACTTTATAATACCATGAAAAGCAAAGTAAAGTTCAGAATTTGAGTACCATAATAAATGCTATCCAAAATCTTTTTAACTTTTATTAAAGATAGAGAAATGAACACAGAAAGTAGTTAAAGTTTATGACATATAATGAAATAAACAAGGGCAATTTTAAACAACATTTTTTTTTATTACTTTCTACTTCTGCTCTAAAGCTTTTAGAAATAGACTTCTCATATCATAGCTTTTAGATGATAATAGCTGTCCATTTGGGATACAGAAAAAAAGAGTAAAAGCGGTTTAGATAGATATTATTGCTGCAGTCTGTGTCCTTCAGAACAAAAGAAGATAAACACAGACAAAAAGAAGATAAAAAGAGCAGGAAAAAAAAAAAGAAAATGCAGCTTCTCCTTCTGAGCTTCAGTTTTGAATTATGGACTAGAATTTAACAGCTTTTTGACTACGATGAAATCCGTGCTCTTTTGGCTAACCTGAAGAAAGCACATCCCTCTTTCAGGCATGCACGACCCAGTGCAAGATTCAAGACCTAGGCTGGAGCTTCGCTTCCCTCATTGTCTTTTGACAAGGTGTTTGAGAACGGGTAAGTTTCTCTACCCATAATAAGAAGAGGATCCAGCGATCTGGACAGAAGTCATGGCATTGTAACCTGCTCTTCAGAAAGATGATGTGAATCTTCTAAATTATGGAGCTTCCTCAAGATCATTAGCATACCTGGACACAGAGACAGCTGAGAGGCTACCCTAGCTAATCCAGGACATCTGGTCTGCCTGCTAGAGTCATATGTCTCTGTGCTGCCTGTAGAGGTTACTTTTGTCAGGCAGAAGGGGATGAAGTATTTACTCACCAGATAGTCTCTGTGTGGGGCTGGGAAAACCTCTACCAGCAGCAGATTATTTCAGAACTTTTCTTTGAACATCGATGAGATGAGGCTGTGACTGGCAAAACCAGTCTCTTTTTCATATAGAAGAGAAAAAAACCAGAAAAAAAGAGAAAGGAGATTAAAAGACGTGAAGGAAGAGTGATGGTATTAGTTCATAGTTGTGAAGCCAGCATTTACACTTGGTTGTGTCTGTCTGGCGTGGCATGTTCAGGCATTTCTCACAATTGGCTGCGAAAGTTTTGGGTGTTAGAGTGGAACCACAAAGATCTTGGATGCAGGACCCGGGGGGATGGATCTCAGTTCTTTCAGTAAAGAAACTGATAGGAATAGACTATCCTATTGCCTTTTTTATATTCATTAAGTAAAGTGCAGTAATTTTTGGTCCCACACTCTTGTCTGTCAGCCATGATCTTAACACTGTCCTCTGAGGATAATTTTGCAATAATTCTTTCTCCTTTTTTTGGAAGAAAAGAGCAGGTTAGCACAGTCAGTATAATACTGGCTTAAGAATCTCTGTATGAGATGAATCAGAAAGTCACAAAATTCACATAGTAAACCAATCACAACAATTACATTGACAAACCATACCTGTTAATCAAAGAACCTGTGTTTGAAGATAATGCCTTTAATTATGAGGTTAAATATTTCTGACAAAAGGAAATCCTTCCAATGACACGTGAGCTGGGAAGAGAGTAGTAACCCACATTCAGTTCCATGGTTGTAACTTATTCTTCATAGACTCAAACATGCAAGTGAACTATATTAGAACTTCCTTAATACTGATCTTTTTACTCCTGAGACAGCAAATGTCTGTCATTAAGGCAGCTTCAGCTTGCCAGTCAGTTAGTGTCAATCAATGCCTGTGAAGCGTTTTACAAATTAGTCCCATTGATATATAATGATATATGAATTAAAAGTAAGAGATGGAGCCATTTGTCACTGTAACAGCTAAGTTTCCAATTAACCTATTTAGATATTTCTATTGTATATGTCATGTTTAAACCACGCATTTGTTATTGCTCAATGCATTTTAATTGAATAGCACAAACACTTGAAGGAGCTGACATTGAATCAGAATTCTTTGGGATTTTTCACCTACTGTGACCAAAGGAGGAGGGAGGAAAATAACATTTCTTATTTTATTCCTGACTTCATTTTGCCTACATCATTTACTTCATGTTGCTTCACACACAGAGAGACTTAAGTTATGACCATTCTGACAAAATTTGGGGGCCAAATTTGGTGATAACAAAAGGTAATAGAGCATTTTTTGACAGAAAGTAGAGATATCTATCTCAGTGATGTAGACTAGCTTAAACCTTGTGATGATAACTGAGCTGATCTCATGTTTCACCAGTGAAGCCGAGATGAGAAGCTAATCCATATTTTTCAAACAATTCCATGGGGTTACTTCTGCACACCTGTGGTGAACCTAGCTGGAACTACATTCCTTTGTAGGTATGTTAGCATACCCCAAGATGCATGATCAGTTTGCTCCCCAGGATATTTGACAGGAAAAGAGGGAGTAGAAGAGAAGGTAGAATGACATCTTGCAACTACACTGCAGCATTTCTCTATTCCCTGGCCAGGCATCACCCAAAGCATAAAGAATCAATTCAGCAGCCGGCTGATAAGCTGCAAGAGTGGAAAACTGATGCTGTGTCAGGTGCTGTGTTTCTCTAATTAGAGAAGAAATTAATATTTTAATTACTCTATATTGCTCTAGATGTTAGGTGGTGAAGTATCTTTGTTTATCTCAATATCTAAAATGCATCTCTTTCAAGTATAAAAATCTCTGTAAGAACAGTAATCCTGCAAAGATTATTCTTGAGTTATTTTCAGTCTACATGGTGATTTTTGCTTATCAGATTTTAAGTATTTTAGACTTTGACTTGTCATTTGTTTGGCTCCTGGTACTCAGAGAATACAATAGTTCCATTAAATGACTTTCGGATGATTCAGAATTTTAAAGTGACATAATACTGTAAAGAACAAAATGCTTTTTAAAGAACAAGAATAAAGAAAACTTCAAAAATAAAATAAATAAAATAAAAGGAAATTATGCATTTTACATAACGATATCAAGTAGTTACATAAATCTGCTAGAGTATGGAAGAATAATTACAAGTAAAAGAAGGACTTGTTAGAAACTTTCTCTTCTAGACAATTTCTACTCCAAAGCTTCTTGCCACATACTTTGTTTTGAATTTTCAAAAACAGTCAAGGGATTTAGATGTTAAAGTCCTGCTGGAAGTGCCTTTGAAAGTCCTCCCTAGGAGAACAGCCAGGGAGGGATTTTGTGCAAGAAGCAATTAGGAAGTAGTGCATACCTGCAAGCTGAGCAGATGCAGAATAACACCATCTGTACAGCAACTCTAATTCTGCAAAATATTTAGGCCCATAATATTGACTTTCTTTATTTACTAATCTGATTATCCTTATTCACCGTTGAACTTTCTCCTGTGTATACTCCCTCTACAGAAAGAACACCAAGAGTTAACTGATTTCATTGTTTTTTAAATTATTTTTAAAAACCTCCCTTTTATTATATTTAAGCTATTTACTGAACTAACAGTGTTGTTTTATTTTACCATCCTGCTATCATTTCTTGACATGAGGCGAATATTACATGAACGTGGTGGAGCACAGGTGCTGCAAGGTTTGGACTGACCAGAAAAGGTAGAAAAAAGGGCAGGTAAGAAGGGATTGCAGGGAATGTTAAAGCCACGGAAGACCGCAGAGAGATAAGTTGAAGAAAAAGAGATAAAATATTCGATATCAGTCAAACTCCTTTGAAAAAGGTGTTTTAAGGAGTTTTACAGATACGGTCTACCTTCATGGTAGAGAACTCTGTACTGCTATTAAAACGATGGCAAAATTCCTGAAACAGTTTATGGGACATCTTTATTTTCCACATATAAATTAAGAACACATGCTATTAAAATCATGAGGCTGAGAAGAGAGTTGATTATTCTCTCACAGGGTAAATATTAGAAAGACATAAGAGTGATTCACAATGAAGGACAGAAGTGGCGTGAAACAAATTGGTGTACATTGGTGAGGAATGAATTCAGGCTGGAAATGAGAAGCTATCTAACCATCTCGAGAGCAGAGTTCCAAAAGGCTCAGCACATGGTCATAAAAACTAATCCAACCCAACCAACTTACTCTCCTGTCAACTGTACCCTGTCAACTGTACCCCTGGCCTTCTGTTTATCATTACATACTGAAACTTTAAGCAGCAATTATCTTCTCACTATATATTTGGACACAGCAAAGGATAATCTGAATCTAATACAGCTAGCATAGTAGAAATAACAGAAAAACATTAAGGTTTAAAGAGAGTTATTTAGGGAAAGGATTAAATTATAATGTCTTCCATAGAAAATTCCAATAAATCTACTAGAATTAGGTAAGTTCAGAATCAGTCAGATGAAGCTATGGTCACGTTTATTAGGTAAAAATGACCTAAGTGAGTAATTTCTGTGAATGTGCGTAATCAAGGGAATAATGGGAAATAGCTTTCTGGAAAAATGAGAACTTGGAGTTTGCTCAAGACAAGCATTCTGTGTTTTCTTTCTATGCACAGTAGGGGGGTTAAACTCTTTACTTTGCAAGCACCAGATTATCCTAGATATAGCTCTTTAGATTTATATAAAAATATTCATGCAGTAGAAATTATTATAGCCAAGTGCAACCACATAACAAGTATGTCTTCTTCAAACATAAATATATTAGTATACTTTTACTATTTATTCAAATGCTTCAGCATTCATGTAGAAGCAAGAGACTATTATCCTGTGACAACATTCTGTTCAATTCATATTTTCTGTTAATTAAATTAATACATGCTATATTGCAGGCACATATAATATAATGGTTTTCATAAAGGATAGATATAAACCTTCCAGTGATCTTGATATGATACAGAGATCTTTCCTAATGACTTACTTGAGTAAAATCTGGATTTGGCTTGTCCTCTGTGATATTAACTCACTAGAAACTGGGCTGAATTCTTTAGTAGGCTTACAAACCTCCCTAAAACTATGGAAGCAAGATGAAAAGAAATATTCTACAACTGTTTACAGACTCAAATATTTAAGAAAAGCTTCAATTCATACAAAGCAAATGTAAGTAAATGAGAAAAAGCACTGTCTCAGAACACAGTAGATGGTCAGACACAGCTTCAACTCTGAAGTCATGAACCTGTGTCCTCAAGATGGGCATTTGGCCCAAATTCATCAATAGCTTTGAGAATTTCACTGTCTCTAAGATAAATTTACCTGTTGTATGTTTCTCTTTAGCAGGAGACTTTTCAAAACAATAACATGAAGAGTCACTTCTTTTATTTTTTTTAAATTCCTCTCTAGGGAAGGCATATCTGAGCTGTCCGAAAATTAGTGAAAAAAATGTTTTATTACATCAAGAATTTAAGGGAATGCAAATGATTTTCACCACATGTAGAGGTTTCCTGCAACAGCTATTAACTAAGTAATGTAGTATTAATCCAAAAATTGTCATGACATGTTCTTTGACTCATACTGTTTAACAAAGCCATGATTCTATTGTCTTGAACATCACCTGAGACATCTACTATATTCAATGCTTAGGAATCAAAATCAGCCTTTGGTTGAACCCTGTTAATTTTGGACATTAATCACACGGATTCCTGAGCCAAACTTGTCATTTATAAGTTTTACTGATGTCTTCTGTGCAGCCTTGATAATAATCTTAACCAGATCCCACCTTCAAACTTTTGCAAGACTGGATCTAGAAACACACCACATTATCACCGCTAAATTATACTAACAGGTGATATCCTTGTAATGAGAAAATAACAACAACAATAATAATAACAATAATATTAATAATATTATCCTCATACATGGGTATTGCAATTTTAGTCATGCTGAAGATTTAGACTTTCCTTTTAATATCAACTGCTTTAACGTAGCCAAATGTACACTCCTGAAGTGTAAGATTTTGCTGAGTGGTTCAACTGCCTTTATAACACAGGAAAAACCCCACAGATTTACTTATAAATTGTGGAATTTGCTCCCAACTCAGGAAGAGATTGGTTGCTATGGCTGCTGCTGGTGAAAGCAGGTGGTTTCTTCAGCATCTGATCATTGTCATATATTAAGTGGCAATCTCCAAGCACCAGAACTGAAAAGTGTGTGTGTGTATGTATGTACGTATCTATTTAAAATAAAACCTGCATAGACAGCAATAAGGAAAACATTACCTATTTGAATAATCCATGTCTCTAGATTCTAGTTCTGGTAAATTCAAGTTGATAATATGACATTTACTTTTACTTGTAAGGAGAGGTAAGATAATTCATTAGTATCTATTCCTCTTAACTGTTACATTATATTTTTAGCATAAAACTGGAAAGTTAAAAAAAAAAAAAGAAAATGAGGGATTATCTGGATTCAGAGTTACTATATATCCTTAATTTAAAAATAAATATTAATTGTTAGTATCAAACATTCTTTTGAATAACTTCTGAATACCTTTCTAAGAATGTTCAATTCTTACTTAGGTAATTTATAAAACAATTGCAAACAAAAATGTAGTAAGCTTATCAAAAACAAAGTTTAATTCGTAATTTATTTAGTTGAAGCTGATTGTCTTGGTTTTTTTTTTCTGTTCTAGAACTGAAAATCAGAATGTGTTTTGTTTCTTTAGTGCACCAGTCATTACCTAATGCTTGTGTGATGTCAACTTGCTATACTGTAGCAAGAATTTTCATATCCGGCCACAACTTTCACAGGTAATCGGTTGTTTTCAAGGCTTAAGCTTCAATCAGAGAAGTTTGAAATCATTACCTAAATTCACATTGTACTCTGCCTCCAGGCTTACTTTTATAACTTACAGACTTTGTCCTATTCTTTTTGAAGTCAATAGGAATTTTGCAATTGACTTCCATGTGAAAAGAGCATCCCTGTAGTTTTACAGTGATTACTGAATGTCAGAGAATCATAGAATTACAGAATAGGCCAGGTTGGAATAGACCACAAAAGACCATCTGGTCCAGCCTTCCAAGGGAAAGGGAGAGGGAGCCTTGATGAGAACAGTTCCATTCTCCTGTTAGTCTGCTTAGAAATAACTCATTGTCTATATTTTATATTTTATTTTAAAATTGAAAGTGCCACAACATCTAGAAAAGACCAGAGTCTTGCAGAGGATAAGTGGTTATGAACATAAGACTAATGGTGTCTCAGAGAAATATCTTTTATGCACATGTACTGCTGAGACTTATTTCTTATATTTGAAGTGCAATATAGCAGCCAGCAAATGCATGTAGGAGCTCTTTTGTATGACGGGGGGGAAATTCTTCTTCCCTTAATCATCAGGTAGAATCCTTCAGGAGTAAAGGACCTGACTACTAATTTTGCTTTGAAATGGAAAACTTAGAGGGCAGAAGATTTCACCATTTAAAAGAACAAGGTATGCTGATATCAGTCATCTTAGAATTCAGATGGCTCCCTTGTTGCAAAGGTTGTGCTAAATATAGGAACAGTCTTAGCTGAAGAAGAAAACCTACAAAAATTTGCAGAAAATCCTGGTCTGGGAAATATTCTTTTTTCTTGTGCAGCCTCTTACATGTTTGAAATTAAACAAATGCTTAATTAAGGCTAAATTCCGCTATCCTTGTTAGACCAAAATGTCATGATTTAGGAGAACAGCAGAAAAATAGTTGCCACATTTGGCTGATCAGTACTGTGAGTCTGAAAGAAAAAAATATATTATTCCTTTTTTTCTGCAGTCATTTTATCTTTCCCTCCCAGGTTAAGAGTGGTAGCTCAAGAAGCACAGAGAGAAGAGGAAAGCAAAACAAAATTATTTCTTTTTTTTTTTTTGGCATAAAGACATGTAAATATTTTTGGCAAGTTCTATTTTTCCCTCTGCAACTGGAATCCAGCAGCTCATAGCTGTCTGCCAAAGCAGATGCATAATCTAGGCCATTGCCTCATTACTGCTTTTTTGAGAGTTGTTAAAGGAAATACTTTCTAGGTAAATACTGTGAAAAACTTAAAATTAAAGAATTTGAATAAAAATTACAGGATTCACTTACCCAAGTTGTCCAACTGGTGCACGATTTAGGTATGGAGACACTTTTTCTCAGTTCTTACATATACATATTCCTTCCCTTACTCCCTGTAAAACAAAGATCTAGATTTTCTAATTCAGAGGATGCTCTATTGATGGAATCAAGGATTTTTCACAATATCTCATTAATATAAATGTAATCATCATGTTATCTTGAATACAGGAGGAATTAAACCACCAGAAGGTTTACCTATAGATAGTCCCAAGGCTTTTTCAGCTAGTGTGCTGACTGTATAGCTTTATTTTCATGTTCATTTACACTTTTGGGATGATACTTTCCGCCCCCTTTTATATTTTGCCAATTGTTTTTCTAACTGTTCTGCTGTTCCCTCTCTTTCTCTACACACACATACACACAACTGCATATATGTACCTATTCAAGAAAACAGTTAGCAACATCCTCCTATTCTTGAACTGAAAAAAAACCCAGTGAGTGCTTTGTGTTGGGGATTTGGAGACTGCTGTTTACTCAGCTGTCTCCTGTGAAAGCACTCACTAATATTCCTGGTAAAACAAAACCATTAAACTCAACAGTTTCAATAATCAGGATAATTTGGTGGCACTGTCATCTACTACATATAATTTAAATATTTTTGCATTTGGTTTTCCATCTCTGGAGTTCAACTTCGGTCAAAGTACAGGTAGCTTAGAGCAGGTTTTTCAGAGCAAGATTTCACAGCCTTTCTTTCTAATATAACTCAGAACTTCCCATGTTGCAACTTATGCCTGTTGTCTCCTGTCTTTTCATTGCTGAATTCCAAGAATAGTCTGGCTCCTCATCAGCTGGTTGAATACAATCCTTAACATCCCTTTTATTCTTCTCAAGACTGAACAAACTTTGTTCTCTCAGCCTCCTCTCACACATCGTGTGATTCGACTTCAGTCATCTTGTTGGTTCTCAGCTGAATTCACTGCAATTAGCCAATGTCTTGGAAAATGATGGAAAACCCAGTATGTTAGAAAGCCCCTGACAGTAGAAGTCACAAGCCTGCAATTTCCTACTCTTCCACAAGCTCTGTACCATCCTTTTGTTTGTTGTATCTTATGGGATGGCTTTTTAACCAGTGACACTTTAGGCCCATGCGCTGGTTTTGGCTGGGATAGAGTTAGCTTTTTTCCACAGTAACTTGTTCAGGGCTATGATTTGGATTTGTGCTGAAAACAGTGTTGATAACACAAGAGTGTTTTCATCATTGCTGAAAAATCCTTGCACAGAGACAAGGCCTTTTCTGCTTCCTATCCATCCTACCAGAGAGTAAACTGGGTACGCGCAAAAAATTAGGGAGGAGAAACAGCTGGGACAAAAAAAAGTTGGAAGGAAGGAAGGGGGACATTCAGAATTATGGCATTTGTCTCCCCAAGAAACAGTTATGCATGATGGAGCGCTGCTTTCCTGGAGATGGCTGAACGCCAGCCTGCTGATGTGAAGTAGTGCATGGATTCCATATTTTGCTTCACTTGCACATATGAGTTTTGCTTAACTATTAAACTGTCTTTAAGTCAGTCCACAAATTTGCTCACTTTCACTCTTCCAGTTTGATCTCTTACCCTATGGGGTGAGGAGTGAGTGAGTAGCTGGGTGGTGCTTAATTGCCGGCTGCTGTTAAACTGCAACAGTCCAGAAACAGCCTGCCCTCTGTGTAGTAGAGCTTCCAAGTCAATACTCCTTCCCAGTGCCAGAACAGCTGCAGACTGTGATACAGATAGATCCAACCAGCTCCGTATCGGTCTAGGAGGGTCTGCAAAATAATCCAAATTGGTTAGAGCTTCCTAATAATAGCTGATATCTCATGGAGTAGCCAAGTTCTTTCTTTGCCATTAGAGTCATCTGAGGAAATGACTGCGGAAGCTGTATGGGCTAACTTCACTTATGCTCCATTAGGTCAGTTCAGGTGTATCTATACCACAGATGGTGAATCTCTGATTTCTACACTAATAGTCATTTTCTGTAAATATGGATTCACACACCTCTGTATTATCCATGGGATCATAGTTTACAGAATTATAGTTTATCTAGAGGGGAAAAAAATACAACCCAAACCATTGAATTACTTCTTTGTGGCCATTAATAGTGAAATAAGTAGGACATTAGAGGTGAATTAAACCTCTGCACCAGCTTGTCACGATTTAAGTTAGGATATAAGAGACTTCAGAGGGAGAGTTTACCAGTTTGCTTAACCCTTTCTCTGACAATCCTGCAGGAATAAAACTAAACTATTAAGCTTGTCAGGCCACGGTAAATACTGAGCACTGAAGGCAGAACAATTAATCTTATCCAGCTTGCTCAACACCATTGCACTTGGTCTCTTATCGGCAATCTTGCAAAGACAATTAATCTTGTCTAGCATGCTGAGTTTAAATCAGAAACTCCCTTTAAATCCCTCTTAACATTTAACAAGATTGCTGAGATTAGTATATGTGCAAACAAGTCAACTTTATTAAAAATAATTGATTATAAGAAATTGTGATTGGGTAAGGTTTGGGTGGTGGCTGTGGCTACGATACTTTTTGCGGAAATACATTAAACAACAATACACAGTCAAACTCTTGAGCATAGATAGGACAGATATGCAGATAAAAAATAAGTAGTTAGGACCAGAGTGGTAAGTACAGAGTGTTGGAGACTGTTACTTTTTGGCTCCCTTAAACCACTTTTTTTCAACTGTAGCAGAGGCAGTGTCCTTCAACACTTTATCTCACTCTTTTGTAAGCAGCCCAGCTGCACCAGAGAGGTCGTGCTGCGGTCTTGCTGGTAGAGAGAGCAGGGGCAGAACACCACCTCGGACAGCAGAGTCCCCTTAAGCCCCTCCAGACTCAGTTCCAGAGTTTTCCTAAAAGAAGTACTGTGCAGGCCCACTAAAAAGCTACAAATTATACTCTGTAAGAGAGGCATTTGTAGCATGCTCTCCGTCCTAGAAGGAGAACTGGAGCCCGGGTGGTGTCCTTGCACATCTCCCTCTCTCTCTCTCTCTCTCTCTCTCCCTCTCTCTCTCCCTTTCCTCCCTTTTCTGTCTTTTTTTCCCTTAACACAGATTTAGCAAGCCAATGTTCATATATTCCTAAGATGAATAACGCATAACACAAAGGTCTTACCCCAAATGACATCCCAATGGGTGGGGAAGATTGGGTCCAATTCGTCAGCCAAAACTGAAAAAGTTTTGATGTTGTCTTCCTCCCCCCAAAATTCCCCTTTCTTTAAATTTTTGTAGTAACTTGCACCTTTAGGGTGGAGTTTTAGGTGGAGCTTGAGTGACTGAAGTCATTATGTCAAACCCTACTGATTGGTGGAGAAAAAAAATCTTGCTTTGCTTGCCAAAACTTGGCTGTGCACACCCAGCAGGAGTGCTTACGGGAGTGGTTTGCCTCAGAGGCAGGTAGCCTTCAGGGTGGAGGTGTGTTTTAATATTATAATGATATTATAATGAAGTTATAATGAGAACATGTCAACATGAGGGCAGAACTGCCAGAGCAGCAACTGCAGTTAGTGAAATATAAAGTTATCTTCTTGGATCTTTGGGCGCAAAGCCCACGGGTAATAACAGAATCTGGCTGTGCTGTCTTCCAGCACCCCAGGCTGTATCACAGCAAGGCAAGATGTACTGTTCTTGGTCTGGATCAGTCCTTTCTCCATGGTGACTACATTCCTTTCTCACGAGCAGCTTGTTGCAGGCAACTCCACTGAATTTGCTTTTCCTTTAACCTAACCTATGTGGGGGGTGGTGGTGCAGGATTTAGGGTTCTCTCTTCTCCCCACATTAAGCTTTATTCCCACACGGTTGATGTAAGGAAGTCTTTGGCATCTACTTTGTTGTGATTTTCATACTAAAATATCACTTCTGTGTAGACACAGTGTGTGGAACAGCACAGATCTTTTATTGTAAAAGACTTGATCAGTATTCTTTAAAAGCTTCCCTAACTAATAACTATTTCTGACATCCATTCTGGAAAAGAGTGAATATGTTTTAATGGAATATCCTCTTGGAAAAAAATATAGTTAAATGCGCGTACTCCTACATCATGAATAAGGGTATTAGAAAAAGAAGACAGAGGAGAAGGGAGGAGAGGGGAGGGGAGGAGAGGAGGAGAAGAAAAATTTAAAAAATTCTAGGTACCAAGTAAAAAATTTTTTGATCTCTGACTATTAATCACTGGGGCTATCAGGGAAGAAGTCAGAAACTCTTGAGTATGAAACTCGAGTCAGAAACTCTTGGTAAACTTTATTGATATGTAACAGATCTTGTTGGCCAATTTCATAGCTGCATTCATCAAATTCCTTTTTCAAGAAGCATAATACTGAACATATTGTAGTTAACATTGTCTTAAGACAAAAAAAAATATTGAACTGTAATTGGCATTGCTTAATGTTTTTGTAATGTATTCCTGCCATGAAGACAAGTGTGTTCTTTTTGTACTACCTGATACATGCATCCCCGAAGCAATAGCCACATGAGGTCACTGTTGTTCATACACGAGTCATAAGCTTGAATCACAATATTTTCAGTTGACTGAAGCCAAAATGTGTGACTGGAAAACAATACTGTTTGTATTATTTATTAACAAAAACCTGCAAAAATAATTCATTAACATGGGATATATTAAATGCAAACATTAATTGCATAAAATATAAAATATACATTCATAGTTTATTTGAATTTGAAAAACAGTTAAAAATTATCACAGAGTGGCTGAAAAGAAGCAAGAATATAATCTATTAATTTACTGGAACTTTCTCTGCGATGGTTCCTCTCTTCTGTACCTGGTTGCAGAATATTTGATAGGCTGCACTGGAATAAGGACACCAAAAGAGTTTCAAGAAAGAAGTCTGCAATCATTTAATTGCCTATCTTTGATGAGAGAGACTTTTTTTAAAAAATATTTTGCTTTTTACATGTGAAATTTAATGTCTTCAGAGGTACGAAAGTGTAAAATGTTGAAGTATTATGAGTAATGTGAAATCCTCCGCTATTAAAGAAGCAAACAACTAGAGAAGCAGTGGTGTGGTGTGAAGCCATTCTGACTGTAAATTTGCTTACAATTTTTTTTGTCAATTCTTATAAACTATTATACCTGTTATGCTGGTAGTTTCTTTCAATGATTCATCCATTCATGTGATTATGCCAACATACATTATTATAACATCCTCTCTTAAAAATTTAAATAGTATATTTGGTGAATTCAATGTTATGAAACTTCAGTGAAAGTACACTACTTTTTCACTAAATTCTTCTCATTAAAGAATAAAGTGTTACATTAACAATGCTATATAGTTATGAAATTTAAAACCTTATCATGATCACAATCATCAAGAGAATGGAACTGAAATAGTAATCAAAAATGTCAGCTGAATTTATAGAAATGCATAATTTAATTCTTACTCCCCAAACTGAATCAAATTCACATTCATATCCTGAGATTCTTTCAGGAAGGAATTTTTATGCGGATATATTTATCAGTATGCATTTAGATACAAAATCATGACTTGTTGTACTAACAAAATAAAAGATAATTTGAAAAGTTGAATAGCTTTTGCAACATCTTTTATTAAATTACTATGCATATTAACTTGTACACTTAAGCATAAAAACTCCCTCTTTACGTAACTTACAAAAAGACTGCTTCAATAGGGCATTAATATACCCAAAACCCCAGTCATCTGTTCAATAGTTATTGCATTTATTTATTCATCTTTAAGCAGGTGAATAAGTAAAATTCCTCATAATATGTAATTATTTCATAACTTTGTATTGCCGCATGGGATCTAAGAGACCATAGAGAACTTAAAAATGGAATATATTCATCTTTGCTAAAATAGGAACACACTAATGAATCTTAAAGGACAGAGCCTGACAAAAAAAAAGGTATGAAAATGTGTGTCAATATAGGACATTATCCCTAGTTTCTATTGACAATATACTGTCATAAAACTACAAAAATAAATTGTTCTCATAATTAAATAACCATTATCTTAAATTCTACAGTAGGTCTGAGTACACATAATGTGACATCCATGTTTGTAGAAACAAAATGTAGTATAATTACGAAATATAATTAACTGTACTAATTAAGCTATAAAATAGCAATAACTCTCTATAAGTATCTCACTACAGTTTGCTGCTTAGCTGAATTTACAACTGCAAAGGAAAGCTAAAAGAACTAGATGCGAGAGTGAGTGCAGGAGTTCATCCTGCCCCAGAAGTCAACTAGATTGAGAAAAATCTGTTGGAATAGCTAGTGAAAAAAATCAGTAGCAACAGCATGTGTAGCAGATGGTTGTTCAACAGCGGAAATGAGGTTGTGTGTGCAAGGCTGTAACAACTCTTCTGGTAGCTGGTGGTCCCATTGTGATCTGAAAGGATAAGAAAGGGTTTACCTCAAGATTTGTTAGCTGGGTCCCCAAACCAGCAGCTTAGCCAGCACAGCTCTCAGAAAGGAGCCAGACCTCAGAGAAATGTTTGATTGATGGAGTATTTTCACTTCCAGAGCACAATATATAATATTGCTTGATATTATCATGCAGGAAGAGAGAAGCCTGTTGTACATGCAGACTCAGATTGCTACAGTAGAATAACTGAATACTTTTATTTTGGTTCTTCTGTCCAAATAGATCTCGATTTATTGTACTAACAATTGTTCTAACATATCTGACCTTTTAAACCATACCAGCTGACAACTGTTGTACAAGATAAATATTTGAGAGGTATTTTGAGGAACAAGCCATATGACAGACAATTTCAACTTAATGTTGCTTAGGTGTTTATCAAGTAGCAAATTGAATATTTATTTTGATATTTTTTATAATAAAATATTTCTGCCTAAGAAAGCAAATAAGTTAACACACCTCCCACTACTTTGCCTTTACTTTCTGCAGTAAAAATCCTTACTGAAACAATTCATCATAGAGTAAGGAGCATATTTTTTTGAGTGGAATCCCTTCAAGATATTGGCAACTGACCACTGGATTCTCCGGGAAAGAAACAAAAAATCTTTATTCAAAAATACATGTTCTAGTGCCAGATACTATTCCACCTAAAAGATCAACGACCCAGGAGACTAGTTTCGTTCACTGACTGTTGCCCAATCTGTCAGTCCAGTAGACAATGATGGGGTACCACTATTCATTTCTTTCAAGTGAGTTTTAATTTATTCTTCACCTTTTCTTTCATTGAGAACTTTGCTCCCTTGCCTCAGTAACCTACTTCATTCATTGTGTCTGCCAAATCAGTGAAGAGGAGTTGGGATAACGTATTTTTGTATCAATCATATGCTGGTAATGGCCTGAGCTATTTTACCGCCTGAAGTAGTGTAGCTCTTTCATCTCATAGGTAGTTTTACTGCTACTGGTTAAAGGTTTAAAGGAATGTACAGCTGTTCTAACTCAGGGGCAGCTGACACACAGTCAAAAAAATACACTGGGGAAATTTTAGATCAGTGAAGTTCAAATACATTCAGAAGTAAGAAAAAAAAGCCTTTCCTGCCAGCCCTGTGATCTTGAATGTAGCTTTTGTATTACATCTCTAGCTTGTAACTTATAAGGATCAAATTTGTAGCATCCTTTAGAGAAGTTTTTGAAATTTAATAATTTCACTTGTTGTAGATTACATTTATAAGATAAAAACTAGCACAGGTGGTGTCAAACCACCCATAACCCTTTATAAGAATCCAAATAATTTGGACTAAGGTACTATGAATTTTACCCTTCTTTTAAAAATAATTAATTGTTCATCCATAAACATGTAGAGATTCCTGTTGACATAGGCAAATCAAGACTGGAAATAATTCCAAAATCTAACATACTATAATAATAATAACAAATTTATCATCATAATCAAACTTGTGTATAACATTAATATGAAGTAAATCAGTTTGTTCCAACTGTTGTATACATTTTTGGGACTTCTTACTCCCTGTACAAAACCTTCTTTTTCCAAACCATGGAAACCAACGTTCAGAGTCACAAAAGGCATCATCTCTTCTATCATTAGAAATTTTTACTCTGTTTCTGTGGTACATATGCTACTTGTATATACCTTCCTTTTAAGTGAGTGTGGTTTTTAGTTTTCACCTTATCAAGACGCCTGGGACATGTAAATATGCAATTAGTAATTCTCAAGGTATTTTTGTAACCCATTTTTTCTTGGGAAACATATGTGTGTATATTTGCACATTTTTTTTGGTGTGTAAACAGGGTCACAGAATAATTTAGATTGGAAGAGACCTCTGGAGTTCATCTTGCCCAGCCCCAATGGTCAAGACAGACATACATTCACTAATTAGGCTAGAAAGAGCAAATTATTTATTTATATTACCATCAGGACAGCTACAAAAAAGACACACATTCATTATAAGATAACCTAGTAGCTTGGAAATATATTAATTCAGCAGCACCATTTTCCAGCTAACTTTCTAACATATGCACATTTCTCTTTACATACATATATGTATACACACCACATATAAAGATACAAACACATAAGCTGAAAAGAGATATGAAGGGATGTGTAAATATACATATATAGCATAAATTGCAAATTTGTATTTGTATTGGGAAAATGTGAAATGTCCTAAAATAATATTCTCTTCCTCCTGAAAGAAAGGCAAAGCCACAGAGCCTACTGAGGGAGCTAAAAGAGGTCAGGAGATAAGACCACTTGTCTTTGGCTTAGACCAACCTTTTTGAAGTATCATATAATGGAGCCTGGATACAGGACATGACATTTTGAGAGCACATCGGTCGCCCTTCAGTGCATTCCATATGAACTTTACAAGTTAATGCTAACCTGGGTGACAACTAATTAAGACACAACTAATGAGGCTGTAAAAATCGAGGTCCTTAGAGATTTCTGATTACTGACTTCTATTGCTCTTCGGTCATTATATGGGGAGAAATGTCCCTGAGTTAAAGTTTATATGTTTCAAATAGGTTTTCCAGAGTACACAGCTTTTTGTAGTAAACAGAAAACAAATGTAGTTAATCATGCAGATATTAGCAAAACATGGAACATTATGCCTTTGTGTTCATGCAGAAAGAAAATGTGTCTGATGTAGATGTTTAGCTTTATAATAGCTTAATAGAACCAATATTTGGCATATTCAAATACTGAACTATAAACAAATGTGCTGTTACTCTGAAAGCTTTCATATGGTTGTAATTTTCAAATTAGCAAACTGAAAGTTATCTAAAAGGCAACATATTGTTACACTGTAATGGGCCATTATGGCATAACTTATTTACTTATTTAGTTATCTGTTCCAGTCTAAATTCAATTTTTCCAGATTTTGGGCTCTGAAACCCCAGAGGGCTTTTACAATTTGGCTTTTGCAAAGCCTACTCCTTTCTCAAGAAGTAGACATTTTCTTCTGGACTATACTAAAGGAGTATGAACACTACAGGGATTGGCAATATATCTGAGTAAATGTGACCCATATAGGCATTTTTTTCCCTGTACTTAAGTCACAGTTTAGCCCTGATCTGGCTAAATTTGGCAGTTGGGCGGCCAAATTCCACTCCCCCACCACCCTCAGGAAAACGGAGAGGAAAATGAGAAGAAAAAGGCTTGCAGATTGGAAGCTAAAATTACATCTTTACTGAAATGATAATAATAGTAATAATGATTAAAACAATTAGAAAGTAATGAAATATGTACAAATATCTGAGATCACACCCCCACCCCACCCCTCAGTCACAAGTGCGGTAGAGCAGACTGGAGAGAATAGGTCCACAGCTAGGAGGGAGCTGAACTTGGGAACTGGATTCAGAGATGCATGGGTCTGGGATCAGGAACAAACAGACAAACGAGGTCCTCACTGGACATTGGCCATCACAGAAGAGAGTGAGACCTTCATGATCTCTCAGTTTTATACCGAGTATGATGACATATACAGGATGGAATATTATGTTGGTCAGTTTGGGGTCACCTGTCCTGTCCAGTCCTTCTTGCAGCTGCGGCCTTTTTTCGCTAGCTCAAGGATGGCCTTGGTTAATAGAGAAATAAGGATAAACACTGCCCTTTCTGCATACCGGTGTTCCATGTTATCATTTCTAAAGAGAAACTATAAGAAAAAAAACACTTAGTTAGCTTTCAGAAAATGTAGTTACTTTAGGCTAAGACTATGCCAGAATCAGAGCCACCCCAATTAGCTCAAACCATAACAACCCACCACCCCTACTGCAAGAACAATGTAACGCAAAGACTCCCTTGTAATAAGTATGCCCTTGCATACAGTAAAGCAACAACACAGACCTGAGTCTATTCAGAGAGAAAATATCTTATCTCAGCACACAGGGAGAAGCTGAATGAAGCCAGACTGCAACCAATTGACCTGAAAGGAAAATATCCAAGTTCCATTGATGTTCTGCTGCCTAAGAAGTATTTGTATTCATGATAAACTCCCTGTGATTTCTCTCCTGACAAATTATTTTCCTAGATTTAAAGCAGAGAACATGAAAAATCTTGTCTTCTTTAACCCATATATATAACCCTAGCTCAGTAATGCTGTTTTCTCAGATTCAGCATCTTTCCCTGATCCAAACTTTAACCGTTCACAATGTAAATGTCTATGCGCGAAATGGTCGCTCTGAACAAACTGCTTTTATAGTCAATAGAGAGCTAGCCTATGTAGTCAACATAGAGTCTACTTGAGGACAAAATGCACCTGTATCTTCTTTTCATTGTAATTACCAGGTCTCTGTTGACTATAGACATAATACATGATGATTTCAGAGATCCTTTTTTTGTCAGATGACTCCCAGAATTACTTCAATTTGTCTAATTTGCTCAGTGTAGTTACATCTGGAAAAAAAAGTTGAAAACATTATCTTATTCCTTTGATTTTATCCTAAGGTTTGTTTCTTTAAAGCACCGGTTCTTTCACTCTTACATGTCAAAGTGACATTCTGAATTCATACTGATGTTCATTTACAAAATCAGAGTATATACAAGTGAAGAGGAAAAGCTCTCATCCATGAAACTCAGAGATAACCACAGACAGAATTTTAGAATGAGGTCTATTTTAACATTTTTCTTTTCTCTACCAGCATATAAAACATTCAATTTCATTTTGGAGTCTTATGCAGATTCTACTGCAGTCTGTTGAAAGTTTGGTATTGATATACACACTGATTGGATTAGGTTCCAGATATTTATATTCTTTAAGAATTTTGGGAAAAAGTCCACAAATTCTGTATTAAAGTTGGTATTTATATTGGTCTGATTTTCTGTGCTGCTGAATGATCTGTATGTCTTTATTTCTACATGTATACTGCATATGATCTTTGACTTTCTCTTGGTGACTTTTCTTTCAAAGCTGTCTAAAAACTTTTTAAGATTCTTGTCAGAGCTGCCTTCAATTTTTTTTTCAATATATTCCTAATACAGAGATGCTCAGAACTGGCCACAGTGTTTCAAGTGTAGCAATGACAAGAATAATCATGCCCCTGTTAATTTATGTTCTTTACATATGTCAAGCAAATATTTATTTTGTTTTGTAGCTGCAATATTAAAACCACTTTGCTGTCTACTGTCACTCTTCCTCCTTTGAAGAACAATGAAAACTAGGCTATTATCTTCTATGGATAACATTGTTTTATACTGTTCCCAAAGTAAACTATATGTCCTCAGTGGTATCTGCAAAATGTAATCTATTATCTGCTATATCATGAATATACCATTTATTCTGCATCTTCTGAGATTTTATTTTAGAAAGAAAAAAGACTGACTTGCCACTGATTCAGTAGGAATCATATTACTAACTTTAGTTGTTGACAATGCAGATAACCTTTTCAATTAATGTGCTTATGATTTTTCTCTTATAAAATTATTATATGATTTATTTTGTCTTTCTTTGCTTTAGAAGTAATTATATCATATCTATTAAGAAAAATCCTACTGTGATTATATTCAAGCTATTTTCTATTATTTATGTGAGGTTTGTAGTCCCTAATGTAAAATTGTAGGTGAAATCTAGCACAGTCCTCAGGATACAGTTGGAGATTTAGACCTTCCTCCCAAGATTGTGTATTTAAAAATAATAGCATAAAATGCACCAATAATATTTGGAGCAGCAACTACAAGCTGGAAGATCTTCCTTTCTAGATGAACTCTCTTGTCAATGTTTTTTTTTACAGCTAGTTTTCCCCTTTTTGCTATCTCTTTGCAGAATGGCCCGTTTTTACCACGAACATGAGAAAACATCTTACTACTATGGTATAACTGGTGATTAGGACAGTTTCCTTGACAACAGAGTAGCACATAGCTGTTTCTCCAGATTAGTCACACAAGATCTGGTAGCTACAGTATGAACTATGTGATTACAGGAGAAAAGAAAGTTATTTAACCATGTTACGTACAAGAGAGCTTCAGCCATATTTTCCTTATAGGCTTACACTTTATAAGACAACTATGATCCATTAAACCTTTCTAAATGGAATTTGTAAAAGACTAATTGCAGAGGAACATATTTTGATTCTGTTTCCATCTTCACATACACGCCAACTGAAGAATGCAAGGAAGTGGCTACTAGCAAGGTTTCAGATAATCTACCCTTTGTAATATTTTCTGTTGACTTTTATTCACATAAAAATTCTAAGAAACCATTTCTTGTAACAATATTACATGATCTGTACAAAGACCACCTCTTTCATACCTTCTAAAGAGTTTCTTTTTGAAGCTTTCAGTGTTCTTGCTACTTTTGGAGGTAGAGCACGGAAAATCAACTCTCTTGATTAGCAGCCCAGGTTGTTTACCTCTGGAACACAAACCAGATCTGTAAAATCTTCAAACAATAGCAGCAAAGTGAGACTTTTCGATATGCTGTCTCACATGCCCTGAAAACCCCTGAAAACCCCCTACAAAATCATGACTTAATGACTTCTCTGGAGTGTATCTCTGCTGCCTTCTGCTGCACAGTGTGCTGAGCCCTGAGGCCTGCAATGTACTGGCTGGTATTGCTTGGAGTGCATCAGAGATCCCATCTGGAAATTGCTCTCAAATTTAATTTGCAGGGAAACTGGAGCCTATGTGGAAGAGAAGAAAAGCTTGGAGAAGAGTTGCTGCATGCCTTTCTCTTGCCCCACCAGGATAAACTCACGTATGTATGCTTGGGTTTTGCTTTCTGTAAATCAGGACTCCAAGCCTGAGTCACAATGCAGCACTCATGGCTTCCACCTCATCGTTCATTGCTTTATGAAAATAGAAACATTGAAGATTTTTCGTCTTAAAAATGACCTGAGAGAATCCTGGAAGAAGCCCTAGAGGCATCCTTTATTACAATGATATTCCATATTGTATCATGCTATGCTTGCTACTGTTTTCCTTTCCTACATTAAATCATTTGATCCCATCCAACTGTAAGTAATTTATCACACAAAATGCGCTGTTATCACTATGCCAACAAATAGATTGAAAATATTTCCCAATTTGGCATACAGAGCATGTGTCACATCTTGTGACCAAGTAACAGCGTTACACTACATATAACCAAGATGATAATACTCCTTGACAATATATCAGTCATCATTTACCACCTCTCTCTCAAAACAGTGTAATATAAAATTGCTTAATAATCACCTCTTCTTTTTTTTTCTACAATGACTAAGCCACACTTAAAAGTCTTCTCATTTAAGATAAAATGTACTCCTCCACAATTTTCTTATCATGCCTTTTTCTCAAGGAAACATCTGGCCTATGTGAACAAGAGTATGTTTCCCTAATAAGTCTCTCAGCATCCCACCAATGAGGGAAATTTACAGAAGTAATCAAAATAAATGTTCATGGTGTAATTGTTCTGTGACTCTGACCCATTCTGTTATGAGATTAAAATTCCCTGAAATCCCTATTCAGGACTGCAGGTTTTGAAAAAAATAGGGTAATTTTCTAAGATGTTATAAATCTTCACATTGCTTGTATTAGGACATGAATACAAGGAACACTTAAAAATAAATATAATGTTTATAGACTTTAATATGGTAGGTCAAATGGAAAAAGTATTCAATTTTATTGAGAGATAATGATTACTTCCTATGACTAAATTTTATAGTGCTGATTATGTACAAAGATTTTGGCAGACATTAAAATAGTCATTACCAAGGAGAGGATTCTCCTTTCATTCTGTCTCTGTTTTTTCACATAAAGGAACATATTGCAAATGTAAACACACTTTGAGCTGCATATATACAGTATTTTTAACACTCTTTTTGGCATCTTGCTGGTGGATGACTAGCTGTGATATAAAGAAATGTTTTTGTAACAATTGTTTTATGTGCTTTTTACTGGTACTCTCTTCAGATATATGTTGTCAGAATGCACACGCACAACATATTTATGCTCTGTTGACCATTCATATTTAAAATATACAACCTGCATATAACGCAATAAATGCAGTCAATCTCAAATGTCTATGCATGTCAGCGCTACAAACTAAAGAAATACAGGTAGCTTTTTAAAACTTACATATCTGAACCTCTCTGTGTTTCTATTTTCTTGTCTGTGTCTATTTACTCCACTTGTACAAACAAGAAGGAAAAAATGAAATTTGTACACTTTATTATTACAGGTGGAATTAGGACTTCTAACATTGACACAACTGAGGTGCCCCCTTTCAGCCCAAATGCTCTGTGAACAGCCCCTGAAGACATCGTGCTCCTCTGAGATCCAATTTCTTACTAATTTTTCTGTGCAGTCTTAGAAACCGTATATGGTACAGACTAACAGCAAATGTTAGCCTATACCACTAAAAAGTCACTTTTCCCCTCTACTGGTTGTTCATCTGAGCTAATCAAAAAGCCCATGAACCAAGGAAAGGCAGTTGCTAGCTGTTCTCTCTCAGTAGCTGTGGACAGGTTAGCTCAGAAAGTAAAGTCATGCCCACCGCAAGTGAAGAGCTGCTCTCTGCTTCCTGTCACATGAAAGCCTAACTGTTAATCGGAAGTTTCAATTGGCTGCAACGTTGTTAAAAATTGTGCGGGCTTGCATGAAAGAAAAAATCAAGACAGAAAAGGGGTGGGAGGCTGGGAAGGCTGAGCTCCATTTAAATATAAAATGTTGAAAGAAGGTCTTACTCCTTTGCAAAAGCCACAGCCCGCAGGGGAGCGGATTATTGCTGTGCAATTGATGTATCCATAAGCCGATTGCACGGCGTATGGGGTGGCTGTGCAGAGATATGAGGGAGAGAAGAGAAACCTAGGGTCTTATGGACTGAATACGCTTCTGGGTAGGTAACGGTTCTTAAAACCGTCCCACTATGTTGACTGAGATGGCAGCTGCCATATGTGTGCTGTAAAAAGATCACCTTGAGTGAATCATTCAAAATAAGCATATTAAGGAGAGATAAAGCAGGTAAATTTGGAGAGAAATGAATTCAACTCATAGAAACCTGCATTACAAAAAAGTAACACTGATCATATTCCTTTATTCACAATGATTTGCATTATACCAGTCAGCTCTATCCACTCGTAGAATCTTGTTTGTAGAAATGAAAATCACTTTAGTAATATACTTTGCAGAGGGCATGGAGAACAAGATTGTTTATTCTTATGTTATAACTTTATTACTCTGCATATTTGCAGGAGAAGTTGCTTACTATGAGGAGAAAAAAAAGGGTTTATAACTTGGGTGTTCATTTCTGATATTTGGGTTTTTTTCACTTATATTTGATTTCCCATCTCATCTTAGTATAATTAAAAAGAAAGCTACAAGTAGAATCAAATCAAAGACTCATTTATAGTAGGGAAATCTGCCAATTTCAAAAGCTGCATGACTTAAGTATCTTCATTTCATGATTGTATTTTCAATTTTTTTCAAACAAACTGATATAATGGGAAAGAAGTAGGAAGAATTTCCACTATCACCGAATCTTCTTCCATTTTCCCCTGTAACCATGCTGAACGTATACCTGCAGTGATTTTTTCCCCCAGTGTTGTTCAAGAAATGATCATAATGCTCTGACTAATGTTTTAAAAATCAAGAAAAACAAATAAATGAGAAATAAAGCCTAGCATATAGCATAGCCTAGAAATAAAGCCTAGAAATAAAGGACTAGCAAAAAGACCACCTCGAGAGTTTCCTGTGGGAATTATCTGCAAACAAACCACAGACCTCCTAAGAAAGTATGGAGTCTGGAAGGGATTTCAGCAAGTGAAGAAAGAACTTCAGTGAAGTGAAAAAAGCTCAGCAACAGAAGCAACACCTACAGGCAGTGAGAGCAAAAAGACAGTGAGTCAATATGGGTGAAAAGAACAGTGTCAGGGAGTAAAATAGCTGAAGAAAAAAGTGACAAGGAAAAAAAGAGGAATAGAATGCAATTGGAGAATGTAGTCTTCCTATGGACGATTTATTTATGCAAAATCTTCCTATCAAGTAATGAAAGATTACTCCAGGCTCATTAAACCTTCTTAGGCAATATAATCCTGACAGAAAGACTACACAGGATATTTATTCTGGACTTTTGCAGAGTATAATGGTAGAAACAGTACTGAACCCCTATCCTTAGTAATAAATGGTCTTTTCTTTTACATTATTTATCATCTTATTTACAATCATATACCACATGGTTTTTTGAAGTTCAGTCAAAAGAAGAAAGTTTCTCAATTTCCAGGGTATTGTAGGAAAATTCTGGTAAAATTCGTGTTTGCTAAGTCTTCAAGTCAATGTTAGTCTGTCTCGGTTTGTGTTGCTTCTATCATGGGTACATGGGATATTCACACTCAATAGCTGGTTAGAAGGATGAATGGTCTCAAGCTTCGCCAGGGGAGGTTTAGGCTTGACATTAGGAAGAAGTTCTTCACTGAGAGGGTGATTGGCCATTGGAATGCGCTGCCCGGGGAGGTGGTGGAGTCACTGTCCCTGGAGGTGTTTAAGGAAAGATTGGATGAGGCACTTAGTGCTATGGTGTAGTTGACAAGTAGGAGTAGGTGTAGGTGTTGGGTCATAGGTTGGACTCGATGATCTCAAAGGTCTTTTCCAGCCTTGTGATACTGTGATACTGTGAAAACATGGGAGGTACATATGTATTATTAGGTGAAGGCACGAGGAATTGAAAAATACCTCAAGATCTTAACTACTGAACAAGAAAGAACACATGTAATTTCCAAAACACAAAACCACCTATAGTTGATTTGCATCCACAAAGAGAATGAAAAAGGTCTTTCAAGGAAGATATCTCTCCCTAGAGAGCAATATAAATACCCTGCACCGTCAGTAAAAGGCTTATGGAGAAACAACAACAAATCTTAAAGAAAAATCACAAAATGTAGGACCAACTACAACAAAGCCCTGGATCCAGTCACTGCAGGAATCAACAAACCTTTCTTGTTCAAATATAACCTCAAGGCAGAAAAAGAAAAATTAGAAAAAGCATTAATTGCAAGAAAACTGAGAGACCTGACATCTGCCACATCTAAAGGAAAAAAAAAAAGAAATTAAATCACTTTGAAATACTTGGAGAGTTTAAGAGCAACTGTAAAAAGTCTGCAACAAATCCTAACAGGATAAACAAAATAGGAGCTTAAAGAACACACTTCTTCAATTTCTAGCCTTTTTAATGCTCAAAGGTATTAAGCATTTTATGATACAGTTAAAGACCCAATCTCCATCCTGAAGAGTTCCATTTAGATTTAAAGCATAGCTTAGAACAAAAGTATTTAATAAAAAGGACTGAAATTGGTAATATCAGGCTACAGTGTTCAGAGAGTTGTTAAGATTACTTGTGTTTCAGTGGTTTGTGAAATCCATGTTTCATATAGGAAAAGTATGTCAGAGTTTAATTTTAGAGAAAGGTTTAAAAAAGGAGAGGTTAATGGGATGAGTGAGAGAGAACAAAATAGACCCTAAAAATGTTTGGGGGTTACTATTATAACTAAACTAATATACATTTAGTGGTCTGAAAGTTTAATATTTTTTACAGCATGTATCTTCTTTTAGCACAAAACCATCTTCCTACTGTCATCTTCACATAATTATATCTACCTGAAATCTCTGTATCACCTATATAGTTGAAGAAAATCACCGTTCAGGAAACAAATAGAAAGAATAGTCTTCAGGCAGAACAAATACATCACAGCATATTTTGCTGTTATCTGAACATCAAGACAAAAATTGTGACACTGCCATTCGATAAACTTTTTAAGCCAATAAGGTAAACTTGATCCATTAAAGCCCTTCCCCTGCTCTCTATGGATTGAGTTAACCATGCAGCTCAAAGGTATCCCTGTGCTCTTTGCATCAGCTTTCTGGGTACAAGAGAGGAGCATCATCACAAAAGAGACCTCTTTGCCTATGTCTTCCCCATTGTATAGTGCCCAGAAAACTTGCTTAAGAGCCAGGAGGACCTGCAAATTCAGATGGTGATCCTCAGCACTGCTGTCACCCAGGTCAGAAGGGCCATGTAGCCATTGTGCAGGAGTGCTTGTCCTGATCTCCCACAGATTTTCCCATCCTTCCAGTCTGCTGAAGAAGAAGGCTTTTGGAAAGCTGGATCTCTACACAGATCTGATTTACAGCCTCATTCCATGTGGAGTTGAACAGCGTATCTGGGAATGTAATAAACCATGGGCAAGGACTTGGTAGGGGGGAAAGCAGGAACTTCAAGTGATTTCACTACTAGCAGAAATGTAATTGGAAATTATTTCCTAAAGGCTATTTAATGGATGTGAATCACGGTGGGAGAAGATGTCTAATTCTGGAGAAATTCCTACTGCCTGTCTTTGGCAGCACTCTACTCTTGCCATTGGGAATCCAATTTCAGACCCTTGGCTTGTGTTGCATTGGGAATGTCTAACTTCCACCACCCATTTTACTGGACAGCAGGGCAGTAAGGTCCTTTGCAAAGGTTGCCTGTGGATGATAAAATAGTAACAAAAGAGGATGACATAGGAGGAAGTGGAACAGAGTAGTCATTTAGCACAAAACAGAGAACCTAAGAAGAAAAGCTAATCAAAGCTCCAAGGAATGTGAAGAAGAAAAGATATTTTTAATTTTTTATACTCCCATGCTAGGAGACCAGTTAGTAAACAAGAATTGCAATGGCTCGTTTATACACAGGAATTAGTCCTCATTGGTATTACTGAGACTTGAGTGGGTGACCTGCGTGACTAGAATGTTGAAATCACTGTTTGTAATCTATTTAAGAAAGATAAAGCGAGGAGAAGGAGTGGAAAATGACACTTCATGTCAAAAATTGCATTACCTCTTTCCAAATGCTGACAGTGTAGAAACGATCAATATTGAAGGTTTATGGGTGAATATTTAACAGGCAAAGTGCAAAGCACCAATTGGGATTTGCTCCAGGTTACCATATTGCAGCAGGAAGACAGGTGCTCAGCTGAGTACCTGGCTATAATGCAGAAGGAATAATCGGCTGTGTTATTAGAGGGACTTCAGTTTGAGTGACATATGCTAAGGAGCTTCTAATGCCAATGTTAAAAGTTTTCCAGACTTTCAAAAAGTTTTAGGTTAAAATTTCTAGCATATTTCTAGGAAGAAAATCATGGTTATATTAATGTTAATTCCTAGACTTCCTATTTGCAGAGAACAAAACTCAGCTAGCATTGTTTATGTATTGGTTTATATGGGTTGATTTCAGAAAGTTGATAGCAATTAAGATCCAAATTAAAGAAGGGAAAAAAAAAAAGAGTACCACAATAAAATGAGTATACTTTGAAGTAGGAGCTGGAGAAAATAGATAAAGGAAACAAAAGTGAAAGAATACACAATTGTTTTATAATGGACCTCACCAGATTCCAGTAAATCAAGATGAATTAATTACAAAAGTCAAAAGGCAGTAAGACCTAAGGTCAATAGGAAGAGAGACTATCACAGCTTTTTAAAATGATATTAAAAGCAAATAAAATGAAAAGAACAATATTGCCTTTGTACAAGCAGATGGGAATCACAGAATAAAGAATAATAATGCAGGCAAGCCACATGCACACAGTGTACAGCTCTGTTCTGTGTTCAGGAGGGGAAAAAAAAAGATATTTTATCCTAAGTTATGCTGAGGTACTTTCCATTCCAACGGTCACTGCAGAGAATTAAAAGGCAGTTACTAAGAGCACACATTTCCAAATAAAAAGGTCCAGATGATTTTCATTGAGGAGTTTTAGAAAAACCTAGCAAAGAAATTCTCTGAACCATTAATGTTGATTTTCAATAAGAGAAGGAGCAGCAGAAAAGCCCCAGAGAAAAGGAGGAAAGCTAATATTGTGCCAAGATTTTAAAGGGGTAAATGAGATGACCTGGACAATTATATACATGTCAGCCTAACATTGATCTGAAGCAAAATGATGAAACAGCTGATAGAAGACTCAATTAATAAAGAATTAAAGGAGGATAGTATAATTAATGCTGATCAACATAAGTTTATGGAAAACAGATCTTGTCAAGCTAACTTGATGTCTTTTATTGATGGGATTACAAGTATGGATGGTAATGGAAACTGTGTTATTTTTAAAAGTTTAAATTTTTGTGAGCTCATTTTGATGATCATTTAAGACAACTAGAATGACAAAAATTCAACATAGAGCATATCGACTTTGTGACTAAGTTAGCTAACTGATATGTCTCAAATTGTAATTTTAAATTGAAAACAACTACTGAATGTTTCAATGCACCTTGCATTGCCTTTTTAATTATTTCTCCATAAAGAAAAAAGGAAATTGGTACACATATAGTTTGAAGATGAAAAATAGCTTCAGTGGCATATTGTGAAGAGGACTGGTTACTTTCTATGCAATTATGGCAACTTGGCAAGCTGCACACAAAGGAACATGTCTGTTTGAGCGGAGCAGAATGCCAAGAACAAAAAAAGGCAATTCAGAGGAAACCTGTGGAGGAGCCTGTCCTAGGAAACAAAACCAGAGAAGGGGCCTCAGAGATCATGGGAGTTGCACATGTTGGACAGGACCTCTCATCATGATGATATAAGCAAAACCACTAAAAGACTATTTGCATTTGATAATGTCACATTCACTATTCTACTCTTTTCCCCTGTCTAAATTTCTAGAAAATGTTGCATAACTAGTGGGGATTTCAAGAAATGCTGTGAGAATGATTAAAGGCTTGTAAAATCTACCTGGTAGTATAGGACACAGAGAGACCAAGCTCTTTAGCTTATCAGAAGGAAGGTTACATATTCAAAGGATAATAGTTAGAGAAGCTTATAGAGGTAACAAAACTTTTAACTTTTTTTAATTTCTGAAGGGAACTCACCAGTATTGAAGACAGAAGTTGAAGAACCAGTTCTTGAAAAAATGAGCTTTAGACAAGAATTAAAATGCAAATATTTAATAGTATATCATCTACTGAATCCCTAGAATTTATCACATAATGCTTTGTGCATTTTTAGTAAAGTTTAAAATAGGTCTCGATCAGCATTCACCCAAAGCTTAGTTCCAGCAGAGTGCAGTCCAAGGAAGACTTATGACCTTTTGCAAGAGGCCAGTCTGGGTCAACAAAGGGACCCCGCTTCACCTAGACAGCCATCAAAATGTTATAAACAAACAGTTACTCTTCTCTCTTACCATTTGTGCAAGCCACAAGCCCACCCATACTTGTAGGAAAACAGAAGGATTTTCCAAGATCAGAGTTCAAAATTTAATCTGCTGGATTTCTTTTACATTTCTTTCTTCCATTTCACTCTTCATGGAGTCCATTAATCTGCTTGTGTGACAAAGTGAGACTGTGTTAGACATGAGCTGCCTTCTGCAGCTTGGTGTCTTTGCACTAGGTTCCTCTGTTCTGCAGTAGCCAGGGAAAGCCAGCAGCACTGCCAGGAGCATGGCTGTGCTGGCCAGGAGAGCAGGCAGGGCAGGCAAAGGCACTCCTTGGTTGGAAATCTGTGCATCTACAGGCATCCACAAGAGCAGTCCCCTCCGATCTCAAGTGTTGTGTCTATACATGAACACAGTGCCCTCTTTTGACAGGTTGCAGTTTGTAAAAAATACCAAGGTGCAGCAGTGGCTGAGAGCTACTAGAGCTCTTCCCGTTGCTCAGGTGGTGATGAGATCTCTTCACAAATGCAATACGAAAGTTCCTTCTATTTTTCTATTTGCCCATCAAGTTTACTCTTTGCAGATGAGACTTTTTTTCCCTTTTCCCAGATGATCTTCTCCTTCATTTCTAAGACTGTAACTACACTTCCTTCACAGCTTCATCACAGAAGAAAATATTGTTATGTTGTTAAATTTCAGAATTTTAGTTTCCCTAGTAATGAAAATATTTGCTGAAAACAGAGCCCATTCATTTCAAAATTAAGATGCATTAAAATATTTTGTTAAATAGTTCATATTAAATAAGAAATTGAACACAGATTTGACAGAGTCTTATGGAAAAGGTAACTTTCAAGCATATTAATAGTAGAATGTTTAAAAATATATTGTTAATAGAAATTCATCCATGATTCCATGACAATGAAGCAAAGAGGAAAAAAACAATGGTCACAATGGATAATTTGACCTCCACATTGGCCAATTTTGAAATTGAAAGAGAATTCCAGGGCTAGGAAAATGATTTCTCCCTTGAGTTACCTTGCCCTAGGCTAAATAAGAACACATTTATTTTCCAGATGAGGTATATAAGAAGCAGAATGTTTAAGTGACTTGTTAAAGGTTACACAAGTTTATAGGAGACGGATAACAAAAATCTACTATGTGAATGTCCAAAGTATGTAATGTATGAAATGTTTCGAATTTCTGTGCTTAGATCTACTGAAACATAGGATCACATTATTAATTTACCTATACAATGCTTTACATCCACAAGTGAGAAAGCATCAATTAAAACCAAAGTAATGATAGCATTACTAGACTCTCCTTTTTCCCCAGAAAGTCTCATAAAAGCACAGAAAATTATAGTTAGATAAGAAAAACATTGCACAAATTATTTCCACAGAGAGGAGCGTAAGCTTCCAGGATGACAATTTTTTTAACCATGCCCCTATATGAAGTAACACAACATGGTAAGGCATTCCTCCTCCCCTTCAATTCTTTGTTTTTCCTACTTAGGCACAAACAGCAGAGCTGTCTAGGTATTACCAGAGCTGTTGCCTCCTTACTGTCTCTCCAGCCTAGGCAGAGAAAAAGCTCAGCAGAGAGAATGTAGTGACAGAACTTGGCTGCTATTGTTCTGTAGCCCCAGAGTAGGTTTTCGCCACTTGTGGTGTGATGCATTTGGTGGCCCAGGAAGGTGAGAGACGCGCTTGGGCAGTGGTCTGCTGAGCTCTGCCCATATCTAACAGTAGTTTTGTGCTGCATCCCAAAGCAGGGGGTCAGCTCAGCATCTGGTTACAGCTCCCCTCAAGAGAGGTTCAGCATTCAGCCTCATGTAGAAATCATTTATTTTCTACCAGCATTCATAATGGTAGATATATGATGGCCACACTGTCTACAAAGTCAGTGCCAGGGAGTGCCAGGGACACATCGTTCTCTTCTTCAGTCTAACATCTTGTTGAGTTTACCCATCCGATTCCCTTTTAAATTTGAAAACTGGCTTGTCCTTCGCCTGAGATCAAGAAGTTAGAATGCTGCCACCTCTACTTCATCGACTCATTAGCAGTAATATAATGTTCTGCATTGTTAGGGAGAAATGATATATCATATTCAAGACTTGATAATATCACATTCAAGAAACTGAATACATTAAATTAATGGACTATTCTTGTTACATTTTTTTACTTACATCTCATCTATTGTGACATGGTGTAGTTGACAAGTAGGAGTAGGTGTAGGTGTTGGGTCATAGGTTGGACTCGATGATCTCAAAGGTCTTTTCCAACCTTACAATACTGTGATACTGTGATACTGTGTAAAGTATTGATATTGTTGAATAAGGAAGTTAAATCTTAAACTACTCTTCACACCAATTCCAATGACCCAATATTTCTGCACAGAAGGGAAAGGGAGCTCATTTTTCTCTGTAGCAGCCAGAGCACATGACATGGTCTCAGATCTTCAGCACAGTTTGGTAGGAATAACGTGTTTTCCAAATAGGAGCCAAGCACTTTTCCCTCTTTGCAGCAGCCAGGATGTATCACTAGACTTTTCATATCTGTCCTTTATTTTATTCATGAAATGATGCCCCTCCTAATTTGTCTCACTTTCTGGCTAGTTGTTGCCTGGTGACTTTTACAAGTCTTACATTCATGCCTGAAAGGGATAATATTGGTCTTCTCATTCGGTTAAAACAAAGACTTGCTTAGAAAATGTACACATTTAAACCCACCTTAATATTTCAAATATCATTATTTTAAGTAGAAACTGCTTCTTAGTTAAATGGCTTTCAGGCATCAGACTATTACATGACAGACGATTTTGTCACTATGCAAAATGCGAAACCTGTAATCAACTTGTTATGGCATTTCACAAAAGTATGTGACAGTAAAATAAGTAAACTGTCATTTGGGCAATCAAGTCTTGAAATCCTGCAGGGGGAAAAAAACCTACCTGACACTCAATCTTCATGGTAGGGATGAAGTTCAAAAAATAATTTAATACTGCTACAGTCTTACAGATTTGAATAGAATTCTTACTGCAGTGTGCTTAAGCCTGCAATAATTTTGTATTATGTTTTAATCATGTATTTTCCCCTATAATTGATTTTTTCTCCAGAAAATGTATATGCACGTCACACAGCAAGATCTGCTCTGTTAACAAGCTGTTGGTTAAATTGAAACAATATTTTCCCTTTACAATTGATGACAACATTATCAATTACCAAGCACTCTCATACTGGTTTGATATTAGAACAGATACAGTAGGCAGGAGCCCACACTCATTTGCCACCAGCTGCGACAGACTGGGCAGAGAGGGTTCTGACAGCAGGGAAGGGCAAGCTCCTACATGGCTGGAATGCTTGGGATGAAGTGCCACTGAACTTGCACTGTGCTGGCTTTGACCCAGTTCACATAAAAATTTTATTAAAGAAAAGGGACATACAAGCTACAGCTCATGAGTCACTTGTGGCCCTTCATGCCGGTTTGTTTGGCCTGCGGCTTGTTCTTGGAAGTCCTTGTTCTCCCCTGTGGCTGCAAGTTTGACGCAGTGGTCTGGCAGCTCCAACTCTCCCTGGGCTTCCCTCTCCCCAGGGCTCTCCCTTAGGCTCAGGGAAGGAACAGGCAAGGAACAAGCTTAAAACCAATCAGTAAGTCTTGTCAAATCACAAGGAAGGCACTGTGGGGGATGCAGGCGTTCTGCCATTCTGCCTTTGAAAGGCATGTTCCTCACTGCCCACAAAACAGCAGACATCATGGGTATACAGACAGCAGTAATAAGCTCTCGTAAAATAAATCTGTAGCCTCCTATTTGCAGTCATGGGTGATGGTCACAAATTTTGGAACTGATCTCTTCCCAGAGATGAGTTATAGAGTATGTGTTTTTTCCTTGTGGCCTGTTTATGGTTAAAAACCAACTGGTGAAACCACTGAAATCTGCAAGTTAATATTTAGCGTGGAATAATCTTCAGTGAACAGCACTGAACAGCCTGGCTTTGCAGAAAATTGGTTTTGTTTTGACAAAGTTATGAACGTTTGGAAATCACTCACTGAGCACACACAGCAAGCCTTTTGTTAAGTCTAACGGGGAACCTACAAAATAATATTACTGTATGTGCACAGCTGATCTTGCCACATGCTGAAGCTGCGGGGCCCCAAGAACAGGCTTAGACTGGCCTGGGAAAGGCCTTGAGGTAGTTTGACCTACTGAGAGCTGAATCTGCTTTCCCTATGGCTCACCGTGAGTGCTTAGGGAGCAGTCTAATAAGGATTCAGGGGTAGTGTTTTAGTCATCCTTCCTCCGCCTGCTATACATAATCATACCATAACTTTTCTCTCCCGATATATAATTTGTGACTTGCCTAATTAGAATCATAGAATCATCCAGTTGGAAAAGACCTCTCAGATCACCAAGTCCAACCGTACCTGTCCTACCTGTCCCCTTACTAAACCATGTCCCTAAGAAACTCAGCTACCCGTCTTTTAAACACCTCCAGGGACAACAACTCAACCACCTCCCTGGGCAGCCTGTTCCAATGCCTGACCACAGGCATCTCTTTGGTGAAGAGATTTTTGTAATATCCAGTCTAAACCTCCCCTGTTGCAACTTGGGGCCATTTCCTCTTGTCCTATTGTTTGTCACTTGCAAGAAGAGATCAGCACCCACCCTGCCACAACCTTCTTTCAGGTAGTTGTAAACAGTTATGAGGTCTCCCCTTAGCCTCCTTTTCTCCAGGCTAAACCCTAATTCCCTCAGCCGCTCTTCGTAGGACTTGTTCTCCAGCCCCTTCTCCAGCCCCTTCACCAGGACTCTGCACTTGGCCTTGTTGAACCTCATCCCATTGGTTTCAGTCCATTGATCCAGCCTGTCCAGACCCCTCTGCAGAGCCTCCCTTCCTTCAAGCAGATCCACACTTGCACCCAGCTTCGCGTGATCCACAAACTTGCTAAGGGTGCATGCAATCCCTTCATCCATATCATTGATAAAGGCGTTGAACGAGACCGGACCCAGCACTGAACCCTGGGGAATACCACTCGTGACTGGTTTCCAACTGGATTTAATTCCATTTACCACAACCCTTTGAGCCTGGCCATCAAGCCAGATTTTTACCCAGCAGAGGGTGTGTCTGTCCAGGTCAATGGCAGCCAGTTTCTCAAGCAGAATGCTGTCAGAAATGATGTCAAATGCTTTTCTGAAGTCCAGGTACACCGCATCCGTGACCTTTCCCTCACCCACTAAATGGGTAACCTTTTCATAGAAGGAAATCAGGTTGGTCTGGCTAGACCTGCCTTTCATAAACCCACGTTGACTGGGCCTGATCAGCCAGTTGTCCTGCACGTGCTGTATGATATCACTCAAGCTGATCTGCTCCATGACCTTCCCCGGTACCAAGGTCAGACTGACAGACCTGTAGTTCCCTGGATCCTCCCTCCGACCCTTCACATGGGTACATGGGTGTAACATTTGACAGACTCCAGTCAAGCGGCACTTCCCCAGTCAGCCAGGATTGCTGGTAGATGAAGGAAAGGGGTTTGGTGAGGACCTCTGCCAGCTCCCTCAATATCCTCGGGTGGATCCCATCTGGCCCCATAGCCTTATGTGTGTCTAATTGTCCAAGGAAGTCTCTAACCAAATCCTCCTGAATCGTTGGAGCTTCATTCTCACTGTCTTCTGGCTCAGGGGGCTGAGCATCCCGAGAACGTCTCATCTTACTATTAAAGGCCATGGCAAAGAAGGCATTAAGTACCTCTGCCTTGTCCTCATCCCTCATCACTACTGTCCCTCCCGCATTCAGCAGAGGAGGAAGATTCTCCTTGGTTCTCCTGTTGTTGTTAATATATTTGAAGAAACATTTTTTATTGTCTTTCACCAAACTGGCTAGTTGGAGTTCTAGTTGGGCTTTAGCCCTTCTAATTTTCTCTCTACATGACCTCAGCTCACCCTTATAGTCCTTATGGGATGCCTGCCCCCTTTTCCAAAGCTCATAAACTTTTCTTCCTGAGATCAATACAAAACTCTCTACTCAGCCAAGCTGGTTTTCTTCCCTGCCTACTCACTTTACAGCACATGGGGATGGCCTGCTCTTTTGCCACCAGGATTTCCTTCTTGAGGAGCATCAAGCCCTCTTGTGCTACTTTGTCCTTTAGAACTCTCTCCCCATGAACTTTATCAAGCAGCCTTCTAAGCAGTTCGAAGCCTGCCCTCCGGAACTCCAAGGAGGCAGTTCTGTTGACCCCCTTCCTTACTTCTCCAAGAATTGAGAACTGTATCATCTTGTGATCACTGTGCCCTAGGTCCAACAGCCACCTTTCCCACAAGGACTTCTCTGTTCACAAACAGCAGGTCCAACGGGGCACTTTCTCTAGTCGGTTCACTCACCAGTTTTGTTAGGAAGTTGTCTTCCATGCACTCAATAAACCTCCTAGACTCTTTCCTTACTGCTGGAAGTATAATACAGCAGAAATCTGGAAGGTTCAAATCCTCTTCAAGAACCAAGGCTAGCGATCAGGAGACTTCTCCCAGTTGCTTATAGAACAGCTGATCAGTTTCAACATCCTGGCTGGGTGGCCGATAACAGACTCCCACCACTATATCTGCCTTACTGCGCGTTCCACTGATTTTAACCCATAAGGACTCAACCCTATCATTACTATTACTGAGTTCCACACAATCAAAACGTTCTTTAACATAGACAGCAACCCCACCACCTCTCTTTCCGCCTCGGGCCATTCATCCAGTCTGCACAGATCCCTCTGTTCAGACTTTCCTTCCTCAAAGAGATTAACACTCCCGCCCAACTTGGTGTCATCTGCAAACTTACTGAGGGTGCATTCGACCCCCTTGTCCAGATAAAGTTATTAGACAGAATCGACTCCAACACTGAGCCCTGGGGAACACCACTTCAGACTGGTTGCCAATTGGATTTAACTCCATTCACCACACCTCTTTGGGCCTGGCCATCCAGCCATTTTTTTTACCCAGTGAAGAATATGCTGGTTCAAGCCATGAACAGACAGTTTTTCCAGGAGAATGCTGTCGGAAGCAGTGTCAAAAGCTTTACTAAAGTCTAGGTAGACAACATCCACAGACTTTCCCTCATCTACTAAGGAGGTCACTTTGTCATAGGAGAATATCAGGGTAGTTAAGCAGGACCTGCCTTTCCCAGACCCATGCTTACTTGGCCTAATCACATGGCTATCCTGTATGTGCTGTGTAATAGCACTCAAGATGATCTACTCCATAACCTTCCCCAGCACAGAGATCAGGCTGACAGGCTTGTCTCTCCCCAAATCCTCCTTCTGATACTTCTTGTAGCAGGGCATCATATTTGCTAATCTCCAGCCAAGTGGGACCTCCTCAGTTAGCCAGAACTGCTGATAAATGATGGAAAGTGGCTCGGTGAGCAATTCCACTTCTTTGACCTCATCTGCCTCTGCTGTGGCCTTATTCTACTCCTAAGAGGGCCCTTACCAAGCAGCTCTGGCCAAAAGCAAAGACAGGATAAAACACAGTCCATATCCATTAAGGTATGGAGGAGCATCTTACACTGTGGGACAGAGTGAAAAAGGCTACGCAACTGCTGGTGAAAAATGGGGCAAAGGCAACCCAGACAAGCCTAAAGGAAGAGAAGGTGAAAGAATAAGAATGACACAGAGAAAAGCAGCTCGTGTGGAAAGGTGAGGCACAGACGAGGGGCAACTGCAGAACATAGCAGGAGACACAATCACTTTGAAGCTCAGGAGAAAGCAAAGAAATAGAGATCTTATTAAAAAGCAAAGCCATAGGAGAATGTGCTGAGAAGAGGAAAGGATTAGGGAGCTCTGGGAAGTTACAGGAGTCCACAGAGATCATCATTTTGAACTCTGTCATTACTACCCACATTTTCCTTAGGAAACTTCATGAAGTATCCGTTATGGACACACAGAGAACACTAGTGCTAGCTTCCTCTCTAGAGTCTAAATGAGTATAACTCCCCCCTTTCCTGTTAGCTTCCTAGTCTCAGTTAGTCAGATATATCACTCTTACCACTTCACCAGTTTCACCAGGAGACAATCACTGTGGGTAAATAAAAAGGTTTTTTTGGCCACCTCAGTTGGGCAGGATTCGCTGTGCTACAAGAGATGAGCACATGAAAGCTAATATGTCTGGGATGAGACAGGAGTAATTATACAGCAACTGCAGAGGCTACTGCTACATCTTGTCTAGTTCAAATCCAAAGTTTAAACAAACATAATGCCAGCTAATACCGGTATACCAACGTCATTTCAGTAGAACACTTGAATGGCATGCTGAAGAACTCAGAAAACACAGATTGAATCCAGAGGTACCTGAGTTGTTCTCTGCTGGACATTCCTGCTGTCTTTGAGCCTCAGCAGCTCCACAGCTTTATTTGTTCTCAGATACAGCTATCCCTAGCTGTTGCCTCCTTAGCTCCTAAGGTGAATGTATTGGTATTCTGCATGACCAGTGATCTGGCAGGTCTGTTTCTGATAGCACATTTTAGGAATCATAACTTCATTTGACACCCTGCCAACTATTTTGACAAACTGCTTGGAAAATGAGAGACACAGGGTTCTAAAGTTTCTAGTTTCACAAAACATTTGTGTTGCAAACAAACATCCAAACGTGCTCAGGAAACCTAGATGCATTCCTCCAGTTCATAATTGTTGATGTCACTGCTAAAACTGCTTCTGTTAATGGGCAGCTCAGCAAAAAATTGACCTGGTCCGAATGCAAAGTCAGAACTGCTGCTGATGACACAGCAAGTAAAAGTCTTCTGAGGCTGACCGACACATCAGAATTTGATGTATCATTTCCCAGCAACTTTATGTATTCTTGATGCTGTTGATAGCAGAGAAAGGCTGGACCATGCCATTGAAAACAAATGATCCTCGTAGTAAAGGCGAGCAGAACCAGTTCCTTGAAACCAATCAATAGGTGTTTTTTAAAATTTGTCTTATTTTGCCCTTATTTTCCTGCCCTCACCCTGCAGCTCCTGGTCTCCGCTCCGGATCCCTCCCAGACTTCCAAGACAGTCTCTCCTGACCTGTCCCCGCCTCAGCTTTGGATGGGAGGGAGACCAGGTCTGGGGCTTGTGCGTCCCTGGATGTCTCCGGGAGCTCTCCCCGGTGCCGGCCGGAGCGGCGGCCACAGCCGGGAAATCGGAGCAGGCTGGGGCCGCTTCTCCCTGCACGGCGGGCGGCGGCCCGGCAGGCGGCAGCAGCGCGCCCCGCCGCGGGGCTGCGGCCGCACCGGCTGCGCTGAGCCCCGCGCTCCCCGGCCGCGCTCTGCCCCGCTGCCCTGCGGCGGCTCCGCGCCGCTACCGCTGCCCCCCCAACTCCCCGGTGGATTGGCAGTGCCCGCCCGGCACGGAGGCTGCGGCAGGCGCTAGCCGGGTGCGGCGCGGGGGAGTCCCGACAGGGGTGGGCACGGAGAAGGGTCCCGCCGAGACAAAGACTGCCGGGGGCGGGCGGTGAAGCCGCCCCCGCCGCGCCCTCACAGACAAAGCGGCAGCCGCCCATCCGCAGCTCCCGCGGGGGAGCCCCCAAGCAAGGGGTTTCCATTGCTGGGATTGTTTGAGCCCTACTGGGAGGAAAAGGAGGAGGAGGAAGAAGGAGGGTGGGGGAGCGACTGTGCCGTGGGCAGGAGGGAAGCCGCTCTCCGAGCGTGAACTGAGCTCAGCATCGCCGCCTGCCTCGCCTCGCCTCCCGCCTTCCCCCCTCCTCCTTCCCCCCTCCGCCTCCCCCCGCCGCAGACGGCTGCGAGCGCGGATGGTTTGCGAGCGGAGTTGAAGGGGGCAAACTTTGAAGCCCAGATGCCTCTGGGGCTACGCGGCAGAGCGCGGCTGCTCCTGCAGGCACCTGCCGCCGCCGCCGCCCTCCCCCCGGCGCTGCCGCCCTCCGCGGGGGCGGCCGGCCCCGCTGCCGGCGGGCGCGGGTAGGGCGGGCGGCGGGCGCGCCCCCATGCGGGTCCCGGGCTGGGGCGCGCCGGCGGCAGGCGAGAGGCGGGCGGCGGCCGGGCGGTGCTCTCCCGCCGCCTGAGTGGGCGCGGCGCGGGACGGCGGCGCGGGGTGCCGGGAGCCATGGGCTATTGCAGCGGCCGGTGCACGCTGGTGGCGGTGTGCGGCGCGCAGCTGGTGAGTGGCGGCGGGGGCGGAGGAGGGGGCGAAGGAGGGAGGGAGGGGGCGGTGGGGCGGCTCCCACCCTGCCCGAAGGGGGAGCCCGGGGAGGGGGGGAGCAGCGCCCGCGCTTTGGGCGAGGAGGAGGAGGAGGGCGCGAGGAGCGGGATGGGGAGAGGGGTTGCGATAGCAGGGTGGGAAATAGGGGCTGCGTTACAGGTAGTTTCGCGGCAGCGCTGCCGGGGAGGCTGCGGTGGGCGCACGGCAGAGTTCATAAACTCGGGCAGTTTTCCCAAGCGTTGGCTCAACTTGGTGCCTGCTTTCCTCTGGCAGGCCGGTGTTTGACTGGCCTTATGTAAAGCAGGGACGCGGCCGTGTCTGGAGGGATGCGTAGCTTGGGAGCAGTTTGCCGTACAGGTGTGTGTGAAGTTGTTACGCCTGAGCTCTTCTGCAGATGTGTATCTGTTTCCCCCCCTCCCCTCCCCCTTCAAACTTATAGGCCAGTGTATGTTAACGTTGTATCATTACGTTGTTACAGCACAAAACCAATTATGTATTTATACTTACCTATAGAGCACTTGTAAGCTCAGCCACCAGTCAAACTAGGCTGAGTTTAAAAAGTAGGCACTGATACAATAACAAAGAGACCACCTAAACATAGATCTGCTTAGAGGGTTAGAGAGGTGCAACTATATTGTAACGCTGTAAAAGTGCCTGTGCTTAAAGTTAAGAAACTAGAGAAATGTCTCTCCCTGTAGTATGCACGTGAATTATTTTATTGTTACCAAATCAGATATATGATGTATAGAATTCCCGTGGATTGTGATGCAGTGACACAGCTAAAGAACTATCAATGGAATATGCCCCATTTGTTATTTTCATTAGACCAAATGTTCCTGTGATGGCAGAACAGGTGCTAGCAGCACCTTTGTTAAGCAGTTAACCTTATAGCAGAAGGGAAATAATCCGTTTTACTCCATACCTCTACCTCTTACTGAATAGTTTTGCTGAGAAAGTGTTAGTCGGTATCAATGGCAATCAGCATTGTTGCCAATCCCTCTCCTGCAGATAGGTACTGAGAGAACTACAGCAGAAAAAAACCCAGCAGATTTCAGAGACCAAAATTAGGAAAACAGTAGATAAAGGAAGATGTGTTAGCGGATCAGAAATGCTAAATGCCAGTGGTCTTTCTATGTGTTGTAATCAGCGCTTAATCCTTTTGTCTTGTGGAAAACATTTTATTTGTATGTGCTTTTCTTCACGTAAGTTATCTGATTCATTGTAGCTGGATGTGTTTTATCAGATGTTATGTGTTAATGCACACTGTCTAAAAAAAGAACCTCGAATAGAAGTAGTGAATCTTGAGTGGAATGGTAGGAATGTAACCTTTTCCAGCAATTTGGAAACATAAAATTATTTACTGAAGTTTTCAGATCCATTTAAGTTTCAGTGACATACTTTTCTTTTTTTTTTTTTTTTTCTCCAAAGGGAACAAAATTGCTTTAGATTATACCTTTTACAGATAAAAGTTTGTGTTCTGTTTTTTTTTTAAATGCATTCAACAAACAAGTTTACAATGACTATGGAATGTGCTGAGATTGTTAAATTGCTTTTATTTTGAAAGTTTGTGAAGGAAAACATATTTGCTAACTCATGGTGACAAAAATACATGCAAAACTCATAGTAAAATCATCAAAATATATGTCCCATAAGAATGTGTCAGCAGGTGGATCAGCAGGTAAGCTCATGTAGAATTGTAGCATTACTGTAAGATTTCTGAAAGTGGTTGTAAACTACAGCATCACATATATATTTAAAAAGTAAATATTGTATTCTGGAGTAGCTTAAGCAAACTTTTAATGTATTTTCAAAATCTGAAAGCAAACTTGGAAGTTTTTACTGAACAAGAAAAGGACGTGCTAGGAGCAACACAAACCTCTGAATCACACTTGGCCTGTGTAATGATGTTTAGATAGGTTCTAAGCAAGAATAAGCATTTACATGAGAAAAAGTAGCGTGGAATGGAAAAAATTGTGCACTTCATTAAAATTGTTTGTCATGTCATATACTATCAGATGTGAACAGGTAGCGAGTTTTAAGTCAAGGAGACTTAACTCTCCTAAGCAGTCCTGTAGTTCATTGATCAGTTGTGGCTGCTTTTTAGGTAAAGGCTACTTAAAGGAGCAAATGCTGTCAAAATTCATCCTTGAATTAGCAGCCACATTAATGCAGATGCAACTCAAAAACAAAGAATGAAAAAGTTATCCTGTCTGAGGAAATGGGGGTGGGAAGCATTTCTGCAATGCTAAGCATACTTTGAAAGAAGAACATAAAAATTCTAATGTGAAGAAGGTCTTTTATTACTCTTACCTGGGTTTCGGTTTTAAAATGGTCATGTTTGAAGCAGAAGACTTTGATGAAAAAAAGTTTATAAAAAGAAAGGTTCTTCCACTTGTTTAATGAAAATATTTTCTTTCATCTCTGCAGAGCTAGGGTGTGGTGATATAATTGGTCTTTGTAGGCACTGTACAATAAATAATATTGAGGAATATTGCAGTTCATTAGAGAAGCTGTTGCATATTGTTCATATAAAATTGATGCAGGTGTTGCAAATGGACTAAAAAAGGTGTTTGTTTCAAATACTGATACAGGAGTAGAGCTACATCAACTTGAGAGACCCTGGGCAATGAGAATTATTTTCATAAATGCATTTTAAATGCTTAGAGCTAAGGCAACATACTGTACCATTAGATTATCAGAAAGCTCAAGGAATGTTTCTGCTCTCAAGGGCATACTGATCATTGCTCTCCTGCTTATTAACATACATATACCTTCCTGTTTGTGCTCTCATTTGTACTATGGAAAATAACCTTTGACAGCTCATTTTCCTCTGCATTTTTAGCCAATGAGAAGAATTAAGAGCAAGTAAGAGCTAATTTTGCTGATGCTAGGAGCAAAGCATTCTCTTCTGTATAACAAAGCTAATTATCTCAAAATATCTCTCTTTTTTTTTTTTTTTTTTTTTTTAAGATAATAATTTTGGTCTCTCTTGTCCTTTGTCCTTCTGAAAAGAACCCTGGACATTAGGGACTCTGGTGGTTTTTTGTTGTATGTCAACCATCCTGGTTGCATTGAAAGAATTCTTTACTGTTGCATTTTGTCCTTTAAACCTCTTTATTTTTGGGTGTCTCTATTAATAGTTTACATCAGCAACACAAATATCTTGTTACTGAGACTTTTTAATAGCAAGAGCAGCAAAGGTGAAACTGCCAAGATTATTGTGCTCTCTGGAAGTATTCAAGAGCCTGATGGAAACCAGTCTGAAACTTTCTATGTGTCCTCTATTGTTGCTTTGGAAAACTTGGAGCAGTGACAGAGCAGTAAAAAGAACTGCATGTTTTCAACTTAGAAGCTTTTTTCCCAAGTGCAGTGATGAAAAAGGACTACATTTCTAGTCTATATCAAAAATCTACCTAACAAGGTTTAGCACAGTTTGATACCATAAATATCGTTGCTCGGGGAAAAACTTATGTTTTAACAGTTGCAGGTTGAATTGTCTCTGGACCTTCAGGGAGTGAGATTTGCCAGATTACGGCTGAGGTCCCTCTGAGAGCAAAGCAAAGGCATTCACTTTAGGTACTCCCTAGGATTAGCTACTCTCCATTTTTTTGTAATAACATTTTTGTTAATATAGGCTCTTATACCATGCATATCACCAGGGTACTTCCCAGTAGCACACCTAACCACGTAACTAGTGTATGTAGCGTGCTTATTTTTTTCATTTTTGCTATAGGGAAATGGTAGTAAAATTTTTGGTGTTTGCTTTTAATGGCTGGGGTTTGAGGAGGGTTGTTTTTTTCTTTTTGTGTGTCTTCTAATTGTGTTTCATTGTCACTGTTGCCAATGGTTTTCAATAGCAGTTTTAGGAGAGAAATGTCTGCAGTGGGGAATTCTGATGACATGTACACGTTCCTATATTTTCTGCTAGCAAAAGTGGAATTAATGAATTGGACTTTCCATGTGGAATGTAAAGTGATGTTACTGCTCTTTAGCCTGTAGATCTGTAAGTTTATCGACCCAGAGAGAGAAAGAATTGGTTTCTGAGTTTTGGATAGTACTTACATATAAGTACTGTCTAAAATTGTGACTATGCCAACAGCTTGTGTCTATGCCGTCTTTAAAGTTGTGGCTTTTGCTTTGTTTCAATTTTGATAGGAATGAAAGTGAAAGTCTTAGTTTCATTGTATCCAAAACCATTGTGATCCTACTTGAAATGAAAACAGTCTTGTGAATAGTAGATTTTCAGCAGGTGTATATCTGAAAGCTATTGTGTAATACTAAGGAGTAGATTTTGAAGGTGTTGCTGGGGATATATAAAACAGAACTTGATAATGAATTCATAGAGCTAATGTCTTTTGTTACTACGAAAGAAATATGTAGCAACCTTTTTAGGTTTGAGACCTTGGTAGAAAAGTAAACATTCTTTCTATTCTGTTTTTGAGATAAAATACCGAGGATTTGTAATAAAAATAGGGTTTTTTTCTGATAACTTGGGATCAAAGAAAGTGATGCATTCAAAACAATGGATGTCAGATATAACTATCTATTATGTCATTTAATTTTAGTAGCTTGACTTTAACTGTGAATGGTACATTATGATTTTTTTCACAGAACTGTGAATGAATAATAATAATTGTGAATAACCAATCGTGCACTTCAAGAAAAGTAGAATATGTTGTTTTAAGTTACAAGCATAAAAGATTTCAGGCCAGCTGAATAACAAGTCTAATTCACTGCTTTTGAAGGCTGAATGCCTTTAGAGTTCAGTAAGTAGACTCAACATTCAGGTACTGTGATGATGGGTAGGAGGGAAAGGTTTAAATAGAGAGAAGAGGAACTGAATAAAGTACCTGAATATAAGGACCTAGACTATATATCTAAGTTACTTTTCTTGTATAGCCGTGAGGCAAATCTTTGGCAGTAGGAATTAATTTCATATTGACAGAGATTTGTGCTAGCACCTTGGATGATGAGCAGCAGGTGTTTTTCCTTTTTTCTTTTTCTGTTTCTTTACAAAAAGCACTAAGTAAGCATTTCTAAAACAGACTAAAAACTCTCTGTAGTTAGTCTGTAGTCAGGGGAGAGAAATCTTACATTCTGTAATCAACAGAAAGGAAAGGCTCCATTGCAGAATGGTTGAAAGCAAAAATATGTTTTGAGTTGGTAGTGGCTGTACTGTCTAGGCTGAGCTGTGGGAACCTACACGATATAAGTGCAGCATATAAGGCTTGTAAACAAGTACTCGGTGATGTAAGTGGATTTGTTCCAGGAAAGAGTCCAAATCCTATTGAGGTCTTCACAATGCCCTGGTGCATATGATGGCATAGGTCTAAAACATGTAGTTTCAGCTAGCATGAAGTTTCTCAAAACTTTCCTGAGCTTAGAGACTGATGAGATTTAGCCAATGTCTCCTCTGGAGACTTGATGTCAGTGCTTAGTGAACTACCCAGATATCTCCATGCACTCCAGACTGTCTTTTTAGTCCCACGGTTTACTGAGCATGAGAGGTTATCCAGGGTGTACGGTGCCAAAAGAGACAGCTATGTTCAATAACCTTTTGTAAGAAAAAGCGTGTGAGTTGATTTCTCCAATATTTAATTATGTTTCTGAATTTAAGTGATATTTAGTGGAGAATAACAATAGTAATTGTTTTCGTATTTGGATCAGAGCAAGGGTGTTGATGGTCTGACTGAGTCAGGATAATCACTCTAGGCTTCTCTGTAGTCAGAAAAGGTACTCCTTCAGAGGACAGGCCAGAATGCCTAATGTAATTTCCTTCCCTAAACTGTTTTTTAGAGTTGTGTCTTAAGTAAAGTAGTCCTTCAGCTTAAGGAGTCTTTTTGGGAGGGGCAGGAGGAGAAGAAATCACAGATCCACGTACACTCTTTTGCCAAACATGGTACTTATTATTTGCATTTTTCTCTCTTGCATTTTCTCTAGTCTTTTTATTGAGGACTTAATTTGAAGGCTGGTCTGTGATCTACAGATTGAGAAATGCTGTTTTGGAAAGGTATTGGGCACTTCCTTGACTGCAGAAAGAGAAACTAAGGAGCCTGGTTTCACCAGAGCAAAGCCAGCTTTTGTGCATACTTCCCTTAAGTTCCTTAAGAAACTAAAAAAAAGGAAAAACAAGATAGTGGTTTCTAGTCTTCTATAACTACTTATTGATGCTAAAATCAAATTGATAAGAACAATTTGTGCTCACTTTGGTGTTCAGGTAATTTTCTGTACCTCCAACAGGAGTGAGGAAGACAGAGACAACTGTAAATAACGTGTGATAATAAAAAGCATCCTGAAAACATACAAAATTTAACGCATCAAATAGTTAATTGCCATCCGGATTAAAGTTAATTTATTTTTTTTTTTTATTAAGGTGAGTGAAAGAGAGGAGCTGTTGCGTGGTACCTGACTTGTAAAGTACAATGGAAACAATAGTTGAAATGACGTTTTCTTGCCCTTATGGCAAATAAACATTTCACAGTTTGTTATTTTATCCCCTCTCCTTAGATGTATGTCTACCAACTGGATGGCATCTGAGAATTCTTTTAGCATTCAATCATTTTATAACCCTCTGCAAGAAATGACATTTGGAAGATAAATTACTGATTTCTGTGTTCACTAAAAAGTAAACATGCATAGCTAAGAGTTCTATTTGCCACAGATCATACTTATGCATTTTTAATAAAAACTTGATTTTAATTCATACATAACTTATGAGAAATGTTTATCAGTTTAGGGCTCTACTGATTCCCTCTTAAATGCTTACTTATATCCAGATACGTTGAAAATGTCTTTCATTTGAGGCCCAGATTTACTTTTACACACAAACTTGCTTTTCTGCTGCCTATGTAATGTATGTAAGAAATGCTGATTATTGTACTGATTGCTGAAATCAGTAGAAGTAACATTTATATGACATAAATGAATCTCAGATTTTCCTATGCTGTTTGGAGTACTAGCTTTCTAACATCTGGGTTTAGTTTTTTTCGTTTTTTTTTTGGTTTTGCTTTTTTTTTCTGATTTTCTAGTGGCAAGCTACCAGTTCATGAATGGGAATAGGAACAGCCTGTCATATCCCTGTATTCATATGAGAACAGATTGAGGACTGGTTTCCTCACTGTTCTTTCTTTCATGAAGGAATTCTTATAGGCAGAGTTTTGTAGAGAAGGCAGTGTATGAGGTTAATTCTATTATTTCTGAGAGGCATGTTGAAATGGTAATGCTTGTCGTGTTTGTGTCATGTCATCTTTCAGAAGGCAAATATGCAGGACCATTTGCGGATGGTGGGAGAGATGCGTGCTGTCTTATTGAAGCATGTAATGAATAGGCTCTGAACCTCCTTGCAGAGGTGATTGCCCCTTTCTGTTGACTGTATAGGGATCTTTGAGTAGCTGCCCAGTTGGGAATGGAACTACAGTCTCTTTTCTGCATGCAACTTATTTACTTCATTATATACTTAAACCTGTTCATCTTTGATGGTGTGTTTGTGCTAAGGAAGACAAGGATAGACTGTGAAACTTGGTTTGTAGATTTTACGCAGAATAAACATGAGGGATGCAGAGCATTTTTTCTGGATGAATGGAAGTTGTGCTGGAGGTCTAGAACAAGGGTCAGGGCTGCCCCTGTTCACCTGGAATAATGTGTACTGTCTCTGAGTGATCCTAGAGCAGTGAATGAAATTGGTCTACACAAACAAGATAGTAGTAGGAGACAGAGGGTCTTGAATCTAAGGTAATGACTAATATTTGTGTAAGAAAGCTTAACTGTTTTAGGATATGATGTAATTCCTTTCCAGGTAACTCACACTATGGGTCAATTTACCAATTAAAAATTCCTTTAAACTTCTTCATAGGCAGACTACTAATTGGCCCTCAATGAGTATCTGCTTTTTGTTTGAAGATAAAAAGCTTTTGTGAGGAAAGGAAGATAGATGCTACGATGTCTCTTTAGAACAATGCATGGATCTTCGAAAAGGCATTCTTCAATAATTAAACAAAATGTGAAGTTTGCAAATTTTTGCCTTGGCCAACAATGGCCCAGCATTTTTCATTACTCTCTGGTCACAGCCTCTGTGGCAGGCTGTTCTATCACAGGGCACAGAAACAAAAGGAAAAAAAAGCCTGTTGTGTGTTGTTGCTGCCTTCACAATGCCACAAATACATTAAACTCAAGATACTGTTCATTGTGCGCTTGAGCCACCAGTGACAAAAGTGCTGTGAGTACCGCTGAATATCAGGCAGTCATATGTCATTACATCACTGTTCAAATTGGCAGAGCAAATGACAGTAAAACAAATGAAAACTAACAGCTAAAGAAATGCAAAAGAATAAAAGGCTTGTCTGAAAAAAAGAGAACAGAAAACGTCGGTATTATTTTTGCCATTAGCTACAAAGTTGATTTTCTCTTTTTTATTTCTTCAAATCTATTTTTTAAGTTCTTGGTCACACCCATCTCATGCCCTTAAGGCCAGTTAGCTTTGATTTTCTGTGTGACTAGTAGCAGTCACAGGTGTCGACAGCAGCAACTGGTAACAAGCCAGATGATGGCACTGGTAGTGTTAACATAAGACATGGGCTTCAGTGTATCCTGAAAACAGAGTTTATTGTCTTGGATTTCATCAAACTGAGTGCAGAGCTAGCAGTAAATTTGGTGGTACTTGCAGAGGGAAAACCACAACTAGAGCTGGATGCAGTATTCAGCAATATACCTAGTAATGCCTAGCAACCTATCAGAATATTTAGAAGGGCTGCTGTCTGATACAATCTTAATTTTTTCTTTTTTTTTTTTTTTAAACATGAAAGCCATCTCCTAGGTGTAAGGTCATAATGACTGGTACAGAACAAAGTTGTTGGCCTCAACTGCCGGAAAAGATGGTGTCTGTTCTGCATTGTGCTAAGCTGCACTTTTTCAGGTGCATAATAAAAGTTATTTATGGACACTGATATAGTGGTATCTGTTGTATAATATCACAGATAGGCATAAGGACAATAACAAAAGGCAGCTGGTTTAGTAAGCTCTATTCGCTGCAGAAATGTGCTGTTCTTTGCGAATTGAAATAAAAAAAATGGAGGGAGAATGTTGTGGGTTTTTTCTGATTCCTGGCATTTGCAATCACTCTTGCTTTGCCGTGTGCTTATGAAGACAATTATGTGGGTCCCATGTCAGTATTATATTTGTCATGACTAGTGCCTTATTAGGAGACAGCTGCTCCTCTCTGCCCAGCACATATACGTAGCTACCGTTTCATAATAGAAGCTATGAGTGTAGCCCTCCTCTGCATTACACAGATGGGGGATGCTGGAGCTCTCATGGTTTCAGTTAATTAACGCAGGTGTAAAACAAGGAATGAAGCAGTGATGAATCTGGGACTGTTCACGTGCTTGTTCAGAGTGCAGCACCTGTAAGGAGGCTTTGAACTTACAGCAATTATTGCTTGGCCGTTAGATGAGTAAGAAAGGCACTGTCTGAATGCACAACATCTGAGTCTCAGATCACACAGGGTGCCTTCACTAGAAGGGCAGATTCATGTCCCCATCAGCCTAGAGCACCCATAAGGAACATTGGTGTGTAAAGGATATTTCCAAGTTGTAAGCATTTTATGGCAATTCCTAGGTCTCTCTCTGATTCCACCAGGACTAAGAAAGGGATGGCCAGCAGATTTCTTCAAAGCTTCTCAGGTGCTGTAGTGGTGCTTTTGCTGCTCTCACTTCTGCTGAGAACTGGACCAATTTGAAACCAAGAATACAGAAGTGGCACAGTGCTACCATGAAGCTGTTGAAAGGTAATGTAAACTCAGCCAGAGGAAACCATTTGCAATGAACAATACAGTTTGGTGGGCCTGCCACCTCTTGGCTCTTTAGCTATTGTAATGTGTTGTGTGTGTACATCCTTAAGCACTTGCTTCCCTCAGCTCAGATCTGTATAGTAGACAGCTCAGAGTGGCTTAGGGAATGTAAGCCCATGCCTCTGTGTTACTGTAGGTTTCTCTTTTGTTGCTGTTTTTTGTTTGATTTTCAAAATTTGAGTAAATTAGAAGTTCTGTAATATTTGGGGTGGCTAATTGGATTTCTGGGTGAGCACAAGCCCTGATTTTTTTTTTTTTTTTTTTGAAGGTGAAACCTATTATTCTTAAATCTACAGCATCTCTTCCAGACAGTTTCCTTACTAATTTAAGACAAGACAGTTATACAGAGCTACAGTGATGAATGGATTGAACAGTTAATATTTGACATTTCATTTTATGATTATACCGTTTAAAAATAGCTGGCTTTTGACACATTGCTAGTATGTTTTCATATGAATGAAGAAACCTAGGCTTACAGAAAGTTTCCCATTACCTTTTGGTTTGAGGTGTCTGGAGAATGACTGCACTGAAGATCCTAGCTGCTCTGATGTTTGATGAAAGGATGGACACATTTGATAAAGATGGCATGGGGAGATGGGGGCATTCATTTGCCTTCACACGTGAACTGGTCAGGTTCAAGGAATAGCAACACAAGCTGTGGTGAACTTAAAAGAAATAATTTTTATTTATTTCTCTCTATATTTATTTATTTATTATTAATTGTCTGAGGTATATTAAATGTCTGTAAAAGTAAGATGCCAACAAGTGCCAGGAAAGTACTTTAGAACAGCCCTCTATGAGATCGTTTAGAAGATACAGTTATCATAACTGAAATATATGGAAGATGCAAACCTTATATTTTAACCTCTCCAGATTTCAGGAGAACTTGATTCTGATAATCTCTGTACCCTGGGCCCACCTGCACAATTTAGGACAAGGTTTTGTCTGCTCTCATAGATGTCTCCCTATGTTGCTAGTGCCCAGCTTTGGCTGGGATTGGGGGGAGACTGACGAATGCGTACTCCATATCCTCTGTGTAAGCTATGATTGGCCAAGCCATGGTGGTACCATTTCTCCCCCTCCACCTCCCGCTGCGCCCGTGATGGCCACTGAGTTGGCTGTGTTCTTTCAATGTTAAATGATTTCGTAGTGAATTTCATCGGTTTCTCACCCATACAATCCAGCAGGAAGGTGGAGGAGAAGGCTCATGCAGAGACCTGAGACTGGCACTGGAATGTCTCTGATCTTCTTTAGTGGAGCTTTGTAGCTTAGAGCTTTTATACCATTTATTCTAAAGATGTGAAATTTGCTGAGAGGGGTGTGCTGGGGCATGCTTACTGAGGGAAGGGATGGGTAATCTTCCAGGAGCATTTCTAAGTAAAGTGTCAGCTTGTGTTTGTGAGGAACGTGTCTTGATGAATGATTGGTCCCTGCCAATTCTGTCTTCCTAATTGTGCAGACTTTTCCAGGAGTGGTGCAGATTTGTGCTGCCTCTTATGTAACGTTCAACCCAATTGATTGGTCTGTTGATGGTGCATAACTATTAATTTCTACTAAAAGTAATTGCACTGAAGATCATAGTTGTTCTAGAACTTCTATAATGTCAGTATGTTAATGCAGCCGCTTGAATCCTTTCAAACATCAAATTTGATTGAGGTAAAATGTGCTTAGTAAATGTTTTTTAAAAGGTCAAAAAGTAAAGATGATTTATTTACTTCAGTTGAAATTCAGCAGGTCTTAGGTTAAGGTGAGGGACAAAGAAAATAAATCTCTAGAATTATGTTATGCTTGACAGAGTTTTGATCAATAATTGTCTCAGCAGGAGCTAGTGTTGAGCTGAAAAGTAGTTTTACAAGTTTACATAAATATTTCTGATTGATGCTACTTTTTGTTACAGTGCTCTGCCCAGATTTCTGCTCCATGCTATTGTTTCAGAAATGTTAGACCATCCTCTTATTGGTTAAAATCCTGTATTTAAGTTAATGTTCCTTCAATGTAAGAAAATAAATACTTACTTTGACGTTATTCACTTACTCATTTCATGAAGAAGGGTGTTTTACACTTTGGTGCCTTTACTGACCACCATGAGTAGTGCTACGATAAGGAAGTTGGCCTTGGAAAGGGAAAGCACTTTCCATAGACATTTAATAATTACTTAGGGAAGATATGTGTCTATGAAGTTGTTTTAACAAAGTTACTCACATTTGCAAAATACCATATAGTTACTTTCTTCAATAACCCCTTTCTACTTTATATTGCAGAAATAATACAAGTAAGTAACACAAGCTCTTTCACTAGCCATCTAGCATAATCTTAAAGTAGGTATTTCTAATGCATGTTATTGGAGATCTGTGTCATTTTTATCTACCTCTTTCTTTATTTGCTGCCATACTTTCCCATCCCTGCAAGCACCTGAGAGGAATTCCCACCAGGTACCTCAGCACCTGGGCTGCTTATCAAGATGACAGAGACAGACGGGTGTCCCTAGGGGAGGAATTTGCTGCTCTTTGTTATTATTTGGCAAACTTAACTTAGGTGCTCTAAATCATGGTCTGGAAGAAGCAGTGTATGTACAAACTTGATACAGAATATTAAATCCTAAATTAGGGGCCTAGAGTACACAGAATACCTATGCTCTTTCTGCCCCTGTGTGCATCCGGGGTATATTTCATTGTGCTAAGTATAGAGTGGGTTGAGATAGGGACAATGCTTTTTTAGCTTTTCCCTTTTTTTTTTTTTTCTTTCTCTTTCCTCCCATCAATATTTGCTTTCAATCTCTTCATCTTTGTAATCAGCTGTGCGATAGCACAGGCAAGCTTTCGTCATCAGGCAGCCTGTGGTTCGCCTGGACCAGCTGTAGGGCCCTGGTCTCTTTTGGAGGCATGCTGACAGGGTATGGAGAACAAAAGTTTCCTTTGCAGGGGCTGTTATTACTTACCATAGCAGATAACACTGCATGATGGAGTGTGCTGCTTCTGGAGCAGGCCAGGTCAAAAGCAAAGTAAGTTGAAAGTTAGATACTCACTGAGTTCACACCCATATATGTGTACTTGCACACACTCTGCCATAACTATATTTGTAGCAACTTCTTATGAATCTGCATAATACATCAAGAAAAAAAAAAAAACAAACAAAAAAGAGGCCGTTTCTTCAGGCTTGCTTGTGTAATAAGATGGATATAATAGTAAACAGTAAAACTGTAAAATAGAATTAATAAAATTCATCCTTACAAGAACTATTTACCCTTATAATGGTGACTGAGTCTCTCCTTTTCAAGAGCTGACAGGCACTAGTGGAGTATGTGAGAGCTGTTTTCTTTCATACCCGCTTTTTGTCACTGTGCGTATATTTTCACTACTTGGATCCTACTTGTATTACTTCCTTGAAATGTCTTGGTAGTATAGAAAGGTAGATAGAATGACTACTTAGTTTGCATTTGTTGTATTAGCGTGCCTTCTGCTGCTGCTATGAGGAATATTGCTTATATAGGTATAAACTAAGCCATATAAGCAGCAAGAATTGCCTACTAAGTAGCTACTAATAAACATGAAGCATTTTTGGATGGAATCACTTGTCATTGGGGCTTCATGAATCTTGTTTGCAGTTAGTCAGCGATATGTTTGGTGACAAAGCAATGTCTAGCCAACAATTCCACCTACATTTCACTGGACTGTTGTCTTTATTCCTACAGGTAACTGGGGTTAAAAATGTAAACAAATATCAGTTCGGTTGCAGTGAAGCATGAGAAAAAAACAGGCAGAAAGGTTCCCCAAAAATACTGCACATCTTGGGGAAGTACATATTTAGTGAAAGAAAATATGTTGAGAATAAGTTAGTGGAATGACAGTAGGGCTTGTTGAATTCAACTAGTACAGCTAGGAAAATAAGAACTGGTCTCTGATGTAGTAGCAGAACCACCACGAGATGTTGGGATGAAGGAATGGGGAGAAGAGATGGAGAGAAGAGAAAGAAAATACATCACAGATGGGACTGATTTTGAGTTCTGGAAATTTAATTTCACAAGAATGTCTTTCTCTTAGACCAAACAACTTCTTTTTATACTAAAAGGTCAAAATGAATAACAGTTTTTCAGGGATTCATGGCTCAGATGAGATAAAGAAGTTGAAGAAAGCATGCCAATTTGAAATGTTTATTCGATATGTGTATACATATACAAGACATGGACATGTGTTTAACAGGCAAAAAAATGATTATGTCTCAGTAGCGTGTAAAGATGGCATATTTAACATCAAATTCATACTTTAAGCAGTGATGTGTCAGGTACAGCAGGTATAGTGCGGTGCATACACAATGATATTCAATGTATCGTAGAGTTCGGGACTTTCAAAGAGAAACTCCTGTACCTCTACAGCTTGAGATGAAAAACTGGGCTTCTTGGAGGAAACATTAGTAGATGTAGCTTAGGCACAGACAGAGTCTTAAGCAGTATGTTGAATAAATGTATGTATAAGCAATGGATTACATGTCCACTTTGAACTCAGTGTTGCAACAAGGGAAACAGCAGCTTAAGCAAATATGCCTGAATGAAGTAATGGATCTGAATGTGTGCACTGTGAGTTTTTAAAATAGAATCCTGTTGAATTGAATAGAGTCATCTTCTCCTACGCTGCATGGGTGGTACTCAGGACTTTAGGAGAATGGATGATAAATCTAATAGTAATGGAAGGATATTAGAAAGAGAGATGAATCTCTCTTGATGCATGTGTCACAGGTGAATTTGTCTTTAGCAGACCTACGAGCTGAGTAAATGATAAATGTTTCATATTTATGTCATTGAATTAAATGGGAAAAGTCAGTCATTTCTGCCACTTCCTACTATTATTATTAATGCTAGACTACTAATTTGAGAGAAAGAGGAAGGAGAGGAGAGGAAAATTAAAAGTAACCTGGGTAATGAGTGGAGGTGCAAGACCAAGGACCCTGCTGGAAACACAGAAATACAGAACTACACAGAAGTGGTATAAACTCCAGAAGCAAGTACAGATGTAGTGTGTTCACTGCTGGATCTTGCTGATCAGGGATCTTGTTGGTTTTAGCCATTCTTTGGAGGCTTTAGAACAGTGCCCTGGGGAAAAGAGAGGTCTGTAGAGACAACAGGGATGGACAAATTGCTGCACTCAGACAGGGCTGTCTTTTCGTGTCAGAAACCGGTAATGCTGGCCATCAAAACCGATATTTCCTTTGGTGGAGAAATACCCAGCATTTCTCTTCATTCCAGTCTCCTGTGACTTGCTCACCTAAAAGAGTAGTCAGCTGAGCCATTTGAGTGGTGCGTGTGGAAAAGACCATGTTTTTAGGTTATGTCTCTTACAGCAAGAACACACATTTCAAGTTCCTTTTGTAAAAAACTTAATACGCTTAGGCCAGTAATAAAAAAGTTGTAACATGGGCTGTAGTTTATATTGAATGTATTTAGAAATAGTCTACTAAAATTCAAGCTTCAGCTCAGATTTTACAAGTAAAAAATAAACATAAATTTAGGACCCTGCATAATGTCAATGAGACAAGCTTTTATTCATAAATTGTATGAACTCTACTCTGCCCTAGTGAGGCTGCATCTGGAGTACTGCATCCAGTTCTGGGCTCTTCAGCTCAAAAAAGGCAAGGAATTACTGGAGAGAGTCCAGTGGAGTGCCACAAAGATGGTTAGGGGACTGGAGCATCTCTCTTATGAGGAGAGGCTAAAGATCTGGGTCTGTTTAGCCCAAAGAAGAGAAAACTGAGAAGAGACCTTATAAATGCTTATAAATATCTAAAGGATGGGTGTCAAAAGGATGGGACCAGACTCTTTTCATTGGTGCACAGTGAAAGGACAAAGGGCTGTGGGCACGAGAACTGGAATACAGGAAGTTCCACACGAACATAAGGAAAAACTTTACTCTGAGGGTTACAGAGCACTGAAACAGGCTGTGAAATGTCCATGTGGAATCTGGAGATACTCAAACCCCGCCTGGATGTGCTCCTGTGCAACTTACTGTAGGTGAACCTGCTGTAGCAAGGGGCTTACACTATATGACTTCTTGAGGTCCCTTCCAAGCCCTACCATTCTGAAATTCTCTGATTCTGTGAAGCACTGATATTTAAAGCAAAATTAAACCCACACTTACAAGACACGTGTTAAAGAAAAGAATACATTACATTTGGGCAACTGTAGTATTTTTAAAACTAGCCACAGTGAGAGACCTTTTGGCTAAGACAAAGTGGTAGTTTGCGGGTTTCTCCTGCTTTTGAAACTTGTTCTTTTTTACTTCTTCACTCACCTAGCCTACAAAAACATCAAATCAATTTCCTTTTCCATTTTTCTTTTAATTTTTTGTCAAGCAGTACTTGCTTTGTGGTTGCTGAATGTATTAAAAATTGTGTTATTTTGTTTTTGTAAGAGCTAATTCTTACTGATGCGACCTTTTAACTTTACTTTTTCATAACTTGATTTTAGTACTCCTTTAAAAATATCTGTGCTTGTTTTCTGCAGCTTTTCAGTCACCACAAAAGAATTTTGTTCAAAATGTATTTACTAAAAGCTCCTGATGCTTTAGTGATACAATGCTGATGTGCCTAGGCTAAATTGTTTTCCCTTAGTTTACTCTTCTGTATTTACTCTTCCATCTTACTTTAGCTGCTAGTCTGGCCTGAAGACTACATACTTTGGCTGCTCTAGGTAATTGCTGAGTTAAGAAATACTCAATATAGTGAAAGCTGTTTAAATTAATTTCATAGACTTAGGTCCTAAATAGTCTATTTGCTTGGTTTCTCTGTGGTGAGCAGAGTGGGCAGAAATATTCCTGGGGCGATGCTGAGAGTGGGGAAGGGGTCTTATCTCCCTTTCTGGCTAGGTTTAGGTGTCCACCCATTGACAATGTTAGGTGCCTGTGTGGGGTTAGGATTCGTGCTTTCCAGCCTGTGCTGGAGTCAGACACTGAAACTGCTCTTTTTGGTACCTACAGGAAGCTCATTGCTTTCTGTTATCATGTGCCTGGAGAATGAGTAGCTGTAGCACTGCCCATTTTCCACATAGTAACTTGTTGGGTTTTGCCCATTCATTTGCTGCCCTTTTGAGCAGACTGGGGCTGAAGTCTTAATTTCTCACCCATCTTGAGAGAGAGTACCCTCACCAACAACCTGGGAGCAGTGGGAAGACCTATCCATTTTGTATAGGGGCAGGAACAGGACAGAGGAAAAGAAGGCCTGAGCTCTGTATATTTGAAACCCAAGAATTTCCTAAAGAAATGTACCTAGACTCAGCTTGTTGGACAACTATGTTTTCTGTGATAGAGTTATCAGGTGCATAAACAGTATTAAGAGCAGACCTGTACCAGAAGTTTATTGAGTGTGGTATTGAGTTGGGTAGAAATAATTGCCGTCACTTGCCCAGAATCATGATATCGATGAGTGGGAACTGGATCTAAGACCATAACTCTTGGATGCTTTCCCTTTCAGAAGTGATTTTATTTAATTTCTTATTTACAATAGTGATTCAACGATTAGTTACAGGTCTAGGCAACTGGATTTTAATTCATTGCTATTACCAAAAAACATAGATTCAGGCCTCAAGACAAATGCCTCCTTGTGAAACAAAAGGTTTTGTTAAAGACATTAACTAAACTGCTAGGAATATTCCTTACATAACCTAGTTTTATTGCAACATCAAGTTCCTTTGTCAGGAAGACCAGGATTAAGGTAGAAGGATCAAACATAGGTGTTTTGGTTTGGTTTTTTTTTTGTTGCACTCTAAAATAAAGTTGTTTCTATCATCATTAGTAGTTATCTGAAAAGCCTTGCAAAGGTAAATTTCTTAAGCTTGCTTTCTTCTGCTAAGTTACTGGTCATGGTCTGATTTTATTCAGTGAGACTTTAAAGTGAATTTCAACAATAACCAAAAATGAGCATGCTCTGCATTCTCTTTGCCTAGGAGAAATACTGAGCAGCCTGATAATTGTCATAACATTGATCTTTTTTGTTCATTCTCCTAGTTCTGCGCCCTTTCTGCAGAGCGGTGCTGTATATGCATAGCGTGCTGCAGGCTGAGTTGTGGAGTCTCCTTCAGATGCAGAATGTCGTGTGTGAGGGACTGAGGGCAGAGTGCTGGCACTCTTCACCAGCTTGTGATCTTTTGCGTTTGAGTATCCCTCTATGGCTTTTTAATTTATCTGAATAGCTTCTTACAGCAATTTCCAGAACAGCTGAAGATACTCTGTTGTTTTGAGATTAATTTTTTGGAGTAATTTTTCCTGCATGTTCTTTTCAATGTGTCTGAGCCATGTTTTGCACAGAATGGAGTTTTTGCTGACTGTTGTCCCGTATTTTACATCCCTGGTATTCCATAGGCAGAAATGAGCTGTTCTTTTCCTCATCTGTCCTTCTTTTTGGCTATGTTGTCCTTTGAATCTAGGAGAAAAAAAAAGGATGTTTATTTGTTGCACATCCATCTGATTACTGTTGCTATGAACTTACTCCTATCTGCCAGGCAAGAAAAAAACCCAAACCAACAAACCACCATCACCAAAAAACCCTCGTACAGTTGAAATACATTTGCTTATGACCTGCAGTCTCTGTAAGTACAGTTCTGGTACTGTCAAATGGATGGTGTGCTTTTTGAACGTATCAAAGGTCAGTGATGTTTCTTTATGTTTGTAGTGGTTTTGAGTTCAAGCAAGTGTGCTTTCAGCAGACCGATTCTCAGTTTGTGAAAGTAAGACTGAAGTTTTTGAAAGCTGCCCCTTTTTTCAGTCACCCAAAGCTGTTAAAATTTAAATATAAAATGGACATCCAAATGCCTTTCTGGCAGCTTTGAAAGTCTTAGCTTATGGGAGCTCTGTTGCAATTGCCAGAGTAACAGTCCATGAAACCTGTAAATCAGCCAAGTGATTCAAAGAAATTATTGGTAGTCACCATTATGGTTTTGTTTTCATTGGCAAAAACATTACCGTAGTGGCTTTGCTATCTTTCCTCAGTTTTTCATCCATACTGCTAGTAGTAAAAAGTATGATTATTTCACTGGAAATGTGGTGCTTGCAATAGTTCCTGGAATCTTCTCTTATGGAATTTCTTTTCTGTTTTATTTTTCTCTTTTATGTATAAGAATTAATCAGATTATGATGTTTGACATTTATAAAGCTTTGGTTGTACCTTATATTTGGCAATGCAAAGCTCAATCAGAGATCTTTTCCAGTTTTGTTTACTTTTGAATGTAATGCTTTCTAGATTTTACCTTCCTGTTACTCACCTATATTTGCAATTTTAAATACTGTCAAAAAAGAGGAAATGGAGTAGAAAACAGTTTCCTGAATGCTTTTTCATTTCTCCCTTTTTTTCTTCCATTCCATCTCCCAATAAAGTTTTAAAGCATATGTATCTAACTGACTTCTTTTTCTATAGGAAGTGATTAAATGTTATGTTAATGTAATCTATAAACAGATGGGCAATTATATGCATGATATCAGATGCTATCTCAGTATCTTTAAAATACATTCTTATATGAATGTTTACTCAGATACAAGTTATGCCTCCTTTAAGGAACATTGATAAATAATACTAGTAGCTAGAATTCCTATGTGAGGAAAAAATAATTTAAGAATATCTTTAAGAGCCTATTTTTTGTTACCTTCAAAGCATGTTTCCATTTGTTTATCTAGCACAGGCACAAGATCAGGTAAACTGACTTTGTGAATAACTGCATTTCATTTTACGACAAAAAAAATGTAGACAGTGATTGTCATTGGGTATAAAGAAAATAAAAAATAGTTATGATGAAAAAAGACATGAAATATCTTCACTGCTTGTGGACACCTGCCCTGTTAATTTGTATGGCTGTGCTGAAGTTAGACTACATCTGCAGTCTCCTGGTCACCATATGAAAATATCAGATAACATAGATCCCCATCTGACAATGCTGTCAGAGTGGTTATTCTTATATGCAAATTTGGGTAAATTATCAAAGGTTACAAACTTCCCAGTGTTCCTAGTCACCCGGAGAAATATAAATACAGGCTGGAAGTGGTTGTCACTGGTGCCATCTCCTTAGATGGCCATTGAGAATTTCCTCTTTAATTCTGAAAGCTCTTCTAAGAACTGGTTGGAAAGTAAAAGGATCCTGTTACTTTGCCATTTGTGTTGCCTTGTCTTTTGCAGCCTGGAACATGAAAGATTGATGGCAAACAAAGTATTAAAGGTCTGCTTTTATGTATTTGATTTTTTTTTAAGGAGTGTAGTTTGCTGCCAGTGGTAATGTCTGCTGAGATGGAAGTCCAGATGCTAGTGGTGTTGAAAACAGAGTTGAGAAGGTGGCTTGGCTTTGAAGTGTTTATCCTTTAAGTAAAGGTCTAGTGAACGAGCCATCATGCCTGTTCATTTTGGAAATCTGCTGAAAGGTCTCGGCTTGTTATTGCTAAACTCTATCATAGTGTAAAATGGCTTTGTTTTACTACCGTGTAGGTAATGTTTTTACTGACTTGGAGAGTTTAAACTCTCGGGACCAATCCAGAAAATTATAGATTTCTGTTGTTCACAAACACTCTGACTCCTGTTATATACAGTGACGTGCATCTTCTAACTCTTTTACAATACTTAGCTATCTCATAGCAGTATTTTGAAGATGACAGCCGCCCTGCATTTTGCACTAACAGAAAAGCTGAGGTTGCTGCATCATCATTGATTAAGCAGTAATAAATAATTGTAAGGAAGTATGGTGTCAGCCCTATATTCAGCTCAACTGATTTCAAAATAAAATTTCCTCTAAGGCGTTTTTTCTTCAATGCTGTCATAATTTTATTTTCTGCACAGCTTCAAAAAAAAAAAGTTATTAGAATAATCAAAGTGAATCACCCATATTTCCCAATTATAACAACTGTTTGGAAATGGTCATTACTAAGCTATGTGTGAATTTGGCCTAGTGTAGGAAGTTTTCAAAATATTTTATACTGTCAACAGGTGTGTTTAATCAAGAGCAACAGTGATTAAACCGGTGCCTATAGTGGTAGTGATACTGAGTCTGGATTAACAGCTTTATCTGGGTCTGTACTGAGTCCATCTTTTTCCAGAAATCTCTACAAGGATGGGTGGGATTCAGATTCTAATTAAACATAAAAATAGCAATTGGTAGAATGAGTTTTATTATGTACTTTAATTTTGTGTCACCTAATAATATGTATGTTTAGTTTCAAATATTTTCAGTTCTTCATTTGTTCCTTGACTTTGTTCTAGAAAATGTAGCACATACTATAAAAATTATAATTGATTAATATTACATTCTTTTCAGCTGCTACTATACTTTAAATACTACTTAGATATTCTTAACAAATGATTATATACTGTTCTTAAAATATTTACTTTTTTCAATGGTTGGAGTGGTATTCAGGAAAAATTTACATATAAATTACATCTCTTGAAAAATGACAGAACACACAGGACAAAAAGAGGAAAAAAGTGATTCCCCAGGTTTGCTCTTGTGTCGAAGGTGGCTTTGAGATTTGTCATTGGTGAGTGTTCAACTTGGCCAAAAAAATTAGGCTTTGGAACTGAAAAGTGGATGTTTATTCTATAAGCTCTAACTTTTTGAATACAAAATCATTGTAGAATTTTGTAAACACAGAAATTACTTATTTTTTTTTTTTAATTGTTTTGGATAGATTATGATTATTGATATGGCTTGAAATCAGTCATGCCCCAATAAATGTATTTTTTTATCCTTCCTGTATTGTAGGGAATCCTAGTTCTTTATCATTGTAAAGAAGTAAGATTCCAGGCCTAGTTCTACCCAGATTTACACCCCTGGACAAATGTCTAGTTCTTTCTTCTGTGACCTCCTAGGCTATACATGTCCTTGCCCTTCACTGCTGCATGATTATAGGTGAGGGTTTGAGTCCTATTGGTATGCTGTAAAGGCTAAAGTAGGTTTCCACTATCTCAATTTAATTCCTCTGAAGAGGCAAAGATTATTTTTCTTTCTCTTCCTCCCTGCCCCTGAAGCAAGATTCTGAGTTGAAAAGTAGGCAGAGCTTTTGGTATATGAGAATACAAGAATAACAGACTTCTGAAGCAACAATCCAGAATTCTATCTGATTTTCTGCTCTTAGCTTTTTTTTAAATTTGATTTTTTCCATCTACCTTTAGTCTTCATCATCTTTGAAATATGTGCTGAGAGCTGTGTGATCATATGATTGAAGACAATATCATAATGCATATCTTAATGTGTATCGTATGATCAGAAGATTAAATCTGCAGACATTACCTCTTGCCATTTTTCTATAATTGGCATGTGCCTTTTCTCCAGACTTTATCAAACTTTTTGCACTTTGTCTTATTTGGAAGCACATGCTACACATGTACACAAAGAAAAGACGCTGAATTCCTCCATTTGAAACCTTATTAGCTGCTAGTTAGGTCTACAGAGTCACTGGTAGATATCTTACACTGCTTGTCCTCCCTTGTGTCAGTCATTTGTAGTGTCTAGTTTCTGCAGAATGCTTTGTGGGAGGTTTTTACAGCTATGTGCTGACAGCAGAGGCGAATTGAGCCATGCAGTATGTATGGTTCCTTTCACTCTGGGTCATGCAGAAGTGTCCATCGAAAGCCAAAGGATGCTTTCTGCTGAACCTGGAACTTGACTCTAGAGTTTTAAGTATTTAGCATTATCTGCTCTCAGCAAGCAGTTAAGAAGCTTTTTGTCGAAATGTCTCTTCTACAGAAAAAACTGCTCAAAATAGCAAGATCTTGCCATTGATTACATGCTGTGTTCATTCTTCTGGCTGTCGTATGATCTGCTGTTAGGAAATCTGTAGCCTCCCCTATGAACCTCCGGGCTGAGTGAAAGCTTGGGATGGGAAAGAAAGCTTCCAGCTCCTGAGTGGCTTTCTTATTACTTATGATTCCAGTTTCCTGGGTCTTCAGCATCTTTTGGGTCTGGAGTGATGCTCAGTGTATTGCCAAGACTCTGGAAGACCACTGAACTTTTATAACACCGGCATCTCCTGTGACGTCATGAGACCTACAGTACCCAGACCATGGATCCTGCCTCTTACTGTACCAAATGTTTCCCTCATTCATCTCTGTGCTGCACAGTGTCATTTTTCCCTTCCCACTTCTGTACTAGGTTTGTCCGCATCCCATCTGTTTTATCCTTGCAATCCACCTACTCTTTACTCACTTACTTTCCTAATTTGGCCCTCTTAAAATAAAAAGGCAAAGAGCTCTGCTCCAGTATATGGTTCAATATTAGAAGTGATAAACTGTGATGTCTCTTTCTCCTAGCATCAGATTATTCTACCTGAACCATATCATCTGAGCCTTGTTTCGTGCCTTTATATACCTGTTCTGCTTTTCCTACTTTTCCCATTCCCCCAGGCCTCCTCCTTTATTTCAGTCCTCCTTCATTTTTGCTTTTAGAAATGGTTTCTTTCCCTGTTCCTTATTCTGCTTTGTGAGAGTCAGTCTGCCTCTTCCTTCATTTGGTATCATTTCACAGGACTGAAAGCAAGCAAAACCAACATTTTATGGCAGTGACAGAAAAAACCCAAGAAGATTGAAGTCAGGTGGTGCTCTCATATGTCAGCCTCTTCTGGATATTGCTTTTCCACCTCTCAGACACACGTTGAAAACGCCTCCTGAACTTCAGTGTATATAGGCACATCAGGTGGGCTGTATGCTGTAAGGATCCTGGTACAGTTTGAAGTGAAGCCTAATGTCATCACTAGATCACCAGCTAATGGGCAGAAGACAGAAGTGGCTAGTGGATGTGTACTTGCAGAGTCTGGCATGTAATTTTGTTCAATATACAAGACTTGTTTCTTTAAAATATGAAGCAAGCATGTGAACTTAAGCTGAGAAACTTTGATTTGCATGATTAGTATGTGGACAAGAATGTAATTACTGACATGCATAACAGCTTTCAAAGTAAAATGAAAATACGACTTTCCAGTCCTGCATTTTGAAATTAAGATTCCTTTGCCACTTTCCGAATAAATCAGATGTAAAATGGGAAAAAGCCTGAAATGTGGGGGTGTCGAATGTATTTTCATGGGGGCCACATCAGCCTGCTCTCGCAGTTTAACGTGCGTCACATACACTGCACACATGACCAGCACACTGTCAGGAGCATAGGGGCAAGGAGCTTGGTGCTGCCAGCACGTAGAAACAAGGTGCAGGGTTGGATAAAACAAGGTGGAGGGCTGGATTCAGCCTGTGGGCATTGTGTTTGCCACTCGTGCTTTAATGTATTCTGGTAGTTCCTCTGCTGATTATCCTGAAAGTGTGATGAATAAAATCATTGTGATTTTACATCATATGTTCATGAATAACAGCTTTTGGAAGAATGCTTCGTTCCTACTCAGATTGAAAATACCTCTATGTGACTTATTTTACACCTCATGAGAGAACTTCACATGGCTTCTTCTGTCTATTCTTGACTGCAAAAACCATTGTTGCACTAAAGACAAGGGAAGAACACTGGATTATGTAAAATAGTGGCAGTTGTGTCAACAAACTCTTTTAATGGACAGACGTGGCAAATATTTGTTACTCAGTTTCTGAGTCACAGAGGGGAAGGGCTTTAATGCTGTCGAGGCCAAAGGAAGTCACAGTCCATGTGTCCATGGTCGTGATGAGACATATTCTGTGGGATCCCCACACGTCTGGCTCTTTGCTGATATAGATAGGATGAAGACTGAGTGATGAAGTAGTTAACCTGGTCCCTGGGAGTGCTGTTTTGTAAAAGCCCTGACTTTACATGAGACACTAACCCAGCAACATAGTAGCCACACAACTGTACTTGAGTCTCACTGGGTGAAGAACATCCCGAGTTCCAAATTTCTTCAAGAGACACAAGGTCTGTAGTCAACAGTCCCTTCCATGAGTCACGCAGGGGGTTAAGCAGAGCACAGAGCAATGGCCACAGGCAATGCTGCAGCTGTCACAGTGTCTGAATATCACAGATTCATTAATCATGAAGTTTTTGTAATGTGATTGTCCCTGAGCTGTGGATGTGCAGTTGCCAGCAAGATCTTCAGGACTGCACTTTGACTCCCCATGGAAATAGTCTTTATTTACTGTATAATTAATTGGTAAGTTAAATGGCTGAATAAAACAAGGCCTGGCATTAAGTTTGATGCTAGTTTTCTGGCAGCCCCACAGGGCAGTATTCTCCCTTTCAGTGTTTCCAGCATAATTAAATATCATTCATCATTTGAAGGACTTCCCAGGTAGGAAGGAAAGAGAAGAAAAAGCTGGGAGCAGGGAAGTTATAGGGCAGAGGTGTCAAACTCGTGGCCCAAAAGCCGAATCCAGCCCTCCACCTTGTTTCTACCTGGTGGCAGCACCGAGCTCCTTGCCTCTATGCTCCTGCCACCGCGCTGGTCATGCATGCAGCATGTGTGATGCGCATTACCCTGCAGGAGCAGGAGAATGGCGAGAGCTGTGAGTTTGACATCCCTGTTATAGGGGAAATACAGCAAGGAGAGTGAGGGGGCTCAGCATGGGGAAAGGGGAAAAGCGAGGATAGGACAAGGACAGCATTTCTGGCAGGTGTGTATGGTTCACACAGGTCTTTCACTGGTAGCTGAGAGCAGCCAAGGATCTCGAGTGGTTCAGACACACAAGCAAGTTATGGTATCAGCTGATGCACTGTATCATATTCTGTGTATTTAAAAACACTTATCCCTTTGGGTTTCTGGCACCTCTTTTTGGTATACTTGTAAGTGCTAGGGAAATGTTTCAGAAGGATGGGGGAACATGTTTTCTGTAGTGATCACTGCTTTCAGATACCTCAATTTTAAATGCATAACCTGAAACACACCAGGATGTAGTTTCACAGGAGTTTGTAGCCACAGCTCCTGTTCGCTGTACTTTGAATTATGAGTATAACATTTGTGGAATTAAAATCACAAGTTTAATTCAGATTGGATCCATGAAACTGTTGCTCCACTACAAAAAAACCCTCTCCCAAAGTGATTTTCCAGTGCCCATGTGATGGCGTTAGTAAAAAACCTACTAGATTCTAGGTGAGATCTGTGCATTTTATTCAACTCTAGAAGAAAGTAAAAGAAATATTATACTGCAAGGAAAGCATATGATGCTAATTTGCAACATCAGAGGTTTTTTCCAGTGGAGTTTACAAGTTCTGATTATGGGACTGTAGTTTATAGAAGTTAAAAAGCATTTTGTAGCTTATGAAGTAAGTTAACAACTACAGCTTTGCAGTTTTCATCAAGAATCATTGATGATAAAGAGGGTAGAGATTTACTCTTAACTGAAGATTTATGACTAATTCAGGCTTTTTTATCTCTCAGCAGGGATTAAAAGGAAAGGCAATGGGTGGCACAGGATGTTTTGAATTAAAAAGTTAAAAATACAGAATTGAGCGTAGACTGGGCCCTAGGGTAACAATCAGAAAGCATTCAAAGAACAAGTCTGTTGATGAGTTTCTGTCTAAAAGGGAGGTACTTGGTAGACGGATAGATATAGATAAGGGATCAGATCCTGGAGCTCATGGATGTAAACTAGCTGAGTTTCTAGCCCAGGGGGACTGCCATTCCTTTGGGGATCTGGTTTGCTGCTGTTTTCCATATACTACCTCTCATCAATTGCATGGAATATTAGTAGCAGCATGTGGCAATCCTGGCAAGGACTTGGTAATAATTTTATGGTAACTTACATTTTCTGCAGCTTTGCTGTTGTCAGCCTTTATATGTTTGTTTAAAGTACCCAATTTTTACCTGTGAGCTTAAGTGCTCATAGGTAAATCGAGGCTGGCTGCTGCTAAGAGCAGGAGGGCCACAGAGCAGAGTGTTGGGTTTTTTTTGACCTGAAAACTTGCCGAGCGCAATCTCCGCAGGGAGCTGCAGCCAAAGGTCTGCAAGGCCCCGAGCACAGCGGTGCCACAGCTCTGGTGTATCTGTCTTTGTGCCTTGCTGAGCATGATCCCGAGCCGGGGACAGAGGGGCCTCTTACTGAATCTTGCTTTTCTTACTTAGATACTTTCATTTCAGTGTGCTAATGGAGCATCAGCTAAGTATACAATTTACTTATGATGCTGTATATATTCATTAGGTGTGCAGAATAAAGTAGATATACAGTAAGTCTGCAGGAAAAATAAAACCAAAACCAAACCAAAAATCAGTGAATGAGTAGCTGGTGAAACACTGTTATTAGCCTGTCAGGTGTTCTCAGCAGATACATAGCACAGCAAACTTTAATCAAGTGACCTAGAAAGACATATGCTTCATCTAGATGTTACCCCACTTCTCGGGCAATATAGTATTGCAAGTTAATGGTTGGTGGCTATGTACTGACCTCTGATGGGCCTGCCCTGCCGTAAACACATTGCTGCTCTTGCTCCGCCCCTGCTAATAAACAGGACAAGCTCTTAAAGCTTACATGCACAGTGGGGGGATTATTTCACTGGGGCAATTTTTACTGGTCAGCCTCTTCATATATTTCCATGAAACTATTGAGGCTGTTGCTTGTTTACAAGCAAGTAGGTTTGAGGCTGCAGTCTGCCGTGCTGACCAGGGTTATAGCTGCCTGTTTCACTGAAGTGTCTTGACTGTCTGTACCCTTCTGCTATCTTCCATACATACCATATGCTCTTTGGCTCATTTACTGTCATATTCTGTGTTTGCATTATGCCAGTTTAACTTGGATTTTACACGCTACAAGAATACTGCTGTCACTATAGCCTCCCTTATGTAGGAGAGTTGTAATAGTCTTCTCGCTTAAGGCTTCATTTCCACAGCAACACCATAATATTTAATGCTTTGAAATTAGGCTAATTGGAACATGGATGCCATCAGCTCCTACCTCACTAATCCTGATGCGTTGCTAGTGATAAAAATAGGGAGGATAATATTCAAGGTGTCTTTAATAGGGTATGGAATCTAATAGCTCACTACCTCTGTAGTTTCTAAGCACAATAGCAATTCTTAGATCCTTCAGAAATTCAGACATAGTGGCAAAATCCAGCACAACCCCACACTTTTCACAGAAGTAAGATATTACCAATCAAAATGCCTCGATGATGTAGGAATTCGGGCTGCTTTGCTCCCAGCCTACTGTCTGGTGCTTACAGGATCTCAATGGGACCCAAAACCTCCTAAACAAGTTCATTTTTTCCAAAAAGTATGATTATGTTCAAAGACACATGACTGCTCTCCACCCAATTTCCTATTGACCTGCTTTGAGCAGTAGGCATGGTTTATCTTGAGCATTCCACAGGGCCCCTGGAAGGATTATAATGCAATTAATTAACCAAAAGGAATGTCATAATAAATAAAGAACAAGATGTTGAATTTTCTTTACATGTGCATCTCCTAGCTTCATAGTGTGTTCAATCTGAATATTCATTTAATGTAATTCTTCTCTGTATCTCATTTTCCAGGTTTCTTCACCTGTCTCCAGAAAGTTCATAATTAAGAACCATAATGAGGCCCACATACTTTTCATCAGTACTATTGTAAGAGTTCTTAATTGATAGCAAGAGAAGGGTGTTACTGTAAATGCAGATTGACCACTAGTGGTAGGTGGGGCATACACATTTTTCAGCAGGTTTTTGAAAATACAGTATCAGTGGTACAGAGCAAATCAGAATTCTCTCTGATGGTTTTAAGGGAAGTGCATAGTAGCATTTGTAATGAAGAGCACCAGCTGGAAAAACTCACTTTGCTCTGTAAAGAAAGAATGTAATCAATAGTGTAATGCATACCTATAGATGCATAGGAACACATACATACCTATGGACACATATGGACCTGGGAAGTTCCAGTATCAAAGAAACCAAAAGGGGCAGAATAAATCATAGAATCATAGAATTATCCAAGTTGGAAGAGACCCAAAAGGATCATCAAGTTCAACTCCTATCCCTACATAGAACACTCCCAGCATTCACACCATGTGGCTGAGGGCATTGTCCAAATGCTTCTTGAATGCTGGCAGACTCGGTGCCGTGACTGCTTCCCTGGGGAGCTGTTCCAGTGCTCCACCACCCTCTGGATGAAGAACCTCTTCTTAATATCCATTCTAAACCTCCCCTGGCACATCTTCTTGTCATTACCTCTAGTCCTGTCATAGGTTGCAAGAGAGAAGAGATGCCCTTCCCTTGCAAGAAGGCAGTAAACAGCTATGAGATCCCCCCTCAGTCTCGTCTTCTCCAGGCTGAACAGACCAAGTGACTTCAGCTGTTCCTTATTTGACATCCCCTCTAGACCTTTCATCAGCCTTGTGGCCTCCTCTGGACACTCTCCAGTAGCTTTAGATCCTTTTCATACTGTGGCACCCAAAACTGCACACAGTACTCGAGGTGAGGCCGCACCAGTGCAGAGTAGAGCGGGACAATCGCCTTCCTCGACCGTCTGGCAATGCTGTGCTTGATGCACCCCAGGACACGGTTTTCCCTCTTGGCTGCCAGGGCACACTGCTGGCTCATGTTCAACTTGCCATCGACCAGAATCCGCAGGTCTCTCTCTGCAGGGCTGCTCTCCAGCCTCTCAGACCCCAGTCTGTATGTACATCCAGGGTTGCTGTGTCTCAGGTGCGGAACCTGTCACTTGCCCTTGTTAAATTTCATGCTGTTGGTGATTGTCAGGCTCTCCAATCTGTCAAGGTGCCTCTGCAGACCCTCTTTGCCCCCAGGAGTGTTGACAGCTCCCCCCAGTTTTGTTTCATTGACAAACTTTGTCAATAAGCCTTCAAGTCCCTCATCCAGGTCATTTATGAAGATACTGAAGAGCACTGACCCTGTGGACTGTGACTGGGTGCCAGCCTGATGTAACTCCATTCATTATGACTCTTGGAGCCCTACCCATCAGCCAGTTCTGCACCCATTGTATTATGTGTTTATCCAGCTGTATTCTGGACATTTTGTTTATGGGAATACTGTGAGAGACAGTATTAAAGGCTTTGCTGAAATCCAGAAAAATGAATCCGGTGCGTAATTCTTTTGTTGGTTTTGTAGAACCTGACTCGTGATTTCTCCTCTAACTGGTTACTGATAGCTCACTACTCAATCACCAATGTCAGACCTTCAGCCCAAGCTCTTTGATGAGCATGTGATGATATTTCCCCCCTCCACATCCACCCTTATCCTTCTGGATATCAGCAAAGCTGTAATATTTTTCTCTTAAATATGACATTCGAATATTTTCACATTGACAGTTTGGTTTTGTGCTACATGAAAGGATGATTTTGCCCCCTTTTTTGGCTTTTTTTTTTTTTTTTAATTACTTCCCCTGACTAGCCTAGCCAGCTTGTTCCTAGCAGATTGGTTCCTTATCTGCCAAGAAAGAGGCAATGAAAATTATGCAGAACTTCTCTATATAAACTGGATTAACATTATATCAAGCTCGAGCTTTCTGTTTTATAAAAGATTTACTTCCACAGCCTTTGCTTCCATCCCTCCCTCCCTGCCCCTTCCCAATCTTTGTGGGACAGACAAGCTTGCTAGGAAAAAAAAAAGTAATCCTGTCCTTCATTGCCCTTTTAAGTTAATTCTCTGTTCTCTGAGAATGACTAAGGAAAATAGTACTTATATTAAAATCTGTAGCCCTGTAGGTTCTGATGATTTCAGAAATGTATTCAGTGCACAGTCCTGGGAAACCATCATATCATCCTCCTGGGCATCAACCTTTTTGCTGATTTGTTTACTGTTTTTCTTAGAATGAAAACTTAAACAAGGAGCAGATGACTTCCTTAAAGAGTTGGTGATCTCTTTATTAATGCCTTTGGGCTGGCCTATACAATTCCATAAAATATCTCTTTTACTCAGGTATTTACAACTTCAGGGACATTATGAGAATCTCTAAACTGAGCAGCTGATACTGCTGATCTGTTCTTTTTTATTCAGTAGGGTTGGTTTATTTGTTTATGTGTTTTTCCTGGAAGCTTTTAGCTGCATAGAATGTCACCTGGTTTATTTGCTTTTGGTAAATTAACTGCAAAGTTTTCTGATTTTTAGTCTCTCTTATTCTTTCATTCTTTGTTTCTTGATTCTTATTTGCTGACATTTTATTTTCACATAGTTTTCAGGCACATCTTCTGTGCTTGTCCTTTCAAATTATTTTAAAACTTATCTTCAGCACTGTCTTTTCTGGATAGTTAGTTAAACATACTTTCCAGTAGAAGTTCACTTCCTTTCTTACCTGACTCCAGATAGCTTTTTTTTTTTTTTTTTTTCTGGGGCAGTTTTGATTGTTGGCTCTTATGCTCTTACCATTGTTCATGGTGATATTCCTATCACTCAATTAAAATAAAGACTAAAATAAAATATTTGACCAGGTTTACAGTGGAAGCATTTTTGCTGTCTTGTGTCCTCATGTGCTGCAGACAAGAACAGGTATTATGATTTGCTCTTCTTATTAGTAATATGCAAAGAAAAACTTGAACAAAGAATTACATTCAGGGTAATATCAATTTCCTGATTGTTTTGTAAAAAGATAAGGGGAAAGGATGAGGACAGCCAGTCTTACTTCCTCTCTACCTCTGCTCCAACTGATTACTATATCATACTTACCAATACTGAGGAAGAACATAAAAAGGAGAGATGTGGCTGAGCAGAACAGCAGACTTTGGTGACCGGTATTGTTAAAAAGCTGTTCAGTTGTTGGAGAGCTTCCCCTTGAAGTACAGTTAGTAAGAACATAGGATTTGTCTTCTAATGTAAACTTTGTGATTTAGGAAGTTGCTCTCCAACTCAGTGTTTCATTGATAGAGGGGATCACTTTTATCTGAATTGAACATCCCTGTAGTGCCACGGCACAGGAACACACAACTCCTATGACTTGTATTCTGCAGGGACTTGTGGGCTATTCAGGTGCTGTCTCATGGTCCAGGCCCCTCTGTGTGACCTTGTCACCCAAAAGCATAGCTGCACAAAGAAGCTGGCTTGCCTCAAGGTGTCATTCATATGTCAAAAAGAGCAGGGATGATAAGAGTTATCCACATCTTATACTCTATTTCCTTAGACTTCCTGAGGTGTAAGTTCTAAGTCTTCTGCCTTGCCTGGGTAACTATATTGGCATGAGTCTTGAAGGCAGGTGGCTTGGTTACTCCTCAAGAGTGTGTCATAGCTGGCACCTTACAATCACATCACATTCCCATAACTGCATTCTTCTGTAAAGGCATGGTTTTTCCATTAGGCCAACTGATTACCAGAAATGGACCAAATTAGCACCTTAGTTATCTATCTTTAATTAAAATAAAATCCCTAAACCTTGAGTGATTTGGAGCATTAAGAACAAATGAGCTATAAAACTTAATTACCAAGAAGGGCATACTTAGAGTAAGATGGAAGACTGATTGTGTGTTGGTTTTGGGGTTTTTTTCGTCCCTGTTGGAGGTGGTAAAATGGTTAAGATGAAGTTTAGGAGCAGGTAGAATGACAGAAGAATGAGACAAGTGGGGATTTTGTCACTGGAATTTTAAGATCAATGTCTAAGAGGAAAGTAACTGACAAGATATGAAGTGGTAGTTTCTCAATATAAAATGGTTGATATTTTAATTAAGATATATAATTACTACATTTTGACCCATAGTAGAGTTTCAGCCTCAAAATGTGATGTTTAGGGCTTTCTCAGTGTTAGGTTTTCCATTTGAGGCACTGTGTTTTAGAAAGCAACTGTAAAGTGTAATTATATAATAAAGCATATTCTTATGCTAGTTTCCATACTCAGCTTATTTGTACATTTCAAAGTAAATGGCTGTTGTGGGGAAGTCTTTATCAGATGCTTGTGTTTTAAGTTTAGTGAGGCTTTTGTTATGTTTTGCGTTCAACTTTTAATCGTAGCCATTTATGTTTCATCCTTTGTATGAAAATGTTTGAGGATAATCCACTAGAAAGAATATTCTACAATTAAACTTGGATGGATGGATGGTGTTTACTTGCTTCTCTGTAGGATCATCTATAGGATATTCATGAAAAGAAAATGACTTCATCTAAAATACAGCTAAACCTAATTTAACTAATGTAGTTACTAGCTGCTCCTAACATCTGTGAAAATGATTTCGCTCCAGGCTATTTTAATGTCAGCTTGCTTTTTGGGACTAATTGGAAATACACAATCATCATCATATGTTATGTAGAATAAGAAAGCAAAGACAAGGTATATAAGGTAGGTTTACTTGATATTCTGAAGTTACTTACTGTTCAATTTTGCTTTGTCACTTTCTCTATTCATGTATTTACAGTTTATTTAAATAATCTGTGTCTGTGTTTCCTTTGGCTTGGTGTTCCAGGCAGAAAAAGGAAACAAAATTTTCTGTGTGAGGAATAAATTTCTTTCCAAGAGCAAGGCAGCTCTGCTGAGCTGGATAACAGTGAAAAGCCAATTTTCTGAAAAGACCGTAGTCTCTTGCAAGCAGTCCACAGGAATTCTAGTTCAATTTTAGTATGAAGTGCATAAACACTTGAAGCTGGACTAAAGGAATAGTCTGTTTGTAGGTCTGTACATGCTTGTCAAACAGTATGTTTGAGTCTTCACTGAACTTTGGAGAAGGAAAACAGACTACATTGACCATCTACAAGCATGATTCTTCAGCTAATGAGTGTGTGGATATGCCTTCTGTGTTCATTTCATGTAAATTATCTAGACAAATGGTGTAACTAATAGCGGAAGAAGGTCCATAGAACTCATTTTTATTAACAGGAATTGATGAAGAGCACCACCTTATTGACAGTCAAACCACCTTGTGAAATAACTGTAGTAAATCAAAGTATAAAACCTCTCCTGTGTGTTACTTCTAACCTTCCTATGCTGGAAGTGTTGAGTTTTGTGCAGTTCAGATTTGAAAAGCAATTCTCCAAAAATGACAGGAACAGGGCTCCATTTTGTGTCATCTTTTTGCCTCTCCTAAGCGCACAATTTACAAGTAAAGCAGTATTATTTTTTTAAAAAATTTTTTTTTTAAACCAGCTACTAGCATACCTGGGAATGAAGACCAAGATATTCATCGTAGGCTGTAATAGTGCTAAAAGGCCTTCAAGATGAATCACATGTTCAGTACCTTCATATTTGCTTGTTTATAATAGATCAGAATTAGTAAGCAGTTCTGTTGACTCAGGAATTAAAGGCTTCTGTTCATGCTGTCTATCTTAGGTCTTACTGGTCTGAAGTGCAGTTTTCATTTTTATCGCGGTTGATTACATATTGCTCTAGTGTGCGTGAAATGTAATATGAAGCTGCACCCTAGTTCTGCAGTGGTATTTGTTAAACATTTCCCTGTGGAAAGCTTTGGCCTGCCTTGTGGGCAGTTAGCTACCCAGAACTGGGGTGGGCTGGTTGCAAATGATTCCTGCATGGAAAAGGCACCGAGTGGCATGAGGCTGCTGGTAGAATGGGTATCCTGAAATAGTGTAGTAAAGACAGTACAGAAAATGGTACGATCATGCAAAAGATACAGAAAAGACAGGCGTCTTTCCAGGATTCATGGGTCTGAACTGTGGTGCAGAATGCAATTTTTTGCTAGAGAGCAATCCTAATGCTGAGTACTTAAGCAGAATGAACCTGTTGAATAAGAAGAACTTGCCCACAAGCAGTTTTTAAAGATATTTATGTTTCGACCTAATAATGATTTTGCTAAGAGTGAAATGCTTAAATGACACATTTGACATACATTGACGTCTTTGCTGTCGTATGTACTACTATTATCTGCATAGGCATCTAAATGGTAGGAATTGTTGGGCAAATAAAGATACAGTGGAAGAGAATATCCTCATTCATTATAAAGATGACCTTTGGAAAATATGTGATGTATTAAAAAAATTGCTGTCAAGGTAATATGACCTACTACACCCAAGTTAGACACCAATTTAAACAGAAATCCTGCTTAAATTGCATTTTAATACCAATGTCATTTTATTCCTCCTTCTCCTGTCTCTTTATCAATATACACAATAGCAGATAATTTTGTTGTTAAGCATCAGTGTCCTGGCTAGAATTCTACACCTTCCATCAATCTTTGTTGTCAGGTTATTATAGATTATCTGTGGTTGTTACAGTGTTTCTGTTACTTAGTGGCATGTGGTAGATATGACACAATATCTGATATGACAGTAGACACATGCATTTGTGTTGTGAATTAAGCATCACTGCTGTCTGACAGTTTAGTGCTCTCAGCATCTGGCATGCAAATGTTACTGGTCAACGTCTTAGATTAAAGTGAAGCTATCCTAAGTAGGTGTTCATTGGAATGTCATTACCTTAATTGGTCTGCATAGACTTATGGCAAAATTATTAAGGCTATTGTATTGTGCAGAAGAGCAGCAGGTTGAATACACTGCTTGTAACCTGTGACTGTAAACGTATTCCTAAGCAATTACGAAAGATATATAGTTCTGGGAGTTTAGGTACAAGTATACTGAGATCCCTTAAAGAACCTGAATTATTGTAATGGCAAATGCTCCATAGTTTGACAGTTAGTTATTGGGAGGAAAAAAAATTGGGAAATATTTTTTTTATTCATGTGGAGATTAGGCTCAATTCTTCATAAAAATGCTTTCTCCCCACTGTGTGGTAGTACTTGCAAGTTTAAGGGACATCTTTGATCCCAGACCACAGTTGTTCTTCTAGTAGCATTTCCCTGTTGTTTTCTTAAGGATTTTTCTGAGTTCCTAGAAAACATGAAGTGTTCACTTCAGCTAGTAAACAGTCTTTTGTTGTTATTTTATCAATATGAACAACAATATGGTTTAATTAGAATACAAAAGATGAATAAGGGAACTGAAATGCTACTTTAAGTTGTTCTTAACTGACTGTTCTGTCACTTTTACAGCAAACAGTGTACAAGCATGTAGAAGCATTTTGTCTGATGCAAGTTCTTTGCAAATGATTCTTTGAATGCGCGTGAGTGATGGCAATGAACTGTAAATTGATGATCTGCCCTATATGGCTTTCACATACGAAAAATGCATGGTTGGTCCCATCCTTAATGGATGCTGTTCTTTTTTACTGCATGTTTTACCCATGAACCAGTATGTCCAGCTAATACAAATTCAGTTTCAGGGCATGTTCTATCTATACGGTACAGTCTTTTAAACTTTGGATTTAAACTCCTACAAAAGGCAGGGATTAAACAGGCTGATTTTGCAGCCAAAGTTTGTGATGTACCACAGTAAGGCAGTTCTAGTTCTGGGCGTGGAAATGTACTTCACATATAGGAAAGTGAGTCCAAGATACAGATTTCTAAGGATACAACCATTGGGGTTCCTTCTTGATTTAGCTAAAATCATCTAACTATTTAATTCTTTACCAAACTTGGACCTAAAGACTCAATATTTGACACATACCTGAATTCTGGAATGGTAGATCCAGATATTCGTGTTACATTTTTGATTGCTTATGGCAGAGAATTTCAGAATGACCTTTTTTTTAAAATTTAAATGTAATTAATTTAAAATATTACGCTTAAATATCTAAAATATTCAGCTGACATCTTATTTTGTCATCACTGCATATAAATAGAGCCTGAGCTTTTCAGCCTACATCTTCTGTAGCTGGTAGTCCTTAGTGGCTATAAAAGAGTTGTAATCATGTAAAAAATGTAATTAAGGAATTTTTTTATAAAAATACATGAACTTTTTTTAGATCACCCATAATGGCTCCAGTGTGTAAACATGTAATTATGGAGTTTTCTTAAATGCTTACTATTTACTCAATAGGCCGTGAGGGCTACAGAAGGAGCTCTTTATTGCTTTGCAGATCATTGAACTTATAGACTGCATAATGGCTCCTTTGAAGCCAACATGCTCTATTTTAATGTGGGTGCTGTGTGGAGTCCACATGCCCACATTCCATTTTAAAGAGCGAATAGTAAAATGATCTTCTCCTAATAGAAAAAACAGTTGTTCCACACTATGGGAGTCTTCAAATATTGTTTGGAAGAACAGAAACCCTTACTGATTTAGGGAGATAAAATTTAGGTTTTGTGAGGTATTTTGTGACTGTTATTTTTAGACTGTATGACCCATATTGACATTTTTGCAGCTAAATAGTGACTAACTGAATATAGAGCTTCATAAAAGAAAACATTGACATGATTTAACATTTGGGACATGAACAAAACAATTTTAATCTTCAGGAATCTGATGCTTTTAGGCTTTCAAGTGCTGGTACGGGAAAGTTGCCAGACTGGGGATCAGGAAGGACAGGAATGGTGTCAAGAGTATATTTTTCTGCTTGCTGTTTCTGGTAGTAGTCAATGATATTTTCCTTCTTTTCAACTTCCCGGTTTCGCTCCTCGAGCTTTTCACTGAGGTGCCTGGCATGCAGACCACTGAGCCTTTGGGGGTCATACCTGTAGTAAGTCTAAATAAGTCTCTTTTCAGGCTAGAGGTGAACAGGGAGAAGGCAGAATAATTTTCTGCATTAATAGAGGAGAGAATTGCGGTGGAGATATGCAGAAGCAGCAGGGCATCAAGGAGAAGTACCACGTTTGAACCATTTGCCAAACTGGAGCATGAATCTAGCTGGCAGTCCATGGCAGGGAAGAAAAGTGTCAAACAGGTGATATGGAGACAAGAGTGGAAGGAATGAAACCTTGTTAGTTCCTCAGAAATCATATTATGGTTACTTCAGTGTTCTAAGAGCTGGCAACAAATATAAGTTAAAGAGGCTGTTTCTGTAGTAAAAAAGAGGAGAAAATGCACAATATTGTGAAGACCTCAGTAGTGTTCCGGAGCAATGTGGGAACAGAAGAACAAAACTTCCATCTTCATAATTTCATTTAACTCCTCTGATGTGTAATTAACTACATCTATATACTGGAGAAATTATGTCTGAGGAGTAAAAGTGATAAGAATTCTGAGTCTGACAAGGCTAATGGGCTAGAAAACAGTGCATATTCTGATGACTGAGAAGAGGGTATTGTTCTTTTTTTGTTTCATGAGAGTTTATGTCTATCAAGTGTCTCAAAGCAAACTCAAACTCTATCTCAAAACAAATCTTTTTGCAAGAAAAAAAGAGATGTGTCATGTCAGTAAGTGTATTCTAAATACCTTAATTTCCTGTGCATGTTTAAATAAAAATGTTGCTCACAAATGAGAAATGGATGAGTTTGGAAAATAACTGTGCCTAAATATGGATGCTAACAGTCAAGTCGGGTAATTTAGTTAAGAGATTTTAACTGCAGCAATGTGTAAAGATATTTGAGATGACCGTATTGTGAATGAAGAGTTTACTGTTATGTCAACATGCATGCCAAAGTTAGATACAGCACCATGAATTAGGAATAACAACACTGTCAAATTTTATGTATGCATTTAATTTTCTTTTTATGGTGTAGTGTAATGTTGTTTCATTAGCTGACTAATTTGTTGATGTTCTATTGAGTACAAAAGGGCCATTAGATGCCCCGACATAAAACCATTTTCTATCAGTCATTCACATAAGAGTTTATTAAAAGGCAACATTATGAATATCTGATTGGTTCCTAATCCAGTTGGTTACTAGTGGCATTGACTTGGTAGAGATCAGTAATGTTCTTCTCAACCATTGAATTGGATTTTCCAGAACCACCAAGTCAGCATACAGGTTATACTACTTTTGTCTTTTATTGAAACTGTTGCACTGGTAAGACCAGGCCCATTCAGTCTAGAGCTTTTCATAACTGTAGTCTTTGAAAATATGTATAACGATCATATATGCAAGTAAAAGATAATTAAAAGAGATAAAATAAGGCAACTCCTCCTTTACTCTGTTTTTCTGCCCTTGAATTGAAAATTGCTGGAATTGAAAGGGGTAAAAATAATGGCATTTTAATAATCAGACTTCTAAGTCTATATCTCATAAAGACAGGTGGGCAGATGATTTGATGCTCTTCAGGATGAAGTATCTCCTCATTCTGTAACAAAGATTTTGTGGAGAGAGGACCAAGAAAAGCCAAAATTTCCTTTTCCCTAGGAAGTGGCATGGAAATGGAGCTACATATTTAAAGATGACCCATCAAAACAAAACTACTTACAGCTGCAACGGAGGAGGAAAAAGTCAGTTGTTCTCTATAAGTGTCTGTACATTCAGACATGTACCTTAGGTGGAGATGAATTGTCCACAGGATAAACCTTTTTGTTTCCACTCACCACAGGCAGCATATGGTTTCTAGTTTAGATTAAACCAACTTATTTATAGGAGGTCGAAGTCAGATGATACAAATTTCACCATGACTGTGTTACCTATGAAAGCCCTTGTGCGTCAGTCTTAGTGCGTTGTTTATTGAATGTATTGCTCAGAAATCTCCATAATATTGCATACAGTAACTTTTAGAAATGAATTTGCCATTTGTAAGGCAAACAAAGGAAATCATTGTGCATTCAGTATAAAGTCTACCGTGTCAATGTAAGCAACCTTTCAAAATGCCTCTCAGTAGAACAGGCATCAGTAGAAAGTGTATGGAAAGCCTTTCATCGTAGCAATTTTTTCACTAATCTGTTGTTTATGCCTACACTGATTCTTCCTTCAACTACATGGATAAAATCATACTCTGTTCCCCATCTCCCAACTCTGTTAATCCCCTTTTGTTTTGTAAGTAGCTCCAATAAAAGAGATAGAGTTGTATTTCCAGTATCACTTAAATCAATCAGTGTTGAGAACTGCTGCTTTGGGATTCCCTATTAAAAAATACAACAAAAAATAACATGTACAGGAAGATCACATTCAAAGCTGTGCCTA